>CAJQUN010000136.1:0-680851 GCA_907163345.1 Haberlea rhodopensis | reverse complement strand
AACATATTTATTTATGTAATTACAAATCAATTTCAAAAGTGAATCACATTGCAACGTCAATAACTTTTGCATTTACTCCATTCAATAATTTCAAATCATCTTTATCCTTACAATTCACTTCAATTTCAATTAATTAGACTTATTTGATATTTTATTATATTTTAAAATATTTTATTCATAGTTATAATAAACCTTTAAATATTCATGTTTATTTATAATATACTTTCAATAACTTGATGCTTATTTTAAAATTAATTTAAGTTATACAAAAATCATAAAGTTAAAAATATTATATAATTATAATATTTATTTTATTTATATAACATATATAATATTTATATTATTTATACTTTAAGTATAAATATTATATTTATATATAATAGTTATATACTATGAAATAATTATTAATATAATAGTTATATAATAATAATAATAATATATACATATATATATATATATTAATAATAGTATTTATATAATATTTATAATAATTATTTATATATAATATCTGTAAATTAATTTGATATTTTTTTTATATAAAAAAAGGAAATTGCACTCATGGCATTGAAAATGCAATTGCTAAATTTGCAAGCTTGCAAATTAGCAATCTATCCCTTAACCAAGCAATTGTGATTACAAATACCACATTGGACTAACAAATATCCAATATGGCAAATTACACTCCCTTTGTTGAAGGTCTAAGGACCAAAATGCATGTTATAAGTGAGAATATTTTGGGGATAAATATAAGATTATCACTCCAACTAAATCACAATAAATCATATAATTTTTTTTGGTGGAGAGAGGATAAATAAATTTTATGTGTCGAGTGCGACTCAAACTCGAGTCTGTCCAAAGTGAACATGAGCTCTTATCCATCCCAACAAGACATGAGAGCTCATATAAAATTTTACTTTGAACTTAATCACAGGGAGCTCATATAAAATTTTACTTTAAACTTAATCATATCAATTCTATTTCCAAGTCATCACTATTATATCCATGTAATAACGTTTTCAGTGTTGAAGTCCTGTTATGGTGGTTGTACTTTTAAAAATGCGATTAAAAAAATCTTGTATTGACTCAGTTTAAAGTTCCTTGAACAATTCTTATGAATCAGTTTGTTATTGAGGAGGGCAGGTTTCTTTTTCCCGTATTATTAAGGATATATTTATCTTGCAGGGTCTTGAAATATACGGACTAAGTAATTGGAGTCGAATTGCAGAACATGTAGGAACAAAAAGTAAATCACAATGTATTGATCATTATAACATGATGTATATGAACTCGCCATGCTTCCCTCTTCCGGTATGCCATATTTTCCCTATTCATTTACACTTCAAAAATGTCAACTTGATAAAATATAACTTTGACAATACTTTAATGCTGAATTCCCTAGGACATGTCTCATGTCCTGGGAAAGAATAAAGAGGAGCTCCTAACCATGGTTAGAGAACTCAGTGAAATCAATAAAGGTCAGCCCATTTTGTTGAATAATTAGCTAAATTTGCTCGAGGAGAACTACAACTCATAAAATATCCTACGTTTAGGTTATGTACTTCGTTTTATGTTTTTACCAAAAAAAATCAGTATTTAATTTATCCAATATGACTCCTTCAGCACCTTCTACCTCTGGAGAAGTTGATGCTAAAGAGGTGCCCCAATTCTCCGCAAGCATCAAGTATAATTGGCAATATTTTGTTTATTTTCTTATAGGATCTCTTTAACCTTAAGGGTCCGCTTGGTAAGAAGGATGTGATTATTGGATGATTAGTAAAAAGAATGATAAATATGATGACTAGAAACTGTAAAATAGAATGTGATAAACTAATATCATGTTTGGTATGATTATTATACATATGATAAATTAAAACAAATACACACATTTTACCTAAAATACCCTTTCACCTACTTCGAGAATTGTGTTTAATTTCCCAGGCAAAAAACTTTCTCGTCACAAAAAATCAGCTCCTCCCATCTCCATTTTTCCACTCGATCTCTTCCCACATTCTTCAATTTTTGTGTAGATCTGTTCCACAAAATTGGTACTAAAGTCAACGAACAATTGAAGTCCTTCAAGCAGCGCAAAGATGTTGGGTCCAGGTCTTCGAAGTGGATCTAGGGCATGAGATTTAGGGGAGAATGCAGATTGTGTAAGAGCTAATCGATTTGTGGTATGTTTTCGCATTTTTTTCCATTTTTTTGGTCGATTGACATATATTTCGTATACATAGTAGGTTTTAGGTATTGTATTAGATTTGAAATGTTCGCAAAAGGAAATCTGTAGTAGAAATTTTCTTGTTGAGTGTTGAAATATTTTTTTAACACGTTTGTTGCAAACATTAATTGAAAACCATGTTGTGTTCCCGATGTATAATGTATTTTGAATTCTGTATTTCAAACGTAGATGTGTTTATTTGTTCGTGTGTTTGTTGTGATTATAATCTGGTCATTTTGGGTACCAAAGTCATGTTCCTATAACGGTTGTCTGCTTCGTAGGTTTTATGGAGTTGAAGACACCACCCATGTGTGAGTGTGGCAATGGGTTGATGCTACTACGCGAAGCTGGGCAATTCGCTACCCGTCCAGGACACCACTACTATATATGTCCCGCAGGTTTGAAGCACAGAAACCGTTTTCTTTGGTACGATGAGTAAATTGCAAAAAATGTACATGAAAATGAACCAGCGTTTGAAATTGGCAGTGGTTCAAATTGCGAGCAGCGAAATTCTTCGTGTACTAGTAATACAACGAAGAGGAACACACACACAAACCACGCATCTTCTGGCGCACAAAGTGGTCACCTGAACAATGAACATACATTTGGAAAGAAAGAAAACTTTCAAACACCGTTCTCTGGGGAACTAGTTTGTTGTTGCTTTGGATGCATCTGCGCATTATTTTCTGTTTTGTTGTTAGTAACACTTATTATTGTTAGTTCCATGTAATATAATGTCATTTGATTCGCGTTTTGTTATTATGTTTGTGTAATGGCATGTTAAGGATTGTAGATGTTGTGGACTTCAAAAATTGGAAGCTAGACTGTTATAGAAATGGTATTAATGCTATTTTCTGAAGAATATAACAATATGTTTGGGTTTGTAATGTTCTTTTGCTTTGTATCTTAGTTGTATATCTACTATGAAATTATATTAGATTCCGAAACGTAATTTAATATTAATAAAACTTAGAATTAGCTTCCATTCCTTTCATTTATCGAACAATGAAATTTCAGTTGTGATGAAGATACAGTTGGACGATATAGTGGACAGTCCAGGATAAAGGTATGCGCACTCCCTCTACAACTATTCAAAGGTTTCTGTTGGTGTTTGTGACTATATGTACATGTGAAGAAGATTTTGAATTATATGAATATTTGCATTCGATTTGAGTATTTGAGAAAATGTTAAGCTTGCGTCATATTTAGGAGTACAATTTACAACAGCATCTGAAATGTTTGTGGTTCTCATTCTGAGTCAATTATGCAAGGTAACACTTCTAACCAACAACTTGTATTTGCATCATTAATGTTGTGTCATAATTGTAGGTGTTAATTAAAGACTGTTGCCTATATTATCCAAACCATCACATTGAACTTTGATTGATTGACATGCTATTAAATTTGGTAGATTAGTTGAAGTTAATGCATTGTTATATTCTATTTAAAGGCCCCTTGTATATTTCTCATTCTTGTATTCTACTGAAAGTATTTCACAATTAACTCCCAATATTTGTGCAGGTTAATATCATGTCTGTGAGTTTCCATTTCCTATCTCAGGAATCTGTAAACAGCAAGAGTAAAGTAGAAGTGATCAACATTTCTTCGGATGATGATAGCAAAACTGCTGTTGAAGTTATGGAGTCACCTAAAGGAACACTTAAAGGTGCTGTTGGTGGTGGTAGTTGGATGGAAAAAACACCCACAAAGACAATGTGGATCGACCCATACACTGATGATAACATCCTGCATAAATATAATAATATGTAAGGATAACGTATTCAAATATTTCCACTATGGATAACAGAAAAAAAATTTCAAAGTTCCATAACCTCTTTCAACTTTGAACATATCATCACGAGTCAATGCATCACGTAGAACTCTAGCATCTGCTGCAGATCCTTCCCACCCCGTAAGCGCATAAATGAAGTTCAAATCACAGTTGCAAACCCCAAGAACATTTACTGCAATAGTACCTTTTCTTGTTCGATATTTTGCCTTCTCAGAACTGGGAACATGTACACTGACATATGTTCCATCTAACGCACCAAGACATCCCTATAAAGTTAATAATTGACAGACAAAAATGTTGGTAGTACTATGTACATGGTCAATATATCGTACAAGTTCGACTTGCTTAAGATAAACGTCAAATACTAATACAATATGATAGAAACAAAACAATACCTTAAACCATTTCCAAGGCTCGGTAGTGCAACTGTCATCCACAGGGATGGGCTTTACTAAGAGTAAGGGATACAACTTAAGAATGGCTTCCAATACTTCATGGAAATGAGTGCTGATTGTGTGTCCACTACGTATGTAGTCATGACCAATAACTCGATTTTTCTTGTGATGGGCCAATATAGACAAAAACATTACCACCTTCTCTTCCAACCTAACATATCTGGACTCTACTAGGCCTCCAACATGCATTAACAAGTAACACAATCGTTCAAATGCATTCCTATTCATTCTCAAGTTCACCACGCATTGAACATCGCCACTTTCAATAATCCTATGCAAATGGTTGGTTTGAGCATTAATTTTATGCGTCATGGTGTAGGATGTCGGTGTGTTACATTGCTCACGGCGTCGTTTTCCAAGTAATCTCCTCCGATGTCGTGTTCGAAGACATAAAACCAAGAATGATCGACACAATATTTGGTGTAGCAGCAAAAAAAGTAGAAAATGTCTACGGTTTATGACCATCTTGCAAATATACTGACATATATTATTCAAATGTATTAGTGCAATTCATCAAAACAAAACTGATGTAGTAAATAATTTACTCATTTTTTCAACTTAATTCAGTTGGTAATATTTGGTTTATAATAAATATAATTACAAGTTTCAAATTGATTACATAAATCAGAAGCAATTAACGACATGAGTACAAAGTTTATAGCCAACTCTTCTACAGCAGAGTAATAACATACTCCAACAATTTATATCTCCAAATTCCTTACCAAATGAAGCCATAAGAAACTGTGAAAAAAAAATTGAAACTCCCAATTTTCTAAAAATCATCACAAACCAAAGAACAATGCAGGAAAATAATTAGCACCACCTTACAGAAGTGGAGGAAGTCGAAAGAAGACGAATTTTCAGAAACAACGATGATGCAGAAGATTCAAAAAGGATTGAGAGCTTCATGTCTAAAACCAAAAAAAACTAATAAAAGGAGTCAACACATCAAAAGCAAGCTAAACCAACTAATTAAAAAATTACTTACCACATAAATGAAGAACGGCTAACAGAAGCTTAAAGCAAAGATTTTTCAAAATTTGGAGAAGCTTCAAATTTTTCACAGCAACAGAGTACCAAAGAACAATAATTTAGGGACAAAGATTATAGGATGAATTACCTTGAAGAAGAGACGTATTACAGACGGACGAACCACATCGTCTTCATTGTCGTTTGTAAGGTTCAAGTTCTGCCTTCCAGGAGTTCGGCCGATGTCGGCTATCGTGGCTTCTGATTTGTTTAGGTTTGGGTTTAGGGCAAAGGGTCTAAGTGTAATTAACTAGTACACATATATACATACATTGTATGTTGGTGTTTGGATACATTTGGTACACCCAAGAATTTTATGATCTTAATCACTTCAGCATCATTGACCATGTGGGTCCTCAAAAGATTATGAGAGGCCCACACCATTTTATGGGATCCGATGGCTATGATTTACTCACACCACACACGGTAAATTTTATCCCATGTAGAACATATTATTCCGTTCAACTCGCTTAGACATGTACCAAATGATTTTCCAGCTTGCTCCTATTTTGTCTCTATCTCCTCCAACCTTCCTTGCTTCGGAAATTATATTATATGGTAAATTTCACAAATAGTCTCATTGGATAGGGTTAGTTACAATTGTAGTCCGAAACATTTCAGACTAATCAAATATAGTACCGCATGAATTTTTTTAATAAAACTGGTCCTAAGACCAACTTTTGGTTAAAAAACTAACAGAATCTGTTAAATCTAGGATAACAAAACAATTTTGCATTTGTGCCCTCACAAAAAAAGACAAGATCGATCGACATAAATAGCATCCCCATTCAAACCTCCCATGATTTACTCATGAAGCTCCATAAGAAAACAATTTTTTTTTAACAAACACCACTGCAAACTTTTCATTGAAATCTGAAAAAGATTACATCGGTTTATAATTAAGAATGGTAATAATAATTTATAAATAAATTAATCACTCTTTGTAAGGTAAACAAAAATGGTAGCCATCAGCATATGGAATACTTAAATTGCATGCATCAGCCTAGTTTCATTGCATGCACCAACCTACTTAAATTGTATACATCAGCCTAGTTAAATTGCATGCACCAGCCTAGTTTCGTTGAATGCATCAGCTTACTTAAATTGCATGCACAAGAAAACTTACATAATCACGATCGAGCTTCTTGATGTCAATGTTTTGAAGCCTCTTGCAAAAATCCTCAAGATTCCACTTAAGGAACCTTGGGATAAGGTTATGCTGGATTGAATTTATGAGCTCTGTCATCTCACATAATCAATACTGCAAAGTATGGAATCGGCATTATAAAACAAAAGGAAAAAATTGTGTTTTAAAGATTGATTATATATACGTCTTACAGGAAGTAATATAACACATCCGGAGTGTTTTTCAGTGTTGGGCTGCAACAAGCTATTGAGCATTGTGTTCAAGATGTGTTTGGACCAATCGTAGCTGCAAATCATGTCTAGGTCCTCAACAAGCGATGTTTACACCCATGTAATGTTTGATAATTTCGTGAATATAAAAAAGGCCGGAAGAATGCATAGAGTCACCAATCGAGCAACGTCATTGACATCAATGTTGTTTGTGTTTTTACTGTCGACTTCTTGTAGATTGAACTCTTGCTCATCCTGATGTCCTTGGTTTCTCTTTGTTTATCTGGAAAGCAGCTTTGTAAGAATTCCGTGCATGTGTAATCCTGGAGCTGCATATCTATCTCTTGTTTACTATATCTTATTCCAAAGAGTATGGGAACGTCAGTTTTTCTGATTTGTATCATCCGAAGGTGAAATCCGGATATTCTCTGTTGAAGCACCCAATGATGTCTTTTACTAACATGTAACGTTTCTTGCAATGTTCTAGGACAACTACATTGGAAAATATAGAGTCCAGTAGGTCCATAATGGTGTCCTCCTTAGAACTTTGTTGCGTACTTGATTGAGTTCAAGTGCATTTATCTCTGTGATAACTGTCTGTAGGTTGACCCTATATGTTGTTTGTTTATTTCATTTCTTTGTGATTTCTCCAGAGTTTGGTGATGATGGAGGTGTAACCGAGGGTAAATTTTTTAGATAGTTAATAAATTAAAACTAAGATTTAATAAGTCGGTGCATATAATATACATGCACCGTCCAAGTCTATCGGTGCATGTAATATACATTCACCGTATTGGTCTATCGGTACATGTATATTACATGCATCGATAGACTCAGACGTCTTAACCCAATAAAAAATAGATGCATATACTAGGATTTAATAAGTTGATCTAGGAATGGCAACGAGTCGGGTATGGGATAAGTTTGGCCAATCCCACGACCCGCCCCGCTACACATAAAACCCGGACCCGCCCTGCCCCGCTTCCAAACCCGGTTGAAGCGGGTCCAGACCCGCCCCGACGGGGCGGGTTCAATGCGGGTCCGGGTTTGGACCCGTCCCATTGCCATCCCTAAGTTGATGCATGTAATAAAATTGCACCGGCTGGGTCTATCGTTGCATGTATATTACATGCACTGATAGACTCAGGCGTATTTGAACTAAAAAATAGATACATGCTCCAATGGTTTCAATTGTTCACACGGTGTAAGTGCAACATTCTACATTAGTGGTGCACCTCGACACAATCACTTACATTAACACGTAATTAGTTTAATATATGAAAACCCTAATTTAATGTTTACCAGATTTTGGAGCACGTTTTTTCTTCCCCTTGTTGCTTGTTGAAGGTTTGGTTTGAGGAGTCTTCTTTGATTTGGAAGTTATATTATTAGGTTTTCAACGAAGCAGATGATTATATGAAATGACTGACAGAATTATTGTATATACTTTGTGGAAAACTTAAAGGAATCTCTGAACGATCTTTGAATAATTTCGATGAAATGGTGGAGAAATGATCGGAAACTTTGAAAGTTTTTTCATCGTTGAAGAAGAAGAAAAATTGGCGCGATGAAACTGAAGAAAAATGAACAAGTGCGATGAAGTTTTTGACGTTGGGAAGAACAACGAAGAATAAAGGGTTAATTTCGTAATTTACACCTAAAATGGACTTAATGAAAGGTAAATATGTTGGTGGACTGGGCCGAAGTTTTTTTTATCTTCTGGTACCGGCCCGTTGTTTCCCTAAAAATAAATGTGACCCATATAATCTAATTGTGTTGGGGATATTTGAGAAATTTGCAAAAATTATCCCGAAAGTTGATATGTTCTGACTTTTGGCTCTATATGTAGTGAAAGTTCGGCCTTTTTAGTCTTATAAATTGATTTTTTGTTTTGTTTTTAGTGCTGACGTGACATCGAATAGTTCTGACATGACATCAGATTTGTTAACGTATTAAAACCAAACACTGACTACATACATGATAAAAAACTAGATAACAAGACTTTGATCTAGTTGTTGTTATTTCCCCAATGTAAGAGGTCTCGGGTTCGAGTTCTCCCCCCTCCCCTAAAAAAATTGAAAAATAAATAAATAAATGATCAAAAACTAATTTATACTTATTTAAATGATTATTTTTGCAATTTTCTCGGGATATGTGGTAAAAAAATACTTCATGTAGCATATTATTCATGAACTCCAATTTTAGTTTTTTTCAAAATCAAGTACGTGAGTTCAAAAAATAGTTTTTTTTTTCCAAATATGATTTAAATTAGGATTTTGCTTTTATTTTTATCCTACAGAGTTCAGTTTAAGCTTCTTTGGTATTGCAGAAAGTGGAGAAAGTGGAGGCTTGTTAAGTAGGTGTTTGCAAATATTTTTGTAAACTGCTTATCAGCTTTTCAGATAAAAAAAATAGAATTTGAGTGTTTTATTTCTTTGTTTCTGATATTGCTTATCTAAAAATAAGCAGAAAAAAACAGAAGTTGAGAAGCAGGCCATGACATGTTTTTGACTGCTTTAATTTATTTTATAGCAATTTTGTAATTAATTGAAGGTTATTAAGCTGTTTTTTTTAAATTTTAAATAGCAAACTCAATGCTTTTGCTTAAAAGTAATTTTTTCAACTTTAAGCAAAAGCAACATAGAAGTGCTTTGAATAAGCAATTGCAAACACACCCTAATTGTAATATCACATTAACAAAAGATGAAGACGTTAAACTCGAAAATATCTGTGAGGGCCTGTTCTAATCAAGTGTTTAATTAACACACCCGTTCTAATCAAGTGTTTTATTAACACACACTGATTATTTATTTCTAAACAGCGGAAGATCATTTAAAAAGTCCTGCCAACAAGTGGCTCTAAAAATTTCGGCTTGACCTCCGCGCACGAGGGACATACCAGAAAAAATGAAAAGCACAATCTTATTCCCAGTGCAGCAAGTAAATACATAATACCATAGCATGCATCATAGGCACTCATCACATAACCCGTACTAAAATATTTACACCATACCATAGCATGCACAATAAGTCTCCAGCACACATTAGAGCCTCATCACATAAACACATAATCACATAATCTCCTTCGTGGGATTAAGAGGTGGCTCTCGTGACATAGCACTTTGCTCTTAAGGCTTAAGAGGTGACTCTCATGCATGTGGCACGCCTACATCATGTAGCACGTTGCCTAGCCAAATCAAGTGGTGACTCCTACACAAATAGCACTTTCCCCCGCAGAGCTTTCGACTTTCGATGCGCATTTTTCATAAACTTTCATAATATGATCTTTAAAATACATTTTCGTGTTCAACTGGAATTTTAACACATATATAGTTTGAAAAATTAAATGATATTCATAGCAAAAACCCACTTATTGTCGGATATACAAAGCGTGGTAGAATGAATCCCGGATTATGAAGGTGGTGCGAATCATCTCCTCTCTAACCTTGAAGCTTTCGAATTATTGTGTGTTTAGGTTTCAAAATCTAGGGTCTTGTGTGGTAGGGTTTGTGATGCTGTTTTTAAAATATAGGAGCAAGATGGAGGGACATTTACTTTGATCCTAAATCATGGACATTTAGTGTCAAAGAATTTGGCAAGACAATAAATGTAAATATGTCTCTTGGTAGGATAAGTTTTCTTTGGTATGGTAATATGTTTAATGTAGGAGGAATTCCTTAACAATTTCCAAAATTTTGCCATGTAATGAAATTATTGGAGCAAGTAGAGATGTCAAACGGAGCGGACGGCACGAGGCACGGCACGAGGCATGACACGATGCGGAGCGGCACGGCACGTCACGTTTTGCTACAGTGCCGTGCCGTGCCAAGCACGGCCCGGAGTATGGGCCGTGCCGGGCCAAGCCATGCCAGCCCGTGGGCTGGCACGGCACGGCACGACACTGTTTCTAATTTTTTTTTTTTAAACCAGGCGATCGATCGCTTAGAGGCAGTAAGCAAAATACAGGGGTGGCGATCGATCGCCACAAAAAAGGCGATCGATCGCCTAGAGGCAGTAAGCAAAATACAGGGGGTGGCGATCGATCGCCAATGTCTAACGGTCAGAAAAATAGCCGTTCAACAGCTTTCTAAAAAAAAAAAAATTGGTTGTTATATATATGTGTGTGTTGAGGAAACATTTTATCCTCTTAATCTGTAAGCTCTATATACTTGAGACGCTATTCTCTCAACTTGTTCACAAGAAGAAAGAAATTCGTTTTACGTTTGCCAAGACAAGCACAAGCAACAAAGTCAACACTCCTCCTAGCAAATATTTGGTAACTTTTATATTTGTTGCATTAGATAATTCATAATTGTAGTCTATATACATAATGGCCGATTCATCTTATAATGTGAATTATGATGATGAAATCGATCAATTCCAAGAAAATGAAGAAAGCACACCAAATATTCAATCATCAAGTATAAGAACTTCAAAAAAAAGAACTAGCAATGTATGGCAACTATTCGATGTAGAAAATGTTGAGGGAAAGGGATCAAGGGCAGTTTGTAAAAAATGTAAAAAAGATTATGCATATGCTTCTTCTGGTGGTACATGTCATTTACTAAGACACATGGCTAAACATGAAAAAGAACCAACTGATGGTAACCAAACTACTCTTTCACAATTCGGTACTGGTAGTAGTAGTTCAAGTTTAGGTATTTTAACTTATAATGTTGAAAGAGATAGGAGAGAACTAGCTAAATACATCGTATGGGCGGAGAAACCTTTTTCAATGGGGGCGGATGCCAAATTCACTAATTATATTCATTTAGGTTTGCAACCTCAACATAAACGATTTTCAAGGAATACTATTAAATCGGATGCATTCACAATTTTTAATGAATATAAAGCAAACTTAATTACGTATTTAGGTAATCTTTCATCGAAAGTAGGACTAACAAGTGATATTTGGACAACTTATCTTGGCAATGCATCATATCTCTGTTTGGATTGACGATAACTGGGTGTTACATAAAAAAAATTTAGGTTTCACAAAAATTGATTAGCCTCATACGGGTGGAGTTATTTCCAATGCCATTATGCAAGTTACTAATGAATATAATATTAGTAATAAAATCTTCTCTATTTCATTTGATAATGCAACTAATAATACTGCTGCAATTACTATATTAAAAACTTATTTGAAACCAATTTTAAATTGTGATCTTTTTCATATTCGTTGTGCATGTCATATTTTAAATTTGTGTGTGCAAGATGGATTGAAACCACTTTAGGTTCATTTAGAAAAAATAAAGACTACTCTTAAATTTCTTAATGGTTCAGTTGCTAGAAAACAAGACTTCAAAAGTTTATGTATTTCTCATGGCATGAATTATAAAGATTTTCCTTATGATGTTCCTAATAGGTGGAATTCTACATATTTAATGTTGCAAGCATGTTTACCTTATAGAAATGTGATCACTTTATTTTTTAATGAAAGGATGGCCGAACATTTTCATATTGAAGAAACTGATTGGGAAATTGCTTCTAATATTTATAATTTTTTAGAACCGTTTTATGATGCTACCAATTTATTTTCGGGCTGTTATTATCCAACTTCTTCGATATTTTTGAATAAAATTTATGAAATTAGTGAATGTTTTGCATTACATAGATCTGATCCGTTTTTTACAGGTATTGTCGAACCAATTGAGTATAAATTTAAAAAATACTGGAAAACTATTCCTATGTTGAATTGCTTGGCATCAATTCTGGATCCTAGATTAAAATTATATAGTGTAGAAATTATAATAGAATCTTATTACACCAACATGGCTTATGAAAATATTAATATTAATCAAGAGAAAGAGCGCATTAATAAATGTTTGTTTGCTTTGTTTTCTTTATATGATTCGTTACATAATTCTAGAGCAACTCCAGTAAGAGAAAGTGGTAGTAGTGGTGCTAGTAGTGGTAAGGGTTCTATGTGGACAATGTTAAGAAGAAGACAAGACACTACTTCCGCTTCTTCTAGTTCTAGTTCTAATACATCTTCATTTACTGAGCTTCAGTTATATCTAAACCAAGTCATAAATTCCAGTGAACAAGAATTAGATACTTTTGATGTTTTGGCATGGTGGAAAGACAATGCTAGACTTTGGTCAGTACTTTCCATAATGGCACGTGATCTACTAACTCCTCCGATATCCACAGTTCCATCGGAGTCTTGTTTTAGTGCAGGTGGAAGAGTCATTGATGAAAAAAAAAGTAGAATGAAACCAAACACTGTGGAGATGTGTATTCTTTTAAAGGATTGGTTGGATGCTGATAGCCGCTTACAAGGTTTGGGAGGACATGATGTTTCTTCGGATGAAAATGAAGAAACTAGCATATTTTTTAAACTCTTTTGCAATTTATTATTTACTTTTGTTCAATGTAATTTGTAGTTTTTTAATTTGTAGTCAATAAATTTTTATTTTACAAGTATATTGTAACAATCTATATTTTTATAATATTATTATATTTATATAATTAAAATTAAACAAAAAAATTAAAAAAAAAAAGAAAAAAAAAATTGATTTGGGCCGTGCCGGGCCAGCCAGTCTCCTTAATTGGTCGTGCCGGCCCAGCACGGAACAGTGCCGGGGGGCACGGATTTGTGGGCCGTGCCGGGCCGGCACGACCCGTTTGACATCTATAGGAGCAAGTAATGAATGTGGTCATCAATTGGTAATGTATGCGAATAAATTTACCAAATCCACAACTTTGGCTTTTAGTGACATAGTTTGAGCAAAGTATTGATTGGGTCATCAATGAGCTAAATGAATGGCAAAAAGAAGGAGGTCATCACATGTTGGTCATCTAATGACATAATTTGAGCAAGATATTAAATGTCAATAAATTGGATTGAGTGGGATTGAATGGTGGCAAGAATTTGGGTCATACAATTGAATTGTCGATGACAAAGTTTGGGCAATTGAATGTGGTAGTGAGGGAATTGAATGATATGTTATGATTTGTGTTAGACACTTAAATATCATTGAATAACTAATGTCAAGTTTTACGCAAGGTCATTGAATGACTAACATGATTTGGGCAAGGCAAATTTTTGGGTCTTCAAAGCATGAGTCAATTTTTACATGCACGACATTAGTAATTTTTACATGCACCGCATGAGTAATTGTACCATGCACCGCATGAGTAAATTTTACATGCACCGCATAAGTAATTTTACATGCATCGAATGAGTAAATTTTTACATGCACCGCATGAGTAATTTTTTACATGCACCGCATGAGTAATTTTTTACATGCACCGTATGAGTCAATTTTTTACATGCACCGCATGAGTAATTTTTTACATGCACCGTATGAGTTATTTTTACATGCACCGCATGAGTAATTTTACATGCACCGTATGATTCAATTTTTACATGCACCGCATAAGTCAATTTTTATATGCACCGCATGAGTAATTTTTACATGCACCAAATGAGTCAAATTTATATGCACCGCATGAGCCAATTTTTACATGGACCGCATGAGTCAATCTTACATGCACCGCATGAGTGAATTTTTACATGCACCGCACGAGTCAATCTTACATGCACCGCATGAGTCTTTTTTAAATTTAATTTACATACACCGATATTTATTATTATTATTTAAAAAACAAACAAGTTGACATTTTTTTGAGCTAAACAAGCATCTAATTATGGTAAGAGCGATTATTGTTAAAGCTTGTTTATCAAAAAATTTAAACAAGCTTATTGATGGGAAGTCGTGCCCATGGACAAACGTTTCATCAACGTTGCAGCATTAAACGATCTGAAATTTACAGCATCCATGGCCAAAAATGGAGGATCCAATCCCAGACCTCTTCACATGGGAGTTTACAGAGCAAAATGCACAGCATCTCTTTTTTTTTTTTTTGAATTGCCTCCAAACTTTCTTGTATTGTTGTGATCTGTAGCCGATCGAGCAATTAGAGACAAATTTTTTTTGAATTAAAAATGTGCGCTCAAGAACCTTGTGCACAATCTGTAGCTCCTCCACTAAAAATGCTCTTCTGATCTTGAGAAAATATCAGCCAATCAATCTTCACTCGAAAATCAACAAAAAGCAAAATTCGACGCTCGAAACTGTTTCTTCAATTCAGGCAGAAGAATTGAAAACAAAACTCCAACCATGATCGTGATGAAGAATGGAACTGATGATTGCACAGATTTCAGACTTGAATGAGAAGCAGTGACGAAATGCTAAAAATTCGATCTGCTCATGTTGCTGTAATCAAATTCGAAATTGAAATGAAGATGTAGAGTAATGAGTATTTTAGTCATAATCAATGGACCAATTAGATTAGGGTTTGATAAAATGGACTTATTTGAAATAAGTTTTCCAAAAGATGTATTTAGTTGAAACAAGATTTTTTGGGAGATTTAGTTGAAAGATGTTTTGGAAAGTAGTACATTCTTGTAATTTTCTCTAATATTTTCTCTTTCTCCTCGCCCAACACATACAACACGTTTCTTTTCTTCTTCCTCAACACACAACCAAACAAGCATACTAAATCCACATAAACACGAGCGTTCCTTTCCAATTAGAGTGAAATGCCATCTCGTTCCAGGAAAAAAACGTTGTTCCACCGTTTTCCCATGATTATCGGTGTTTTGAAGCATCTTTCATTCTAGGTATGAAATTTGACTCGGCTGCACTGTCGTTCTGTTCCAACCGCGATAACTGTGTTCAGACAAACCGTGGTGGTTACTCAGCGGTCTTTGGTCATGCATCTTTGCAAGCTGTGAGCGTGTGATAATTGATAGCCGCAGTTCAAGTTTTTAAACTTATTTTATTCCAACAATAGATCTTATTATTTGCATGTGATGAACAAAAAAATATTAATGATTGTCAACTATTTTTGTAAGTCATTCCCCTCCTCCGAAAAAAAAGCAACCTTAATGTGAAAAGGACATAAGTAGTTGCACATATTAGCCAAAATGGGTTTGTCTTGGGTGCACCCGGTGTTTGGTGCACTCAAGACACATGTATGTGTCTTGGATGCACCAAACATCGGGTGCACCCAAGACAAACCCCGCCAAAATGGCAAAATGTTATTGATGCATAAGAAGAGTTAAATAAAATAAATAACATATATACTTTATGTAATATATTCATTCTACTTAGTGGAAAAAAGGGACCACGCTCTCTCACTTCACCCCTCACTCCTCTAGTTCTTCTCTCCTCTCCTTTTTTTTTTTTCCTTCACTATTGAATTTTTAGCTCATTAAAACAAGGGAGGGGTCATGGAAGAAACCTCATCACCCCCCTAATGTAAGGACCCTAATCCTTAAGTGCGAAATTAAGGCATAATAGAGCTAATAACAATGATCAGAGTATAATAAACAAGTGGAGTCTATGAGCTTAAGCATTTACATGCCAAAATAAAGGACTACCAAAAGGATTAATTACATTTCAATCAATGAATGTGTTCACTATAGTTTTACGCTACTCCTAGAGTAGGCACTATACAAAAGAATCCTGTCCTTTCATCTACCAAAGATGCTCTTGAAGCTCACTGTCTCAACCCGTTCAAGCCCTTCTATCATGCCAAAAAGGTACCTACAAGGACAACCCCCAAACATGAGCAATAATAATCATTCATATTCAACACAATATGAAGATAAAGCGTAAATGCATAATCAATATAAAACACTTCCTGTTTTCCATGCATTTCAAACGCTTCCCGTTTGGTTGTCCCTGTACCATAACTCATGAGTATAATCAACAGATTATTTTTAATGGCCAAAACATGTCATGACATCATATACCATCTCAACTGTACCAAATATTGGTCACCATTCCCTAGTCTGTCCATCACAGTGTATTTTAATGCCCCTCGCTTATTTTCATATGGGCGGCATAGGATAACCTCGCTACAATGGACATGCGGCGCTCCCACCCCTCGCTTCACAGAGAGCGGCAAATACCCTTTCCTCGCCCCATATGACAACCACGCTCAAATGTGACATGCGGCGCTCCCACCCCTCGCTTCACATTTAGCGGAACTAATACAAAAAGCGGCAAGCATTAAAATCATCAAAGGATGACCACGACTCATGGGATGTGCATCCAATAATCATCATATGCATCTAACATCAATATGCATAAATTACCATGTATATGCATCCACTATGCAATACCACATATGGCATAATCAACATGTATATGCATCCACAATGCAATACCACATATATACCCGCATCCACAATGCATAATCAATGAGTATATAAAATACATGTTACCGTTGGGTGCCCGTACGTCCACTACGTACCTTTCCAAAAGTGGAATTGGTCCGGCTTCAATTCCTCGGTTGTGTTGCTACCTGGGATGGTTCTACACAATCACACAACCCCATATTAGAAGCCAAATAATAGCCAAATACCAAAAATTTGACAAAATAAACCATTTTCCAAAATTCCACAGGCGGCGATCGATCGCTTCCCTCAGGCGATCGATCGCCTCAAAATTATCACTGTGGCGATCGGTCGCCCCAAACATGGCGATCGATCGCCATCCCTTTGAAAAACCTACTGCCTCTCGGCGATCGGTCGCCCCATTTTAGGCGATCGATCGCCTAACACGTAAAAAGTCTACTGCCTCTTGGCGATCGGTCGCCTCTTTTCAGGCGATCGATCGCCTCGCACAGACATGCGTTTTTCTGCCATTTTTGCACCCAAAATCCTTCCAAACCATTCCAACATTTATACCAACCAACCAACAACATAAATATCAACATAAACCACCAAAATACACCTTAAAACAACCATAAATCCAACCATTAACCAAAACCACAACAACCCACACAAACCCATTTCAAAATCATTAAAAATCAAACCAAACTCAAACAAAACCTTACAAAATTAAAGCATGAGGTACCCATACCTCTTGGGGATCTCAAATCACCAAATATGCTCCACAAATCAAGATTTTTGAAAGGTTTCTCCTCAACCCTAGGCTTGAGCTCGAAAATGGAAGAAAGGAAAGGGTTTGTGGGTTTTGATTTGGTAAAGGTAAAGTGATGGATGATAAAGGTGGGGTTTGGTTATTAAAATGGGAATTTATTAAAATGATACCCAAAAGAATTCCATGGTGTATAAAACACCCCAACATGATATTTTTCAAAGCATTTACTCAAAATGCACCAAATACCATTTAAACACATGATTTCTAATAAATTGCTACCAAAGGCAAATAAATCATGCTCCCAATAATATTTACCCAACATGCACCACATGCACCCTGAAATGCAATCCCGGGTCACCCTATCCACATGACCATGCATTTCCACATAAGGTAAATAAATCCCAAAACATAATCAATTACCACATAATTAATCATGTAACCACAATTAAAGCCAAATAGCAATTAACCATTTCGGGGATGTCACAATACTCCCCTACTTATAAGATTTCGTCCTCGAAATCACATGCACTTACCCCAACAGAAACTAAACATAAACTCATACCAGAGAATAGTTCCGGGTAGTGCTGCACCATATGCTGCTCCGTCTCCCACGTAGCCTCCTCGACACCCCTGCGATCCCACTGAACCTTGATCATAGGTATCACTTTACTCCGAAGTCTACGGTCTGCTCTGTCCAGAATTCTAACAGGCCGTTCCACATAAGATACATCTGATTCTAACTGAACTTCGGAAGGCTGTAACACGTGAGACGGATCCGGCTCATACTTTCGCAGCATCGATACATGAAACACATCATGTATACCAGATAAAGAAGGCGGCAAAGCCAGTCGGTAAGCTAAGGTGCCAATGCGCTGCAAAATCTCGTACGGTCCCACAAACCTCGGAGACAGTTTCCCGCGCATCCCAAATCGCACAACGCCTCTGAAAGGCGAGATCTTCAAAAAGACCTTATCTCCCAACTGAAATTCCAACGGTCTCCGCCGTTTATTTGCATAAGCTGCCTGTCTGTCTTGGGCCGCTTTCATTTTCTGCCTTATAATCTTTATCTTCTCTTCCATTTCCCGGATTAACTCAGGCCCTCCGACTGATCTACTGTCCAAATCATCCCAACATAAGGGTGATCTACATCGTCTGCCATAAAGAGCTTCAAACGGAGCCATCTGAATACTTGCCTGGTAGCTATTGTTATAAGAAAACTCTACCAAAGGCACTGAATCCTGCCAAGAAGTATCGAACTCCAAAACACAAGCTCTCAGCATGTCCTCGAGCGTCTGAATTGTGCGCTCGGTCTGGCCATCCGTCTGAGGATGATAAGCAGTACTCAATCTGACCTCAGTTCCCAAAGCTGACTGAAGGCCTTCCCAAAAATGAGATGTGAATCGCGGATCTCGATCTGACACAATAGAAACGGGGATCCCATGCAATCTCACCACATCTCTAATATATAACTGCGCCATCCTCAAGAATGTAAAGGTCATGCTATAGGGGATAAAGTGGGCTACCTTGGTCAATCTGTCCACAATCACCCAAATAGCATCGAAGCCTGAAGCACTCCTCGGCAAATGAGTCACGAAGTCCATGGAAATGTGCTCCCACTTCCACTTCGGTATCTCCAAGCTCCTCAATTCGCCGCCAGGTCTCTGCCTCTCTGCCTTAACCTGCTGGCAGATCAGACACCTCTTCACAAAAGCGACGACATCAGACTTCATTCTCTTCCACCAAAACTGACCACGCAGATCTCTGTACATCTTCTTCCCGCCTGGGTGGATGCTAAGTCTGCTACTGTGAGCTCGTTCCAAGATCCCCTTACGCAACTCCAGCGTACTTGGAACTACCCAGCGGCTACCCAATCTCAAAGATCCGTCGTCGGCCACTCTGAACTTCGTCGGCTGCCCAAGATGCACTATAGACAACCATCTCTGAACCTCAGCATCTGATCTCTGAGCTCTCCTGATGTTCTCATAAATATCTGGCTCAGCTAATAAGGTAGAGACATACACTGGTGATGCATCTATATCAAAATCATAGCCGAGATGGCAATAGGAGGTCATCATAGCCGATAAATGGATGACGTCCTCAGCAGAACTCCTCACTTTCCGGCTCAAGGCGTCCGCTGTCAAATTGGCTTTCCCGGGATGGTACTCTATCTCACAGTCATAGTCCTTGAGTAGGTCCATCCATCTCCTCTGTCTCATGTTCAGCTCCGCCTGAGTGAATAGAAACTTGAGGCCCTTGTGATCCGTGTATATGGTGAATGAAGTACCATATAAATAATGCCTCCAGATCTTCAGGGCAAAGATGATAGCCGCCAATTCCAAGTCATGAACTGGATATCTGGTCTCATGCGGCTTCAACTGCCTCGATGCATAAGCTACCACATGCTTATCTTGCATCAGAACACACCCAAGGCCCTGAAGCGATGCATCAGTATACAGAACAAATCTGGAGTTCTCCGTCGGGATCACTAACACTGGCGCTGTCGTCAACCGGTGCTTCAATTCCTGGAAGCTCTCCTCACAAGCTTCTGACCAAAAGAAAGGCACTCCCTTCTGAGTCAACTGAGTCAGCGGCTTGGCAATCTTCGAAAAGCCAGCGACAAAGCGCCGATAATACCCGGCCAAACCAAGAAAACTCCGAATCTCAGGCACAGAAGTGGGGGCAGCCCACTCCATCACAGCCTCAATCTTCTTGGGGTCCACTGATATCCCGCTGCTCGAAATGACATGCCCCAGAAACACTACACTGCTCAGCCAAAACTCGCACTTACTGAGCTTAGCATACAACTGATGCTCTCTGAGAATCTGAAGCACTGTCCTCAAGTGTTTCACATGATCTTCCTCGCTCCGGGAGTAGATAAGAATGTCGTCAATAAACACGATGACGAACTGATCAAGGTACTGCTGAAACACTCTGTTCATCAGACTCATGAAGACTGCTGGAGCATTCGTCACACCGAACGGCATCACTAAGAACTCATAATGCCCGTATCGTGTCCGGAATGCTGTCTTCTGCACATCATCCTCTCTGACCCGAATCTGATGATACCCGGACCTCAAATCAATCTTGCTATACACCCTGGTACCTTGCAACTGATCAAATAAGTCGTCAATCCTTGGGAGAGGATACTTGTTCTTCACTGTAGCCTTATTCAGTTGCCGGTAATCGATACACAACCGCATCGAACCGTCCTTCTGTTGAGCCTTAAACACATGGTTGCGTTTAATGTGCTAAATTAACCCCGGTCAATCTTTGAGTTTTGATGATCAACAAAACTTGTGTTTGTTATTCTAATACATCTACTTAGTGTGCAGATTAAGTGATGAAAAGAAGATTGGAATGAAGAATTTCAAGTGTGCACAATCTGGCCAGGATCGCCCCAGGCGATGGTGATCATCGCCCCAGGCGATGGGTGCCAGGAGGGGCATCGCCACGCACATCAACAGAGGCGATGGCTAGGCGAGCATGCGAGACAGATCGCCCCAGGCGATGGTGATCAACGCCTGAGGCGATGGCAGCCACAAGACACTTCGCCCCGCACATCGACTGAAGCGACGCCGAGACTTGGCGCGGGCATGCGCGCAGGGAGTTCGCCCAAGGCGATGGCACGAACGCCCGAGGCGATGGGCTGGAACGCCTGAGGCGATGTGGAGATCGTTTGAGGCGATGCATGATTTCAGGGTGCTGAAGCTACGGCATTGGGATTTGACTTGGATCGCCTGAGGCGATCCAGCGATCGCCTGAGGCGATGCGTTGATTTATGGTGTCCGTTGGGGCGCGGCGATGGAGATCGCCTGAGGCGATGGCTGAGGCGATCCAGGAGTGATTTCAGCCTTTTGAAGTGCAACGGCTAGTAGGAGCCTTGGAGGCCTTCTACACTATATATATGGATGCTTTGGAGCATTTTGAAGCTAAGGAACAAGTCTACAACTCATACAAAGTGTTGATCAATTGTTGGTTCAAATTATATCATACTCTCCATACATTGTTGTTGTATTGGAGCTTGTGATTGTTTTCATTTGTTGAGTCTTGTTGTCTTCGTGTGAGTACACCGTGAAGGTGTCTTTGTTGGTACAATTCATTGTAAAGGTCCTCCAACACCAAAGCAAGTTGGAATATTGTAAAAACATCAACAAGTCTTGTTGGTGCAATTGTGTGGCTATCCTTGGAGCCCTTAAGGCCAAGAAGACTCGTGAAGAGTGTTGGTAGCTCGGGAAGAGCTTTGTATACTCGTGAAGAGTAGTGTGCTCGGGAAGAGCGTTGTAAACTCGGGAAGAGTTGTTGTGTGGCTAACTTGGAGCCCTCAAGGCCAAGATCTATTGTTCTAGTGGAACCTCGGTTGGAGGTTATCTAACCGGGAAGAGGAGACGTAGGCGATTCATAGCCGAACTTCTATAACAAATCCTTTTGTTATTTACCGCATTATTTCCTTTACGCATTTATTTATTTTGTTCTTTTATTTATCGATTGACTCAAGGCTTCCGCAAAGCGCAAAATATTTTTATTTTACAAACTCATTTTAAAACGCTAAAGTAGCCAAGGAATCTCATTCCCCCCCCCCCCCCCCCTCTTCGATTCCAACAAGTGGTATCAGAGCCATTTGATTTTTGTTTTTAAATCAAAATTTTTATATGGCTAATCTAGCAAATGAGTTTGCTCAAGGTCAATCGACGAATCGCCCTCCGCTTTTCACGGGTGATAACTATGGTTATTGGAAGAATAGAATTTCTCTATACATCCAATCCGTAGATTATGATCTATGGAAAATCATAGTGAAAGGTCCACACATTCCTTTAAAGGAAATTGGGGGAATTAGTGTTCCCAAAGAGATGGACGATTTCACTAGAGCGGATATGATATTAATTTCTCAAAATGCTAAAGCGATTAATATTTTACATTGTGCTTTAGATATGAAGGAGTACAACCGGATCTCGATGTGCTCAACGGCAAAGGAAATTTGGGACAAATTACAAATTTGTCATGAGGGCACTAATCAAGTGAAGGAGACCAAGATAGATCTCCTACAACTCAAGTATGAAACCTTTGAGATGGATTCCGGAGAAGATGTGGATTCAATGTTTAGGAGGCTCACTCAAATTATAAATGAGCTTGCTCAACTTGGAGAGAAGTACCCTCCAAAGCAAATATGGAGGAGAGCTCTAAGGGCCTTACCAAAGGAATGGGATGCCAAGAGGACGGCCATCATAGAGTCCAACAAAGGGGAGAGTGCTTCCTATGATCTTGATGAGCTCCATGGCACCTTGGTGACTCATGAGCTAGAAGTTGCAACAAGAAGAGAAGTAAAGGAGGAGGATAGATCCAAAAGGAATGGGATCGCCTTGGTTGGTAGGAAAGATCAATCCGATGATGAAGAAGATGATGATGATGAAGAGATGAGGCTATTCACAAAGAAGTTCAAGAAGCTCTTCACCAAGGATAGCAAGTCAAAGACATCAAATGCTACCAAACAAGATTCCAAAAATGAGGTAACTTGTTATAATTGTCAAGAATTAGGCCATTATGCTAACAAGTGTCCTAGGAAGAAGAATGAGGACAAAGGCAAGAAGAAGGCGTTCATAGCAACATGGAGTGATAGCGACTCCGATGAAGAAGAAGCCAAAAATCTATGTCTAATGGCTCTTGGAGATGAAGATGAAGAGGAGGATGATGAGGTACCTTCTTATGATGATTTATTAGATGCTTATAATGATATCATTGATTGCCTTGGTAAAACCAAAAAGAGCAACAAAGCACTAAAGCTAGACTTGGCTAAGAAAGAAGAAGAAAATACTATTTTGAAAAATCAAGTGCTTGATTTAAAAACTTCTCTTGCCAAGTTTAGTGATAGTAGTTTAAAGATGAATGAATTGCTTGGCTTACAACGTTGTAGCTTTGACAAAGCCGGGTTAGGCTATTCAAGCAAATCAAAATCCTTTTCTAGCTTGTTGGCCAAAGCAAAGCATGAATCTACTACTTGTCACTATTGTTGCAAAAATGGTCATACCAAGAACAAATGTAGGTATGCTAGAATCCAATACCAACCTAACAAAAGGTGGAAATGGATCCCAAAGGTGCCTAAGGTAGCTAACCATCATGGACCCAAAAATCAAATGGGTACCAAAGACCCCCCTATTGTTAATTTATTTTGTAGGGACAACCATAAATTGGAGGATGAAGGGCCAAGCAACTCAAAGGAGGAGTTTGTTTTGTTCACAACCATAGAAGAAGCAAGAGGCATTGGTCCAATGACAAAAACTAACTCTTGTCATAAAGGGTAAAATTTTTTTTAATGTTAAAAGAGCAATTTCAAAATTCATTGGCACAAATTAATTGTGTTCAATAAATTATGAAGCTCAATATTAATTTGAGTAAAATGCATAACCCCTTAGCATATTTGTTAAGTGCATGATGTATGCTTATCTTTTTATAGTAAGTAGCATAATATGCTTTGTATTCAAATTTGAAATATGCTATGTGCAATTATATGATTTGTTTTAATGCATTGATATCTTTATTATTTTGTATTGGGCATGAATGCATGAACAAATTCACACTTTGCAATTTTTAGAATTAATTGTTGAGTGCCTTAAACACATGGTTATAATTCATCTCTATGATTTAATCTTAGGCTTGTTATGCCTATTATATGCTTGATGATGGACATGTGAAACTTGTTATAATTATGCCATGTTTATTTGATCTTTATGCTTTTTGATTATCACAAAAAGGGGGAGAATTTTGTGATAAACTTGAACCTTAAAAGATGCATAGTTTAAGGGGGAGAGCCTATGTATGCATGGTTTGAGGGGGAGAGTTTTTTGTCTATTGATTTACTTGATAACTTGTATGTGTTATGCAATTGTTAAGGGGGAGTTATTTTTACTCACATTTAATGCATATTACTTATTCAAGTTTATCAAGTTTTGTGATCATCAAAAAGGGGGAGATTGTTGAGCCTTAAACGCATGGTTGCGTTTAATGTGCTAAATTAACCCCGGTCAATCTTTGAGTTTTGATGATCAACAAAACTTGTGTTTGTTATTCTAATACATCTACTTAGTGTGCAGATTAAGTGATGAAAAGAAGATTGGAATGAAGAATTTCAAGTGTGCACAATCTGGCCAGGATCGCCCCAGGCGATGGTGATCATCGCCCCAGGCGATGGGTGCCAGGAGGGGCATCGCCACGCACATCGACAGAGGCGATGGCTAGGCGAGCATGCGAGACAGATCGCCCCAGGCGATGGTGATCAACGCCTGAGGCGATGGCAGCCACAAGACACTTCGCCCCGCACATCGACTGAAGCGACGCCGAGACTTGGCGCGGGCATGCGCGCAGGGAGTTCGCCCAAGGCGATGGCACGAACGCCCGAGGCGATGGGCTGGAACGCCTGAGGCGATGTGGAGATCGTTTGAGGCGATGCATGATTTCAGGGTGCTGAAGCTACGGCATTGGGATTTGACTTGGATCGCCTGAGGCGATCCAGCGATCGCCTGAGGCGATGCGTTGATTTATGGTGTCCGTTGGGGCGCGGCGATGGAGATCGCCTGAGGCGATGGCTGAGGCGATCCAGGAGTGATTTCAGCCTTTTGAAGTGCAACGGCTAGTAGGAGCCTTGGAGGCCTTCTACACTATATATATGGATGCTTTGGAGCATTTTGAAGCTAAGGAACAAGTCTACAACTCATACAAAGTGTTGATCAATTGTTGGTTCAAATTATATCATACTCCATACATTGTTGTTGTATTGGAGCTTGTGATTGTTTTCATTTGTTGAGTCTTGTTGTCTTCGTGTGAGTACACCGTGAAGGTGTCTTTGTTGGTACAATTCATTGTAAAGGTCCTCCAACACCAAAGCAAGTTGGAATATTGTAAAAACATCAACAAGTCTTGTTGGTGCAATTGTGTGGCTATCCTTGGAGCCCTTAAGGCCAAGAAGACTCGTGAAGAGTGTTGGTAGCTCGGGAAGAGCTTTGTATACTCGTGAAGAGTAGTGTGCTCGGGAAGAGCGTTGTAAACTCGGGAAGAGTTGTTGTGTGGCTAACTTGGAGCCCTCAAGGCCAAGATCTATTGTTCTAGTGGAACCTCGGTTGGAGGTTATCTAACCGGGAAGAGGAGACGTAGGCGATTCATCGCCGAACTTCTATAACAAATCCTTTTGTTATTTACCGCATTATTTCCTTTACGCATTTATTTATTTTGTTCTTTTATTTATCGATTGACTCAAGGCTTCCACAAAGCGCAAAATATTTTTATTTTACAAACTCATTTTAAAACGCTAAAGTAGCCAAGGAATCTCATTCCCCCCCCCCCTCTTCGATTCCAACACCTTCTTTTTCACAAAGAGAACTGGTGCGCCCCATGGCGACACGCTCGGGCGTATATACCCCTTGTCCAGGAGATCCTGCAACTGCTCTTTCAACTCTCAACTCCGCCGGTGCCATCCTATAAGGTGCACGAGAGATAGCGGATGTCCCTGGCAACAGCTCGATCCCAAACTCGACTTCCCTAGCCGGTGGGAATCCTGGGATCTCTTCAGGAAATACATCGGCGAACTCTGCCACTACTGGTACATCCTCACCTCTGAGTTCTTTACTCTTCCCAGACGTGTCCACGGCATAAATGAGATAGCCCGTGTGTCCACGTTCCAATAACTGAGTCATCTTGATCGCTGAAATCAACGGAATCTTCGCACGAGACCCGTTGCCAAAGAAAGTCCACTGACTGCCCAACTCAGGTCTGAACCTCACTGTTCTCTGCCGGCAATCTACCACTGCCTGATATTTGTTCAGAACATCAATACCCAAGATGCAGTCGAAGTCTGACATACCCAGTACAATCAAGTCTGATCTCAACTCGTTGCCCTCAAAATAAATGAGGCAGTCTGCCATAAACTGATCCGCAACGACGTTTCTTCCAGTGGGTGTCGAGACAAGGAGAGGCGTGGGTAAAGAAGACGTGCGCATATGGTGTCTCTCCACGAATCCCACAGACACAAAAGAATGGGAGGCACCTGTATCTATCAAAACAAAAGCAGGGTACGTAAATAAATGGCACGTACCGGCAATCACCTCCTCCGGGGCTGCCTGAGCCTTTCGTACACCTGTCCCTGGGGCGGTCCCACTGTCTGACCTCCCGACGGACGAGGCCCAAACTGCTGCCTCTGCTGCACTGTCCTGTCCTCAAACCTTGGCATGCTGCCCTGATACTCTGACTGGCCTCCCCTGGTGGGACAATACCGAGCAATGTGGCCCATCTTGCCACAAACATAACATGCAGGACACTTGTTTGAAGAATGTGGTCCTCCACAATTGTTGCACCTCGGCTCTCCCGGCCTATCCCCCTGTGAAGATCCTCGACTGGCGGACCAATTTCCCTTCTTGCCATCCTGTTTCTGGCCAAAGTATTTCTTTCCACCATACCGCGAAGATGAAGAGGCACCATGGGGTTTAAATGGCTCACCCCGAGGCCTCAAACTGTCACTAGTCTGCCTCTGTTGCGGTACCGGTGGTGGCATGGCATAAGCTCCCACTCCTAGCTCAGCAAGCTCCGCTCTTGTGAGAGCATCATCAAAAGAAGTTGGGTTATTGATGATAACCCGGTCATAGAGTTCCGGTCGCAGTCCTTTCATGAAATTTCTCATCTTGGCACGTCCATCAGAGGCAATATGGGGGACATACCTCAGTAGTGATGAGTACTGTGTGGCATAGTCTGCCACTGTCATGTTCCCCTGCCTCAGACTTGTAAATTCATCCTCCTTTGTCTGTCTTGCTGCCGCGGAGAAGTATCGGTTCAAGAACCTGGTCCTGAAGAGCGTCCAATCAATCACAGTACCTAGTGCTCTCATCTCCATCACCGTGCTCCTCCACCACATCAATGGTTTCTTAGCCAACTGGAACTCCGCCAGCCTCAGCCAAGCAGTAATAGCACAAGGAGCCGATACAAAGATCTGCTCAAGTCTCTCCAACCACTCTTCAGCTTCTTCTCCGGACTCTGTCCCCTCAAACCGGGGCGGATGATAAGACAGAAACTGAGTCAAGCTAATCTCACCCGGTAGCAATAACTGAACAACTGGTTCCATCCCTACGGCCGGTGGAGGTAGAGGATTAGCCTGTCCAATACTCGCATTCACACTCCCAACATCTCTGACTTCCTCATTAGCAGCCATACTGTAACACAAATGTTAACAACAATCCAAAGCAATATATATCATGTCGTTAGATAACAGGAGTGATATAAGCATGTTAGTATAACAGGATATACACCAATATGCACCACATGCATAAACATGCTTCAAATGTAAGCACCTAGCCAAACTTGCTAAGGCTACCCTTCACTCGTTCCCGGGTTCTCTAACCACTGCTCTGATACCACTAATGTAAGGACCCTAATCCTTAAGTGCGGAATTAAGGCATAATAGAGCTAATAACAATGATCAGAGTATAATAAACAAGTGGAGTCTATGAGCTTAAGCATTTACATGCCAAAATAAAGGACTACCAAAAGGATTAATTACATTCCAATCAATGAATGTGTTCACTATAGTTTTACGCTACTCCTAGAGTAGGCACTATACAAAAGAATCCTGTCCTTTCATCTACTAAAGATGCTCTTGAAGCTCACTGTCTCAACCCGTTCAAGCCCTTCTATCATGCCAAAAAGGTACCTACAAGGACAACCCCCAAACATGAGCAATAATAATCATTCATATTCAACACAATATGGAGATAAAGCGTAAATGCATAATCAATATAAAACACTTCCTGTTTTCCATGCATTTCAAACGCTTCCCGTTTGGTTGTCCCTGTACCATAACTCATGAGTATAATCAACAGATTATTTTTAATGGCCAAAACATGTCATGACATCATATACCATCTCAACTGTACCAAATATTGGTCACCATTCCCTAGTCTGTCCATCACAGTGTATTTTAATGCCCCTCGCTTATTTTCATATGGGCGGCATAGGATAACCTCGCTACAATGGACATGCGGCGCTCCCACCCCTCGCTTCACAGAGAGCGGCAAATACCCTTTCCTCGCCCCATATGACAACCACGCTCAAATGTGACATGCGGCGCTCCTACCCCTCGCTTCACATTTAGCGGAACTAATACAAAAAGCGGCAAGCATTAAAATCATCAAAGGATGACCACGACTCATGGGATGTGCATCCAATAATCATCATATGCATCTAACATCAATATGCATAAATTACCATGTATATGCATCCACTATGCAATACCACATATGGCATAATCAACATGTATATTCATCCACAATGCAATACCACATATATACCCGCATCCACAATGCATAATCAATGAGTATATAAAATACATGTTACCGTTGGGTGCCCGTACGTCCACTACGTACCTTTCCAAAAGTGGAATTGGTCCGGCTTCAATTCCTCGGTTGTGTTGCTACCTGGGATGGTTCTACACAATCACACAACCCCATATTAGAAGCCAAATAATAGCCAAATACCAAAAATTTGACAAAATAAACCATTTTCCAAAATTCCACAGGCGGCGATCGATCGCTTCCCTCAGGCGATCGATCGCCTCAAAATTATCACTGTGGCGATCGGTCGCCCCAAACATGGCGATCGATCGCCATCCCTTTGAAAAACCTACTGCCTCTCGGCGATCGGTCGCCCCATTTTAGGCGATCGATCGCCTAACACGTAAAAAGTCTACTGCCTCTTGGCGATCGGTCGCCTCTTTTCAGGCGATCGATCGCCTCGCACAGACATGCGTTTTTCTGCCATTTTTGCACCCAAAATCCTTCCAAACCATTCCAACATTTATACCAACCAACCAACAACATAAATATCAACATAAACCACCAAAATACACCTTAAAACAACCATAAATCCAACCATTAACCAAAACCACAACAACCCACACAAACCCATTTCAAAATCATTAAAAATCAAACCAAACTCAAACAAAACCTTACAAAATTAAAGCATGAGGTACCCATACCTCTTGGGGATCTCAAATCACCAAATATGCTCCACAAATCAAGATTTTTGAAAGGTTTCTCCTCAACCCTAGGCTTGAGCTCGAAAATGGAAGAAAGGAAAGGGTTTGTGGGTTTTGATTTGGTAAAGGTAAAGTGATGGATGATAAAGGTGGGGTTTGGTTATTAAAATGGGAATTTATTAAAATGATACCCAAAAGAATTCCATGGTGTATAAAACACCCCAACATGATATTTTTCAAAGCATTTACTCAAAATGCACCAAATACCATTTAAACACATGATTTCTAATAAATTGCTACCAAAGGCAAATAAATCATGCTCCCAATAATATTTACCCAACATGCACCACATGCACCCTGAAATGCAATCCCGGGTCACCCTATCCACATGACCATGCATTTCCACATAAGGTAAATAAATCCCAAAACATAATCAATTACCACATAATTAATCATGTAACCACAATTAAAGCCAAATAGCAATTAACCATTTCGGGGATGTCACAAATTGATTTGTTCGTTTTCAGGCATTGTGCTAGTTGCGGTAAAGGGGAAAAGCTTAGTAACATTTTTTTGAAGTAGACCTGATCTTCAGAACTGTTTGACCCTTATTTTTTTTAAAAAAAGTTAAAATATTATCAACAATTTGAAAAAAAATATAAAAGTATTTGAATATGTTTTCCTCAATGGAGTAATAATAAAATACTGTGAAAAAAATTCAAGCTCAAATAATCAAAATGTGTAAGATATATTTGTTTGATTAAAATAAATAATTTATAAAGCTCTATTTAGATCAACTTGGCTCTTATAGCTTAATGGTTGAAACTAGTTATTCAAAAGCTAAATCATAACATATGTTCTAAATTTAAAAAAATGTAAATACAAAATCTTGAACCGACGTGAATATCCTTAACCGGTCCGCCAATAGACGTGCCAATTATAGGTACGACCCGTTAACCGGACCGTTGACTATGGGTAATTTCGGGCCTGTTCAGGGCCATTTTATGATCATTGGTCGGGTCTATTTGGAAGCATAAGATGTATTGCATATTAATAATGCTTCACCAATCACCATCTATACATTGGGGGGAAAAAAGTACACATGTGAAAAGCTTTTAGTGCAGTCACCATGAAGTCTTTTCAGCGAATTCATTGGCATTAAGCCTATCATCGGTGCCGAGCTACCCGCTATCCTACAATGCATGTTGCTATATATGACTTTGGATGTAACTAGATTCTCGGATGCCTCTCCATATTCTGAAGTCCTTTGAAACTAGTTGAGAATTACATGACATTGTGTCGAGATTTCACTCACTTTTGGCCCTCCTATCAAATCTATATATCCCACTTTTTTTTGTGTGAAACAAATGCAGTTACAACTGTCATTCCTTCATAAGCTCACATTTCGAATGATTTTATGTTGTTATATTTCTACCAGGCACATAAATGTTCTTGTAAAACTAGACAAATTAGGAGTCTCTTATTTACGATTGTGTGATGCATCGTCTATTTTTAGAGGTATTGACCGAGTTTCCCTCCATATTTTTTTTATTTCTGTGTGTAAATTTCTTGTCTTCCTGATGGTTTTTGAAAAAAGAAAAAAGTTAAGTGCCACACCTAGTTATTATAGTTTTCAAGCTATTACAAAAAATAAATTTTATCCAAACATGATAATCAAAAATTGATTTTATATTTAGAATAAATTAGAAAAAAACATAAAACCTACTCTCTCTGTATGTATATTAAACAATGTATTCATTGCTAAATATTTATATCAAATATATATATATATATAAGGGGAAATGCTAGATATTTTTTTCCCACATCACAAGATTCGAACACCAGTTTTCCCCACCAAGCCGGCAAAATCGGTAGCTCAAAATATTTAGATTTGAATGTTTTTTTTATCTTAAAATTTTAAATTAACTTTCTTATATTTATTAAAAAAAATTAAACATAATTTTAAAAGTAAAGTATTTCATACAACGTTGGTTTAATTCTAAGTTTAGATAAAAAAAAAAATTAATGTTGTAAAACTTTACTAATTACCTGGAAATATTAATTCTTCCACTATTTTTATTCTAATCATCAGAACTTTAAATTATTTCATTATATTAAACAATTGAAAAAAAAAATTGGTTATGTGTTACCAAACATTTAAATATTCTTAATAGTGATATAAAAATAAAACTATAAGATTAAAAAAAATCAATGCATTAATAAATATTAGTTAATGCACCCCACAATTAAATATTTAATACTGTTTACTTTTCTCCTCAAAATAATTATGATATAATAATATTAATAATCATGACATTTTAAAAAATTTGTTTATTATTTTTATATTTATATTAATATTATTATTATGTATATATATTATTAACTGCTGTGTATAGTTGTACTGCTATTTCTACTTTAAATAAACTCTCAACAGTATTATTCTAATTTTTTTAATTTTTTTTAATTTTTTTCCTGCTCGCCGTCTCCGCCGTCTGCCGCCGGGAAACGAAGCTCCAGATGGTTTCTGTTCCTCAACTGCTTCATACTTAACTGTATACGAGGTTTCTTGTTTTTAATATTTTTACTTTCCTTTCTAAATTTACTGATGGTATTATTAGCAATTGTACTGTAGATTTACTTTTTCGGATTTAACCGTGATTTTTTTTTCTAGATCTGAAGCTAATTTTGAGGATCGACTCATATTTAATCGGGATTATTGCCAACCGTGGTTCAATTTTGGTGAGTGAGTTAGTTTTTTCCCTCTTTTTTTTTGGTTTATTGATTTTGAGCTGAAATATGGGTTTTTTCTAAATGGTTTTCTGCTTCTGGGTGCTGTTTGAGATTGGATCTGTGGTTTATGGAAAGATTATTGTGAAATTGCATGGATTTCTTTCTCTTTTACTGGAGCTGAATTTTGTTTGAAATGGTTTGACCAGGGTAGAATATAGTTGAAAAGTTTATTATAGTGAAACTGAAGGAAGCTTTCTTTAGTTATTTGTGATGCTCAGTTCAAGAAATTGCTGCTTTTTACTGTCTGTTGAACTGCGCTGCTAGCGTGAACTGCATCACTTTTAAACAGAATTGAACTAACAACAATGTATGTCTTGGGGTTACATAATCATTTGGTTTGACCATTTAGGATAATTATTTTGCTGGGATCTGTGAATTTTACTTACCTTGGGAATCATGTTGTGTTCACGAATAGGAGAAAAAAAAGGATCTTTTATTTGTTTCCATGATTTGCAGATCATAACATTGCAACGGATTGCTACCTAGCCAATAGTTTTCTATCTAGAGTCCGGGTTTGAGTTTAATTCCAAGTCTGAAACTTGGGATGGAATCCAACATAGAGGAAGCACTTAGAGCTAAAGCAATGGCCGAGAAGCATTTTCTGCAGAAAGATTTGGCGGGTGCTAGAAGTTATGGTTTAAAAGCTCAAATGCTGTGTCCTGAACTGGAGGGTGTATCTCAAATGGTGGCCACTTTTGGAGTCTATCTTGCTGCTGAAACAAAAATTAATGGAGAACCTGATCTTTATTCAATCCTCGGCATGGATGTCACTGCAACCAAGTCCAAATTAAAGAAACAATATAAGAAACTGGCGGTTCTGCTCCACCCTGATAAGAACAAAACTGTTGGAGCTGATGGAGCATTCAGACTTGTCTGCGAAGCGTGGACACTTCTATCTGATAGTTCTAACAGAAGATCTTATGATCAACGGAGAAATTTGTTTGCCTGGAGCAGTTCTTTTGCTGGTGCTTATGACAACTGCTCCAAGTCTTCAGCTTCCCATGGCAGACTCGATTCATTTTGGACTGTGTGTACCTCCTGTCACGTTCAGTATGAGTATCTCAGGAAATATGTGAACAAGCGGCTTTCATGTAAGAACTGTCGTGGTGTCTTCATTGCTGTTGAAACTGGGTTAGCACCTGTGGATGTTTCTTTACCATATTGCACATACCCTTGTATGCCCGAGATTGGGCATGGAAATCATAACCCTGGGGTTAAATATATACCAACTACCACCGGATATTGTACCCCTAATGGGACATCGGGACATCATACTGGATATAGATCCGAGTATGTCTCCCCCAATATATCATTTCAGGGAAGCTCATCTGGTAATTCTGTTGGTGTTTTTGATCATAATGGATTATCTTCGGCTTCCTTTGTCTTCCATCAATCTGACGGGGAGGCGAAAAAAAAGAAGGCAAATGGAAGAGATCAAAAGGTAAAACCTACTGGTCATATGACCTCTAATGGGTATACTGTTCACAATGAAGTATTAAAACCCAGGCGGGGTAGACCTTCCAAGAAGAGAAAATTGGATTTGGGAAGCACGTGTGCCAATGGGCACGAAGGAACTAGCACAAAATTTGCTTTAGAAGCAAAAATAGCAAATGAGAATGAGACTTTGAAGGCAACTTCTAAGCTTTCCTTCCCATTGGAGACATCTAGCAAACGCTATTCAGTGGCCCCTGCGATTGATGCTAGACAATTTTTAATCGATCTGGCAAGGAAAGAAATTCGAAAGAAACTAGAAGAGATGAGAATGGCTTCTGAAACAGCAGCTGCAGAGGCTGTGAAAAGAAACGCCCATGAGGCTGCTAAAGTATCAGGTTCAACTGGTTCACATCATAAACCAGAAGTAAAGAGAACTGTTCCCATGACAATAACAGTTCCCGATTCCGATTTCCATGATTTTGACCAGGACAGGTCAGAGGAATGCTTTAAACCAAAGCAGATTTGGGCCCTGTATGATGAAGAAGATGGTATGCCTCGTTTGTATTGTTTGATCCGTGATGTCCTCTCAGTGAAGCCATTTCAGATTTATATAAGCTACTTGAGCTCTAAATCTGACAGTGAATTTGGGTCTGTAAACTGGTTGGACTCTGGGTTTACCAAATCTTGTGGAAGCTTCAGAGTGTTCAATTCTGAAATGGTGGATCAAGTGAACATCTTCTCTCATCTTCTCAGCAAGGAGAAGGCTCGCAGAGGAGGTTGTGTTAGAATCTATCCAAGAAGAGGAGATATCTGGGCGGTATATCGAAACTGGTCTCCAGTTTGGGACCGAACTACCCCAAATGAAGTGAGGCATCAGTATGAAATGGTCGAGGTTCTTGATGACTATTCTGAGGAACTTGGTGTCTGGGTAGCCCCACTAATTAAACTGGATCTTTTTAAGACAGTATATCAAAGGAACCCGGATAATGATTCTTTTAGGTACATTCCTAGAAGAGAAATGTTACGGTTTTCACACCAAGTACCTTCTTGTTGCCTTAAAGTTGAAGGAACCGACTTGCCTGAAGGTTGCTGGGATCTTGACCCTGCCGCTATTCCAGACGAACTTCTTCAACGAGAATCTGAAATTTGTAACAATTTAAGTCCTTTGCAGATGGAGAAGCCCATCGAGCATCCAAATGAACATCCAGTGAAGCATGACGGGTTCGATCAAATCGAAAACTTTGTTTGTACTGTAAATAATGAGCCTCAGGATGCACACAAAGTGTGCACGGAAGGTGTTCTGATGGGGCCTCCACAAACTGCAGGTGAGCACCACCTTCAGACTGAATCTATGGATTGCAACTAGACAAGGGCTCTAAAAAAAATGATCAAACAAAGCAGAAACTGAAATTCAAAGGTATTTATTTATTTGCTTTGAGAGATTCAATCAGTATAGATTTATATACAAACTTAGATCCTATTCTCTTATCTCATAAGCAATTTGTAACAGGATTTCTGGTTCTATAGAATGCTTTATATTTGACCCCTATTGATTACACGTTCATTATAGTGGTTGATGTGCTATTTTTTGACAAAAAAAAATTTGCTTAAAATGTGTTTCACTCTCTTTTTGCTCTTTTCTGGTGTTCTTTAATATTCAAAATTGTGATGGACTTTTGACATCACAAATTCGTCATATAGAAACCAACAAAAGAATGCATGTGGTCAAACATGATGGGGTTTAAATCCAAAACCTAATCCACACTATATTATGTCTTATTTTTTCCCTTAGTTACAAGTTTTTTTCAACCATTTAATTTGGATATTAAAATACCAAATATCTCACATAAAACCTAATTTACCTTTTCTAGAACTGACTCAACCCGAGCTTCACGATTTTGTTGGGATGGATAAGAGCTCATGCCCACTGAAGAAAACTGACTCAACCCACCTACCGCTACCAACTAGTAAACTATAGGTTTCTTCATTATGTTGATTTTGTCCAGAAAGGAATAAATATTGGTTTATTGAACATTAACTAAATACTTGGAAGTCACTGACCAAATTGTTAAAATATACAGATGGATATTACATATTAATCGAATTAAACTGGATACTTTTCTCGTCATATCATTATATTCGAATTTGAACTAAATTTTTTTTAGCCGATCATGAATTATTCTAATTCGAATTCACTCAACTTAAAATTCAAATTCAAGCTTGAGCTCGATTCATCTAATTCAAACATAATTATTGAGGTCAACCAAACAAATACTTGAACTTCGGCTCCAATTTGTAATCTCATCAAGTTTAGATATATTTTTTTAAAATTGATATTTTCAAACATGAATCCGATAATATATAATTGCACCAAACACCTCTATTCATTTGAATCCTAGTTTGACTTTATTCTTAAATTTAATGAAAAAAATATAAATTACGTAAATAGATAAAAAACAAAAAGCTGTATTACAATAACACTCCCTCTAGTTTGTAAATATATAAGAAAAACTGCAACTATCTCCCCTGTAATTTGGTATAAAAATATACTGGGTGGTAGACGATATTATTCAAACTAGAAGGACTAAAATAATAATTATAAAAACTAAATTGGTCAAAAAGTTAGAATATGTTTAAATTAGTTTTAAAAAGTTAAAAATATTGCTTATTTAAATTATTCATTCACACAAAGGCAAGAAGACATTTCGATGCTGAGGAACACCAAGCTTAAAACAGTTCAAACCCACCAAACCTCGCAGAGCCCACAAGTCAAACAAAATCTGCAACGAGGAACAAAATCAGTAATGGATCCTCGTCTCTGGCACAAAGTTGCTGCTGTCTCTGGTGAACCTCAACTCTTCTAGTAATCTGGTTTTTTTTATGCCTTTTTTGGTTTTGATTTTATTGGTTTGTTTACGAGACTACGATTGTGATTAAATTGTTGATTGTTAACTGTTTTTTTGCTATGATCCAGCTGCTAGAAAACCCAGTTTTGTATTGATTCTTTCTTATAATTTTTTTTTATTTTGCTCAAAAAAATTGAAAAATAATAAATAACAGGTGTTGTTGCTCTCGGACTGGGAACATACGGTGCCCATTTTTTTAAGCCGAAGAATCCTTCTTACAAAGAGGTAGTGCTATCAGCATGTTTTTCTTGTTTTACTTTGGTCTTTTACTTGTGGATTTACTTCAGGGATAGCTCTGGAATTTGGGTATTACTTGGAAATTTTGAAATCTAACCTGATTTTGATATATAACCGTCTCAACATGCTCCCACCCCATTCTTAGTGTTACTTATTTATATGTCCCTTTACTTCTTAAAATGATCGCACACTTGGGATTACGTGTTTTCTGCATATCATAAGGTTATGTCATAAATAAAAAAATTGACGAAGGTTATATATCAAACTACCCTTTATTACTTTGTGTATATTGGTTGGAAGGTGTGGCACACGGCATCCATGTATCATTTGGTTCACACAGCAGCCCTGCTTGCTGCTCCTATTACTAAATATCCCACCATTGTGAGTTCCTATTGATTCCATTGTGTTTAATTCCATTTTTTATACTTTTGTGTTTTCATTTATAATGTTGTGTTTGAATTTCTTGTAGTTTGGAGTCCTATTGACTACTGGAATCTTGGGATTTTCGGGGACGTGAGTGTCTACTTCCGATTCTTTGCTTTGTTACAGCATCATTGGCAGCTCAATTTATTAGTATTATTGCACTGTGTTTACATCATATTTTAAAATTGCGAACCCGTAGAAAAGATAATTTTGAATGACTCTATATGATTTTTTAAGACACAATTGCGTTGTTCAACTTATTTTTCTTGTGACATTAGAATATTGTACCTGTTACACTGAATGCAAATTCCATTTCGTAGTGTTTAAATTGACACTAAGGTGCACTTTTAGACTGACTGAACCTACGAAACAAATTCAAGTTCACATCTTAGAAACTTGGGTAATGTATGGTATTGCTCTTTAAGTGTGCTCATTGAAGAGAAATGGGGTTCTTTTGAATTTATTTACTTATGGTGGATGATATTATATGGTGCACAAACTGATGTAAGTTGGGCAAGTAATTTTTGTTGTAATTTAAATAACTATGTCGAGCTTTTGCTGTTTTTTAATGGAATCCTTGAAGGCATAACCATGGCAAACCCATTATTATGGTGAGGGCACCATTTAAATTGAAATGTTTGTAGGACCTGGTATTGCATCAAATAGTTATTTGGGCCTAGTAATTTTCCTGCTTAGTAATACTGGTGATCTTATCCAGTATTACTGAGTACAGAAACTTACGGAAGTGGTTGACTCTTTACCTGGCAACTGTGTGATTGACTAGGGATAGGCTTCTTTTGGTTACTCATTTATACAACTTAGGAACCTTTGTTGTGTTTTCATATTTTTTCTCACTTGATAACAGCAAAACACTATCTTTTAAAAGCTCTAGTGCTCATGGCTTGACACAATCTCAGCCACAGGGTCCTCGAGACCCTTAAATTCTGCATCATTGATCAAACAGGATGTTGGTGTAACGACTTGGATTCTGCTAAAGGAGTGTACATAAATATATTTTGTCGCATATGAAAAACCCACTTTGCATTTATTCTGGACTTTATTTTGGAGCATTATTTCAGTTGATTTGAAAATGGTGATTTGTAGGTGTTATGCTGTTGCATACCTTGAAGATAGAACATATTCTGGAGTGGCTCCATATGGAGGATTCGCGTTTATTGGCGCTTGGGCAAGCTTGTTGTTTTGACAGTTTTAGCTTTCGAAATGACATGCTACCATGTCTTTACTGAGTAAATCAGCTAAGGTCTCTGAGAATGAGTTCATAGTGTTGGGAACAACAATAAGTGAGAATCGCCAATAACCTAAAAGTGACTGGTTTTTGACTCTTGATATGTTTATTGCTACTGTTAAATTTTTCTTCAATTTGCCGTTGGTGTCGCCTCTTAGGCCTTGTAAGAATCGGTTGAGAACTGAATGTCCACTCAGCATTCCTAAACTTATTCCAAAATATATGATCGGTATGCCTTAAACATGAGAATGGCTTTATTGTCCTTAATTATATTCATTGTTAACAATATAACAATGATAATGATGATACTTTTTAGATAATTGTTACTTTAATTAAATATTAATTTGATTACTAAAAATAATTTCATTTTATCAAGACTATCTTTTTTTTTTACAATTCTTAAACTAATGGGGGACAAACTCGAGCTCGAGTCGTTTACAAGCGGATGAGGAGTTAAGACCACTAGGCCAGTGCACGTGGATACCATCTATTTTTACCTATCATAAAATTGAACTTAACTAAGAAATGAGCATTCCATTCCTTATTATATCAAGAATGTAAAATTGTATTTTTTTACCATTCGTTTTCACTGTCATTCATTCCATGTATAGATGTCAAACGGGCCGTGCTGGCCCGGCCCGGCACGTAAATCCGTGCCGGGCTGGCACGGCCCTTTAAGGAGACGGGCCGTGCCTGGCACGGCCCGGCACGGCCCATAGGCCCGTGGCTTATGGGCCGTGCTGGCACGGCCCAAATCAATTTATTTTTTTTTCATTTTTTTTTGTTTGTTTAATTTTATTTATTTAAATATAATAATATTATATTTAAATATAGATTGGCACAATATACTTATAAAATCAAAATTTATTGACTACGAATTGAAAAACTACAAATTACATTGAACAAAAGAAAATAATAAATTACAAAAGAGTTTAAAAAATATGCTAATTTTCTTCATTTTCATCCGAAGAAACATCATGTCCTCCCAAACCTTGTAAGCGGCTATCAGCATCCAACCAATCCTTTAAAAGAATACACATCTCCACAGTGTTTGGTTTCATTCTACTTCTTTTTTCATCAATGAATCTTCCACCTGCACTAAAACAAGACTCCGATGGAACTGTGGATATCGGAGGAGTTAGTAGATCACGTGCCATTATGGAAAGTACTGGCCAAAGTCTAGCATTGTCTTTCCACCATGCCAAAACATCAAAAGTTTCTAATTCTTGTTCACTGAAATTTATGACTTGGTTTAGATATAACTGAAGCTCAGTAAATGAAGATGTATTAGAACTAGAAGAAGCGGAAGTAGTGTCTTGTCTTCTTCTTAACATTGTCCAAACAGAACCCTTACCACTACTACCACCACTACTACCACTTTCTCTTACTGGAGTTGCTCTAGAATTATGTAACGAATCATATAAAGAAAACAAAGCAAACAAACATTTATTAATGCGCTCTTTCTCTTGATTAATATTAATATTCTCATAAGCCATGTTGGTGTAATAAGATTCTATTATAATTTCTACACTATATAATTTTAATCTAGGATCCAGAATTGATGCCAAGCAATTCAACATAGGAATAGTTTTCCAGTATTTTTTAAATTTATACTCCATTGGTTCGACAATACCTGTAAAAAACGGATCAGATCTATGTAATGCAAAACATTCACTAATTTCATAAATTTTATTCAAAAATATTGAAGAAGTTGGATAATAACAGTCCGAAAATAAATTGGTAGCATCGTAAAACGGTTCTAAAAAATTACAAATATTAGAAGCAATTTCCCAATCAGTTTCTTCAATATGAAATGTTCGGCTATCCTTTCATTAAAAAATAAAGTGATCACATTTCTATAAGGTAAACATGCTTGCAACATTAAATATGTAGAATTCCACCTATTAGGAACATCATAAGGAAAATCTTTATATTCATTAGTAACTTGCATAATGGCATTGGAAATAACTCAAATAACTCCACCCGTATGAGGCCAATCAATTTTTGTGAAACCTAAATTTTTTTTATGTAACACCCAGTTATCGTCAATCCAATGTCCTGTAACACAGAGATATGATGCATTGCCAAGATAAGTTGTCCAAATATCACTTGTTAGTCCTACTTTCGATGAAAGATTACCTAAATACGTAATTAAATTTGCTTTATATTCATTAGAATTGTGAATGCATCCGATTTAATAGTATTCCTTGAAAATCGTTTATGTTGAGGTTGCAAACCTAAATGAATATAATTAGTGAATTTGGCGTCCGCCCCCATTGAAAAAGGTTTCTCCGCCCATACGATGTATTTAGCTAGTTCTCTCCTATCTCTTTCAACATTATAAGTGAAAATACCTAAACTTGAACTACTACTACCAGTACCGAATTGTGAAAGAATAGTTTGGTTACCATCAGTTGGTTCTTTTTCATGTTTAGCCATGTGTCTTAGTAAATGACCTGTACCACCAGAAGAAGCATATGCATAATCTTTTTTACATTTTTTACAAACTGCCCTTGATCCCTTTTCCTCAACAATTTCTACATCGAATAGTTGCCATACATTGCTAGTTCTTTTTTTTGAAGTTCTTCTACTTGATGATTGAATATTTGGTGTGATTTCTTCATTTTCTTGGAATTGATCGATTTCATCATCATAATTCACATTATAAGATGAATCGGCCATTATGTATATAGACTACAATTATGAATTATCTAATGCAACAAATATAAAAGTTACCAAATATTTGCTAGGATGAGTGTTGGCTTTGTTGCTTGTGCTTGTCTTGGCAAACGTAAGACGAATTTCTTTCTTCTTGTGAACAAATTGAGAGTATAGCGTCTCAAGTATATAGAGCTTACAGATTAAGAGGATAAAATGTTTCCTCAACACACACATATATATAACAACCAAAAAAATAAATTTTTTTTTTTTAAAAAGCCGTTGAACGGCTATATTTTTTACCGTTGGACATTGGCGATCGATCGCCATTTTTGTGGCGATCGATCGCCACCCCTGCATTTTGCTTACTGCCTCTAGGCGATCGATCGCCTTTTTTGTGGCGATCGATCGCCACCCCTGTATTTTGCTTACTGCCTATAGGCGATCGATCGCCATTTATGTGGCGATCGATCGCCTGGTTAAAAAAAAAGAAAAAAAAGAAACAGTGTCGTGCCGTACCGTGCCAGCCCACGGGCTGGCATGGCTTGGCCCGACACGGCCCATACTCCGGGCCGTGCCGCTCCGCGTCGTGCCGTGCCCGTGCGGTGCCTCGTGCCGTCCGCTCCGTTTGACATCTCTAATTCCATGCATTGTCATCTTATTTCTCTTTCCTTTTTTTTTTGAAACAACATTGTCATCTTATTTCAGTCGGGCACTGATATAAATTTGGAATGCATGTGTTCCTTATAATTAATTTTTTGTAGAATTGCATAAAAAATTCTAAAATACATGATACATCTAAAATTTTAATCTAGAATACAATGAAGGGTTTGGATCTACTTGTTCGTGTCTTCTCCATATACAACTTTTTATCAACGACTCCATAAACTCGATCATTATACTTGTATATTGAAATTGTTAGGCATACGACTATTTCAGCCTCAAATTCTTGAAACTACGTATATTATCAACCACAACACCACCACTACTGTTGCTAAGTCTTAAATCCCAATAGTTTGGGTGGACTACATGAACCATAAAAGAATTAAACCGGTCGCTCACATCTGTCAGTTTTCTCCGAGAGCTTCTTTTGGTCAAAATATCCACGTTGATCACTTTGGAACCAAATCTTTGTAAATAATTTCGAGTCATATTTTCTTCTGTCGTCTAATTGCTCTCGTGAAAGAGCAAAATCCATGTATATATATTATCAACAAAAAAAAAAAAAAGCCGCATATGATGAAAGGGAGATTGATATTCTTTTCACTAAAAATAAGACAAGCTTATTGTTCTCAAAAGAAATGATAGCTTCTTAAAAAAAAAATGAGCGTCACATATAATAAAAGAGAATTGGGAAATGTATAATCCTTTCATACAGATAATATAACCATGCATTAGTTAGTTTCTCTTGCAATCTTCAAACCAAAATGTTATGTTCTGAGTCCAATTCCGACCATTCTTGTGGATCATCCTGTGCATTATATACAAATATCCACGGATGAAAGAAGGCGATAGCAGATACACTAGCCAACTGGCCATTGTCATTCGTCGACGTAGGAGTTTCCTAGCTGAAGTATGTTTGTACAAGAAGTATGCGCATTTTACTTTCTGTACTGTTTTACTTGCATATTTGTTTAAATTTATTTTACAAATACACCTTCAATTTGTCGGGCTGTTTCATTAGTGCCTTAAAAGGACTTCTACACAAAGCAAGAAGGTTATTCTAATCAATTGTGTCAAACTTGGATTTCATATTTGCACTTAATTATATTAATATTAATTTATTTTAGAAAATGCTCCGTCAGTTTGACCTAAATTACACTAATTTTCACTTATTCTATATATTTCATATCCAACTTTTTCTTATAATGTATTATTTTTATACTCCTTTCTATTTAATTTTCCCCTTTTTTCTATGCATGGTTTATATTTTTTGAAGTTCTCGTAATCTGGATTGTGTTTGACACTCTAGCTTTGTACAGATTGACAAAAAAGAAAATACCTAACATTAAACTCTAGATGCCTCTAAATACATTTTACATTAAACTAAAGTCTTAGTTCATGGAAGCTACTTCAAGATAGAACCTAACGTAATACAATCGAGTTACGCAAGGGCGGAGCTACAGTGGGGCTTTACTGTGCTACATCCCGGGTCCCAAATTTTTTTTATCTATATGTACCCAATAATTTATTTATGTTCAACCCAGCCAATTTTACTCAGCCCATGCATCAAATAATTTTTTTAACCCAACCCAAATAAATGTTTTAACCTACTGTTGAGAGTTGGAGTGGAGATTGATTATTGTAGTCTTCAAAATGCAAACGCCGTTCACCATTAGACTTGGAGTGGAGATTGTAGTCTGCAAACGTCGTTCACGATTTTCACCCGCCAGGCCGCCACCTCAACCATTTCTTCCACCACCAGACCACCTCAACGACAACCGTCGTTCACCATTTGAGGTACAACCGTCGTTCACCATAATTGACTCCTCTCAAATGAATTTTTTTAGATTTTTATGTATAAATTTTCCTCGAATTCGAGTTTGATTCTTAGCTGAAGTAGGTTTATACAATAAGATTGTATGAATCAAAACTTCTAGTGTATCCTTCTATCTGATGGAAGAAGAGAGAGATAAAAATGTTATTCTGCCTTCTAGAAACAAATATATACGCATTATGTACTGTTTTACTTGCATATTTATTTAAAATGATTTGCAAATATTTAATCAGTTTCGTAGCAGGTTAATTTAAGTGTCTTCCACTTATGTTTAATGAACTCAATCTAATTTACAGGTTCCAAAACAGAACATAAACAACTCAGTGTTACGGTGAACAACCGACTTACTAGCAGAAATGTGCAAACCAACTTTAGTAGTGTTGTTCACCCCATAACCAATCTTAACATAAAATTTGATGTTCATATATTACATTCTTACATTGTATTCATCAGTATTACTTCCCTTCTGTAACCAAAATTCTTGTCCTCTCTTTTAAATAGTTAAACTGTCTCACTTTTTTAGAATATATATGTTAGATAGTATTTTCGGTTGGCCTGTATATTTTGATAATGTTGGGTTTGGCCCATTACCTTATTATGACATTGGGCTTTGGCCCCTCATCTATTGCCTAACCGAGCCCCTTTATTCCCATTCCCCCTTCACCCTTCATCTCCCCATTCCAGAATGTTCCCTGCTCATCTGCGTGTGCCTCTTCGGCTGGCTTGACCGCGTCCTTGGGACTTGCTCCCCTTCTCTTCGTCTCCCTCGGTGCTATTAATGTTGGTATGGTTCCATGATGAGGTAACACTCTGAAACCCGAAAATCCTTGGTGTATTTTCGTCCCCCCCTTCCTTTCGTGTCTCTGTCGTGGTGGTTGGCCGTGAGCTTTGTGCTCCGGTGTGTGAGTGGTTCCAGACATTGGCCGTGTGTTTAGCTTGGTGCTTTTGTGGTTCAAGTGTGGCGCTGTGTCTGCCGTGAGTCTTGATCTTTGTGGTCAGATTTGTGGTGGAACTCACTGTGTGTGTCTTGGAGTAACCCTAGTGTGGTTTCCCTTGCTGTGTTCGGCCTTCTCATACTGAAGCTCTCGGGCAGTGTCTTCGGGCAGTGTGTGTGTCTCCAACTTTTGGATACGATATCTTGGCTCCCCGGTGACGACGTTGAAAGGAAACCCTGCTCGACCTGAGCCCAAATTCCTTACCCTTGTTTAGAATTTCAGTTTATAGTTTTCTGTGAATTGTATACTGTGATTTCTTTATTGTTATTGATTGCAGGTTATCAATCGATATCGGAAGCGGAACGTACACCTTACAGTGGTATCAGAGCGTTCCGTGCCTGGTGGAGTGCTCAGGCAGACCTCGGGCAGCGACTGGAGTGCTCGGTTGGTCTCGGGCAGTGCTCGGTGGGCTTCGGGCAGCAGCATGAGTGTTTGGGCAGCGGCTGGAGAGCTCGGGCAGTGACTGGAATCTCGGGCAGATTTCGGGCAGAACACTTCGATGCTTCGGGCAGTGTGGTCTCGTCACCCCAGAGCTTTGTCTCTGGGTAGTAAGTGATTATATTAACATTTAATCATTTTACCATTTTGTTTCTAGGTGTTTGTGTCCCTTACACTTAGGAAAATCTCTATCTGAAGCCCCATGCTCGTACACCGTTGAGTGTATTGTGATCTTATGGGTGATAGCGTTTTTTCCTCCCCTTAGCTTGATTAATTCTTTCATTTTGTGTTGTGCCTTGTGGTCCTTGCTTCTGCTGATTGGTTGTTGAAATTGTGTGTGCCTCCTTGCTTATGTGTGATGGCTTCAATTTCTGGATATAACCTTGAACCATTTAATGGAAAATCTGATTTTTCAATATGGCAACAAAAGATGAAAGGAATCTTAATACAGCAAAAAGTATTTAAAGCTATTGACGGTAATTGAGCTGAAAACATTACAACTGCTAAGAAACTTGAAGATGACGAATGTGCTTATTCTTCTATTATCTTGAACTTATCTGACTCTGTGCTCAGAAAATGTGGTAAACTATCATCTACTAAAGAACTTTGGAAAAAATTGGAAGAAATGTTTACGGAAAAATCTTTGCCGAGTAAACTTTTCTTGTTAGAAAAATTTTTCAGATTCAAGCTAGACTTGAACAAAGACGTAGATGAAAATTTGGATGTGTTTACTAAGTTAATTCAAGATATTAAATTGACAGGAGGTAAGAACATTGACGACTATTCACCTATTGTTCTTCTAAATGCTATTCCTGAAAATTATAGTGATGTAAAATCCGCCATTAAGTACGGTAGAGATTCTATTACATTGGATACTGTAATGAACGGCCTAAAAAGCAAGGAATTAGATTTAAAAGTTAACAAAGGTAATAGACAATCCTCTGGTGAAGTTATGCACGTTCGTGGTAGATCACAACATAGGCATAATAACAATAACCAATATCAAAAAGGTGATAAAAGAGGAAAGAGTAAGGCTAGATCGAAATCTAGGCCTAGTAAGAGGAAATGTTACAATTGTGGGGACCCAATCATTTCATAAAAGATTGCCCTAAAAAGAAGAATCAGAATAAGAATGGAAATCAGACAAATGAACAAGCGAACAATGCTTCTACCTCTGGGGAAAACATGGGGGATATTTTTATGGTGACTGAATTATGTGATTCTGTGAACTCTGTGCTTTCATTACCTGTGTGTGAAAATGAATGGCTTATTGATTCAGGTTGCACTTATCACATGACACCACTTAAAAATTTGTTTTCTAGCTACAGAGAAATTGAACATGCTTCTGTTTCTATGGCCAATGAGAAATTGTGTAAAGTTTCTGGTATTGGTAATATTTGTCTGAAATTTGAATCTGGTTATTCTGTGACTTTGAAAGATGTTAGACATGTTCCTGCTTTGTGCAATAACTTGATGTCTTGTGCAGCTTTAGAGTCTGATGGTTATGAGGGTAAATGGGGAAATGGTTGCATGAAAATTATGCGGGGGTCTTTGGTAGCTTTTAAAGCTGAGAATAGGAGGAATTTGTATGTTTGCAAAACAGTCTGTGATAAAATCTGTGTTAATTCTATGTCAGATGATTTAACTGATTTATGGCATAAAAGGTTAGGTCATATGAGTTCTAAAGGATTAGAGATTTTACACAAAGATGGTTGTTTTGGTAGGGATAAACTGTCTTGCATGACTTTTTGTGATTCCTGTGTGTTAGGCAAATAGCAAAGAGTTAAATTCCATATCTCCCCTTTCCCCAATGTGACTAAATGTTCTGACATACTTGAATACCTGCATGCTGATGTTTGGGGACCTTCACCTGTCCCAACTCAAGGTGGTAATAGGTATTTTTTGTCTATCATTGATGATTACTCTAGAAAAGTGTGGATTTTTCTAATGAAGAATAAATCTGATGTTTTTGATAAATTTAAAAACTGGAAGATTTTGACCAAACTGGAAAAAAGATTAAACGGCTTAGGACAGATAATGGAATGGAATTTTGCAATATCTTGTTTGATGACTTGTGCTGTGAATCTGGGATTCTGAGACACAAGACTGTGTCATATACTCCCCAGCAAAATGGTGTTGCTGAGAGGATGAACAGAACTTTACTCGAGAGAGTTAGAAGTATGCTTGCATCTTCTGGACTCTCAAAGAAGTTCTGGGGCGAAGCTGTCGTGACAACTTCTTATTTGTAAATAGATCCCCTTCCGTGCCTTTGAATGGTAAGTGTCCCGAAAGTGTTTTTTCTGGAAAGAAATTAGATTTTTCAAATCTTAAAGTGTTTGGTTGTTCTGCTTTTGTGCATAGGAAAGGAGACAAACTTGAACCTAGGTCAGTTAAGTGCGTCTTTCTTGGTTATCCTGAGGGTGTAAAAGGATATAGGCTTTGGTTAAGATGTGAACCTGGTTTTAAAACTATTATAAGTAGGGATGTCATTTTTAATGAATCTGAAATGCCTTGCTTGCTTCCATCTTTGCCTGAATCTGATTGTGAGTCTGAGACTACACCGAGCAAGGTGGAGTCTTTGTCTATTGTTACCCCTGTTATTGAAAACGATGTGCTCCCTAATATGAATCATGAGAACTTGCTTGTTAATGAACCTGATTTGCATGAAAATGTTGACGAACATGTGCATAATGAATTGGTTGCTAATGAACATGAAGATCTGCATGATTATATGTTGACTAGAGATAGGGTTAAAAGAAATGTGAAACAACCTGCTAGGTTTAATGATTTTCACCTCACATCGCATGTTTTCAATATGTTTGAGTCTATTGATAATTGTGAGCCTAAGACCTATAATGAAGCTTTGAAATCTAAAAATGCTGTGCATTGGCTTAGTGCCATGAAAGATGAAATGCATTCTTTAGTTGTGAATCATACATGGACTCTTGTACCTAAACCTGTTAATTGCTCTTTGGTAGATTGCAAATGGTTATTTAAGGCAAAGAATGAAGCTGATTCTGTTAGATATAAAGCTAGGCTAGTTGCAAAAGGTTTTACTCAAAGAAAGGTATTGACTATACTGAAATCTTTGCTCCTGTTGTTAAGTTTACTACTGTGAGAATTTTATTATCACTTGTTGCTCACTTTAATTGGGAACATAAACAGATGGATGTTAAAACCGTTTTTTTTGCATGGTGACTTAGATGAAAAGATTTACATAAAACAACCTGATGGTTTTGTTGACTCAAAGAACCCTAATCGCGTTTGTTTGCTGAATAAATCTTTGTATGGCCTAAAGCAGTCACCTAGGCAATGGAATAAGAAGTTTGATGAATGTATGCTTACCTTAAAATTTAAAAGAAGCTCTTTTGATCATTGCTTGTATTTTAAGGATAAAATGCCAGTGCCTGTTTTCTTGTTGATTTACGTGGATGACATGTTGATTGCTAGTCCTTGTCTGAAATCCATTGAGCATATTAAGAACTGTCTAAGTGATAAATTTGATATGAAATTCTTAGGAGATGCTAGTAGAATCCTAGGCATGGACATTGTTAGAGATAGAAAGGAATCTACTCTCTGGTTAAAACAAACTTCTTATGTAGAGAAAATTTTAAAGAAATTTTCTATGTTTGATGCAAAACCTGTTAACGTGCCCTTAGCTGCTCACTTTGTGCTAAGTAAAGATCAAAGTCCCAAAACTGATGTTGACTTTGATGCCATGAAAAATGTACCGTATTCAAATGCAATTGGTTCTATAATGTATTTGATGGTTAGCACTAGACCTGACCTTGCTTATGCTGTTAGCTGCTTAAGTAGATATATGTCTAATCCTGGTGTGGTACATTGGAATGCTGTTAAAGTGGTTGTTGCGATATTTGAAAAACTCTATGCATTATGGCTTATGTTTTTCTAAATATGCTGATGGTGTTAAGTTGAATGGTTATGTGGATTCTAATTATGCTAATGATAAAGACAATAGAAAATCTACTACTTCTTATGTTTTTACTTTGTGTGGAGCATGTATAAGTTGGAAATCGCAGCTGCAGCATATCGTTGCCTTGTCGACAACGGAGTCAGAATATGTTGCTATAACAGAAGCTTTGAAGGAAGCTGTCTGGCTGAAAGGTTTGATCTCTGAACTTAGCTTGCTCGAAGGTAAGGTAGAGGTATTTTCTGATTCTCAGTCTGGCATTCAATTGTGTAAGAATCCTGTTTTTCATGATCGCACTAAGCATATTGATGTTAGATTTCATTACAGTAGGGATGTAGTGGCTAAAGGATTAGTTAATCTTGAAAAGATTCCTTCTGAATATAATCCTGCTGATATGGGAACTAAGTGTTTACCTATTTCTAAATTGCAATCATGTTTAAAAATTTTGAATTTTGATACAGGTGATTGATTAGTGTTGCTATCTATGTTGGTGGTATATAACTGCTTTGTGCGTGTTATAGAATTTGTTACCCCGGTTATTGACTTTAACCTCCTTTGTGTTGGTTATTGTCTGTGTTCTTTGTCTGTGCTTTGTGCTATGACAGGAACTTGGTCCACACAATGCTTTGTGTGTTGTGGGGACCCTTTGGGCGATGATGAGTCATCTATAGGGTTTTCCTTACGTCGAGGTGGAGCCGGTATTGTGCCAAGGTGGAGATTTGTTGGGTTTGGCCCATTACCTTATTATGGCATTGGGCTTTGGCCCCTCTTCTATTGCCTAACCGAGCCCCTTTATTCCCATTCCCCCTTCACCCTTCATCTCCACATTCCAGAATGTTCCCTGCTCATCTATGTGTGCCTCTTCGGCTGGCTTGACCGCGTCCTTGGGACTTGCTCCCCTTCTCTTCGTCTCCCTCGGTGCTATTAATGTTGGTATGTGTCAGGATCGATTTCGGGGGTGGGTTGTCATTCCACACCCGAGTTCAACCAACTTGAGCTTTAATAGCTCGTGTTCTTGAATTAATGCACCGAGAGATTATATCGAGTTCGATTACAAAATCGAGCGGAAGACACTCGACATAACCCGCTCTAAACCGATTAACTATTTGAAAGACATTTTAAAGATATGCAAGTAAAGTAAATAAACAAACATTTGTTTATGGAAGTTCGAAGGTGGTGTAATCCTTCTACGTCTCCCCTTCTTCCACCTCATGGAAGGATTCCACTAGAAGACTTTGATTTATACAATCCCGTTGTACAAACCCGATCCAGTTTGGAATTCCCCATCCAACTAGAACTCCTAGCAACTCAACTATGTATGTTCTTTAATGTCTCACATACAAAGACCTCTCATCGGTTGTGATAAATCATCAACCGTTACAATGGTATTCACTCTTCTATTGGCTCACAAATACAATGAATAGAGTGAATACAAAGGCACAAATGATTCCATAATGAATCTGATACAGCAAGGTAAGAGGTGCCAAAGGTTTGAGGAGTGCTCTTCATTTAGCAACTTTTGTCTTTTAAGTTCCTCAATTGAATCCCAAGTGGGTTTGCTTTGGAAGGCTTGGATTGATCTTCAATCAGCTGTTATTGAGCTTCCAAATCATGTATATATAGCCCCAAGTAATGATATATACGTTAGACACAAGAATATGCCCGTTGGAAAAGGTTCTGCACTATTCCCGAGCTTGCAACGGTCATATTCTGGTTTCTGGGCTGTTTGTATTTCGGACCGGACTGGTCTGGTCTGCTGGTCTGCTCTGCTGGTCTGGTCTGCTGCTCTTATCTGCTGGTCTGGTCTGCTGGTCTGGACATGTCAGTCTGGTCTGGATCAGTGTAGGGCAGATCAGTCTGGTCCGGATCAGCATGGGCAGATCAGCTTGATACAAAAACAGATTGATAAACTTGCTCTTGGATCTGTTGCTTGTAACTCTTCATTGTTTGATTTCTGGGCAAAGTGATCCACATGAAAGTTGTAGCCCTTTCTCTTAGCTTTCCACGGAATCAAGAATCGCTCGATTTCGAGTTTGTATGAGAGAGTTATGCTCGAAATACGAGGCAATGCTCCTGCTGTCTGTTTGCTGGATGCAGCAGCACATGGCGTGACTTGCAGAAGCTTTTTGGCCATCTTAACGTCCGATTTAGTCTTTCACTTCCAAAGATGACTTGTAGATCTTTGTCTTAGCTTTCCAACCCATACTGATCGTTCCGTTCCGATAAGCGAGCTAAGAGTTATGCCCACCAGACTGACAGGGACTTTGCTGTAACAGCTCGATCTTATAGGCGTCACATGGCGTGACTTGCAGAAGCTTTTTGGCCATCTTAACGTCCGATTCAGTCTTTCACTTACAAAGATGACTTGTAGATCTTCGTCTTAGCTTTCCAACCCATACTGAATCGTTCCGTTCCGATAAGCGAGCTGAGAGTTATGGCCACCAGACTGACAGTTGCTTGCTGAAACAGCTTGCTGTTTCTTCGCGGTTCAGCTCGATCTTGCAGGCGTCTTTTCTCCTTGATAACATTTGAACTAGCCGATCTGTTGTGAAATATGACTTTTAGTATTTGTAGTTGGCTGTTCAATATCTTTCGAAGCACGCATTTCGATATCCGAGCTATGAGATATGATCGAAACAATCCGCTCTGCCAGAATTTCAGTCTTGGTCCACCTTGATATTTTCAAGCTACTTCTTTGTAATTCATCAAGCTCTTAATTATGATCTATGAACTGCACACTTGATGAAATATGTTAGCAACACAATAACAAGTTTTGTTAACATCAAAACCAAGATTATTCGGGTTTCCAAAACCCAACAGTATGGTTCCATGATGAGGTAACACTCTGAAACCCGAAAATCCTTGGTGTATTTTCGTCCCCCCCTTCCTTTCGTGTCTCTGTCGTGGTGGTTGGCCGTGACCTTTGTGCTCCGGTGTGTGAGTGGTTCCAGACATTGGCCGTGTGTTTAGCTTGGTGCTTTTGTGGTTCGAGTGTGGCGCTGTGTCTGCCGTGAGTCTTGATCTTTGTGGTCAGATTTGTGGTGGAACTCACTGTGTGTGTCTTGGAGTAACCCTAGTGTGGTTTCACTTGCTGTGTTCGGCCTTCTCCTACTGAAGCTCTCGGGCAGTGTCTTCGGGCAGTGTGTGTGTCTCCAACTTTTGGATACGATACCTTGGCTCCCCGGTGACGACGTTGAAAGGAAACCATGCTCGACCTGAGCCCAAATTCCTTACCCTTGTTTAGAATTTCAGTTTATAGTTTTCTGTGAATTGTATACTGTGATTTCTTTCTTGTTATTGATTGCAGGTTATCAATCGATATCGGAAGCGGAACGTACACCTTACAGATAACATAATTATTTTTGTGAATTCACGAGGTTCCTACTCATAATCAATTTGTTATGGTAGGAGTAATCCAGAATATCAAGAATCTTTTATAATGAGCAAATATAACTTTTAAGTTACCAATGTGGGCACAACAACTCCCAACACGATCCCTCACGTGTGACATTATATAAGTCAAACATGTGGATTGATAACGCGATGGACGGTGAGCATGTGGATAGAATAATCAATCGCATGGAAATTCATGGGGTTATGAGTAGGAACCCATTAATTCTTCATGGATTTAATTTGTTGAATAAAATTAAAAATATTAGGTTGCAAGATTTTAAAGGACGTATATGTTCCATATTTTAATTTAAAACAAAACCTTTTTGAAAACTTAATGAATAATTGAAGATGGGTTTAAATTTTTTTCGCACCACTTATGTATTTACTAGTGATGGTAAAGCCATTAGTTGGGGTTGTGCCTATTGAGACATTACCTTTGCGAGATGTGGAGAGTAATTTAGGTATTGCCTTTGCGAGACGTGAAGTCAAATCGAGAGATGGAGGAAAGAGAACTGAACTTGAGTGGTGAGGAAAGATAGATTGAAGAAGATAGAGATAAGAATTGTGAAGATTTGATTCTATTATGTTAGAAAGAAGATATTTTGGGTATAATCTTGGGAAATGAAAAAAATTAAGATACAAGAACGAATAGAAGGACCGGAAATGGATAATAAGATGCTAGCATGAGGGTATAATTAAGATAGAGGAAAGAATATAATGATTATCTCTTCATATCATATCAACTAGAGGTTGGAAATATGTAATACCCTCGTGCTATATCCAAATGACTAAATTTAATTTAAACTTGATAGTACACTTTTTACGTGATCTCATATGTCCAAATCAAATTTAGACTATTAATTTAAGCATTATGACCTGGGGTGTACCAAGCATGAGAATATAAACGAGGTTGGGAATTGCTCATTACATTCCCACCTCGTTCCACTCTGGTGTCCTCACATGTATATTCCTGGACATTTCTTCCATTTTGATTTGAATTATACATGACTAAATTTGTTAATTCACGATCAAAAACTTAACCCTTTTGATCACATTTTTATTTATTCACTTTTGTAGAGATATATAAATAGATATAGACTTATTCACATGTATAGATATAGATATAAATATAGATCTCGCATTTGCTTCTACCAAATGGGCTACATCACACTCGCAGTGTGAGAAAATGAATCATCGAACCGATACAAGAAATAACAAAATGGCGTTGCTGCACTACCACTATAAATAAGGCCTTGCCACAATATTTCTTCAATCTTATTCCCCTCGATATTACAGATTTTTGCACAATCAATCTTGAAATAGGCAACAATCCAAGATGCCAAAGAATCATTTCCAAGCCTTACAAGATGAATACTGATCACATCCAACCAAGAGAACCAAATACTATCTCAGATTCTACATTCATACAAGTATCTAACCACCAGATTTTCGTGGCGAGAAATTTCCTACACGAGCGACCGTTCCTGTACACAAACTTAAAGAGTGTTACGCACACTACAAAACTCAGAAGCCACATCTAATCTTTGGGGACTGCAAGTGCTTGTTAGAAAGCTCGACCTGAGTAAATGATGGGTCGTCTCTTCTTTGGTTGCGCAATGGCAGACAATGTGCTTCTGAATTTGCAGCCTTATGTCCTGGAAGAAAGTAAAAAGAAAATTTTTAAGTGCTGATCCATGGCTTCACTAAGGAAAAACAAAGTAGTTGGATTCTCTGAAACTAATAACAGGGAAATATTGCAATTTAACTCTCTAAATAGTAAACACAACACGTGATTGAAGTATATCTTCTATTGATTTCTCTACGAGAAGTAAAGATAGGAAAATTCAGAGTTCAGCTTCTTGAGGCACTTTATTACTCGGCTTCTCTTTTCCTCATCTATTTATTGATAAGAACAATTTCCAGGAACCATTTGATTCGTCACTCTTCAGTATATCATAACGTGGCAGATTCAGGCAAACTCTTTTTACTACAGAGCAGATTCCTAATATTCTTAAAATGGAAGTGGCAAACGTGTGTCATAATAATAATTGTCGAAAATGACTCATCAAGTTGAACAAATTTACAGCAACTTCTACCATGAAATTTGACAGATAATTGTTAAATTATAAAAGTGCTGGCGACCATTTCTCATGAATTTGATACATGTGAGATAAAAATTCAAGCAAACAGAAGAACACTACAAATCAAAGAATATAGAAAGTTACCATGATAGGCCAAGCTTATTCGGCTAATGTATGGCTTAGTCGCATCAGTGATGGAAGATCAGTCGTCAAAAGTGAAATATCTGAACCAACTAATTCCTCATCAACAGAAATTAATGTGAAACACTATATCATCCCATATCGGAGAATGCTTCATCGTCACCCCTTCGTCTCGAAAAATCGTGCCACAGCCGAATAAAGTTCTTCTTGTCCAAACGGCTTAGAAACATAATCATCCATCCCGCACTTTGTACACTCCTCATTAATTGCTAAACTCAGATCAGCTGTCATAGCTAGTATTGGAGTGTGCCAAATAGGCAGATTTCCAGCTGTATCAATAGATGATTCATTAGAAGTGATTGTTTCGTTAAATTTGCTCTCAAGACTACGAATTCTTCGGGTAGCTTCGAACCTACAAGAACATGATCAAGATCAAGAATTAGAAAACCGTTCCCTTTTTCAACACGTCATAATAGGAAATGCAGCAAGATTTACCCATCCATTTCGGGCATTAAGAGATCCATAAAGCAAGCATCAAACTTGTGAGGAGGATTAAGTAACTCTACAGCAGATTTTCCACCCTCGACACAGGTAGCAACAGCTCCATACCTCTTCAGAGCACCTTCAGCCACTCTTCGGTTAACAAGATTATCATCCACCACCAAAATTTGTTTGCCCTCAAGTAGACTTCTCAGAGTAGATGGTTTACCCCTTGTATCGCTCCTCTTTCCAGTAGTGTGCTGGAAGATAGATGTCAACACACTTAACCTTAGAGGCTTTGTTATCAAGTCATCCACTAAACCGCTCAACTTGAGATTATTGTGTTCAGCAGAGCTTGCACAGTTTGATAACAAGAATATCTTCAGAGGGACACCTGACTTGCTCCTGGAAGCACCTTGTCTAGCCATATTTATCGCGTTAAGGAACCGAAAGTATAACTCCTTGTCCCAATTTTCTTGGTCAATGAGAACCATCGCATAGTGCTCGGACTTTGATCTGGAATAAGATTTGCTATTATTTAGAGTGTGACGTAATATAATTTTAATCTATTTTCGATTCAGGAAAGTTCTACCATAGTTTATCCAATATCTTTTACCTATATGAAGAGGTAATGATTGAGTGATGAATAAGAATTTTAGCCATCCAGGCAGTGTGCTGTGAATATAGGCTTTCATGTCTGAACCACATCAATCATGCATTGTTTCATCTTCTCTGTTCAATTTATTTCAACTTTAATGTCGTGAAATTAGCTTTCATGACTGAACCATGTTAATCATGCATTGTCTCACATATTCTTTTCACTGTATTTCAAACACTACAAAATTTAACAAGTTATTGATAGAAAGATGTCTGAGCTCCGTGAATGGTGGGGCATCCCCAGTTTATCCTACGGAAGGAATTAAGCACGACAACTTTCACAAAAGAAACATAAAAATACCTAGCATATGAAAGGTGAGAGCAAGAAGACTCCAGGCTTGTAGTCACGTCCACGGATATTCCAAGTCTTTGAAGATGGTATCTTGTGACCTCGACTCGAATTCTTCTCTCGTCAACTACCAATGCTCTTAGTCCCCGAAAATCTGAAACAGATGGACTACATTGTTGCCACGTTGTATCCAAAGAAATATCTTCCGCTTTTATGAAGCTCACAGTAAAGGAAAAGGTACTCCCTATGTTAAGTTCACTCACAAACCCAATTTCCCCACCCATAAGGTTTACTAAACGCTTGCTGATACTTAACCCTATTCCTGTTCCACCATACTTTCGAGATGTAGAACTGTCAGCCTGCATGAAGGGAGTAAAAATCCGACCTTGTGCTTCACGGGGTATTCCCGCACCTGTATCTTCAACACTCACTAACAATTTAATTTTTCCTGGTTCCTCTGTTATGCTGCCAATATCTTTAAATTTTTCCCAACTTTTCCATCTATTAACTACTCGAAATCCACTCAGTGTATTATGAGAAACATTTGAATTATCTTGAACACCGTTCAAGCTTTGCCTCAGAACTTCATCCTTCACATCAAAAGGAAGTTTCACTTCATCGACTAAATGCACGGAGACAAAGATATGGCCTTTGTCATGCGTGAACTGCAATATGAACAGAAGGTAATCATTTAAGAAAGTTACATAATGTCACATCTTCCAAAACTTAATAATGCACTCACAGAGTATGGAAGTACTGTATTAGAACTATTGTTCACAGATATCTCAACAGGTATCTAATCACGTGAGAACAATTATAACCTTTAAGTGGGTGAAAGTATTATGTAACTTGGTGAATCTTCTGATTAAAGTAATAACGATTGCTTGAAAGGAAAATAGCATAAACAACATAAAGTATTCCAAAGGCAACGGTTAGTTTCTCTGGACTGCTGCATCAGAATGAGAATTTAATATCAAGGAAAATTTAAAATATTAAAAAAACAAAGACATCATTGGAAAGCTAATTTTATATTCGGGATGTTTGGTCCACGTTTAAACGTTAAATTATCATCGGTTTACTCGTGGGATCGGGATGTTTGGTCCACGTTTAAGCGTTAAAGTATCATCGGTTTACTCGTGGGATCGGGATGTTTGGTCCACGTTTTAAACCTAAAATTGCCTAAGTGTTTGTGCTCGGGGTAGCGAGCTGTTCGGAATTTTAGTTGTTTGCTCGTGGGATCGGGATGTTTGGTCCACGTTTTAAACCTAAAATTGCCTATGTGTTTGTGCTCGGTTAAGTAAAGACTTCATCAGAAAGGTGAATTTTATGCCTGAAATATACAAAAAAAAAAGAAGAAAGAAATAATATAGAGATACGGTAGACATTCCGGCCTGACCTTAATTGAGTTCCCAACAAGGTTCTTAATAATCTGCCCAAACCGCTCCTGGTCTCCAATAACCACTTCTGGAACCTGCTTGGACACATAAACAGCCAACTTTTTCCCCCAAGGAAAAAAGCAACACAAACCAAAATTTACACAGGGTAGTAGAATGACAATCAAATGAGAAATCTCAGATCAATCAGTTTCGATCCGAGCTCTTGGATAAGCGAGTGTAGACAGACACAGAAAATAATGAAACTGGCTTTCTACCTCTATTCCTTTTTCACGAGACTTTCCAGAAAAAATTGATAGGACATTGTCAAGAACAACACGAATATCAAAAGGCACAGCCTCTAACTCAAGCCTTCCTGATTCAATCTTAGCCTGATCCAAAACCTTGTTGATTAATGATATCAACTCGTTTCCGCTAGCGTGTGCAGTCTGCGCATAATCGAGTTGACTTACATCCAAATTTGTATCCATAAGCATCTGTAACATACCTGAAATAGTTGATGAAATAGTTAGTTTTCACACAAATAGATTAGAATGAAATTATCTTCCATTAAAGGAATGTCTCAATTAAAAAATTACCCAAAACTCCATTCATCGGAGTCCTGATTTCATGAGAAACTGTTGCAAGAAACTATAAAATAGAAAGATGTTAGATGGCAAAGTGGAAAAAAATCAGTGGTGCCGAGGCTTGGGTAAATGTAGAAATTGCAGATGCACCTGAGACTTTGCCACATCAGCAGCTTCAGCACGATGTTTGAGCTCCATCATCTCCCGATAGTCATGTTCCACTTTAGCAATTCGATTTATGGCAGCATGAAAAATATGACCGAGAAGTAAAGTGATGACAAGTACTCCAACAGATGCTGTAATGGCTTGCCAGGGAAGAGGTGGTTTCTGTTTAAACCTACCTCGAAAAAGAACACAAAAATCATTACAAGATTTTGCTTCTTATTTCCCAATAAAAAAGATGAAAAATTATCCAACCTGCATTGCATCTCATGCGTCCGGGTCGGATCCCCAAAATCTAGGTTGCTTATGTGCAACAATCCTGTGTCAGCCACATCAGAGCCATACATCTTGATTGGCGCATCTTTACTAGTCGTATCATAAACATTTACGATAATAGTCTGCTTGCTTGCAAGCTGGTGTAGAAGCTTCTCAACTAATGAGGGAACATCATAAGAAGCACCTAGATATCTTTTATGGAGTAACAAACACCAAAGACAGAGAATTAAGAAAACCGTGAGTGACAGAAGAAAATATCTAGTAGAAATGTTACCTATATCAGAACCATGAGATTTAAAGTTATTTATTTACCCTACTGTAGCATCAATGCGTAGCTCGGGTTTAGCATCAGGAGGAAGATGAGTGTGGTAGACAGCAAAAGTAAGTACAACACCTAGATGATTGGATTTTAATAGCTTGAAAGGTGATGTCAAGACTCCCTTTCCAGAAGATCTAGCCCGTAAGATGTTCTCCCGGTCTTCCTATATGGAGGTAAAGGTAATTTTCATCAAGATATTGATCAAATGAAATAAAGACAAATATTTGATGTCCACTATATAGTTTTTTTCTTGAAAAATGTTGTCTTAAATATTTTTTTATAGACAGGGTTATGCCTAACATCTTTTAGGTGTTGAAGATTGATAAATTAGATTAACACCCATTCAAGATGTTACCGGACCGGATTGGACCGGTTCCGGTGCATCTTGGTTTGGAAACGGACCAATCCGATTGATTCCGGTACCGCATCGATCTCGGTGCTAGTGGACCGGTTCCGGTAATTTAATATTTTTTTTTGAAAAATTATATTATTTTAAATATAAAAATGAAATAAATCGTGAGAAAAAATTCTTACTTTATTGAAACATATTTAGATAAGAGTTGCAACATTTGAAATTATGAAAATAATTTACATTATTCATCATAATTTATGAGTGTCGTCTTTGCATATTATTATTCTTCTTCGGAACCGTAATCTTCGAACTCGTCGACTATTCCTTGTCTTTTATTCAGCTTCAAACAATCCTTGAGCAACGTAAGCATGCATATTGATTGAGGAAAAAGATCACTTCTTGGTATCTAATGATTCGGCCACATGTTGAGAAGACCGATTCCGATGCTACACTTGATGCTTGTACCGTTAACACGTCTCTAACCATTTTGGCTAGCTATAGATATTGGCTTGTTTTTGCTTTCCACTATTCCAGTATGTCAAAATTCTCATATGTTACGAAATCTTGACTGAGGTAGAATTGCAACTCGTTCGATGTGCTTGTTGTCACTCATTTTCCTCTCAGTTTTTTCCTTGTGAGACTCCTAAACAAATTAATCTCTCCACTTCTTGAATGACTAGTGTCTTCTTCCTCCACATTTCTTTGTTGTGATGACCCTAATACCTATGCACTTTGATAAAAATTAAAAGATATTTTGGAGATAATACATAATTGACTTCTTTTGACCGTCAACATCTTCTCCCAAAAATTGTAAATAATATTCAAAAAATGCATCAAACCATCCTACGCCTTGACTAGGATCTAACATTGTTGATATACAATGGAGTCATCCGGAGCCAAATGACAATTGGCAACATTCGTTGCTAGAATGAAGGGAAAATTTAGAAAATATTGGGAACAAATATCACACGTGCACTGTATATCAACACTGTTAGATCATAGTCAAGGCGTATGATAGTTTGCTACATTATTTTAATATTATTTACAATTTTTGGGAAGGATGTCGACGATAAAAAAAAAAGTCAATTATGTATTCTCTATAAAATGTGTTTCAATTGTATCATAGTGAACATATACAACGGTCATCGCAATAGAGAGATGTATAGGAAGAAGTAACCAGTCATTCAAGAAGCGGCGGATGAATTTGCTGAGGAGTCTCGAAAAGCTAAATGGAAAAGGAGTGACAACGAGCACACCGAACGTGTTGCAATTATACCTCGGTCAAAATTCCATAATGCATTAAAATTTTGACGTACTGGAATGGTGGAAAGCAAATGCAAGATAATATTTTGTTTAAGCCAAAATGGCTACAGACGTGTTAGCAGTACAAGCATCAAGTGTAGCATCGGGGTCAGCCTTCTCAACATGTGACCGATTACTGGAGACCACAGAAGTAATCTTTGTCCTCAATCATTATGCATGTTTACGTTGCTCAAAGATTGGTTTGAAGTTAAATCAAAGAATAAAGAGAAGGAGCAGTTAGACGAGTTCGAAGGTCATGGTTCTGAAGAAGAATAATAATATGCAAAGACGATATTCATAAATTATGATGAATAATGTAAATTATTTTCTTAATTTCAAATGTTAACTCTTATCCAAATATGTTTCAATAAAGTATTAACTTTTTCACAATAATTCATCTATTAGTTCATCAATTTATTTCATTTTTATATTTAAATTATTATAATTTTTTAAAACTAAAGTTTCAAAATATAAAAATAAAATGTAGTGGTTTTAGGTTGGAACCGGATCCAACCTGAAACCGGTTCACTATCACGGATCTAGGTCGCGGATCGGTGTGGTTCCATGGCATTAGCCATGGAACAGGAACAGGTCCTCCGATCCGGTAACATCTTGAATGTGGCATGGCATATGAATAATAGACAGTTGGGCCTGACAATTTCCAGTAAGGTGTCGAAAACAATTGGGAGAAGAAATCATTGTATATAATTACTCAACCCTTAGAGGGAGGGTTACACTATAACTGAACTGTCCGTCGCTCAATATATTATCACCCCTCAAACAAGTTTAGACCAGCTGCACCTAGGTACACATTCTGTCAATTCACAGAGTAATTTTGTTTGCAATTTATATATATATATATATATATATATATAAGTTTCAAATTAGATTTAGCATTAATGAGATAATGTAGTCCATTTGTAAGTACCTTGTACCTAGTACATCAAAGTTCATGGGTCGGAATTACTGAAGGGAAATCGGGGAACAAATCTCTTCTTAAAAACATTGGTTTTAACAATTCCAAACTTGTATTTCTCCTGAACTGACTCTTCTGACTATGTCAAAATGAATTTGAGGAATTTTCAAGGAATTCAAATCTCTTAGATTGCCATTTATGACTGTCCAAGTTTCTCAAAACGATTCACACCCTTGAGACCTCAGGCTAAATGGGGATCTTTTTCCTTTCTTGTTTGCACCTCACATTTTAGTTATGATCGATAACGGAAGCACTTAATCATTGTCAAATGTAAGGAATAGAAGAAGTCACTAAGATATTCAAAGTTAATTGCAGGGAGAAAAAAACTTCTAGAGGCATACCTTGCCAGACATCATATCAATCGAGACGATATGAGATACAGTTTTCTGTGAGAATATAACCGGCGCATATTCATCTTGTACTGGTGAAGTACTAAAGGCTTCGGGGTTATAGTCTTGGGCCAAAGTTTGATTTTCAACTTCCATTTTCTTAATACTCCATCCATATTGCTGTTCAATGTGCTCCCTTTCAGAGTGCCGAACTCGCAGAGCATATGCAACCCCACTTGTAAGAGGCCTTTCAAAAGCTGTAATATCTGTATAATCTTCAAAGGTTTCTGTACGATCAAAATTGTCCAGAAACAGTAAATGGGCATAAGCATAATAACACTTGTTAATCAAGTTGGTAAAAAAGAACTTGTATGCTATAAACAAAAGCTAAAATGCTACAGGAAACATTGAGATCAGTACCTGGTCTATTGCTGAAGGTTGCTTTCTGTGGTGAAACGTAGAAACAAGAATAGATAATGCATGAACATGGTTCATGCTGACATTAAATTGGTCCTGGAGCATCCTAGCACGCTCATCGCACATGCTTGTGAGAGTTTCTTTCCTTCTGAACATCATATCTTCATTCAAGTACCAAAATAACCAAATGGAAGTAATAATGCCACCAGATACAAAAACAACTAAAAGCTTTTTCCTCCACTTTCCAGTTGTTCGGAAGGAAAATTGGGCCTGATGTGGCAACTGTGGTTGATGCGTCAGTGGTCGTTGCTGAATCATCTCATGCTTTTGACTCCAAAATTTATCATGCAACCAAGGAATATTGTAGCTTATGACCATTCCAACAAGGATCCATAAGAATATTTTAGCAAACCATAAAAATGTGCTCCGACAACAATCCATGACATGTGTATGAAGTCCTCCTATTTTCAGTTCATTCTTCAATAAGAAGAAACGAAACGATAAGATTTCAATGTTGGTTTTCTGTTCTTAGAGAGAATATTCAAAAGAACAACAAGAGTAGCATATAATTAACAGCTAAATAGTATATTTTCTGCCTTGAAGGTGGCGGGGAGGTAGGAAGTAAAAGAATCCTTCTCATATTAAATCAATCTTGTTCAAGTTAAATATAAGCAGTATTTTTTACCAACGATTACATAAAGTCTTACTAGATAACAAACTAAAAAATGTTAATTCAACCCAATTCAGACCAATATGAGAAAGCCCTGTGAGCCTTCTTCAGAAAACGGTTGCTTGCCAAAATAATTATGCTAGATGCAGTGTTCTAAAAAGAGAAAAAAAAAAGTGAGGATTACGCATGAAGCGTGAATAACAAGTTTCAAGTCGGGCAAAAGCAAGGTTGACCGTCTTAAGCACGAAAAAAGCGTGAGCTTTTTAGATAAAATTTTAAGTGAACTGTTATTTTTTCTATCAAAGTTAACTTTTAAATAATAAATATTGATAACATAATGCTTATAAATAAAACTCCCAAATGCACCGAAATAACGCCTACGTTTGTATCGGACAATTCGGAAGACAAGATAAATGAAGAAAAGGTTATTGAATTAGAATCCAACAAAGAACTAGACTTTTAGAACTACTAGTACGAAGCACGTGCGACGCACGTGAGTATCGGTTAGATTATACATAAATTAAAGTAAAAATGATCCTAAGTTACTAAATTTAAAATTGTTATTAGTGGCACTCCATATTATATTGTAACTTTTCTAATTCATTCATATTCTATTGCAATTATAGTAGAACAATTCATTATTATTTTTTAGATATCTTCATTATTATTCATTTATTCCAAATGGGAGTAAAATAGATCCAATCAACTACACATTAATATAAATTATAAATTAAGTGGGCTTCCAATATACTCAAATAAATTATAAGAATAAAACTTAATCCAAATAACTTTTTTCTATATAGCGCATTGTGATGTCATAATTTTTTCTTATTTTTTGGTGATGACTTTCATTTATACAGATGATAGGGGCAATGGACGTTATAAATTCATGCATTCATAATTATATTCTTTATGACTTTCATCTTATACATACAAAATCAATTAAAGATACAAATTAAGAGGCAATTCTTGCCGAATGTTATAAATTCCTACCAACAATGTGAATTGAAACTAGATATATATATATATACACACACGATGTACAAAAACCAATACAGTTCCCTCAAATAGTCTAAAATTTGAATATATTAATCAAGTTAGTATAATTTTACATTTTTAAGTAATAAATAAAAAAATGAAATACTTATAATTTGAATCATGGACAAACAATCAAACGTAACAATTAACAAGATGTATAAATGCCTATGCAGAAATGGTGAGACCATAACTCAATGTATATAAAATCATGCAAGAAATAAAATCTTATTTATTTGTTTATTATGAACATTTATTGTATTCATTATCTTTATTTTAAAAAAATAGTAATTATTAGAATTATCCAACGGGCTTATGATAGTTTATTTAATGGATACAGCATGGCTTTACATAAATTATATAGTAACTTATTTCATGTCAAAAAAATGGTAGTATAATTAATGTTATTTAAAAAAATTTCAAAATTTTTTAACTTGTATTTTCTCCCCCATGATTGTTCATCTTCTTTTTGTTGGATGTATGGTAATATGATAGGCAATAGATTCATGGTATATAATTTAATGGTTATTGTATTTATTGTTGGGTTCTTGTTAAAAAATTTGATATTCCATCTTTGACCCTATTTTTTTGTACCTATTTTCCACCCAATGGCCATGCATTTAATCCAAAACACACAACTCATGGTCAAATTAGTAATAAAACAATACAAAACTTTAACACAATACAAAACTTTACCCTTACATCCACGCTTTTATATAGGTAATAGATTACAGTATAGATGTAGAGACCTATTTGAGACTTTTATGTTTTTGATAACTTGAAAGTCTATGCATTAATTTTTTTAATTTAATCTATTGATTGACTGTGAAGCTTCGTGTTTTTTACAACCCTGGCTACATGAATAAATTTCACTGAGGGATAGATTATTTAAGAATATACTCATTCCTAGAATCTGTCAATTCCAGCACATTATTCCAAAGTGAAACTGTTTTACGCATTTTAGTAAATGATGTTGTAGATCCACTATTTAACTTAAGAACAAACACTAGTACTTCAAGTAACAAAAAACCAAGAAAAAATCTGTCCAGTCATAAATTTTGATTTTATGAAGTTTGAGTAGCTCAGAAGACAACGTCCAGAAAGGTTGTCACGTAGAATCGCATTAAAAGATCTTACCTCTAAACACAGATGAGTTGATGTGGACAGGTCTTCAGATGACGATGAGCCCAGATAGTTTCCATTATTATCCTCTCTATACAGGCAGTGTGCATTTGATTTTACATTATCAATCACTGATTTACAATGCTTATCGAATACATGGTTATCTGAACCTAGCATCTTAGGTGTGAATGCATTGGCATTACTTGTCGATATTCCACATCCTAATCCACTGGAACAAGTCAAAGATGCAACCTGGGAGATAGAGACAAGAATAAGAACCCAAAATGAAAAAGAATTAGCACACCAAACCATTGGTACAACAAAAGTTTGGCATTGAAAGTTAACCAAACTTTAGCAGGTAAAACAATGGTAAAACTTTTGTGAGTTAAAAGTACTACTGTCAAATAAGTTAATGATCCCACATAAGATTATGTAGCGGATGAATGTAAAATACTAAGCGACTGATATCTGTTCGATCTATCAGGAAATGACATAATCATATGATGTTAATTAAAAGTAAACCCCTAGGCAAAAATTTTTTGTCAGTCCCCTCAAATTGCTTTAGTTTTCTTTCTTCTCTTGAATAAGTGAGTGCAAACCCATGTTGAACTATTTGGGTTCCTTTATTGAATCTTTGAATTGATTTTTCTTACATACAAAATATCATAAATCTTACGTGTCCTTCCTTCTACTATTAAGGTTTCTGTATGGGAGGCAGAATGGAAATATCCTAGATTGTGTTATCCACTGTTAACTTAGATAGTTTAAACAAATATACATAAACTGGTCTACCTAGGCTCCACACGGACTTCTCTGCTAATGATCTACAACATTTTACTGGTATAATTTGTTCCCACAACAGTAATATATTTTAACGTTTCAGTTGCCTTTAAGTAGAGAAACAGATTTAAGTGGCAATAAAGAATATCAAAACACATTTTCTCTCAGGTATATGAACACCCTGCGCATAAAATAGTTTCATCTGTTACTATTTGGGACAGCATTCATAAATCAATAGCAGGTGCTTGTCCATAAATCGCAAGTATAACCATGGTACTCTTGAATACCGCTTCTTCCATAACCAAGAGTATAAAATTTTTAAGTTCTTTAGCTAACACCACAGGATAACCCGACAACCCTCTGAAACGCAAACCACCTTACATGGTGCAAACACAACATTCAATACGGTTACTCAAGGAGGAGGACAGGAAAGTATTATCACAGCTAGAATTCACTCGCTTCTCGGTTTATATGACAGATCATGTCAGGTACCATTAAGCTGGAATTGGGAAATCGGGTAATCATTTAAACCTGTGAGTAGAAATCCCTTCTTTTAATTCCAAGCCCAGTCTCTAAACATCACATTTTTGCAATATTCTTCAAAAGCATGATTAATATTAATGCCATATCAGCAGAAAACAGGCAGATCAAGAGAATATGTGTCACATAACTCTATTTCTTTTAAAACCCATTGATTTCAAGGCCTAACCATTAGTTATCACCAAAGCCGTATGTAACTTACTACATTGTAGCAAATATAGAATTAATCATTGAGAATGAGAGAACAGGACATTAATTCATGAGGTAATATAAAATGGACCAGATCCATTTTAATGAACAAAGAAACCAAATCCATTTTAATGAACAAAGAAGCCAAAGCACAGACCTTGCCCTGGCTAACATTGCAGTTTTCTGATAAAGTTTTAGTATCATCTTCACTTCTAATATGAGTCTCCACATTTTTGCCCAATTTTCCATCACTCAGAGTACTTAAGAACCAAATGAACCCAAAGCAAACAATCATAAGCCACACGAGTAAAACTCTCTTCCAATTCCATTTACCGGCTCTTCCACAAACCGATTCCAGAGCTTTCTTTGGACTATTGGAGGAGCACAAATCGCCATTTGTGTTAGGGTGTTCAAGATTTGATGACATCTTCATCAAGAAACAGGTTAAATTTCTTGAGAAACAGCCTTAAGACCTTCCAAGTAACCCCGCAAAAATAAAGAAAAACTCATCCGAAAACAAAGAAACTAAAAAAAATACCCACCACTGGAGCACAAAAAAATGAACTGAATTCCAGGTTCTCGGGCACAATTCACCCAAATGTAGCAGAAAGACAAGATTGAGACACTAGTACAGAGCTAAGTATCATGCTGAACTGAAGATTCATGCGCACCCTTCAACAGATATCGCTGCAATAATCTGAATTTTTTGAGGTAGTTCAAGAAGGTAAAACCCTTGAAGCAAAACATTACAGGGAATCAAAATCCGTAATCTGGCAGTGAAAAAGAAGATTCTGCAGTAGAATACAGCTCATCGTTTCTCGTATTAACTTGTGAAGTAAGTGGTACACCCCCACAAGGCACAAAAAACCAATCAAATACCTTACTTGAAATGAAAAAAAGTTGCAGAAAGTACAATGATTCCAAAAAAACAACCCTGAAGCTGATTTGGCAAGCTCTCATGGAATCAGTAAAAGAACAAGTAAATTTAGAACCTTTCTCACTACATATCAAGTTTCACAAAACAACACCCTGATTGGGTGTAGTGTAGTCACTAATGGTAGGGTCGAAACAGAAAATTAAAAAGAAGCATCAAAGATTGGAACTTTATGAAAGAAAACAAATATTCAAGAACACCGGAAGAAAGAAATCAAGTGGGTTGCAGTAGGTTTCACTGCAAATACAACTGGAATCAATTACAATGTGGCATTAAAAAAATATTCTTTTCTTTTTCCCTTGTAGCTGCTCTCTCTCTCTCCCCCCTCAGTTCTTCAGATAGAAGTTGCAAGGTTGATAAAATACATCATTATCTCAATCATCTCCGGTGAAAGTCAAGATAAACAAACAAAATAAAGATCGATATCAAAGCCCAATTGGGTATCATTTGCTTCGTAAGAAAATGGCGAGAAATAGTAAGAAACAAAATTTCTTTGATTTATTTATTACAATATTTATATTCTTTTCATTTAATTTGTTGTCCAAACTTTGATTTCTTTTACTTTTGGGAACGTTGAAAGTGACGCGACCATTGAGCTCTTAAAGAAGGGTATTTGTTCTTATCTGCCACTGTGCTGCAGTAATACAGGGCCCATGATAGTTAAGATGTAAACATCTAAAAGATAAATACATATATACATACATACAGAGATAGAGTGTGCTGGTTAAAAGATTGCTTCTGGTAAAGCCAATCAAATTCGGTTTATTTGATGCTACCCCCAAGGACACTGGAAATATCTTACCATATATTGGGAATATTCCAAATGAAATATTCTCAATGCATGTTGGATAAGCCCCTAAGAGCAGTGCCCCTGAGGGGTAGCATCAAAAAATCCATCAAATTCACTGTGATTTTTCTTTTTTGTCTGTTCACCTCATATTTTATTGCGATATAATCTCTATACACTCGATCTTACAAACATCAACACTCATACAAACATATATATACATATATTTTTATGTATCTTGATATTTACGAACACCCCGATCCATATAAGTATTTTCCAATTTAAACCAAAGAAACAAGTCAATGACGCAGTTAAACTCGAGGTCCAACTTCTCTGGTAGGATTATTTTGACTACCGTAAATTTATTTCAGTTTAGATAAACTATACCATTGAATTCAATTAAAAACACCATACTATATCTTTAAAGTTTTAATAATTGAAATAATTTGAACTTATATTCGAATTTGTTATAAATATGGGAGGACGGGCAGCTGCCCCCTAAAAAAGATTTTTTATTATTTAAAAAAAAAATTATAATTATAATTTATCTCCTTCAAAAATTAAAGTTCTATCATCCTAAAAAAAATTTTCTCAGTAAACTTAAATTCACGCTCTCGTTAACTCCAATGGAATTCATTGACTCCAATGGAATTGTTAAATCCGGTGTAAATACATGAATCTTAGAGGGTTAGGTATCTATTCCATTATTACTTTCGAATATAAAGAATTCAAAAGTAAAAGTTAAGTACAGAATTAATTGGGAACTGGTTTGGTTGCTAAAATGCGCCTGCAGGGTTTCAGATTCTTAAGCTACACTTTATTGTTTGGAGGATAATAATTGATGCTATGGATATATGGTCATCTATTTTACACGACGCTCCAAAAAATTACATCATACAATATCGAAAATTCCACGGATACAGACACGACAGGACACGGGAAAATGATTTTTGTAATAAGTTTTTTTAAAACAATATTTTTTAAAAAAAAGTTTATAATTTTTTTTTACAAAAATATTAGAAAAATTCTAACTTTTTTTTGTATATTTTAGTTAGTGAATGAAGTGTCTACAACTTGACATCATTTTTAATTTTATTATTCAAATATTTAATAATTAAAGTTTTTCTTATATTTTAGTATATTATAACATAATGGATGTAAAATATATATATAAAAATAAAAATTATTGTCATATGCTAAAAACGTTGTCTTATATTTTTTGAAAATTTGTATGTGTGGTACTTATGTTCATATATCCGTGTAGCGGTTTGTTTGATGATGCCCTTAAGGGCAGTGCTCTTAGGGGCATCATCACCGTTCATTTGGAATCTTTTTTTTTAAAGAAAAAAAAAGATTCTATATGGATGGTGGATGATGCCCCTAAGGGCGGTGCCCTTCAGGGCAGCAACAAACAAACCCCGTGTAGCATAGGTGGCCATGCATGTCTGGTGTAGCTCGTGAGGTTAGCTCTCTCCATTCATTTTGAAAAGACCCGTGAAATTGACATTATTATTAATTAAAGCTTCATAATTATATACACTTTTATTTATTAATATTATATTATATTTATATATAGTGGGCAATAACATATTATATGTGTATAGTAAATATATTATATTATAGAAGCTTTGATTGGTACGACAAATTTGGCTCTGCAACTTGATTGAACATTCGGGTCTAATGGGAGTCAATAATTTAAGGGGAAATTGTATATTAGTATTGTTTTTAAAAAGTTAATTTAAATAATTTTGGAAAAAAATAATATTTATAAAAAAAAAATATTTAAGAGAGAATTATATTCATATAAATCTATTTTTTAAATAGTTTGTTTGTAAAGGTTTTTTTAGTTCCTAAAATACACTTAAGTTGTAAAAAACTCCAAATTTAATTTAAGATTAACTCTTTCCGTCATATCTTTTCCAACTATGCACGTAAAATCTCTAATTTTACGGCGATTTTCATATCATTATTTCTTCATCATCTTGTTGCCTCATCTCGTCGCCCTGACCTAAAAATTATTTGCTAAAATATTATGTACATTAAATATGTTTGAATCAAAACATTTAAATTGTTCGTAGCATTTAGAATCTTTTTGAATCGAAGAAGACCTCGGACTACTCCACATATATAATTTTCGGATCTACTCTGTGCATTCCATCGTGTGTGTGTGTATATGTGAATTATAAATTTGAATACTGATGCTAAATTATAGATAGCGAAAGTTTGTTGTTATATTTTTAAAAATAAAATAAAAAAAATCGCATGGCTTTGACTGATGCGTATAGATGAAGAAGTAAGGTATACATTGGTATCCATGCTTGTTTGCTTATTTCCAAAATTTACAGCAGTGAAAAAGACATTAATGCACGAAAATTATAAAAAGTTGTTGGTACACGAAAATTATAAAAAATAACTGGTGCACGAAAACGATAAAAAGTAACCGGTGCACGAAAATTATAAAAAACTAACTGGTGCACGAAAATATAACCTTGTCCACGAAAATCATAAAAATTAACTGTTGTACAAAAATTATAAAAAAGTAACTAGTGTACGAAAATATAACCTTGGTGCACGAAAATCATAAAAAGTAACTGGTGCACAAAATTATAAAAAGTAACTGGTGCACGAAAATATTACCTTGGTGCACAAAAATATAACACTGGTGCATGAAAATACAACTCCGGTGCACGAACTTTGTGTTAACTAACTGATGCACAAAATTTACAAAAAATAAACTTGTGCATGGAATTAAATGGTTTGTGCATCACTTACTTAATTATATGGTTCGTGCATCACCCACTTGTGATTATTGTTCGTGCATCACATATTTTTTCTATGTTTCGTGCATCAGCGACTGATTTTAATTTTCGTGCATCAGTTTTTGATTTTTATTTTACGTGCATCAGTTACTGATTTTCAATCTTTCGTGCACCAGTTAGTGTTAATAATTTTCGTGCACCAGTTACTTTTTATAAATTTCGTGCACCAATTAATTTTTCTCTGCGTCATCTTCTTCGTTGCAAGTTTCAGGCTGTAAATTCTAAAAATGAGCAAAGAAGCACGTACACCAATGAATCATAACTAAAAAACCTCAAAATGCAACAAAAGTATATTTATATACACTTACACACATACACACACAAATACATACCAGAATTGAAAAAAAAATCTGGAACGAAGTGATGGAATGAAAAATCGAAGAGATTGAGAGAAAAACCAACTGTAAGAAATCGTAACTAAAGAGAGAGATTTACGAGGAGGTTGAATCGCAGTGGTGAAAGGAAGAGCTCGAACGAAGTGCTGAAAGGAAGAGATTGAAAATTTCTGAGATTGTCGTCTTTTCTTATTAAGAGCACTTTTGTCATTTTAATTAAAGTGAACTTAAATGATTGCAAGTTTTTTTCCTGGACTATGATGAATAAAGTTTTATCTTTTGGTACCGGCTTGAACTTTCCCCATAATTTAAACAATAATTTAATACACAAAAAATATTTTCTATTATTTTTAAAAAAATTTATTATAAAATAATTTTTTTTATACATAATGTCATGTTGTTTTAAAAAAATTCTGTCGGCAATAGCTCGTCTTTGTCCCTATTGAAGATCCATTCCGCCCATTTTCGGGTCACTAAATAGCATCAATTTGATCCGTGGGTATTTGATTTTTGGATTTTTTAAAAAATAATTTTAAAAAATAATTAATTCTAAATACTTCGAAATGTATGGGTATACAAATATACCCAAAAAGTCATCCGTGTTGGCAGCTATAAGCATCGTGAGGGGCCGCTTGAGCGAGTAGCAGTCCCTATGTGATTTAGCAGCCGCCCTCTTTTTCTTTTGTTAGGAGTCGCCTACAACAGGCGGCTCCTAACAAAGGAGTCCTACCTCCGTCAACTTATACGCCCCTTCGCACTTCGTTTTATTGCCCCCCGTCAACTTATACGTCCCTTCACACTTTGTCTTATTGCGCCCGTGATCGTTCATTTTTTATATTACATTCGCACCGACGAAAATTAATCATATTATATTTGAAACGTGTATAAATATTACATTCGTGAACTTTCATTTCTAATGTTCTATTGGCATCGAGGAAAACTAATCATATTATATTTGAAATGTATATAAATAATATGAAAATAATATGTTTTCGACACCAGAATCCTTCCAATATATTTTTATCTTCAATATTTTCGGTGCAGCGAAATTTTGAGAATCAAAATTTTCTTAATTTGTTCAAAATGGATTCGATTTTCGCGCTGCTATATTTTGGTGGTAATATTATTATTGGAAACAGATCGGTCGAATATAGCATCCCATCAGTTAGATTAGAATTTCACGTTCTATTATTTTATTTTATTTTATTTGGTTCAACTAGCACATAAAAAGTTAAATATCGATCCATTGATGTTTAATATCAAATTGTCAACCAAATATTCATTGATGGAGAAATCGTCTTGGAATGAAATAACAATCAACATTGTAGATGATAATGTTCTACAGTTTATAATGGAATGTCTCAATATGCAGATGTTGCATTTGTACGTCGAGATAGAGGCCAGTAGCCATGATTTTGGTCTTGAAGGGCCAGAATCAAATCTTTTGTATGTCACTGAAGGATTGAGCAATATAGTGGTCAATGATCAACCTTCTACTTCTAGCGGTCGAGATGTTAAGCAACCACAATACTATCCTTATTTCGAACATAGTAGTGGGCCTTGTGATCAATATATAGCTGGCTCTTCTGTAGAAAATCATATATATTGGCCAAACACATCACAAGTTTGGGGATTACGAGAAGAAATTACACCGATTCATGATGTATATCCTGATGTTGGTGGTCCGGAGCATACAATTATGTTGGCAACAACTGATGGGTCAGCCACACATGACGTACACGAAAATAGTCATCGTGATGTTTGCAGGGTTGATAGGGAACCCGATAATTCATCGAGCGCTTCTGGAGAACATGGTAATGAGGCTGATGAGATGCATTATGAAGATCATGATAATGTCCAAGCATTTCCCGGTGAGAAGACAACATCCCGCGAAAACCACCTTATGGGGCGAGACGAATGCAAGACGCACCATTTCTGCCAAGCACGAATGAAATGCCACCATTTTTAATGCGGTCAACGAAGAGCAGGTTCCTGATTCAACTGGTTTACCTTCCAGAATAACGATTAATCACCGTATCAAGTCAAAAAATGGTTATAATTCCACCGCATTAGGATCTGAATTCGAAATTTCCTACCAATTGGATTTCGAATTTAAATTGCTTTGAATCTTAAAAATTTTCATCAAAATTTCATAGTTTATAAATACTTCACATAATCGATTGAAATTTAAAACATGCATATGATTTTCAAAACAAAAGCCCACTTACAGAATTCATAAACAATTCGTAAATGTGATCGAGCAGATTTGGGTAGCGAACGCTGCGAAATTTTTCTCCTTCCGTGGCTGAAACTTTCGAAGAAATCTAGTGTAACTTTCAAAAAATTTGGTTGATTTGGCAGAGTTCTATTTTCGATTTGTGTATAGCGTAGGAGGCTCATATATTTATAGAGTGCGCAATTCAAGAGTCTCACCTAACTTCTATGATCCAATCATATCTGTCGGATTTTGATAATATATTCATATTCTCTTATTCGATGTTATATATACTTAGCATTTGGTTGACCAAATAACATCAGGTTGTTGGCTTGACTAGATAACTCTAATTGTGCTTTGGCCAAAACTTTAGTTGTTGACTTAATTGAAAATACCGTGTTTACAAAGTGGTGGTGCCAAACAAACACTCTAATACTCAAGTCAGCAATTGTCCGACGAAATTATTTGAATTTTTGGGGACACCTTTGAACTTGGACCCATGTGAACCTATTTTAAATTTAGTGGTTTTAACACTAGATACAAATAAATAAATATAAAGCCCATTGAATTGATTAAACAAAAATCGGTTTGGATAATCAAATTGGGTTATAAAATTTATAAAATTTATAAAAAAAAGATAAAAAAAATCAGAAAAATCAGAAAAAAATGTTCTGCAACGATCGTGTCGATCAAGAATTCGGTTGTTCCATTCCGCGATGGGGATAATTGGCGATATTACATAAAAAAAGGCATTACAGTAACACACCCGTTTCATTCTGAAACTTTGCTGCAATAGTTGTGTTTGAGTTCCATGACCACGACGAAGAACCATGTTTATAACCCATCAGGTTTCTCTTATTGCATCAACTTTTTATGTTACATATTTTGAGAAACAAAAGAGTTACAAAAGCATTTCATAACTAATAACTAGAGATGAAGAGAAGTATCAACATAATTATCTGCATATTTTTCAAATAAATCAAGAGTCGTCGTCCCCCTAGGCACATCAGTAGAAGGAAACTCGTAGCGAGGTTGATTCCCAGCTCGAAAATGTGCAATCTGGTTTGCGTTGGAGTGGAGCCCAAGTGCGAGACGATCCTCAAATTCCGCCCCTGATGTCCTAAAAAACTTGCCTGCACCATCAACTGTATCTGTTAGCTTATGAAACACGATCGGTTGTCTCTCTTTTCTCATCTCTTTCATTCTTTGCAACTGCCTAAATCTTTCTTGTAAAAGCAAAATTGATGAACCAAACACCGCCCCAGTTTCTTGATCTTTGTTTTGCCTCCCCATATATCTATACAGTCAGACTTTAGTTAGATGAAGAAAGTATATATTTTTTTCTTGGAATTCAAGAAACTTGAATGGGTTTTCTTGGAGGGTACTACTATTGCATATGATAGTGTGTGTGTTTGCATGTACAGACATATGCATTTATACAGGGAAGAATGCTATAGTTTTGGCCAAAAGTTAACTAATTTTTGGACCCCGAATCAGTTTAGAGATTAGTGATGCATATAACAAGACGACAATGAGACGACTTTAGTGCAAAAATCCGAGAGGAAACGTTCGATAGGCAAATGGAATAATGTTGAGGGGAGGCTGAAGTAAGTGTATGGGAAGGCAAAAGAGGCAAAATGATAAAGGAAAAAGGCCAAACATGGATGGATTTAGCGATTGGAAGGATGGTTTTGGTAGAATATAAGGTAGGGTTGAGATGTCAGTATCACCTTGTCCGTTTATATTTCGTAGATAGTTCCAATATTTGTCGCCTAAAGGAAGAATAATTATTTCTTGCAACAAAATGTACATGCCGAGTTCAATGTGATTCGGGTTTATTGCCACAATTCATCTATAAGAAATTGTATAAAATTATGAAAAAAATAATCTATCTATATAAAAAAATATGGCATGACACCAAAATTTAAACTCTTAACAATATATTGTATAACAACAAGAATCATAATAATTTATCTATATCAAAAAATATGTCATGGCAGTTGTGGTTCCTGTTCTAGCCATTCCGTAACCCGACACATCATTGTAAAGTTCCATACGCGGATATGTTTCACGGTCGTCGCGGAACAAATTTAGATTTTTTCAACATAAAATTTATATAATTATATATTTATCTTGTTACCTTACTTTTAACAATTAGATGATGTGAAACACAGCACATGATTCAACTCCAAACCAATGAACGTAATCAGTATCCCCGTGACGATACATTACTCGAATTCTTGCATATTTTATCTTTTTTGAATTTTATAATTATTAAAAATGTTAACTAAAATTTGAAAAATATGGACACGACACGATTTTTGCAATAAATTTGGTAAGATGAGACATAATTTTTATATATATTATTTTTAAATTTGAGTTCATTTTTAAAAAAAAAAACTAAACTAAAATAAAAAGAGTTGGACACGCCAACTTGGTTGGCGTGTCCAACTTTTAAAGTTGGCGTCTTCAGTTGGACTTGGCGTCTTTAGTTTAGACACGCCAATCGAAATTTGTTGGACTTGGCGAGTCAGGTCAGTTTGTAAATTTGTTATATTTCAGGTTATTTGTCATTTTTTAAAAAAGGGTTATTTTATTAAAAATAACCCATCTCTTCGATGTCTAATGTCTTCTAATTTCAAACAATTTGGGATATAGTTGATTGTTGACTGAATTGTCGGAAAAGATGGATGTAATTCTTTGCTTTCCAAGCTAGATGTTGACTATAAATTTACATTTATGACATATTTATATGGGAAAATTTCGGGTCGGTACTACTTGATAAAGATTTTTCTGCCCAGTCACTCCAAAAAAAATTCTTTCAACTAGGTCCAATTTTGGTCAAAATGACCAAAATAGTCTTCTGCCTTCCTTGGATCACCTCCTTCAACATCAAAACCCTAGTCTCCAACCCTCACACCAGCCACATGTCCCAACCACCAACGCCGTCGTCGGAAGTTGTCGCTCCTCCCATGGCGTCGGAGCTGCGCGCACTGGTCAAACGAAAACAAAAAGGTTGTGCAAGAAGACAAAATCATCGCACTTCTATTTATCATCTATTTACCGATTGTGTTGATTTTGTTTTATATTTCTTATGAATTTCAATTTTTTTGTAATGTCTGTACGTAGATTTTTAATGTGAAACGTAAAAGTATAATATATTTGAATTATTCGATCAATTGTTTGATGAAAAATTTATATTTATTATGAATTCAATTTTATTGTAATGATTGTTTGTAGATTTTTAATGTAAAACTCAAAATTATAATGTATTTGAGATGTTCGATCAATTGTATGAATGAAAATTTTGAGAATGTAATGATATTGAAACCATTGGTGCATGTAATTTACATGCACCGACAGTTCATGAGTCTATCGGTGCATGTAATTTACATGCACCGATAGACTCAGTGGTGCATGTAATTTACATGCACCGGCAGTTCATGAGTCTATCGGTGCATGTAATTCACATGCACCGATAGACTCATTGGTGCATGTAACTTACATGCATCTTTAGACTTAGGTTTTGCTTTCTTATTCAGTTTGTTATTTCACATCTCAAGCCTTCTATTTCAGTTTGCTATTAAATTAAAAAAAAATTAATGAGAGAAAATGTTACATATTCAAAATTATATATAAAAAGGCTATGTTTTAGCTAAATATAATATAAGTTTATAGGTGCATGTTAGTTCCGGACCTTATCAATGAGATTTTAAAGATGACAAAACATATCAGATCGGATCGAGAGAAATCAGACTGACCAGAACGATCGCCCAAAACAGATCAAGCTGATAAGATGACAAAGCATATCAGACCGGATCGAGGGTAATCAGACTGACCAGATCGATAGCTCAAAACAGAACAAGCTGATAAGGCATATTACTTATCAGACCGGATCGATGGATATCAGACTGACTAAATCGAAGCTTCAGATCGATCTCAATCTTTATCAGATCAGAGCATTCTAGGATACATAAAGAATGGCTCCTCAGTCCGAATCATTAACGGCTATTTATTGTAGCATTTAATGTCGTAATTAATGCTACAAAGGACCAAAGACTGAAGATTGCCATAAAAGGTAATAAGACAAATAAGAGCTTACCTGACAGTCGCCGAAAGTATGAACCAGAACGGCAAGTATCCTGAAGAAGAAGACTGTAGCTTACTCAGAGTTTAAGCAGAGTCAAAGTTGCACATTAAGGGAAATAATGTCGTTGGTACTTACAACTATAAAAGGATGCAACAAAAGGAATATAGAAGACTCTCGCTGATCAATTGAAAAACGCACAAGAAAGCAAAACAGCACAAGCTTACAAGCTCAGAAGCTCTCGAGCTGAAATTATTCTTAAGCACGATTACTTTGTAACATTTGATCATTTAGGATCACTGTGCGCATCTTGTGTATTCTGTGTTGAAAAATAGAAGTGAGAAACATATTGTAACTGTCAGACAGAGTGTGTCTGAGCAGATCGAGTGACTAGGAGTTTCAGACTTGTAGTGAGGTAAATCCAGCTTGAATCGGGTTTGTATAACAGGATTGTATAAATCAAAGTCTTCTAGTATAAATCTTCCTTAATTGGAAGAAGGGGAGACGTAGAAGGATTACACCACCTTCGAACTTCCAGAAACATATACTGTGTATTATCTTTTTGCACTTGTTCTTTCATACTTGCCATCGAGCCGTTCTTATATATACAAGAACAGACCGTTCCTCACTTATACTTTCAGTGGTCTGTTCTGTACAAAAGTTGATTAAGAAACAGATTTCTTTCACTAATCCGAAAGAAATCACAAGGGATTAATTTTTACAAGGAGTGTTCATTCACCCCCCCTCTAAACACTCCGGACCGATCCTAACAGTGCATGTAATTTACATACACCAAAATAGACTTAGCGGTGCATGTAATTCAAATGCACCGACTTGCTAAAATCTATCGATGCATGTAATTTACATGCACCGATAGGCGGAGATGCACTAATATGCGATTTTTTTTTATCTAATTACTAAATAACAATGATCAAATAAAAAAAATGTGAATTAATTTTTCATTCTATAATTTTTACAATTGATCTTATAACAAATTAAAGATACAATATATTACTTCAGAAATTAAATTTTATTATGGATTAGTATATACTATATGATAAATTATTGCATAATCTCATAACAAAATTCTATTATTTTTCAAATGATAATATATTACACAAACATGTATTAATTTTAAGTGTTATTTGTGACCGTCTGTAACACTTACTATATGATACTTATTTATTATGTAATTTGAGATCCAATTCAAATGTTGAGTCTACCGATGCATGTAATTTACATGCACCGGTAGACTATCGGTGCATGTAAATTACATGCACCGATGGACTAGCGGTGCATGTAAATTACATGCATCGGTAGACTAATGGTGCATGTAATTACATGCACCGGTAAACTAGGGCGCATGTAATTTACATGCACACATGAATACATTTTTACATGCATCGCGTGATTAATTTTTCATACACAGCATGATTAATTTTTATTCATACACCGAAGATGTACACAATCACATCAGCTACTCACGTGATTGTAATCGAACACCTCCAGAGCACAATGAACGTGTACAATTCAATTGCAAACGAACTATCAGAATTAATTCACGACGAAGAATTCAATTCCTCAACAGTTGTCCTTTGCCGTCGCCATATTCCAGAAGAAAAATGATATTTGTTTTTGCAGATTTGATATTAGCATTCACGCAGCAAAAACATCACAAGATCGCAGAAAAATTGGCACAATTGCAAGCGACGATGCGTCACGAAGAAAAAAATGTAACAATTGAAGGTGAATGTTGTAAGGGCCCAATCCTAATAATGTGATTAATTTTCACACAATGATAATTATAGCGTAAACAGCGGAAGATTTGTTTAACATTTATTAATATGTGGCCCTAAAAATTTTGGCATGACCTAGTCGCACGAGAAACATACCACCAATACCAATAGTCAAAATATATATAGATACCATTAGTTTCATCTCCATCATCACAAATCAAACTATGAAACACATATCCATAATGAGCAAAATAAACTAAATATACATAAACTCCCTACACTCCAGAGGCACACCCCTGGTACATATACGATTGGGATAAGAAGGAAAATAAACCTCTCAAGTGTGGCTCCCACCGGATATACCTTCTCTAGGATCCTAACCACCTGTACTGCCTGCCATTGTCCACAGACAAAGACAACAACAGCCCCCTTTGGGGGTGAGCAAAAGCCCAATATGGAATTATCATAGAATATACAACATGTATCTATAAAATGTGATATATGAGGTAATGCAATGCAATGTCATGTCGGTATCATATCGTATACCCATCCACTGGGTATAACTGAATCAATAAACGAAAGTCCAACCATATCAGAATAGCTCGAGCCTGTCAAGCCTATAGGTTATCCAGACGGATGGACGTCGGCAAAGCGCCACCAACCCCAGGTCCTGACATCACATAATCATATAGGGATATCCAGACGGATGACATCAGCAATGTGCCACCAATCACCGTCTCAACAAATCATATCAATCAAAGGGGACCACGATTCCCTATGCATATCGGGCCATGTAATGCCAACATAGTATTGCAGTACCAATCCCCAATGATTGATATCGGAATCCAAGAAATATCAGGGTATTCAAGGATATAGCTCAACGTGTATGTCATGCATCGATGTATGTATAAAAACTGATGTGTGTTAACAAAACATTTATTTTTTCACACACCGATGTGCAAGTATGAATGCCACATAATTTAAATAAAATCATGTAGTCACGTAACTCACATAATTCAACAACAAATCATATATCAAATGATACAGATACCTGTCGTATGTTACCCGATCGCAACATACCTTCTTTCTCGTCACCTATAATACAGTTGCACATATATGGTGCAAGGATTGACACTGTAAGATTAATCAATACAGTGTTAGTCACCTTAGACACAAAAAGGATTATATTGATTTAGTTCCATATCCCCCACTAAATTAATTAAATATATTAATTTAATTTTTCTCTTGTTATATACATCATGCTTTCACGTGAATTCCCAAATTCCAATCGAAATTATGAAGAGCTATCAGACAATAGGTCATTACCAGTTTGTCCAGACTCATTATTAATTTACACTTCCAAGTTGTAATTCATATATGATCGATAAGCACTCGAAATCCAATGTTGACAGTGAACATAAGATTGCATAAAATCACTTTCCACTATAAAATTTATAAGTGGATAAACTTAATTCAGATTTTACCTATCATCGGTAATTACTCACGTAATTACAATTTCCTTTACTTATAGCTAAACAAAATCAGTGCAAAAAAAAGTAAAAACCGAATCACTATAGATATGTCCAGGTTTAGAAACCCATATCTAACAAGTTTTCTACTTAATAATTAAGAAACCTAAAAAAAACATACATGTACTTGAAGACGCACAGTAAAAGAGCACAAATCGAAGGCTGCTTTGGAAGAAAGCATGAGAAGCTAATCTTTTCTTCCTCCCTCTAGTTGCGTGCAACAGTGCTTCCAAAATAAGAAAAGAGGTGTACGTGTTTCCCTCTCATCTATTAAACCTTATTACGATATATGTATGTATCGATGTGTTTCTTGCATATACTATACACGTGCATATCAATTGGAAATGCGAGTCAATCACAAGCGTTATTTAGTAAATGCATATCCACAAATCCTAATTCACTTTTTCTTTTATTTATTTCTTTATGGATTACTGTTTTCTTCACTATTTATTTATTTTTTTATAAACAAAATTCGAATATCGTCGAATTTAGTCTACTAGTTTGTACAGAGTTTGCATCACCTCTATAAATCAGTCCTGATTCATATATCATATTCTGATCCGACTGTCAGTTGATATTTATATTATCAATTTCACTTCGAATTAATTAACTTTCCATTAATTGTTAGTTACTGACCAAATAATGCTTAATTAACATTAATCAAATTTCGGGGTATCACAAATGTTATGGTGCGATCATACGTCAATTCAGAAACAACTCGCAACGAAGAAGACGAAACCAATTCAAAGCAATAGATCGGAAAAAAAAATAGAGAAATTGATTGAAGACGATGATGAGAACGACAACGAGATTCAATGTGTGAAGAACAAAATTCGATATTCGTTCTGAATTTTAAAGCAATTCAACCAATCGAACAATCTGCCATTGAGAAAATGGAATTATTAGATTAGGGGTGTTTAAGTCATAAAAATGGATTAATTAGATTAGGGTTTCATAAAATAGACTTATGTGAAAGATGTATTTAGTTGAAAGAAGATTTTTTTGGATGATTTAGTTGAAACATATTTTGACAAGTAGTACCTATGTGTAATTTTCTCTATTTACATTGATCAGATTTTACCAAAATACCTTTCTTAAATTACAAAAATGCTGACAACAATATTTAGATTAAACGGTTGTTATATCGAGTCCACCAATCCCCCTAGCCATTTGATAAAAAACATCATAAAAAACTATTTTAGTAATTTTATAAGTCAAATATGAATATCATATTTCAACCACTTTTCAAAATTTTCAGAACTATTAAAATATTTCTTTATTCTTGTGAATCTCCATACCAGTCTGAATTTTTAATTTAGCCTGTCTGATGCACCATCGGATTTACCTATCAGTTCGGATCCCACAATAAAAATAAATATTATAATCGCCTCGATTTTTACTTTGTTCTCTGAAACATAATTTTATTAACGTTATTTCAAAAAAATTTAACTAAATAACCCTAATTAACTAAACAATTATCAAAATAACCCCAAATTTAACAAATTTAAAAACTAACCTTAGACGCCAACTGGATCACGACGAACGATTCCCAATAACAAGCTAGCAATCATTTTCTTATCCAAGTTCGAATGATCAAGCGACAGCTCACTCAGCAGACAAGTGTGAGGACCTCCATACTTGGTTATTTGAATAACCCAACTTTTTTATCCAAACATGCACGCAGGTACCATATGCAAGATATATCCTATGTACCGTGGCACACTGAAGACGCCAACCCAATTGACGTCTAAGGTTAGTTTTTAAATTTGTTATATCTGAGGTTATTTTGATAATTGTTTATTTAATTAGGGTTATTTAGTTAAAAACCCACAAAAACTAGCACGTAGTAGAAAAAATAAATTCATGCATCAAATATTAAGTTTTCACTATAATTCACTATAATATCAAGAATTTGGCTGTTTTTGGAACAAACAATAACAGAGAGAAGGAAAGAAGTTGAGTGGTGAGTGATATTCATCCCTCTCTGTCCGTTCTCCTCTCTTTTTTCCCAAAATTGTAACATTTTTTTACCCATATGCTTACGTGAAGTCAAGTCACCGAGAGAGGAAGGAAGCGATGGAAGGTTTTTTTTGCCCTTTTTTAGAGAGAAAATGGCACAGTTGCCATCGTGTTGCCACATATGCAAAGTTGGCGCCATATGTGGGAACTCGATTGAATGAGTAACGGTGTAGAGATTTTCCCCAAGTGGATGTTTTTGCTATTTTGGTTTGGGCCCCTGATCGCTCGATCATTGGGCATATTGAAATCTCATGAAAAATGGTGAATCTGTGTGTGCATGCACCCATAGATTCCACATTTTTGTGGGCTAGAATTGGAAGAAGATGAAACAAGAAATCTGTTTCTGGGCATTATGAAAGGGTATAAGGAATAAGTGTTTGTTTTCTGTCAACCCATGTGCTCCCACAACTCAATAAATCCATACAAATTCAATCTTTCAAAATCCCACTTCAGAAAATTTGTTTTCGTGAGTTTACAATGCAGATTTGATGGCACTTTTAACTTCTTTTCTAGCAACACTTTTTTGTTTAGTCAGCTGTGGGCTGCACCAGGAAAGCGAGAAATGTAGGTGAAATTAAGCTTGTAGGTGAAATTAAGCCTAAGCCCAATTTTGGGTAAGTAAATTGAATTGGCTAAGAGTCCCACATTGAGATTTTGAACAACTTAGATTTGTTTATATTGATAAACAAATCATGAGAGAGTAGTTAAGTGGAAAAGAGGGTTGCACCTCGCGTGACATCTGTTCGTCCTCATGGCTCGGCTTGCCTCGTCTCTTCGCGTCGCGTATGTCGCTGCTACGAAGTCAGTAGAAGCCCTACTTTTTTACCACTCAAATTTCTAGAAAATTGTCTTTTCATATTCATGACCTTTCACCTCCTGTTTTAATGCTGAGTAATTTAATTGTGAGAATTAAAATCGAGTTAATCTGATTTAAGTATGAGACTTAAATCTGTAATTAAGGTTCAGACTCTTCAGCTACACCACTAAACCTTGCATTAAAAAAATTTGACCTTTGGGAGGTCTGCTGCTCAACTATAGAAGCTGCATCAGCTCCAATCTTTTAGCATCCAGAAAATCATTCATACATTCATATTTGGGAGTGCTACTGCGCCTTATTCAAATATATGCTGAGAGTGACATTATTCATCAAATTATTGCACCTCTCCGGAGCAAAATGATATTGCTGAAAGGAATAATAGAACTCTTAAGGAAATGATGAATGCAATGCTTATAAAGTTTTGACTTACCTCAGAACTTGTGGGGAGGAGCTCTACTTTCCGCCAACTATGTGCTAAACAGAGTACCGCACAAAAAATTGGATAAAACACCTTATGAATTATGGAAAGGTAGCATACCTAGCTACACATTTTAAGGGTATGGGGTTGTCTAAATGTATCAATTCCTCTTCCTAAACAGTCTAGGATAGGACATAAGACAGTGGATTGGGTATTTATCGGATATGCACAAGATAGTAGTGCCTATCGATTTCTAGCACACAAGTCAGATAATGCATGTAAATACTATCATTGATGCTAGGGATGCTTCATTCTTTGAGGAAATCTTTCCCCACAAAACTCAGACGGTGATTGAAACCAATGTTGAGAGATATGTGGGGGATAGAGAATCTCAAGAGAATGTAGAATCGCCTAGACGAAGCAAAAGAGCGAGAAAAGAAAAGTCTTTGGAGATTAATGAGAGTCGAGAGATCACACTGGGAGATGAGAGATCAAATAAGTTGATGAGAAACGAGAGATCATATAAGATTGATGAGAGATTAGAGCTCGGATGAGATCGATGAGAGACAAGAGATTAAATGAGAGATGAGAGTTCGGACAAGCTTTATTTCCTCATACTACTTCTTATTTCCGGAGTTTGGAAAAAGTACTCAGGATGTTTGTCATTGGAATTTGGATGGACTTTATTTGCTCGGATATTTATTACTTCTCGAGTACAATTTCTAGTATTTGGTCGGGTTCTATTAGCTTGCGAAAAATGTTTATTACTACTCAGAATGTTTGTTAACAATAGAGTTCGGATGAGCTTTATTAGCTCAGGATATCTATTGGTTTATATTTGGTGTTGGTGTTGGACAACTCAAAGTTCTCAATTGCATCAGGCTCAGTTCAGAATTCTATATCACCTCACCATTAGTCTGGTCTGCTTCTGTTATCGAGCAGAGTATTTTATGAGCTATGATTACACCGGGATCCCATCGCTATGATTATACCGATTACACACTTTATTATTGATGAGCTCCAATTATTGTGCATATCAAACCAATCCGGTTATTGAAATATTACTTCATCTCATTATTTGGAATCAACTTGGAAACTCAAAAGTACTAAGATGGGCGCCCAGATAATTCAAGTCTAATACTGAAGTCGAGATAACGAATTGCACTCTAGCTAATTTGTCAAAGTTTTATGATGTTTTCTACCTAGTGCAACTCTTCTCCCCTCTATTCAGGTTTGAGACCGGTTATGATAGAGTGTCTTAAAATCAAATTATGATAGAGAAAATATTGTTTTCATATTCAAAGTATAAAAATAACTAGCGAATCTATATATGTATAATGATGAAAAGGGTATTACTGTATACGCGTTGATATGAGGGGTGGAGTTAGAGTAAATTCACAGGTAATTTGGTCAAAACTCTGTCCCATTTTTTTCACAATGTCATTTAAATTATCGATTCACCATTATTCTTTGATAAATTAAATATAATGAAGCCTAAAGCCAATTAATACTAAAAATATTGAACTAGTCAAATTTAAACTCAAATAACTAGAAATTTACTAGGACCGTGTCAAGTTAGAGTGGCGAATTTTACTTAAGGTCGATGATTGTTAGTTTGTTATTTGTTTCAACTTAAAATTCATCTTGATTCCTATCATATAGGACCGAATTTTGTTTGTTATATTCAAACTCTTTAACCACTACTAATTGTACAACTAAATATTTTTAAATATTTTAAACTGTATACTTATTAGGTTATAATTTCTTTGTTACAGCATGGTAGGTTATTACTACCAAATAATCATCATCATATATATATAAAATTTGTAAATTTTTAAAAATAATATTTGATCATTTCATACATACTTAAAGTCTCATATCCTTACATCAACAGAAAACCTCAAATGCAAACTTTTACAACACTCGAATTCTCACTTTCCGGGAGTAAAGTTTGTGGCATAAGCCCAAGCATTGTTAGTCACGGGATCAGCAAGATGATCCGCCAGATTCTCGATCGGCCCTTTTCCTGTAACAATGGCCTGAACAAAGAATCCAAACATAGAGAACATAGCCAATCTCCCATTCTTCAGTTCTTTCACCTTCAACTCAGCAAAGGTGTCCGGGTCATCCGCCAAACCCAACGGGTCGAATGCTCCACCGGGGTACACCTTGTCCAGTCCCTCCCCAAGCGGACCCCCGCCAACTCTGTACCCTTCAACGAATCCCATTAGAACAACCTGCAAATGATAGTTTTAAATATTACATCGGTCGAATTTCCTTTTTATTTATAATATTTTTCCAGTTTTTTTGTTTTAAATGTCTCCAACCTGCGATGCCCAGATGGCCAAAATGCTTTGGGCGTGGATGAGGTTTGGGTTGCCGAGGTAATCGAGCCCGCCTTCGGAGAAGATCTGAGATCCAGCTTTGAACCAGACGGATTCGCCGAATTTGACGCCGTTTCGGGCGAGGAGTTCGGGGGTGACGCAGCCGAGTGTGCCGAGCATGGCCCAGCGGGAGTGGATCACTTCCAGCTCGCGATTTCTGGCGTATGTCTCGGGGTCGGCGGAAAGGCCGGCGGTGTCCCAGCCGTAGTCGCCGGGGTACTCGCCGGTGAGGTATGATGGGGTTTGGCTGGAAAAGGGGCCCAAATACTTGGGCCTGTCTGGGCCGTACCTATTTTTAACATTCAGACTCCAATTAATTGATAGCCCAAGAAAATTTGTAAATTCATGTAAATTGAAATTTCAGAATATTAAAAAGTAAAATAACTTAAGTAATTAAGCATTAAAGAAATATATGCTAAGATTGAATCAGCAATTTTGGGCATTCATTGATTCGGAATGAGGTTAAGTGCTATTAAGGTTATACTTATTAAACATAATGGATCTGTGTGAAGTTACTTAAGAAAAAATGGGAACAAGGTAAAAAAAAGGTTTATTTGATGCTGCCCTGAAGAGATCATTAGATTGGCACACCCAACATTTAGGTGTGCTAATCCAATGGTTGGGGGTGCCCAAAAGATATTGCCCTTAAGGACATCCCAACATAAGCTAAAAAAAGTATGCAATGATATCTTGGAATATATCTACCGTAAAATATTTTATATCAATGATGACAATGTCTTAAAGATGACATCATCTAAATATGGTACAAAGTGGATTTTATAAAAAAGTCTTTTCAATTTAATTCATCCTTATTATTTCTTAAGTTTCATGTCAATTGAAAGAAAGAGTTTGTAGGTTAGCCAACTAATTTATTTTTCAAGATTTAGATCACAAAATTTAAGTTATATCATATGCATTATCGTGTAAAAATATAATAACAAGATTTACATAATGCGTTGAAAAAAAGAATGAAGAAAGTGTAAAGCCTTTGGAAAACTATATATCCTCCCAACATAGTATTTAAAATTGGAAAAAAAATCAGGTCGATACCTATAGAGAAATATTATTCATCCTGAGTAAAATATTTACAATTTTAAGTTAAAATGACAAAAAAAAATTTAAAATTTAGCCTTAGCTTCACAATTTCCATATATTATCTATTTAATTTAAAAAAAAAAAAAGAATGATACATAATTAATTGAGGGTATATATATCAAACTAAGCTTATGATTAACAATAAATACAGTAATTATAAAATAAGTCAACATTAAAAGGACACATGAAATTTGATAAACACAAGTAATTACCAGATGCTGGGAGGAGTACTTTTGACAGTACGCCTCATGGTGTAGCGTCCGACGCCGTTTCCGGCAGCGTTTCCGACCTTTCGGACGAACTCATTCTGAGGTTTCAAGGCGGCAGCTTGTTGGATTGCTGAAGTTGCCATTTTTTTTTTTTTTTTATGCTTTCTTGGGTTAAGAATGAGCTTCAAATTTGAGTGTACAATGAAGACTGGGTTTATTTCCTTCATTTATATGTGAGAATTTGATGATTTTGTGGATTACGATATCTACACATCGACACTTGATTATTGGTTCGTATGTGTGGTGTTAGATTTCTCTTCAGATTCTCTCCCACAGCTTTTGCCACGTGGCACTCAAGAATCCCAATTCGGTATTTTAGCCATTAACTGGATTTTAGTCTATTGGATGTTTTTTGTTGAAATATGCAAAAGCCGAAAAATTGAGATACCAAGCCTAAACGTTGAGGGAGTGGAATTTTTAAATTTTGTAGGTAATATATATATATATATATATAATTTTTTTGTTGAGGGGCAGCTACCCCAAATATATAGATAAATTAGTCCCTGTTTGGCAATGATAAAGTAAATTGAATTATATATCTTAAAGTCATTTTGATTATGGAATAGTACGAAATTCATACATAACAAATATTTTAATAATTAAATTCTTTTGTCCAAATATATCTAATAAAGATCTAAGTCATATAGAACTGGCGCGCGGGTGGATACAAAGAATATAATTTTAATCTTTTATTCGAGCGTTATTCTAGTAGGGACAATTGTTGTTCTCCCAAAAATATATTTTAGTGAATGAAAAATAAAAATTGAGTATTAATATTTGGTTTTATTTTAAGATAATGAATTCGAAAAATGAAACCAAACATTACCTCAATGTTTCGGCATTTTGGAATAGTATGAATTTATTAACAATTACTCATATTATTTCGGATAATTATATTATTATCTTAACGAAATCATGATATCAAACTTATTATTTTCGGATAAAGTTCATTATATAAATTTTCATATAAAAAACTCACGATATCAAACTAATTATTTTCCTAAGAATGTTACAAAATCATAGATTTTACCATTTGTCTTTGTCAAATATTGGAATCTTTCATATATTATTATGTTTTTTTATGAAATCATTACATAATATTGTTGTACTATATATATAGTTACCGCCTAGCAGATTTTCATACCAACCCAAAGTGTTGGAGAATCATGAAAATTCATATGAGGCCAAAATATTTCAAAAAATAAAGTAAAAATAAAAAAATTAAGTTGGAGAATTAATAATGTTTAATAATAGCTCGCAACTTAGTGAAACTTAGTGCGCGACTTTGTGAAATTTAGTGCGAGACTTAGTGAAACGTAGTGTGCGAGGTTGTAAAACTTCGTGTGTCTTAAAGTGTCGTATGCACACTCAATGCACCAGATTGTAACTGAAGCGTCAATGCTAGCATGATAATATGAGGATTATGTGACTTCGCTAAAGTCTAAAGATATGAGAGAAGCAGTATTGATATTTGATTTCTTTAAATTCCTAACTTTTTAGGAAATTGATAAGGTACCATTTAATGTTCATAATTAGGCAATGATTAGTTTTAAAAATTAAACATGCCGCATTTTGTTTGATTTTTGTCAAAACTTATCCTATCATATTTATTCCATTTTATTCCAATTTGTAGCAGATTAACATATATATTATTTCCCACATTTTTTTACTATTACAAAATTTGAAACCCCTCAAAAAAATTTAACCTCTTATAACTTAATTCAAAAAATTATATTCTCTCCACTAGATAGTGAATATATTTTATTCATTATAATAAATAATAAAATTAATCTAACATTTTAAAATCATACCAAGCACCATATATCTTATCACAATATTAGACTAAGGCTTCGATTATAAAACTGTATATAACAAAACTATTATAGAAATTACATTAGTTATATAAAATTTCGAAACTGACCTTCCTCTTTCTTTGTAATTTAACTTTACCTAGATCTCGTCAATCTGTTCTCTTACAAATACATGATATGGAAAACCTTCATGAAAAATACTCATCAAAATCAACCTCCCTTAAAAATACATTCTTGATTTTAATTAAGCTCCCCAGCAACACATTTATGTTACTGGCTTTAACTTGGGATACTAAAATTACAAAGATTCTAAGAGATCATACAGGATATATTACCATTATTCCATTGGAGCCCGTCGATAATCCTTACTTATCGATGCAACATATGTGCCAGGGTTCATGGCGTCCAAATCATTTCCCAGCATGATTGCAGTCAGCATTAATTTGCCAGCATCTGGAAAATCTTTGTGCTGCATAAGCACGGCTTCCACAGAGGAACTCGCGTCCTTCAAACTTGAAAGTTCAGAACTTTCCTGTCTCAGTGGAAGCACTTCATTGAATCTAACTTCGAATTCTTCCGATTCAGGTCCATAACACTTGCACGAAACTTGAAAAAGAACGGTACTTCTGAGAATTTGGATGGTTGTCTCATCACTCCATCCCTCAGTTATAGACATTTGATGCAGTCTTCCCCAGTCATCTTGATTTGCGGCATTTCTCCAGCATTTTTCCAAGAGAGTGGTGTTACTTCTAAGAAAGGAGGCACTTGTCCATGCGAATATATCGAAGGCACGTAATGAGAGCTCCGGATTTTGAATTTTAAGGCACAATTCAATAAGGTCTACTGGAGGGAGAAGCTTGTTTCCTATTGATTGCCTTTCTTCATTATCAGGTAGAAGTCTCAAAATTTCTTCCTGTTAGACAAATAATAAGCTCAAGTTCAGTTACGATTTTACTAAATAAATAAATAAATATTGCTTCTAGTAAAAAGTCTTTTATTGGGTTTCATCGCAGATTAGAAATACACATCACAATGTCAATTTTAACCTAGTAAGATTAACGCGAAAATGAAACAAACATAGGAGCAGATAGAAAGTTGGCAGAGAATTTTTATGTATAATACCTCAGGAGGAGGTAAATGTGGTTCTCCCTTCTATGAAATACTAAACTCAGGCATTTGATTTCATAAAAGCATCTTATTTTTTCTCCGACACTGAATAATATATAAAAGAATATACATTCTGGGTCCTCTGTATTTTGGTTCCGTTAGCTCATTGTCATTGTAATTGAGAGTTAGTATACCTAGTTTTAGACAATTAAATTTGTTATATTGATATTAATGTCAGAAGCTTAATACTGTAGCACCGTCATATCTCGATACCTTTAAAACAAAATGGTAAAAGAGATCTATTCAAGAAATAATCAATCGCCACAGCAGAAAGAATTACACAGGCTCTTCATGCTATATAAGACGGGAATGTACAAAAATAAATCAAGTCATGAATGTAGGATACCTCTAAACTCATCAGCATATTAGCATGAAACTACTGATGATGGCAATTCCAGTACAATATCCAAATTTCATTGCTTACTGGTAATACACAGTTACCAATGTCAAAAATAAAACTAGTTGTTCTCAAATATTCAGTCACTGAATTTTTTTTATTTATTTCAGATAAATGAAATTTCAAAGTTAACAGACAAGCCTCAACAAGAGCGAACTTGATTAGTTGGATCCACATACCTGTAACTGCAGAATGTTCAGATCTGCTTCGATGCGCTTCAGCTTTACTTCCCAGTCAAAATTTCTTCCTGAAAAATATCATATACTCAACATTTCGGGTGCGGTGCAGGTAGGAAAGAACTGTATGACTGGTCGAAACTGCTAAATGATGAAGAAAACTATATTGAAAATATTAGTTCTTTTACTAAGTGCTAGCAAAGGAGATAATAATTGAATATATTCGTCCCAAGATTTGTCACACTGACTTACGTTTGACATTGACTAATTTAGTTGTAAACCCAATTACAGTCTCGGAAATAATATTATGCAGTTCCGTCCCATGTGCATGAAAAGTCCGGCTTTCTGAATTTTCTTGATAAGTTGATTATACAGTTATACTGATTAGGCCTTAACTTTTCAGTATTAAAATCAAAAAAGGTAACCTTTGATAACAGGACAAGACAAAAATTCTATATTAAAAAATCAAATTGTTGTCAGCATGATGGCGACAAGGGAGAAATTCCAGGTTATAATATTATGTAAAATCAGAAAAGGTAACCAAAATATGATCGGTTTAGGAGAACATGAAAACGATGATTGAACTAATAAAGGAACGATAAAAAGACACATATAGATGAAAAGACTGTACCAGCCATAGCTGATATTTTTGCGACATTCAGATAATGTTTTCTGTTCGCCAAAGTGAGTCTACAAGTCGAGCTACTCGATTCAATATTTTCAGTAAATGAAGTTGATTCATAGTCCTTTGAAAGAGATAATGAATGCAATGTTTCAGAAGCTGATGAAAATTGATGAAGAAACATCTCATGCAGCCATAGTAGATCAGGATGCTGCTTCAGAAATGTAGCCAGCTCATCCTGAAATTCTTCCCCGAGTCTCATTAACTTCGAGAATTGTTTGCTTTCATAGAGTTGTTTGAATACAAAGCAACAAAAACCTCCTTTTGGCCCCATGCTTTGATGCTGCAGAACAAAAGACTTCACTATATGAGAAGAACTCGAAAATATGAAGGTTGAGCAGCATCCTAGAACATTAAGAAAAAATATCCAAAAAACCATAAAATAATAATAACAATAACAAACACATAGCCACCATATCCTTGTCCTTGACAGAAATAAACACTCTTCACTAGTCAAGTAACATGGCATATCTTACTATTGCGAAATTCAGAAAAAAAAAAAAGTATCAAACCTCCTGGGGTTTCTAAATTTTTTCCTAACTTTGGGGTTGTCAATACAAGCTAACTCAAAATAATTATAACACTGACTAAAAATTGATTAAGTACGACACCTCATCAATGATATCATATCACCAATGGCCCACAACAGAATATATAGGGGAAGGAATTTAAAGTACAAGGCCACCTGTCCTCATACAAACTTAAAGGGGTGCATTTGCAATCAAGGAAAACTTCATAGGGTCTCAATGCAATAAATCCTAATAGCTTAGGATAAAGCAAGCAACCTAAAGACAAGAGTCCTTTGCCACTATAAGAAATGGAGTTGAATGACTTGTGAAATTATTGAATTTAAAATCATACCATGAGAGTTCGAAGGAGTTCAGAATCATTGAGGTTAGTGCATATATTCCACATAGTTTGATAGCCTTCATGTCTTTTTGCAACAGACAATAATCTGGAAGAAACTTCGGTCAAAATACCCTTCTGCTCTTTATTTTGTTCAGCTGAATCCTGTAACAGAAAAAATGTTGTGAAAAATGGATATGAGGCCCTTGCACCAACGGATACACAAAATCACATCAATAATCCATTAGCTAAGAAGGATCTGGAGCTCAGTGAGTTAAAATGGGTTACTTGTACATCTATGGATATAAACAAGGTTTCTCCTTTTGCTCCTTTCTCAGCACAGATTGCTGATTTTGTAACAAAGGATTTGACAACCGCCATATTCTCATCTTGTTTCAAGCTGACACGATTAACTTATATGCTCCAGCTTGAAGGGGAGAGTTAGACAATAATCATCAACTAATCAATTTGTATGTATTGTGGGTGATGGACTTTTAAGGGTTAGACCATTGTAATCCAATTAATCTTATATATCTCCTTAAGTGGGAGATAACCTACATTCCAATTAACAAACTCACTTCTGTTCTTCTCAACAAAATCAATCATTAAAATTTTGCTACAATGAGCAATATAATATGGATTGAGATTGTCAAATAGTTTGTGATACTATAAACCTAATTTCAGATTGTTTAATGCAAGAACTGTAAATAGAGAACCAGGGATCCCGATGAAATAAATCACTCGGAAGAGGAGGGCCATCTGGGTTGTTCAAAGAAATCATATCTATTTGGAGTGTTGATCAGTAACCTATGTGGCGCGCTAGTAGTATGGAAGTCAACTGCCATTACAGATGAATAGCCCTCTAGAAAAGATACTTCAACCAGCTCTTGATTATGGTTCGGCACTAGAATACACCCCCGGATGAAACATAGTATATACACACTTGAAGACTTCAACAAACATTTCATAGAAATAATCAACCATTTCTATCGGTTTCGAATATTCATATGACGCCCTGCCTAAATTTGGATTAAAAACACAAACCTGGATTGTAGCTTCGGAAAACAAAATTATTTGCTGATAAAGTGAGTTAAGAAGTGCATCTCTGCGATTCCAGTATTCCTCCAATAGAGTCTTGTATTCTTCTTTACGTTCAGCTTTTGCAGCAATAGCACCAGAATAAGACTCGAGTAATACTTCAGAGAGCAGTTCTAAGTTTGAGTAGAAATCCAACCTTGCAGAATCATCAAGAAGATTCGTTTCATTCAACAACTGAAGCATGAATGATGCCATACTCCACAGCCCCCTCGATATTAAAAGTTTGGAATACCATGGTGTCAAACCCTCGGGGGGCGGATACCATACGTCATGTTCACTACGATATTGCATGGCTGTATGGAATATAGTCACACAGGCATTTGAAAGTTCACAAGCTCTTTGAAATTGAACAAGAGTCGACATCTCCCCATTAATGACAAATTCTAGATGTTTCTCCAAGCAGTGAAATATTTCCTCAATATCTGAAACCTTGCTATAAAATACTTCAGCATTGTCCCTGTCCATTAAAAGGATTGTATTCCGACGTGCTCTTTCACCGACTAACTGAATAAGATCCCAGAGAGCTCCAGAAATCTGAGTATCTGAACCAGAATATAAGCCAAATCCATTTGCATCAGACTGGCTGATTCTGTTTTGCAGTTCCCTCAGTCGGATCATGCCTGTAAGCTTTTCCCCATGTTCCATGATAATTTGCATAGATTGTCCTGACAGAGAAAATAATGATTCAGAAATGATAGGTTTATTCACTTAATCTTGCTTTAAGAAAGTTTATAAAGTAATTAAATAAGAAGGTGAATACTAGACTAATTTTGATCTACCAAAGGAACCTACCAGCTAAGATCACATGTTTTTTTAGCATCATTGTATCAAAACAACTTGATCGTTACAGATAAACCCATAAATTTTCCCAGAAATGTTAGTCAGCAAAAATACACAAGATAATTAGATTGTGAAAGTGATACTTTGTCGGGAACATAATTCTTCATGGCACTTGGACAAAGCAAGGAACTGGAGAAACTTTTGATGCTTGTGTTGCTTCTCTACAAGCTGAGTTGACACAACAGATACAGCAATCTCAGGGCCTCTGCTAGATGTCCAGTGTTTAGCTAAGGTGTCAACAATAGATTTGCTTGCCCTGGCAAATACATTTATTTCCCCCTCTCTTTCGAAAGCCCTGGAATTATTTAATTTGTCAAGTACACCATCAGCCTGCCCAGACAACAAAAAGTCATGGAAAAGATGAAAAAGTAATGCTTCAGAATCCTCATCCTGAGGGCTCCGAAGTGCAGCGCCGGTTAGGCTCGCTCTTTGCCTATCACCAGCACTCCATGCTTCTGAACTGGCCCTTCGCGGGGCAATGTTTCCTCCTGAAACAGTATTTCTTCTCTCTTCCTGTAAAGATCTATCATTAGAACTCCCTTTACGTGACAAGCTTCTCTCAGGAGGTTCAACACCACCAAGTAAAACTGCCCTTTCAGGTATAACCCAAACTCCAGCTTTTTCAGTGAGTACAGCCCAAGCTCCATCTTTACTGTCCTCCAAGGAAGGGAAAACTGAAGCATCAAGAACTTTTCCAGCATCATAAGGCAGATCAAACTGATAGAGTTTGGTGGAGTTTCTCCAATAATGTGAGACTGTTGCAGTACCATCACTGGAGAGTATAATAGCAGAACCAGCTGGTTTTCCTCCTACTTTCAATCTCATAGACAACAAAAAGTCCTCATCTTCTACCCTCGCTTTAGGTAATATCACTTGAATAGGAGCCTTTTTCTCTAATACTTTCCCACCTGTCGGCTTTGCAATATCTACTCCAGATTTATATTGCATGGTCAAAAGAGAGTATTCAGTGTAGCTTGAACTGGTGGAACGATCCTTGCAAAAGATGGCAATAAGAATCGTCAGTACCTTGCCATCACTATCAACATCCAAATCAAGAGGCCAAATTCTCTTTTGTCCTGCAAGATCCTTTTGAATGCCCAAATCACCATCATTTCCGATGATTTCATGAGACCAAATTTTTGACATGTTAACCTCTGAAGAAAGCTTGACTTCAAAACACTGTATCTCATGATTGGTCAGTAGAACAAACTGTCTGTAATGTGCATCAGATAACTGAGTGAAGGGGTGCCACATTAATGACCTAGGATAGCCCTTACTTGCCCCTGAAGCACTATGTCTACTTCCTAGAGGTAACAAGTTTTCAACCCGCTTGCGCTGAATACCAGAAGAGCTGCATAGGAATCCCCAAAGCATGCCATCAGAACTACATGCAAGAGCAATACAGCTGTTGGTGGCAGCTGGGATTGCTGAAACGATCAGGGAGTTGATACAAAGTTTGGCTTGTGGCCACTGTTTATTTGAGTTGTCCTTTCCATAATAAGTGGCTTCTGACTCCTCGTAAGAAGCAGCACTAGTGACGGGAAAGATCCTGTTTGCATTATAAATATCTGGCCAAAACGCAAGACAGTGAGTTTTTTTATTACAGATTACAATTCCAACAGAAGTGTGCTGCTGAACGACATTGCCAGAAGTTCTCTTTGTATTGTCCCAGTTGACAACACAAATCAACAAATTGTTAGAGTTAGATAATTTTTTTCCTACGCTTCCAGTTTCTGATATAGTAGAAGGAAGTTCTAGCTCAACACATCCTATAGAAGCTGTAGGAGATGAGCAATTCCATACGAAAAGCCTTTTCCCGCAGATAATCCATGCTAGAGATGTCTCCTTGTCCATTCCACCAGAATTAGATGGATCATCTGCCAGAAGGACTACAGACTATTATTTTTAAAAAATAAAGTAAAAATGTACAACAAGAATATGAAGCAGGCATTATTTGGATGGACTAACCAGGAGCATGATTCTGTATTAACATATCTTGCGCATCACGTACTACTTTAGGGAACTCCCCAACATATACAGGCATAACAGCATCAAACTCAGCTTCCTTATCGCTTTTCTTCACTGGTGGGATTCTGAGCTCATCAGTAAGCATGTGGCCACAAGTTAAAAACTGGATATCAACAGCCTTTATAATATTTTACCTTAACTACAAATGAGAACTTAAAAAATCATCATGCATTTAGGTCATATAACGTAAACATTAAAGCTTGTCAGTAAATTCGATATTCACATTTTTTTTTATAATTTATTAGGTACACATCCAGCCGTCTGCGAATAAAAGAGAATCCAGACAGACCCAATTGCGGGTTTGTTTTCAGACAAACCTTACATCACCAAAGTGGAGTTAAGAAGGTGAAATTGAGAAAAATGATGTTCTAATTTACAACTCCTTTTAAGGATACATGTACAATAACAACGAAGCATTTGATCTCAACGGATTGGGATATGCTATATGAACCATAAGAGAAATCAAGTTGGGTTGTGCAAACGCGTCAGTCTTCTCCAAGTGCTTTTCAGTCATATATCCTCGTTGATTACTTTGGATTCCAAATCTTTGTACATAAGGTTGTCCCCTTGCTCTCGTGAAAGGGCCGAAATCTATGGACTCTACTGGACGAACAGGCGTAGTACTGAGTCTGCGTCGTACGTGACCAAACCGTTGTAAAACCATTTGATTACAATATCTCTCCATAACTCCAATTTAGCATTAACTCTTGCTCTGGTCTCGTCGATTAACATAACATCATCAAGCGTCGTACTTAGGGCTGCTTACCGGGCCGGGTCAAACCGGACCCGGCCCGGATTCGGACCGTTAAGTCCGGTCCGAAACCGGAACCGGACTTAACGGTTCCGGTTCGCCCCGGAACCGGTTAAAAACCGGTCCGGGGCGGTTCCGAAGAACCAAACCGGTAGGACCGCCGGTTCCGGTCCTACCGGTCCGGTTCAGGTTCCGAAATCGGAACCGGTAGATTATTAAAAAAAAATAATAATAATAAAAAATTAAAAATTGTTGAAGGCAACGTTAACAAATTGTTAACGTTGCCTTCAACGTTAACACTGTTAACGTTATTGTTAACGTTGGCAACGGCTCTTAGCCGTTGCCAACGTTAACTTTTAATTTTTTTTTTTTAAAAAATTTTTAATAAAAAAAAAAACTATAAATAGGGGATGTTGTGTTGTGTATTGTTTCATAACAATTCTTGTAACGAAAATTACTTCACTCTCATATTTTTCTTTCAATTGTGCTATTTCCAATTTACTTATAGTCTTATATCATAATGGCATCTTCATCTAGCAGTGGTGCTGGTCGTAGCCGGGGTCGTAGTCGGGGTCTCGTTCCGGGTCGTCTATCACTGAGTTCATCTTCTGCAATGAATTTGCCTGTGCCAATTCCTGAGTTAAATGAAAGTTATGATTTTTTTGCTGACCTCGATGTTGGTGGTTCTTCTATGAATGTCGAACCACAACAACCCCAACAACCGGCCGAACCTGTTGCTGCCCAAGCCCAAGAAAGACAACATGTGGAGTCATCCGGAGCCACTACAGCAGCAAGTAGGCTACCTACTCGTGCCAAAAGAAGTAAGATATTGGATCACTTTGAACTCGGTCAAAAAGAAGGTACTAATGAATCTGTTGCAATATGTAAATTATGTAAGATCCAGTATTCATATAAAGTCGGTGGTTCCAGTGGAGGCACCGGAACATTTAAAAAACACTTAGTAAAAAAACATAATTTTGATGAGACAACATTACAACCATTAAGTCGAGAAGCAACACAAGCACAAATTAATGTTCTTACTGGCACGAATTTTATTTTAACTGCTGAAATTAATCGTAGGTCACTTGTTAGATATGTGATCAGATGTGAACTACCTTTTATACAAGCTGAACGTGCTGGTTTTATTGAATTTGCTTCGTCTATACAACCCATGTTTAAACATATATCCAGGCACACACTAAAAAGAACTTGTATGGACGTATTTGTTGAATATAGAAATACATTGTTTCAACATCTTTCTAGTTTGCCTTGTAGGGTTAGTTTAACAACTGATATTTGGACAAATGTAAATTCTGATTCATATCTTGTTGTCACTTGTCATTGGATTGATGATAATTGGTGTATGCAAAAAAGGATTTTGTCTTTAGATGAGTTAGATTGTGCACATACTGGTTATGTAATTGCTAAATATGTATTCAACACTTGTAGACATTATGGAATTCAGGATAAGGTATTTTCAATCACATTAGAATGCTGCGAATAACAATGCTGCGATGCGTGATTTAAAGACCTATCTTAAACCAATGCTTGATGGTATTTTTTTTCATGTTAGATGTGCATGTCATGTGATTAATTTGGCTGTTAAAGTTGGTTATGAGGACAATCACTCAGCATGTATTGACAAAATGAAATACTGCGCTAAATGGTTACGCACGAGCCGTGTTAAGCGTGATTGGAAACAATTATGTTTATCTAATGGTTTAAAGCATCTTCTTTTTCCATCACCAATAGAAACTAGGTGGAATTCGTTGTACAATTTGTTGAATGCTATGTTACCTTACAAAGATATTTTAACTCCATTTTATAATCATATCAAATGCCTGATAGCGATGAAAGTATTTATTTGACTGATGAGGATTGGGAATTTGTTGAAAATTGTGTATCATTGTTAGGTACTTTCAAAGAAGCGACGGAACGTTTCTCTGGTGTTACTTATCCAACTTCCGTTTATTTTCTTCCTTTAGTATTTAACATGTTTGATAAATTTATAGAATTTAGAGATGACTATGACTTGCATGCTTTTGTTAATGCAATGGAAACTAAATTTATAAAGTATTGGGAACAAATCCCACCCGTGCACTGCATCGCAACATTGCTAGATCCTAGTCAATGTTTATCTTCATTTGAGATATTTTTTGAATATTATGCTAAATTTTTGGGGAAGGTTGTTGACGATCAAAAGACGTCTACAATGCAATCTCTCCAAAATATGTTTCAATTGTATTATAATCAACAGGCAAGTGAATCATCGCAACAAAGGCCTGTTGAAGAACAACCCCAAGCTCAATCTAAAGGTGGGGGCATCAATTTGCTTAGATTGCTGGGCAGGAAAAAACTTAAGGGAAAAGGACCTTCTACTAGCACGTCGACTGAGTTGCAAATTTATCTGAATTATCAATTTCTAACCGAAGACAACTTCGACGTCTTACAATGGTGGAAGTCCAATGCAGCACAATTCCCTATCTTAGCCAAAATGGCTAGAGACGTGTATGCTGTACAAGCTTCAAGCGTCGCTTCTGAATCGGCATTCTCAACATGCGGCCGTATTATTGGAGACTACAGAAGTAGTCTATCAGTTGATTCGTTATGCATGCTCACGTTACTTAAAGATTGGTTTGAAGCAGAATGCAAAAATAGAAGAGATGGGACGGTTGACGAATTCGTAAATCATTATGACGAGCAAGAAGAAGAGATAGCCAAAACAATACTTATCAATTATGAAGACTGCTAAGTACTAAATTGTAATATTTTTTTATTTAGATTTTCAATTGTCATGTCTTTACAATTATTTGTATGCTAGAAGTATTTAAACACATAGACATGTTTAAATAACCCATAAAAATTGTTAAATTTCTAAACCCTTTAAAAATTACCAATTTATTTAGATTTTTTTTTTTTAAATGAGGCGTAACTACGCCACTTTGGAGGCGTAGTTACGCCTCTTAAAAAAAAAAAGTCGTAGCTTAGGCGTAGCTACGCCTGAATGGGGCGTAGTTACGCCTCATTAAAAAAAAAAAAAAAAAAAAAGCGAAAATCCGATAAACCTCCGAATCAAACCGGAACCGGTTGGAACCGGAACCGGTTCGATCCGGTTCCTTACCGGACCGGACCGGTTCCGCCCATAACGGGGTCGGAACCGGCCGGTTCCGGACTGGACCGGACCGGTTCCAACCGGTAAGCAGCCCTAGTCGTACTGAGTCTGCGTCGTACGTGACCAAACCGTTGTAAAACCATTTGATTACAATATCTCTCCATAACTCCAATTTAGCATTAACTCTTGCCCTGGTCTCGTCGATTAACATAACATCATCAAGCGAAAAGCATGGTCCAAGGTAATTCAGTATGTATGTCTTTCGTGATCTCATCAATCATTAAGGCGAACAAGAAAGAACTCAGCGCAGACCCTTGGCACAATCCAATAATGATCGAGAACTCATTTGGATGTTACTTCGTCGTACATATCATTGATTATATTGACATACTTGATGGAAACAATTTTCTTCATCAAAGCCCTCCACAATATTTCCCTTGGCACTTTATCATAAGCCTTATCCATGTTGAAAAAGGCCAGACGAAGATCTTTACTCCACTTCCGTTGTTGACCGCCTTGGCATGAAACAGAATTGGTTCTCCGAGATTTTAATATCCCTCCTTAACCGACAGTTAATTACCCTCTCCCAGATACTAGAGCTTCATTGTGTGACACATGAGTTTTATACCAAGATAATTGGAGCAACTCAGAATATCACCCTTGTTCTTATAGAGAGGGACAAGAGTACTCATCGTGTTGTTTGATGTCAAGATCACCTAAATCTTGGCTAAAACCATCGTTGACAAGCTGTTAAAATAATTCGTCCATCTCTTGATGCCTTCATCTCTAACCAAGACCTTATGATCCTCATCTTTTATGCATTCCGCTGCACATAAGTCTCTTGACTTAGTCTCCCTTGCTCGAGCAATCATATAGATATCTTGTTCAGCTTCTTTGGAGTCCAATTTATCGTACACTTTTTTGTAGACTCTAGCTCTAGCATCCCTAACAGCTTTCTTTGCTTCTTTTTTGGCAAGCTTATATCTTTAGAAGGTTGCTCATTATTGCTCTTCTTCAGCTCTCTATAAGTATCTCTCTTGATTCTAATAGCCTTCGGGTTTTTTCTTTATCAGGCAAATATTATTTAATATATTAAACTGTGCCAAAGGCACAAGAAAGTTACTACAAGATGTAGCGAAACCAGAGCTAGCCTAGAAATCTAAAGTGTTAGCAAACATAATAACGGTTCCTGTCTCCAGTTGACAAAAGAGTACATAAATTTTTGATTTCCTCTATTGATAATCCAGAACCATGATCTGTAAATGATTACTTAGCGGTCATCTTAAGGCGACAAGCCATTTTGTTCCAGGTATTATCATGATCATCTTTTGGCGTCCAATTTGCTTCTTCAACTATCCTCTCTACAAAAGCTCCAGCGTGACCTTCTTTTAACCGCCACCACTTAATTCTAGGTTCTAAACTTATGCTTAGTTCTAACAGCCATTTTCTTAACCCTAACATCTAGAACTAAAAGTCGGTGTTGAGTAGCTACTCCTGGAATTATCTTACATTCCAAGCATTTAGCTCCAATATCCTTCTCGTCAAAAGGAAATCAACTTGAGTTGCACTAGACCCACTTCTAAAAGTAACTAAATGAAAGAACATCTTCTTAAACAAAGTATTCGCTAGGATTAAGTCATATGACATGGCAAAATCCAAAAGTGACTTACCTGCGGCGTTCCTCTCCGAAAAGCCAAAACCTCCATGAAAACTCTCATACCCATCCCGATCAGAACCTATGTGCCCATTGAAATTCCCCCGATTACTATTTGCTTGTTAAGGGGTATTCCTTACACTACATCGTCTAGATCTTCCCAAAATTCACGCTTAGTAGCCTCATCTAGACCAATTTGTGATGCATTGGCATTAATGACATTGAAAATATTACTGCCTACTTAACTAATATTATCATATCTCCCTTCCTCTTAACTTCCACTACATATTCGAGTAGCTTACTTTCTACGATTACACCTACCCCATTACGGCAATTATCCTTACCTATATACCAAAGTTTATAGACCCAAGGGACTATGGTTCTAGATTTCTCACCTACACATTTAGTCTCCTGCACACACAGAATACTGATATTTCTCCTACTCATAGTCTCTACTAACTTTGCTAATCTACATGTAAGGGAACCTGGATTCCGAGAGGCTAAACGAATCCTATGGTCCTGGTTACCAGCTAACTTCTTTACCCCCACTCGCTCGAGGTGGGGGAACACTTGCTCATTTGACACCACAACCAGCCATTGATGTGGCGCGTCGCTTCCGAGCGACAACATAGAAACCCTTGCCCAATTACCACTACACCCGGGACCCGGTGCAGCGCGTCGCTGAGTAAGGAACCCCCAACGAAATTCATATTACGGTTCATGACATGAATGTGACTAATTTTTACATCTGGCTGTCACAGGCCTCCTGCTACCCTCCTCATTTACCCTGGCTTGGGGCAGGCAACAATACATATCACATGTGATGCCTATCACTGGCGGTGGCGGAGTTTAAGGAGACGTGTAGAGAGATAGTTAAAACTTTTCCACGAGCAGCTTAATGTTATCCACCCGTCCTTGATCACACCCATAAATTCATCGTAATCTTAACCTTAAAAGCATTTTAAAGCAATTTTTATATTAACAGAGACATGCCTGAATAAAATTTAGTGGACTTCTTTATAAGATACATACTTCATGACTAATACTACCAAAGTGCTAGGTAATAAACAACAAACACAAAGAACAAAAGTATCACTTTTAATAGCAAATGTTATATGACAAAAATAATCACAGACACACGCCCAAAAGTATTTTTATGCAAATCAACAGGTACAGTGAATCAACCACAAACCAGTAACTTTATGTCAACAGCATTTAAACTATCAAATGAGAAGAAAAGAATGATTGTTTGAGTGCTTTAGTTCATATAACAAAACTCAAGAATCATATATCAGAGGCTAAGGCCGAGAAACAACACACAAATAAGCAACAAAACATTGGATTGCAACTGCAATATTATAGAACTTATCAAGTAAGTTTCATGAAAATGCATATCTACAAGCTATGTAGATGATAAGGACCTTGCAATGACTGAAAGGCGAGAGGGCCAAGGAGCAGGAGTGCCTGTGGCTGGACGATTCGGGACCGTAGGACTATCTTGCGGCGATCTTCGATTCTCCAAAAGCGGAGAATCGTAATCTCTTCTGCTTCCGACATTTTTACGAACAGTTGAGCTGGATCTCTTCGTGGCTGGAGAGAACATCTTCTGTGCAAACAATTGCTCCAAAACGTATTGTGGCGCGAGCTACAGATAGTGAGAAGCTCAATTTACATTACAGAAGATTTAGGGTTTTAGAAAAGTGAGAATTGAGGTTCTGTAAACTGGCAATTTGGATGAAAGTGGAGGGTTTACTCCCATTATTTTTGAACTCGTGGGGTCGTCATGTAGCGAGCAAAACGGGCGGCCCGCCAGTCGGTACAGTACTTTTTGCTACAGCCGCATCGGGCCCATTACACATGGACCGTGCCGGGTTGATCATATTGGAAGGTGGGCCGTGCCTGCCCATTGTCTCATATATACTATATTTTTAAATTTTGAAAATAAATAAAGTTGATTATTGTTTAATAAGAAATTTCGCTATCTTAGGACCTTTATAATTACCGTCGTTCTTCATCAGGGTTTCGGTCGCCTACCCCTTGTCATCAGATATTAGGTCACCAATTTGCTTGACCTTCCTGTACGGGGACGATTTTATTCTTAAAAAATGGTTTCGAGAAACATATTCAGACCTTGAAAATTCATCGAAAATATTTGGACTGAAATCCAAATTATGGCAGTCAAAACAAGGCGATCGAGATGTCACAATGTTCTGCAATGAATGGCAAGAAGTTGATCTATGCTTTGAAGATGTATGATAATCCGAATGACAGTGTCCGACATTTAAAATGAGAGGAGAATAACTTAGTTTTCATGTTTCCGGTTGGCCTCAACAAAGAGATGGATGAGGCGAATCTTGGGAAAGAAACCATTCTCCATCCCTACGTGAAATATTATCAAAAATTCATAGAGAAGAAGGTCGAAGAAAGGTAATACTTGGTAGCGTTTCTACATCAGAAACCGAAAACTATACCCTTGTGACAAAGAAATGCCAAGAGATGGGCGGAAAAGAAGGATGAAATTGGTGGTGTGATGTATGTAAAAGTAAAATTCACTCTCGGGAAACCTACTGGAAAATCCAAGGCAAACCACGATTAGGAAGAAGAAGCCTAAGGGTGAAGGTTGGGCATTTCAGGCTAGAGGATCGAATTAAGAGAAGCAGTCTCTCTCAGGTTCTTTTCATCTCACCAAGGAACAGATAGATCAATTGTACAAACTCATTGAATCCAAACAAATCATTCTTGCTCTACAGCCAAAGGTAACACTATATTTATGCTCTTGTCCAAAATAATTCTAACCGTTCTTTGATTATTGATCTAGGTGCAACTGATCATATGACAGGGTTGTCAAATTTTTTTCGACCTATAATCCGCCTACAGGAAACCAGAAAGTGAAAATTGCTAATGGCTCTTTCTCAACCATGGTGGTAAAAGGGTCTATCATCGTATCACCACCTCATAACCTCCATGATGTCCTTTATGTTCCAAAGTTGTCTTGTAATCTAATATCAATTAGTAAACTAACTCACGATCTAAGTAGTCTATCTAAATTTTCCTCTTCTCAATGCATATTTTAGGATTTGATGACGGGGAAGAAGATTGACAGTGCTAGGCAGAGTGAAGGATTATATCTCTTCGAAGATGGGTCAAGTTTGAGGCAACATTCCCTACCTTTAAGTACTTGTCTTGAATCCTTGATTGTTTCTTTAGATAATGATGTTATGTTATGATATTTTAGACTTGGACATTCTAGTTTTACATATCTGAAACATTTGTTTCCAAAGTTATTTTTATTTTTTTTTTGAAATAATAAAGTTATTTTCAAATAAACATGTGTTTTCTCTTAAATGTGAAGTGCATGAATATGTCAAACACCATCTTACCTACTTTTCCTCACAACCTTATAAACCATACAAACCCTTCTTAAGCATACAAAGTGATATATGAGGTCATAATCAAATAAGTACAGTGTCAGATAAAAAGTGGTTTGCCACATCCACAGATCATCACAATACACTATGTCATATTTATTTACTTAATGACAAATCTGAAGCAAGCAAGGTTTGTAAATATTTTACAAAATGGTACTAAATAGATTCAACCACATAGACAAATTTTCTGAAGTGATAATGAAGAAGAGTATTTTAACTCAATAATAGAGAATTTTTCGCGAAAAGGGGATAATACATCAAAGTTCATGCATTGAGTAGCTGAGAGAAAAATAAACATCTTTTGGAGGTAGCCAGATCATTGTCATTTCCAGCAAAAGTTCCAAAAAAATTGTAGGGAAAGCCATTTGAACAGCGGCATATCTCATCAATCGATTGCCATAACATTTTTTGAGTTTCCAAACTCCCCTCCAAACCTTCAAACAATATTTTCCAACAAATCGAATCTCACTTAAGCTATCTCAAAGGTGTTTGGTTGCATAATGTTTGTCTACAGTCATTGGAACAAAGACAAACCGAACCTCGAGCTATTAAAAATGTCTTTATTGGATTCTTTCTATCTCAATAGGGCTACAAGGGCCTTGACTCTCAAAGTAGGAAGATGTTTGTAACTATGTATGTCACATTCTTTTTCTTTTTTTGAAAAACAACCTTACTTTATGGATAATTGTCTTCAGGGGAAGATAATAAAAAATGATGTTCACATTAATCTCTTTAAAACAAATTGTGATCCACGTCCATTGTGTCTGAACCCACATCAAATGACACGACGATCGACAATGAGGCTCAACATCAAACTATGGTTGATGTCTCTCAAGATCGTAGGCCTACATCCGAAACAACAAAATCAAAAGAAACAAACAAAGGAGATCAGGGAAGTAACACAAAATCGAATGGGATTGTTTACCTAAAAAAGACCATCAAAACGAAAAGAGATTTTACACTGCTACACAACACTCTGAACCGGAATCAAATAAACAATTGGAACATGTATCAGGTGATTCTCTGTCATCTGTAATTGATCACTATGAACCAAGTGACCTTGAAATTCCTATTGCTCTTAGGAAATGTACTATGTCTTGTGCCAAATTTCAAACTCTGTTTCCTTAAAAAAAAAAAAAAACTTTCCCGGTCTCTTGCTGGATTTACTTAACAACTATCCAATGAAAAGTTCCAAAGAATGTATAAGAGGCTCTAAAAATTCAAAGTGGAGAGAAACAGTACTTGAAGAGATTAGAGCTCTTGAGAGATACAACGCCTGGAATGTGGCTACCTTATCAGCAGGGAAGAAGACTGTGGTTGGTGGGGGGTGTAAATGGATGTTCACAATCAAGTAAATTAAGATGGATCATTGGAAAGATATAAGGTAAAACTTGTAGCTAAATTCTACACAAAGATATGGAGTAGACTATTATGAAACATTTGACCAAGTTGCAAAGCTGAATACAAATCGTGTCCTTTGTATGTTGCGACTAATCCCGACTGGACCTGGCCCCCCAACAGTTTGATGTAAAGAATGCAATCCTCAATGTCTATTTAGAAGAAGTGTATATTGATAGTCCACCTTGTTTGAGGGTTTGGTTCAAAGGTGAGGAAGTCCAAAAAATCTTTATATGGACTTAAACAATCTCCAAGAGTCTGGTTCGAGAAATTCACTAATTTTGTGAAGAAGTAAGGGTATCAACAAGGGCAGACCAACCAAACCCTACCCTTCAAATTTCCTTCACTACAAAGATTGATATGTTGATGACATTATCTTTACATGAGCTGATCCGATGGAAATGAACAGGTTGAATGAAAGCGTGGCTACAGAATTTGAAATCAAGGAAACTGGGCACTAAGATATTTTCTGGGAAGGCATCGTTGTAAACAAAAATACATAATCGATCTCTTGGAGGAAAGAGATATGAGTGGGTGCAGACCATCCGAAACACATATAGATCCTAATGTGAAATTGTGGGATGATAGTCAGGGAGCCCCAGTAGACACTGGAACGTATCAAAGATTAGTTGGTAACTTAATCTATTTGTCTCGTACACATCAGATATTGTGTTCTCTGTAAGTGTTGTTAGCCAATTTACGTACGCCCCTCGTGAAGAATATCTTGAGGCTGTCTATCGCATTTGAGAACAAGAAAAAATAATCAAAGAGGTGTGGAAGTTTTCATTGATGCAGACTAGGCTGATTCTTTATCTGACAGAAAACCTACCTAAGGATATTAGACTTTTGTCTGGAGAAATTTGGTAACTTGGAGGAGCAAAAAATAAATTTTGTGGCAAAAAATAGTGCATAAGCTGGAATTAGGGTGATTGCCCATGAAGTCTGTGAAATTCTTTAGTTACAACGTATTCTAGAAGAATTGAAAAGAACAGTGACAAAACCATTGAGGTCATATTGTGATAACAAAGGATCTATAAGTATTGTCCACAACCTTGTCCAACATGATAGAATGAAGCACATAGAGATTGATCATCATTTCTAAAGGAGAAAATTGAAGTAGAGACGTGATGTCTGCCATTTGTACCATCAAATCATCAAATGTCTAACATTTTGACAAAAGGTCTCTCAAGACCTCACTATGAGCATTTGATAAACAAGTTGGGCATGACCAACGTCTACGTACCTATTTGAGGAGGAGTGTTAGAAAAATGAAAAATATTCTTCACTATGTAATTAGTATAAAATGTTTAGGAAAATTGATTTCTTTCATTTCTAGTATTACTTAATCTCTCCATATAATTGTATTATTAACATTGTGTAAATTAATGAGAAATATCATTTTTCTTCATTCAATATAATCTTCAACACAGACCTCCAAAGGTCATGAGACAATGAGACATACTGCAACACTTCCTTTACACAAATGGCGATACCTTCTCGCATATAATATAGAATTGAAGACAAGCTTAGATAATACATAACAACAAATGTTATTATCCCACATATCATATATTGTCTGTATTTTCAAAACTCCTCCAAAACAGAATAACTACAACATAATATAAACCATTTAAAGCGTGTATAATTATTTTAATAGCTTGTGAGATTTTTAAAATATTAAAATAATCTATTGTATTAAATTATAATAGAATATTTGTTTATAGCAACGTGAAGTTGAGTTTAAAGCAATTACTATATTGTGATAGATGGAAAATAATTTTTGGATAATAAACAAAAATAGATGATAGTTTTTTGTTTTTTAAAAAAAAATAAAAAATGTTATATATAATGAAAACGAACATAGCCTAAAATATTCAAGACATGAATTTAGTATATTTCACTATTTACTATTTTTAATTGTCAAAATTGAGTAATTTATATGCAACCAATATTTTTTATAAACAATATTACTATTCACTAAGTTTAAACATTAATCCCCATTACCAAATCCTATTTTGTATTATGAAGATAATTAAATAAATTTAAAGCTACTATTTGGTCTGTACATGTTAACATATTTATAAAAATAGTAAATAAACAACTCATATAACCATATTATAATTCTTACTGTGGAGCGTTGAGTAATACACTGAGAGATCGATCGAATGTAGTATTTGATTTGATGTACATATTAAATATTCGAATAGTATTGCGAAAATAATTGTCTTAGCTATGAAAGCAATTGAAGTATGATATTTAGGCTATTTTTTATTATTATCTTTTTTAATAAAAAAAGTATATTTAGACTATCATATATTATAAAAATTTAAATTACACGGTTATCATTTATTATAATTTTTATAAAATGATAGTGCTCTAGGCCGAGTCCAAAAGGATATTGGAGAGCTCCGTTTGTGTATAATTTGCTATCAACATTACACTTGTGTGGCTTTGGTCTTTCACTGGTGTCATGAGTTGGTCTACTAAAAATGGTAAATTTGGTGGACAAAACTCCCGCTATACAAGAGATTTGGGAAGAGATTGTGATACTTTGGGCCTGTTTACAACAATGTTTCCAGCGCAAAGCAAAGACCCGTTTACACAGACTATTTTTTGTTCTTGTACTTGTCAAGTCGCTTCACTTCAGCATTATTCTACACTTTTTATCATCAACAATTGTTGATATTTTTATGAATATCCACCGTATAAATTTGATTAAATTATTTCAATAGTTTACTTAGGAATATATAAAATTTCACTTACATGAATAACATAAATTCTACTTATTCAATCGAACAGACAACTAAACCGAACAATTATAAACATTTGAAACATAACACATGGGATTCATGGTGTTTCCTCATGTCATATCCACAAACCGAGAATTCAATCCATAACCAGTACAACATACTTTAAGCAATTACAAAATTTATTAAATAAACAAAAGTTTTTTATCAACATCACACACAAAAGCACAGGAAATGTAAGTTCAGGCCACTCTCAGAAGTTACCATTCTAATAGCCATTGGTCTTTTGAAGAGCTTCAGGTGTAGTGCTGGTTTTGCTGATGATCCCTTTCCCGAAATACTCTGCAATCACCGAAAAACCATCCTTTGAAGTTCTGACTTGTTGAAAGAATCGATCTTGGTTTTTCGAGTTCTGCTCCAAGCTCCTCTTCATGTCTAACACAACTCGGTATTCGGGAGCGCACTCGGGACATTCTTTTTCATTGTCACCCAAGCAACGCTGGTGGAATGAGTGCATGCACATGAAGTGGACTGCAGGAAGGTCTAGGGTGAAAGTGCAGGCTGTGCACTTGCTAAGCTGGAAGATTCTTGCATTTGTTCTGAGATCATGGATTTCTTTTCTCATCGCCGATGTTTCCTCCTGTAGATTTCGAATCAAGATTGAGCACATCTCTTCTTCAAGTTTTAATGTAAAACAAATTTATGCTTCCTCACAAGACAAATGAATAAACAACAGTTGCAGAGTGAATGTGCCCACACACAAGTGAACAGAGAATATTTATATAAGTAACCATCATCTGATTGACAGGTTAACAGAATATAGATCTTCCTGATTTGATATTTGAGGACTAAAGCAGTTCGTTTGGTTCTGAACTCTGTCTTATCTCTTCTTGGTTTTTATATTTTTTAGGGGGGCAAAATGCACTTTTAAGGAAGCAATCTGCACTTTTTTTGGGGGTTAAAATGCAATTTAGGGGTAATAGGGAGAGAACTTGCCATCACTTGCTTTCAGGTACATCTGCCCTGGCTAGTGGTAACGGTAAAGTTCAAAACTTTTAACTTGTAAAGCAACTTAAGCGCTATGTTTAGACCATTGTTGCCACATAGACAGCCATACAAAACAGTAGAATGAATTGATTGATGTACTCAACAAAAAAATAGATCTTTCAAAATATGCTTATATAGGGCGGGGCTTAAATTAATATTCTAGAGATTCTTTGAATAAATTTTAATCCAAACAAGACTCAACCCTGGAAAGTGAACTAAAAAAGAAAAGCCTCTCTGCCAAGGGTGGATGACATCAACTAATGCAAACGTCATTCACAATACTTTTGATATATGGATGGGATAAGAAGGCAAACACAAGTTGATGCATTAAAAAAACTCTAGGCCTTTTTCTAATTATTGGGTTCTTCTCATCCTGAATCAGTCTAGTCCACACTCCACACCATATGGAACTCTACTTAAAATTAATGACGTCAAGGATTCATAATCTATAGGATCTCATCCATATAACTATAAGAAAATCCAAATGACTGACTATATATATCCGTCAATTGATCCTTATTAATGATTTTTGCTTCCCATAAAAAAGATATTTATGTAAAAACAACCTGATACTTTTCAATAGCTGTCCGATCTTCATCAATCAGCTTTGACTCCTGTTCCAGCTTTCGAGCTACATAATCTTTAACTACAGAAAGGGTCAGACATGGGTTTCTAGACAAGGTTTGAATAACTATAATTGGAGGCAATATGTCATCCCTTTCGATATATGTCAAGATTTCTTTGACTTCTTTGGAGCAATCTTCACCAAGTTCACCAAAGTACTTCAATAGATCTGCCCAAAGAGATGGATCACCACCCTCACCCAGATTTCCTAGTCTCTTGCAGCATGCAATTAACCCCTCATGATCATGCGCCTGCATGTAGCAGGAAATCACTTCTTTATATAATTTCAACTTCTCGTAAATATACAAGAGCCCTTCTTTGAAAGAGTTCATTTCACAAAGAATAACGGCGAGATCAACATCATACAGTGGTTGTTCCTGTTCAGATGGCCAAGCGCCTTTAAGCAAGTGTAGGCCCTTTTGACGTCTATCATGGAGATCTTTATCCTCATCTACATCATTCTGACTCAAAGTTATCCCTCCATTTGATGCAATGCTTGAAGTTGCAGATGCATGTGATACTCTACCTGTTCTAAGATCACTGTTCTCACTGATGGCAGTTTGTGAAAGAGATGGAAATTCCAAGATTTCACTCAAGTATAACTCCAACAGGGTATTATGGATTTCCACTTGAGCAGGTGAATCCTTCACTTTGTTGGTATATTTTTCAAGAAATTCCATTAGAGACTTTGGATGATGCACAAAAATATTGAGAAAATCAACAGGAGATGGCAGCATAGATAAAAAGGTAACATTTGAAGCACCACTCTTAATTAGTTCCCCCTCTTCGGTGCAGAGTCTCATCAGTATTTCGTTTGTTTCCCTTGGCCTGTGCTCTATAAGAATTTTTCCATACTCTTTTACAGTGACCCCAGCTTGACTCGGTTCAAGGCTATTTATATATTGCAGAGCTTCATCATACCTACCTAGGTCCTCAAGTAAAATTTTAAGGTACCATTCGTGTCTTTCAGCCTTCTTAGCAACATACATCGCATGCTCATGGTAATTGGCAGCACGGCAGACCCGTATAGCAGTTTCTACATCAAATTTAAGTTCCCCTGCGCCATCCTCATTTTTAATGAATATGTTCAACTTCTCGACATCCTTCAGTTTTGTGTAACAGTTTAGCAAAAGAGTAGTGTGATCTTTGGAAGCAAGGCCTTTTTCATGTAACTTTTCCAAGTAATTAGTCAGGTTGTAGATCCTCTGAGCATCCAAAAACTTCTGTATGACATACGAAGGTTCAAGATGCCCAATAGTGAGGATATACTGAGCCATCGCTTCATCATACTCTTGTTTGCTATATAAATGATCACCATATTTCCTTAGCACTTCAGCAGTTGCCACAGCATCAGCTTGCTGGCTTTGGACAAGATTAATAGCTACAGTGTAAAGATTTTTCTTGAAAAGCAGATCTAGCTTGCTCTCCATATCTTTTTCGACAATAAAAAGAGCTGATTTGTCAGCCATTATGAGTACTATGTTACCCCATTCGCACAGCATGTGAGAAACGTCTTGAATTACTATGCTGTGTGCTATTAAATGGTTCTTCAGATCATAGATATTGAAAGTATTCTTACCAGTTCTATGATCTGTAATAACACATAAAAGGTAACCACGAAACCAACCGAGGAGCTTTTTCTCACCCTCAAAAGCCCAGCAAGGGCCTCGACCATCAACTTCATAAAAATAGACAGCTTCAGGCCTTCCAATGATTAGTTCCTGATTCAAACAAAATAAGATTATTTTTATTTCGACTGCAACCAAAAGCATTTTTGGATGAAATACAGTGTAAAACAAAATATGCAATATATGAAGATATTAATTAACCTACCGCGCGATCACTCAATGCTACACTAATAGTTGAAGATCCAATGTGATCAAGAGTTTGCCTTACTGGTGGTTGAGTTTGCAAATTAAACAAGCTCACTGAACTTGGAGTGACAGCAAATAGTTGAAAGGCTTGACCATCCACTCGGAATCCCAATCCCGTAATAGAAAATTGTTTTTTGTCAAAATGACCACTATCTACCTCAAGCTTGAAGCGCTTAATACGTTCACGGGCAAAGTCACCCTGGATGCAATAAATAGAACCATTGTCCAGTCCAAGGACAATCAATATAATAGGTGGAGTTTCCTCGAAAACCAAAAAGGAAGTGATCTGTAAAATAGAAAATAATGGCATTTCAGTTCTTGATCACTCCAAGAACTCATGTCTAGCAATGAGCATTTTACATAACTGTACCTGTGCTTCAGGAAACTGGTTGGTAAATATCCGCAGAATTTGGACACAATCTGGACTCCATGAACTCGGCCCCTCTTCTACCTTTTTATCAAGGTCAAAAACTTTTAGGCATGTAACTGATTGCTGCGGTGGTACTTGTTCCTCCTCTCCAACTGTCACTAAGATGTTTCTTTGCTGATTCACCGGCACAGCAATGAAAAATTACATTCTTAGTGAAATCAAGGAAACAAATCAAAACCCAAGAAGCATAAAAAAGAAAGGACATGGCATAAGCCTCAGGATTCCAGCTTCGGTATACGATATCAATCCGCGTGATTAAGTCCTCATTACTATTACTAGTTCATAGCCTCAGAGACAACTCGAAAATCCAAGATGACTATATTTCCATTAGATTATGGATTAATAATTCTCTCTCAAATTAATATCATCAATTTTTAGACCAAAGAAATCAGCGTGATCAGTTGGCCGGAATCATATGAATAGATGCATATAAAAAAAACCCAATACCTTGAGTTGCTGGAGGAAGAGAACTGAGGATGAGTAACCTTGAAAGGAGTATTGAAGCTGGAAGCCGCGATCGAGCAATGAAACTGTACCGTTTTCAGAACCCAATACGATTTTACCTCTACCGCTGGAGCAGCACCGAATTCCTCCCTCAATTTCGTCTGGAATCCGGCTTTTCTTCTCCTCGAAAAATTCGAATTTCCTCCACTGATACATTTATTCTCCTCAATTTTACCGTCTTAAAACAATCATAAAACTTACAAATACCGATATGCACATACACTGAATGGATCTATGGATATAATTTAGATGGCGATGACGCTGATGCGGTGGCTATAGCAGACCAATGGTGTTCGCCGGGGAGAGAGCGAGCACCTGGCTTAATAATACAACGGGATATAGTATTTTTTTAAAAGTTTAAGATAAATAATAATTTTTAAAATATAGGATACTATATCATTAGCTATGATAAATTTATACAAATAAATAAATAGGGAAAATTTCGGGCCGGTACTATTTGGTAAAAGATTTTTCGGCCCAGTTACCCCAAACAAATTTCTTTCAACTAGGTCCAATTTTGATAAAAATGACCAAAATAGTCTTCTGCCTTCCTTGGATCAAATCCTTCAACATCAAAACCCTAGTCTCCAACTCTCACATCAGCCACATGTCCAAACCACAACGCCGTCGTCGGAAGTTGTCGCTCCTCCCATGACGTCGGAGCTGCGCGCACCGGTCAAACGAAAACAAAAAGGTTGTGCAAGAAGACAAAATCATCGCATTCTTCTATTTATCATCTATTTACCGATTGTGTTGATTTTGTTTTATATTTCTTATGAATTTCAATTTTTTTGTAATGTCTGTAAGTAGATTTTTTTATGTGAAACGTAAAAGTATAACGTATTTGAATTGTTCGATCAAACATTTGAATGAAAAATTTATATTTATTATGAGTTTCAATTTTATTGTAATGATTGTTTGTAGATTTTTAATGTAAAACTCAAATTATAATTTATTTGAGATGTACGATCAATTGTTTGAATGAAAATTTTGGGAATGTAATGATATTGAAACCATTGGTGCATGTAATTTACATGCACCGGCAGTTCATGAGTATATCGGTGCATGTAATTTACATGCACCGATAGACTCAGTGGTGCATGTAATTTACATGCACCGGCAGTTCATGAGTCTATCGATGCATGTAATTCACATGCACCGATAGACTCATTTGTGCATGTAACTTACATGCATCTTTAGACTTATGTGTTGCTTTCTTATTCAGTTTGTTATTTCACATCTCGAGCCTTCTATTTCAGTTTGCTATTAATTAAAAAAAATTAATGAGGAAAAATGTTACATATTCAAAATTATATATAAAAAGGCTATGTTTTTGGTTAAATATAGATAGGTGCATGTAATTTACATGCACCAAAATAGACTCAGCGGTGCATGTAATTCACATGCACCGACTTGCTAAAATCTATCGATGCATGCAATTTACATGCACCGATAGGCGGAGATGCACTAATATACGATTTTTTTTATCTAATTACTAAATAACAATGATCAAATCAAAAAAATGTGAATTAATTTTTCATTCTATAATTTTTACAATTGATCTTATAACAAATTAAAGATATAATATATTACTTTAGAAATTAAATTTTTATTATGGATGAGTATATACTATATGATAAATTATTGCATAATCTCATAACAAAATTCTATTATTTTTCAAATGATAATATATTACACAAACATGTCTTAATTTTAAGTGTTATTTGTGATCTTCTTTAACACCTACTATATGATACTTATTTATTATGTAATTTGAGAACCAATGCAAATGTTGAGTCTACCAATGCATGTAATTTATATGCACCGGTAGACTATCGGTGCATGTAAATTACATGCACCGGTAGACTAGCGGTGCATGTAATTACATGCACCGGTAAACTAGAGGCGCATGTAATTTACATGCACCGTTATATGTTGTTTGCTTGTTGATCTTATAACAAATTAAAGATACAATATACTGGTGATGAAGACATGAAAGGACCGTATACTCTCTCCGCGCTTGTACAAAAGAGTAAATGATACTAATTTGAGAAACAATGCAAATTTTGAGTCTGCCGGTGCATGTAATTTACATGCATCGGCAGACTATAGGTGCATGTAAATTACATGTACCAATAAAATTTTGAGTCTACCGGTGCATGTAATTTACATGCACCGGCAGACTATATGTGCATGTAAATTACATGCACCGGTAGACTAGTGGTGCATGTAATTTACATGCATCTCTATGTGTTGCTTGCTTGTTTAAAATTGTTAGTTCTTCAACTTTGATTTGAGAAGATAAAATTGTGTTACCCCACTGATATATTGTCAGGAATTTAATATACGCATCGTTTATGTTATTATAGATCATTCCACTAATGTAGTGACATGATGTCTGAAAGTTTAGAAATGAAACAATATGTAACAAATGAAAATGAAATTTTAGAGTCTATTTTTACTTGGTATATTATACATAAACAAATGAAAGTGGAAAAAAAATAAATCAAAACTTTTGAAATGAGATGATATGTTGTTTATAGATGATATGTTGTTTATCTTTTCCAAATTTGCTATAAAAAAAATTGTTTACCTAAAGAGACATTTTAACAAACACATAATCTGCACCAAAATTGAAATAAAAGTCCAATGTTACGTAAATCCAAAAATACCATAAAACAGCAAATAAAATTGAAACAAAACTTCGATTTTTCGTGGTTGGAGAAGAATGGCATTTGGCAAAATGAAAAGGAGTCGCCGCAATGAAAAGGAGTCGCCGCCACCTCCACCACAACAACGCCACCGCTCCATACTCGTCGCCTAACCACCATTGCTGATTTCCCAGAACACGCGACCATCACCAACTCTCACGACAAGAAACATATAATTCAACTGTTATAAATTGGTTTTAGAACGAGGGTGTTTTAGGAATAGCAAAGGATTAATTAGATTAGGGTTTCATAAAAATGGACTTAGTTGAAAGAAGATTCTTACAAGATGTATTTAGTTGAAAAGAAAATATTTTGCTAGATTTAGTTGAAACAAGTTTTGAAAAGTGATACCTATGTATAATTTCCTCAAATAAATAATATAAAAATGCCCAACAAATGAATACAATTGATCGATATGTTATAAGATTGTAATTTACCTTTATCGGCGACACTAAGTTACAATTTTTAGTTTTTTTTATAATTTTTGTTGAATAAAAAATTCCAAATATTTCTTTTAAAAAAAAAAAAGAAATTCCTAATATTTTCATAAATATCAGAAAATGGATCTTTGTGTCCTTGAAAATTCACAAGACTAGCCCATACTATGTGAAACGTAGGTCTGACTATTGTAGAATCGACGGTTTCGATTACAATGTTTGGATTGATTTAGGTTTTTACACATATTTAAACTAAAATCTATTATCTAAAATTTAAAGGTAAAAAAAACAAAAATCATTAATTCTCGCCGGTGATTATCATATATATTAAAATAATAGACAAAAAATAAATAGTAGAGCGGAAAATTTTATTTTATAATAAGAAATAGGGGGCATAACCCATGTTATAATAAGAAATAAGGGGGCATAACGCCTTACATTTTTCATTACATTTCATACCTAAGTGGTATTTGGTTTTATTTCCCGTGAATGTGGGCTTTTCTTCAATTCTTTGTACTATTTGGATGTATTTATTGTACTTTATATTGTAGCAGTTTTACCTAATAATTTGTAAACTCAATGAACAATTCAATTAACGTAATATTTAACATCACATAAACATATAATTCATATCCACATAAGCACATGAATATAATCACTTGATTCATCATAATCTGTACATCAATTCACATGATTCGTATAAAACGAAATGATGCACATATATGTATGTACGGTTATTCTGATCGTGATTACGATTATGGACATGGCACTCTGTACTGTATAATCCCCATGAGTTCAATAAACTCGGGATCTGTACTCAGAATATAATAACACATGGTTCAAGGTCATTAGCAGCCACAATAGAGTTTTTTAATCTATTGAATGCATATGTCATAATCATATGTATAACATCATAATAATATTGTAAAAAGAATGATAATATCATATAGATCGTATAACATCAAGTCCAAACATGTACATTTAAGAACTCAATTTAGTTCTTGCACGTCATATTGCATTCATCTCAATCCATTCACCAATTCAAGGTACTCATATAACACAAATCATATATGCATATAAAGTTAAATGCCAAGTTACAAGGACATACTCACAATTGATACTAATATCTCATAGGAATCACTTAATTCGCCTTATCTGTGCCCTGATCGAGATTATGACCTAAACGCATATCAAATGCACAACCAAGTTTAATATCAAATTTCTACTACTCATTTCAGTATATGCATGTTATCTATGATATGTCCATACTAGAGAATCATAAATCCAGAATATCTCACATCTCAAATTTAATTAAATAGTTATATCCTTTTGGTTTACACATTAAAATTCGTAGGAAAGCGAAACTACAACATAATCTCAATTTTCTTGTTAAATATTATTTATCATTGTTTAATCTATCACATATATTAATTTCATAATCGTTGGGCATTATTTCAAATTAAGCCATAACATAAACATATGGAAAATTTAAGAAAAACTACCTCAAAAGGAAGGTAGCGAGGCGAGAATTTCAGATATGCACTTATTTTCTCGTTCTGAAGACGTTTCGAAATCCGAAAATCAACGAAACCAGAACACTCTCATTTCTCTATTCTCTATTCTCACTCGCGACATTTACACCTAGTAAAATATGTGAATGTGTGCAAAATAAAAACAAACTAATATGTGGATGCAATACATGATCAGGTGAGACCATAATAACATGCAATTGTATCAACTCTCGATCAAATTAGGCAAAGCCTGCCTACATCAACTAGGGACTACTACTCCACCAATCAGCTACATGTGTATCAGTCATCTTGCCAATTGGGGACTACAGACATATTACATATTTTCGCCCTACGACATCTCTCGGGCTAAATCGATGCTCCGTACCATCCACAAATCACAATGAATCCACACACAATATCAACAAGGGTCATTAATGGAGTCGAGCCTCAACATGAAATTCAATGTCATGCATCAATGTTGCATATACTCAAAAAATTTGGGTGTGTAAATATATTTTATTTTCATGCATCGATATTTTATAAAATATCATGATGTATCATATAAGCATATAAGACACGTTCAACACATACAAACTTGTACATGTATTTGTTATATCTTACCTGGGCGTAACATACTTCTAATTTTCCAGAACAGTAACATGGGATTAGATTGGAAATCTGGGTACACGATCATTCTATAAATTATCACAAAAAATAAATCATTAATCTCACATTGAATTTGAAAACTCATTTTATATAGCTCAAGCTTAATAATATTCACATCGAGACTCGGACCACTAGAACCTAGCTTGATTCGAACCACATAACTCAACCATATAAATATTTAGTGTTTTAGTACAATGTTTAAACATCATTTAATTTTTAAAGACAAGAAAGATTTACTGTTTGCTCTTCCTTCGGTTTGCCTCCACGAACGCATCATAATTATTTTAACCGTATAGTTATTTTAATATAGTAGACCAAAGTTTACTTCTCTAGATATAATTTAATTTACAATTGAATGACATAACCATTTAGAATTGTTCCAACCTAAAACGAATATTTTCCCTAAAATTTCCTAAAAATTTAAGTCTTGGATTCAATATTTATTTAGCAAAGTAGCTCCATTTCTATATATTCAACTTACATATGTTGATTTAGTTTTTTAACCAAAGTATTTGAATCCAGATCCAATTCGTTACACTTCTTCCTAGCTCCTTGACCTGTAGTGGGTATCTGGTTTAGGGCTTTAGGTATTAGCACTATGACTTTCAACCTATATGGTTCAATTTCAATCAATTGGTAGTTGATAGACAAGGCCGTGTAATTAATACTTGTGCTGATATTATTAACCGTGCTAACTTTGGTATGAAAGTTATGCGTGAACGTAACGCTCATAACTTTCCTCTAGATCTAGCTGCTATCGAAGCTCCAACATCTATCGTTTAAAAAAGTAAACAAAATATGAAACTTCAACACCTTAGCCATGAATTCCTACTCCAAAACTCGTCTAAAGTTGGAAGAAAATGTCTAAATTGTTCTAAACACATTTATCCCTTAAAATTTTACCATTAATTAAATGGTTCAAATAGTTGGAGTGACATTCTATATTTCCTGCTGAATAAGTTAGACTAGGGTTATTAATTTTCAAGGCATGATTTTATCACTAAAGCAATTTAAAATTCAAGTTTACAAGACTAAAATATAGCATACACTTCCATACCTTGATCCAATCTATGTTTTAAAATCCTATTTTAGGCAAAAAAAACAAAGTTATACTATAACATGATTTATGATACTAATATCCCATCAAACCCCTTGATTCAAGAAATTTATAAGCACACCCATTTCATCTTTTATAGCGCAAGTCTAACTTTGACAACAACAATCAAGCTTTTATCACACTAAGTGAAGTCAACTATATAGATCTTCCTACGTCATTATACTCTATCACCAAATAAATAATCATCTATATTTAAATGAATTTTATCCTATTTTATCGGCCTAAGTACATACTTATATCATCTTAATCGTGTCTCTCTAAGTTTCTTCTCAATATGTGCAACCCCAATTTTGTCTCTAATGTGTTCATTTCTCATCTTGTACATACTCATATGTCCACACAACCACCTTATCCTCCTCATCTTGACAATTCTCGCATTTTTCTCGTGCACCCGGTTATAGCCCAACATTAAGCTCCATATAACATAGTTCGTGTAACTGTAATTTTGTAAAATTTCTTTTTAAGCCTAAGAGGTACCTTATGATCACAAATGGTACCTGGGCACTCATCCATTTCAATCATCCTACTTGTAATATATGTAATACATCTCTATAAGCATCTCCATCCTTTTGCAAAAAAAAAAAAAAAAAGACGATCCTAGATACTTAAAGCTCTCTCTTACAAGTAATTCATCATCTCTTATCATAACCATTGTCTAACTAGGTATCATACTCCTAAACTTAAATTCTACATATTCTATTTTTACTCTACTTAGCCTAAAACTTTTTACTTCCAATGTTTCTCACAAAGAATCAAGCTTAGCATTTACGCCTTCATGTGCCTCATCTACCAAGACAATGACATCTGCAAACAATATACTCCACAGGTAATGTGTTTTGGGTCTATCCAGTAAGTTCATCCATGACTAACGAAAAATGGCAGGGACTTACAGCTGATCATTGATGTAATTACATATTTACAGAAAACTCTTCGGTTAATCTGTATGGAGTCTTCACTCTTGTCATTACATCCTCATACATATCATTAATTGCTTCAATATACGCTACTCCAACACATTTCTTTTCTAGAATTCTCCATATAATTTCTCTTGGGATTCTGTCATAAGCTTTTTCTATATCAATGAAGAACGTGTGTAAGTCTTGCTTCTTTTCACAGGTACTTTTTAATTAGTTGTATGAGAAGATGTCTAACTTCCATCGACGATATTCCAGACATGAATCCAAATTGATTTTTGGTCGCTGTTGTCTCCTTCCTTATATTCTTTCTATCACTCTTTCTCAAAGTTTCATAGTCTGACTCATTAGTTTAATGCTCTTAATTCAAGTGAGTTTGTATATCTCATTTTTTTATACAACGGAACTAGTAACTGATCAAGTAGTTTCTTCGTTTTCCATAGTAGGTTGAATAACTTCGTAAGTCATTCAATACCCCAAGGCAATTCCATACCTCTATGAGAATGTCATCCGATCCAACCACTTTTTTTCATTTTCCATTCCTTTCATCGTCTGTTCTACTTTTGAAGTTTGAATTGTTCGATAATAGTTGAAATTCTTATAATCCTCTGACCTACTTAAATTACATAAGCTAAGTTGTTCACTTAAATCTTCATTAAAAAGTTGATAAAGATACCTCTTCCATTGTTCTTTTATTTCCTCATTGTTCACTAATACTCTATTCGAATTCACCTTTAATGCATTTTATTTGGATAAGATACATTGTTTTGCATCGAGCTGTTTCAAAAGTTCTATTCCTGGCTTCACTCCCTGCTTTTTTGGTCTCTTTCTGGGCTACTACATACTCTTTTGAAGTTTTCTTCGTTTTTGCAAGTGTTGATTGACTAATAGGTTGTTCTTTTTTCCTACACTTTATTATGTACTTCCTCATTCCGCCACCAAGATCCTTTATTTGGCACTGCACATCCTTTTGACTCAACGAATATGCTCATGGACACCTAGTAATGCCATATTATCTCAAGTCATATTCGAGTCGCCATGTACCAATAAATGTGATCATACTCTCTCCTTAAAGGTGCTTTGGTTTACATCCTCTAACTTCCATCACTTGATCCTAGGAGCCATGCACGTTTTCCTTATATGGATATCATGTTTGAGGTGTGTATCTAATACAACTAACCTAACTAACCTATGCTGGGTGGTTAAGTTTTCGCTTGGTATGACATTGCAATCTTTACAAATTTTTCTATCCTTCTTCCAGACCATAACAAAATCAATTTGCAACATACTGTTCCCACTTTTGAATGTAATCAAGTGTTCTCTCTTCTCGAAAAGCTTATTAGATACTACAAGTTCATATGCTAATGTGAAATCCAATATACTTTTCTTTCTTCATTTTTTTGTTTCAAGGCCATAACCCCCGTGTACATGTTCATTTAGATATCCGCCTGTTAAACTCATATAATTTGGCAAATTCTTTGTATTACCTAATCTAAGTATTCCGAAGCCTATGTTTGGTATCTTCACCTAATTTTACTAGAGTTGCATGTATGACTAGTAGTAATGGCCATGATATAATCATATAGGTCAGATCAACTGTGATCGAACTTATGTCACCAAAATCCTGACTATTTATACATCAACGAAGCTATCTTGGCTAGGTTGAGCAAACTGATATCAACCCCAAAATTTGCATTGGAACTGGAGTGTTGGACCTACATTTCAAAACAATTTTTGGTGTTGAACACACTGATGTCAACCCCAGCCAAGACATCCCCATACGTTCATAAAAACTTACGATTACAACATGTGCGACAACCCTAAGTGTTAAAATGGTACCCTTTAAAATAGCATAAAAAACCAAAATTTTAATATAATTAAGTGTTTTTGGAACTATACCCAATGAGTAGTACCTTTGAACAGTATTAATGCCATGACCTGATCATATACGTCAGATCAACGGTGATCGAACCTATGTCATAAAAATCATAACTATTTATACATCCATGGAGCTGTCGTGGTTGGGTTGACACAACTAGGATCAACCCAAAATTTGTATTGGAAATAGAGTGGTTGTATACATTTCCAATACAATTTTTAATGTTGAACTCAGTGATGTCAACTTCAACCAAGACTCCCCTTGCATCCATATAAACTTAGGATTACAACATGTGTGACAACACTAAGTGTTAAAATGTTACCTTAAAAGTAGCATAAAAAACCATATTATTTTAATATAATTAGTGTCTTTACAACTATACCCAATAAATAGTACCTTTAACTAGTATTAATGGCCATGATCTAATCATATAGGTCAAATCAACTACAATCGAACCTATGTCACCAAATTCCTGACCATTTATACATACACGAAGCTGTCGTAGCTCTATTGACCAAGCCGAGATCAACCCCAAAATTTACATTGAAAATGGAGTGATAGGCCCACATTTACAATACAACTTTTGGTGTTAAAATCAGTAATGTCAACCCTAACCACGACAGACCCCTTACATCCATAAAATGATAAAATCATAGGATTACAACATGTGTGACAACTCTAAGTGGTAAAGATCACAACACACAAGGAAATTCTTGAATTGATCACGTGGACCCGATTCATACACCAACGCACATAAACTATTGTCAACACAATTTGATAAACCAGATCAAATATTTTTATGTGTGTTGGTGCAAGAACCGCGACCGACACCTGATCCATACAAAAATTTCCCAAAAGCTCATCCAAGAAACAAAGACACCGAGTTAAATCTTTGTCAACATGAGATGACATTTTATATGTTTCTTTGATACTACTCTTTGATGCTACTCTTACGGGTAAAATCCATAAAATTTAGAATTACAAAATGTGTGCCACTCTAAATGTTATGATTGCACCCTTAAAAAAGCAGCATCAAAGAATCCAAAATTTAATATAATTAGTGTCCTTCGAACTATACCCGACAAATCTAAAATTTGCAAAGTAAACGGTAAAATTTGCAATGTAAACGGAGTGGCGGGCCAGCGGGGCCATATTTCCAATGTATGTTGTGGCAACCCTCCGCATGCTAACATCGAAAAGACAACCACTTAAAATATGCGGAAAAGTCATTTACAAGTTGACACATGGTCTTTACGATTTTGTCTTACCTACCGTCTCATGGGGTAGATCCAACCATACAATGAGAATATTATTATAGGAATATTCCCATTGTTTGATTGGATCTATCCATAGGATGATGTTCCATTGGATAGCCAAGATGATCCCGGTCTTTACATGCTAAATCCGCTGGACCAGTCCGACCGAATCATAAAACTAATTTTTCCTATTAGAACCAAATCTGTGGCTTATATAAAACAGGGAACAGTGGTCCCACCAAACCGAATGGCAGAACCACTTTCGCCAGCTTTGAAAAAACCGGATCAATCGTTTTCCAAAAAAATTGCATTTTTTTTATTCCGTCAACCAATCGTCACCAAAATTATAACCAACCAATGTTTGCAAAATACTGAGGAAAATAAACAACAGGCCAAAATACTATAATCTTCAATCTACTGTAAAAAACATTAATTATTATTGTTAATATATATAAGGCCACAAATCACATATGCATAACATTTCGATTCTTTCTTTAAATTCCATCACTTAATACGAATTACCAACTACTTTTAACTTTCTTAGCAATGATTGCAAACAAAAAAATGAACTTTTGAGGAGGTAAATCCAATCAAAAAATTTAGCAAAATTGACTATCAATTGAATAAAAGTTAATTCTTCCAAACAAAACACAATCTTTCTTTAGTAAAAGTTAGAAGAGAATCGAATATCGAAAAAAGAGAATTTAACTCGAGGTAGTTTCTACAACATCATACTAATGCATCATGTGGACAACATAGATGTGGGAAATTCTTGTATGGAATCATACAAGATACATATTCTTGTCAGTCAACCATGAATTGATAAATGAATATTTGTGTGTATTGATGAATGAAACAGAACCCCATCAGGTAAGAGACTTAAAAGACAAGGTTGGCACCACAAAGGTAGTAAATATATCTTATGATTTTGTTAATTGCTGCTCATAAATTTTAACAGCACTGGACCGTAAATAAGCACTAACTTATCAATCAACTCTTTTCTTTAACAGCGAGACTTTAACAATTAAAAATATGCAAAAATTGGCCTCAGAATTGCAGAAAAACATCAAGGCCAAAAAAAGCCAGTCAGTCCCGAAAGATGGTGTTATTTTTCAAAATTTCTTCACGGGCCACCAATGTTATAAGAAATAAGAATAGATCGAACAATTAATCATATTAATTAAATCCAAATTTGAAAAAAGAAAGTAAGAAAAGAATGTATTTCCCATGGCCAATCCCAAGAGATAACAGCAGAACCTGCTACACAAGGCGATAGAATATGAGAACGCCCACAAATCTTCGGAAAACTCGAGGAGATCTCAACAAAGAGAGGGCTTATTTTACGACGATTTTTTCAACACTTTGAGTCATACGAACATTGGATTAGAGCTCGCCTCAATTTGTGTGAATCGTCGAGAGAAACAAAAAAAATGGATTTTTTTGTCGAATAAATTACTGTGTGAATCCGTGTCGTGGGAGACGGCTGTTTCGAGCTGAAGAAAAAAGCCCTAATTTCTACAGCTACACCGCTACCAAGGGGCTGGTGGATATAAAGAAATTGTTTGATTAATTGTGGCCGTTGGATGTAGGTCTACGGTAGGTGTGGTTTTTCTCATATTGCAGAATACGGGAATATCGTCTGGGCCTGACTCTGTCAAGGCCCAATTTGGGCTAGGAATTTAGGGTTTCACCTTCGCCTCAAATAACGTCAGCACATTGTATTTATTTCTTAAGCACAAAATCGTATTTAATTTTTATAATTCATTTACACAATTAATTCTAAATGACCACGATACCCCCGATGTTTTAAAAATCAACATATTATTATCTTATAATGGCTAAGCACCTTATAGTATAGCCATTTTGCAAATCCAAAAATACTCATACTATTATGTGCTAAATGACCGCAAGACCCCTGCTAATTTGGATAACCACAATAACATCAAAAAAAAAATATTTGGGAGGGTATTAAACTACAAAATCAATTTAAAAAAGTTTATTACATCCCAAAAACAAAAATTTAAAATTAAATTTATAATTATCATCTCACTTCACAAAAAAAATATTGTATATGCACGCAACGTGTACAACGAAGCACTAATATACATAATTGCTAGAATAAAGTGTAATAGAGGATCCCAAAAACGGCCCCATAGCCCTAAATATTCAGGAATATATATATATATATATATTGCTTCGTTAGAGATAAGATTCACTTTTCATACATGAAAAAAGTAACATTGAGCAATTTTATGTAATTATCTGTTACTATTTAAGATGACGATGGTCTTATACGCGTCATTTGTATTATAATTTGAAAGACCCAAAACAACTCTCCCATCAATAACAAAAGAAAAGTAACAATTAATAAACACAGTTTTATACTTTTATTTGGTATTTATTGGTAAATTTTGAACAAGTAAACCTTCTACCACCACTTTCTTTAACTATTTAACGCGTGGGATTGTTTTTTTCTTAAAACAAATAATATTACATCCATTCAACAAAATAAAAGATAATTACTAAAATTACATAATGTCCTTTCTTAAAATATATCTATCTATTTTAATTGACATAAAATATTTCTTTAAAAAAATAATTTGTATCATGCTAAGCAGGTGTTCAAGATGATAGTATTACAAAAAAATAAAAGAAATTATAATGCACAAATCTCATGCTATAAGTAAATTCAAGGTCAGGGTCGAGCCGTTTTGATCCTAATGTAGACAGTCTTCCCTTGCACTGCAAGAGACTGTTCGACGACTCGAAAGATGAACTCGTGACTTTCATGTCACATGACAAGAACTTTTGTCACGACTCACCATTTAGTCATCTACTCTTCTGATGTCAAGAAAAATGGTCACCTCAAATGTGATAACTGCCAAATTTCAGGACATATGAGAGAACAAAATGAGTGACTTTGCACTCAAAATAAATCTCTGTAATTTAAGATCAATTTAAGCTTGAATAAAGAATTTTAAACTCATAACAAATCCTAGACCTTAATTATAATTTGGGATAATTACATATACACATCGTCGACTTTGACGTGATTACAGAAACCTCCACTATGGTTTGAAAAATTACAGAAATATCCCCTGAAGTTAGGCTAAACAATACAGACAAGTCTTGCCATTAAAAAAATTGATGGCCGTTACATAAACCACTCCTAAATTTTAATGAAAACCTCATATTGTCCCTGGTCAACTTTGACATCCATTTTGACTTAACTTTTTAGAGGGATTGTCTTTGTAATTATGATATTTTTTAGGGGTGTGATCGTAATGAAACCGTTAATTTATATTTTGAATTGCTTGTTTCAAATACAATTACTATTTACTCAAACCTTTTCATTTTCATAATAATTTTAATTTTTTATCATTTTTGTCAGGATCGATTTCGGGTGTGGGTTGTCATTTTACACCCGAGTTCAACCAACTTGAGCTTCAATAGCTCGTGTTCTTGAAAGAATTGCACCGATAGATTATATCGAGTTCTGTTACAAAACCGAGCGGAAGACACTCGACATAACCCGCTCTATAACTGATTAAACATTTGAAATTCATTTTAAAGATATGCAATTAAAGTAAATAAACAAGCATTTGTTTATGGAAGTTCGAAGGTGATGTAATCCTTCTACGTCTCCCCTTCTTCCACCTCATGGAAGGATTACACTAGAAGACTTTGATCATCAAACTATGTATGTTCTTTAATGTCTTTAATGTCATTTTTTATCATTTTTGTCATGGATCGTTGTACAAACCCTATCCAGTTGGGAATTCCCCATCCAACTAGAACTCCTAGCAACTCAACTATGTATGTTCTTTAATGTCTCACATACAAAGACCTCTCATCGATTGTGATAAATCATCAACCGTTACAATAATATTCACTCATCTATTAAGCTCTCAAATATAATGAATAGAGTGAATATATATGGCACAAATGATCATCAACCGTATGATCTCACATACTAAGTGAATATATATGTAATGTTTTGAAAAATTTTATATTACATATACAAAAGAGCAAAAAACGTTATTTTGAAAGTTTTGTTAAATTTTTTTGATGGCGTTACACCTGAGAGGAGGTCTATGTAATTTTCCAAAGTTGATGGAAGGTTTCTGTAATTAGGCTAAAATCGAGGGGTGTAGAATTATCCCTTATAATTTACATGTCAATGGCAATATCAAAATGAATATTCCAAATTTTTCAGTATAAACTGGGATCCACTTTATATCTGTGCGTGCGAGTGTAGACTGCATACTCAAACACACCACATGTATGCATTTAGATATAGTTAAACTGATTTCTAAAATGCATATATAATTTTTTAAATTTAAATAGAATATTTTAAAATGACAAACCCAATGTTTGTGGCAAGTCAAAATTATCAATAATATTTTACTTGATATCATTTCCTCATAAATTTGAAAACATAAGCTATCATTATTGATGTGATCCGTTATTTTCTATGTTCGGTAAAATAGGTGCAATAGAAAATAAAATAGGAGGCACCATGATTTTTATGTGGAAAACCCTTCAAGACGAAGGGAAAAACCACGGGACCTAGTCCAGTATAAAATTCCACTATCAACCATATTTCTTACAATGTTTGCATACAAGAATGAAGCAAAAATAAGTGCGTCAATATGCCTTCCCGGATCCCCCTTTATGGCCGAGAGATTCCCCCTATTTATCAAGAATGTTCATCTTTTTTAGCCTAATTTCCAGCCCATAATTTGTTCCATCATGCCTTCTAATTCATCCCACTTTAGCCACTAATTGCTCCCTAATTTAAGGAACGTGGGTTAACCCCCACATCACCACCATCCCCTTCTAGTCGAGCCGACGAGATAGTCGAGAAGACTCGATAAAAAAGCAAGGAAGTGTAAAGAAATCGCCTATATTCGAGTCTGGGGCAATGTCCATTAATAAGTAGACCGAAATCCATGAGAAAACCAGAGTTTAAGAAACTTGCTTGAATAATAATAAACTGAGTTCAGCTTTGCAGAGTTTGTAAGTCATTTGAGTCGGCTTCAAGCAATGATATATGAAATCCATAATGAATTATAAAACTCATCCTAAGATGGTTGGATCGATTGAATACTATGCTGACTTCAAATACTAATGAGTGAGATCCAATAAAAAACACCCCCAGCAAATAAAGCTCAACTAATTTCCAGTGATATCCTGAGCACATAAAGCTCATTTGGAATAATAAATATCTCGAGCAAATAAAGCTCATCTGAACTCTAATAAGCATCAATCCGAGCAAATAAAGCTCATCTAAACTCTAATAAGCATCAATCCGAGCAAATAAAGCTCAACTGAACTCCAGAACTAATAATGATCACGAGCAAATAAAGGTCGTCTAGGATAAGAAATATCCCGAAATAATAATAATGTACTCGAACATCCCGAGCAACAATATAACAAGATCGACTCCCGAGCACCAAAACTTTTGCAATTTTATGTTTAAACATGGACCAAACATCCCGATCCCATGAATAAACTAATAAAATTCCAAACAAATTTAAACATGGACCAAACATCCCGATCCCATGAATAAATAATAAAATTCCGAACAAGTTTAAACGTGGACCAAACATCCCGATCCCACGAGTAAACCGAACATGCTCACTACCCCGAGCTCAATAAAATTGATAGTTCTAGGTTTAAACGTGGACCAAATATCCCGATCCCACGAGTAAACCGAACAGGCTCGCTACCCCGAGCTCAATACTTTGATAATTCTAGGTTTAAACGTGGACCAAACATCCCGATCCCACGAGTAAACCGAACAGGCTCGCTACCCCGAGCTCAATACTTCAGTCGCGTTTTAGGTTCAAATACAGACCAAACATCCCGATCATGTATTTAACCTGCCAACAACGGACAATAATAAAACAAGCTCGACACCCGAGCACCAATAAATCAGTCGAGTTTTAGGTTCAAATACAGACCAAACATCACGATCATGTATTTAAGCCGCCAACAACAGACAATAATAGAACATACTCGACACCCGAGCAACAATAGAACATACTCGAACATCCCGATCACCAATAATAAAACGTACTCAAACATCCTGAGCACAAATAATAGAACATACTCGAACATCCCGAGCACCAATAATAAAACGTACTCGAACATCCCAAGCACCAATAATAAACATATGCGAACATCCCGAGCACCAATAATAAAATGTACTCGAACATCCCGAGCACCAATAATAGAACATACTCGAACATCCCGAGCACCCATTAATAAAACGTACTCTAACATCCCGAGCATCAATAATGGAACGTACTCGAACATCCCGAGCACCAATATAAAACGTACTCAAACATCCTGAGCATCAATAATATGGCCTTACTGCTAGATTGCACGTCCGGCCTCGATGTAATAGGGCCTTACTGCTAGATTGCACGCCCGAGCTTGATAATATAAAGTACTGCAAAATATGAGACATATACAATCCAATAATAATATCTTTTAAATACATGTCGTAACATGTGTAATGTAAGGACCCTAGTTCCTTAAGTGCGGATTAAAGGCGTAAATAGAATTAATATACATCTAATAGAGTATAAAGTTTGTGTTGATGCCTTGAGCCGTTAAGATTACAATGCCAAATAAAATTTCCAAAAGGGATTAATTACATTCCCAACCAATAGAATGTTAATCCTATAGTTTTACACTACTCCTAGAGTAGAGACTATACAAAAGAATTAAGTCTGCTATACCAAGAGCACTCCTCACAAGCTCCCGCATCAACCCGCCTTAGCCCTTCCGCCCAAAAGTACCTACAGGAAACAACCCCAAACCATGAGCATGTAAAAAACCATATTCACAATAATATGACTGTAATTTAGAAATGCATAAACCGTAAATACGAATCACTTCCTGTATTTAATATATTTAATGCTCCCTTTGGTTGTTCCTGTATCACAATCAATCCAATAGATTATAACACCAATGTGTATGTCATGACATGCATCCATTCCATGTATACCGTGTTCGATTTCCAAGTCTCATTATATCAGTGGCATAATACCTCTCGCGTTAACATGACATCGGAAATACCCCTCGCTTAGACAATACCAGTGACACTAATATCCCTCGCTATAATATGACAGCGGTCGTGTTCTTCGCTTCATATTAGCGGCAAATATTCTCTCATCGCTACGGTATGACAGCGACAAGTATTCACATCGCTACGCCACTGGCGGCAAGTATTCTCCATCACTGGAATATAATCTCGACTCACAATCACATGCACCAATGCATCCAATATACACATGCAACCCTAATGCATGACCAAACCATGTATGCAATCCATGATGCATAACCAAGACCATGTATGCAACCATAATGCATAACCAATTCAATGCGTAAATATACATTTTACCGTCCGATACCCGTACGTCTCACTACGTACCTTTGTACCAAAATGTGGTGTGTCGTGGACTTTATCTCCTAGGCTGTGTGGCCACCTGGGATGGTTCTACACATTCACACAAACCAATATTAGGAGTCAATAATAGTCCAATACCAAAATCCCACAGAAAATAACCAAAACATTCCATTCTGGCATCTCGCGATCGATCGCTGTGGAGTCCCGATCGATCGCGAGGTCCAGCAGCCCTGAATGCCAATTTCTCGCGTTAGGCGATCGATCGCCATTTTTTGGGGGATCGATCGCTCGCCTCACCGATCGATCACCCCATTATGGCGATTGATCGCCAGACACAGCGATTGCGTACTGCCCGCGTGCGATCGATCGCCATTTTTGGGCAATCGATCGCCGCTGTCTGTACATCGAAAATCCACCATTTTTGCACCTCAAACTCTTCCCAAACCATACAACACTTATACCATCAAACCAACAACATACAAACACCATAAACCTTCAAAATACACCTTAATACAACCAAAAATCTAACACCCAACCAAAAGCAACACCAACCCACAACAAACCAATTTCAAAACTCAAAATACCATTTCAAAACCAAACCAAACCTTACAAAAACAACAAGGAAGGATCTATAACCTTCCTAGACCTCAAATCTTACCAAGAATCACATCAATGGAGCTTTTGCAAAGATTTGCCTTCCTACTTTATGCCAAACTCGAAAATGGGGTTGGGGATAGGGTTTGGAAGAGTGATTGGTGATAGTAAGGAGTGATGGGGTAAGTGGGGTATAAGGGTAAAATTAAACATGTACCACAAGAATTAGCATGATGTATAAAATATCCCAACATATATTTTAAAAGCATTTCCCCAAAAATGCACCAAAACCTCAATTAAATACATGCTTCCCAAATAATTATCAACCATAATTAATTCCAACACTAAATTAATCGCCACCATAATTAATTCCAACACTAAATTAATTAGCACCATAAATAATCACATAATCATAATTAATGATCAAATTGCAATTAATTATTTCGGGGATATCACATGTAATATCCAAATTCATGTGACGCTGAAATGCCGAGCACATGAAGCTTTTTATGTACATATGTGATATAACCAATAATATATCCCAAGTGGGTGCGCCCATTGCAAGAAATGCAAATAACCCATCATAATAATATTGAATTCCTCCCCCAATTAATCACAATGAGAAACCCACAAAAAGGTAATTAATTCGAAATTAATCTCAATTAATGATATATTCTAGTAAGCATGAAATTATAAGTCACTGTAATTTTACCTCATATTATCAAAATAAGAGCTTAGCAGGTAGTGCAAGAAATACTTAAGAAGAACCCTTGTTATCATGAAATGGTGCGTAACCAACATAGGGTTTGATATCTCTCACATAACAAGACATGCTGGGGTATGCATGCAATCACATGCGTAGGGCTTAGCACTAAAGGATCTTAGAACTTTTAAGCCTTAGTGATCAAATTTCAACTTTCCAAGTAGCCTACCTTATAAGGCTTACCTAAGCAACAAAAAAAAAAAATCAACGTCAATCATAAAGCTTTACCAATATAGTTGCTTTCTTTTGGTCAATTTAATTTTAATTGCATAACTGAGTCAAATAGAAACTATAACAAAAAAAGTTATAGTATTTGAGTTGAAATAAAAGGAAAGCATAACACTTATCTTGACCCCGTAGTCCATTTTTCACTTGTTTTGGATATCTGATAAGAAGTCCAGCTTATAGCAAGTCCCTAAAGAAGAAGCCTGCGCCCGTTCACTTCTCTATGCCATATTCTCTGCGAATGAAGAGAATTAGGCTGGAATATGTATTGAGGGACAACAAGGTTTTTGGATTCCCTTGTAATGAAGACAATATGCATTATGAATTTTACGGTTTGGTGTATATGCTTTTGTCGGAGCCCAATCATATAAATACTTGAACTTTTAACTGTTCAACCGACTGACATAAACAAAAAGCACAAGTTTAAGATAGAAATTTGTGGGGCCAATGGTTTGTGCTTCCTGCAATAACTAACACCCACATCAAGAACTTGTTTTTCATTCAGTGGGAGTTTGGAAGAATCCGTGATGTATTAATAGCAGTAGTATTTAAAGAAGAAAATTCTTTGCTAAAGAGTTCTCCTCTCCCAGCGCCTTTGAAATGCGGCCAATACACTGAACATGTGTGCGCTATAACCATGAATTCATGGTTGTGCACGACAGGGGGATGAATGAGCCTAATATTCATTGATAGTTAAAGATAAGCATCCATATCCTAACTTGGACCTGTTGCACCATCATTACTTATGGTCGAGAGAGAAGATTTCTTTCATTCTCACCTCCAAATAATGAAAGACATACAAACTGAGCTTAGATAAGTTAGTGTAATTCAAATAGGGAACAAAATAAAACATTAAGCCTCCAATTATTCAAAATAAAATCAAGACTTATCTTTTATTTATGAGTTGCCGATGATATCTGACTTTGATAACCAGGTTGGATGCCGTTCTAGATAGTGTCCAGCAAAGAGGTACTAAAGATAGGCCATTCATAGTTTCATTTAATCCAATCCAAATCAATAAGGAAACATGAATTCTTTCTTTCAGCATAGATCTACAAATTTAAATTTCAAAGTTCAGAAGAGTTGGGAACAAAAACTCAAAGATATGATACTCCATGAGAAAAAAATTCATAATTTGATCGGTAAAAATGGATATATAGACCAAACCCGTAACTCTTGCACGAAAGTGATCGCGCGAGCAAGAGCATATCACATGGCTAGAACCTCAACCAATACTGAAGCAATCGATCAAGATAGCACTTCCTTTGTCTGCTGGCACTGCAAAAGTGGCTAAAAGCTCTTGGCGGACACCCTTCTGCTACCCCATATACCATCGGCCTTATCTTCTCAGATCGTCCAGTCACACCATAATCCGATGGCTTTAAAGCCACCTCATTAGGTTCATTTCCATATCCCATTGCGACCACCATAAGTAACGCAATCCCCAACATCCTCAATATCAGGAGGAGGATAACCGTGGAAGGTTTGCGGCGATGCTCCGACCGAGACATTGGTGCAGCGACAGAGGAGGCGTAGGAGTCAAGCAAGAGGGCGTGGGGACATGATGTGACAGAATCATCGGATGAGATTTCTCGCTTGCGGAATTCATGGAACGGGTTTACATGTTGCGTATGGTCTCCCTTTTTTTTTCTTCTTCGTCTACGCCTTAATCTCAATATTCCCACATACGGCGGCAATGATGTGATCCGTTATTTTTTATGTTCGGTAAAGTAGGTGCAATAGAAAATAAAATAGGAGACACCATGATTTTTACGAGGAAAACCCTTCAAGACGAAGGGAAAAACTACGGGACCTAGTCCAGTATAAAATTCCACCCAATGATGTGATCCGTTATTTTCTATGTTCGGTAAAGTAGGCGCAATAGAAAATAAAATAGGAGACACCATGATTTTTTACGTGGAAAACCCTTCAAGCAAGGGAAAAACCACGGGACCTAGTCCAGTATAAAATTCCACTATCAACCATATTTCTTACAATGTTTGCATACAAGAATGAAGCAAAAATAAGTCTGCGTCAATATGCCTTCCCGGATCCCCCTTTATGGCCAAGAGATTCCCCCTATTTATCAAGAATGTTCATCTTTTTTAGCCTAATTCCCAGCCCATAATTTGTTCCATCATGCCTTCTAATTCATCCCACTTTAGCCACTAATTGCTCCCTAATTTAAGGAACGTGGGTTAACCCCCACATCACTACCATCCCCTTCTAGTCGAGCCGACGAGATAGTCGAGAAGACTCGATAAAAAAGCAAGGAAGTGTAAAGAAATCGCCTATATTCGAGTCTGGGGCAATGTCCATTAATAAGTAGACCGAAATTCATGAGAAAACCAGAGTGTAAGAAACTTGCTTGAATCATAATAAACTGAGTTCAGCTTTGCAGAGTTTGTAAGTCATTTGAGTCGGCTTCAAGCAATGATATATGAAATCCATAATGAATTATAAAACTCATCCTAAGATGGTTGGATCGATTGAATACTATTCTGACTTTAAATACTAATGAGTGAGATCCAATAAAAAACACCCCCAGCAAATAAAGCTCAACTAATTTCCAGTGATATCCCGAGCACATAAAGTTCATCTGGAATAATAAATATCTCGAGCAAATAAAGCTCATCTGTCCATTAATAAGTAGACCGAAATCCATGAGAAAACCAGAGTGTAAGAAACTTGCTTGAATCAAATAAACTGAGTTCAGCTTTGCAGAGTTTGTAAGTCATTTGAGTCGGCTTCAAGCAATGATATATGAAATCCATAATGAATTATAAAACTCATCCTAGGATGGTTGGATCGATTGAATACTATGCTGACTTCAAATACTAATGAGTGAGATCCAATAAAAAACACCCCCAGCAAATAAAGCTTAACTAATTTCCAGTGATATCCCGAGCACATAAAGATTGAGCACATAACCCACGTTCCTTAAATTAGGGAGCAATTAGTGGCTAAAGTGGGATGAATTAGAAGGCATGATGGGACAAATTATGGGCTGGGAATTAGGCTAAAAGAGATGAACATTCTTGATAAATAGGGGGAATCTCTCGGCCATAAAGGGGGATCCGGGAAGGCATATTGACGCAGACTTATTTTTGCTTCATTCTTGTATGCAAACATTGTAAGAAATATGGTTGATAGTAGAATTTTATACTGGACTAGGTCCCGTGATTTTTCCCTTCGTCTTGAAGGGTTTTTCACGTAAAAATAATGGTGTCTCATATTTTATTTTCTATTGCACCTACTTTACCGAACATAGAAAATAACGGATCACATCAACTATATATTCGGATTAGGTATATATAATCAACTGCTAGCCTTGATGGAATACCAACTACGAAGCGAACAAAGATAGATTATCCTAAAAAACACAGGGTCTCTGTTAATATATATACAGAAGTAGCTACATTGCAGTTACTCAGTTGGATTCAGTTGCACGAGAACCGGAATTAGTTGAAGAGAAGTTAGTTAGTTAGAAGTAGCAATTAGAGTAATTAGATCAATTTCAAGTACCTGTAAATGTTTACTATAAAACATTACATAATGCTTCTGTAAACTCAATAACAATACAATTTTTCTCTTCATCTTCATAAGAATTGTTCAAGATTTATTCTTCTTCTCCGAGAGGTTGAGTTTGCATCCATGAATGTTCATCACAATCTGCACACTATCTAACACGGTATCAGAGCCAGGTTTCAATCATGTATTAGAGCTGGCTTGTTCACCGTCACCTGTATTATCAGTCCACGTGTTTCACTTATATAATGTCACACGTGAGGGAGCGTATTGAGACTTGTACCACATCGAAAAACTACAAGCTTTGTGAGCTCCTTATAAGATACATGAGCTACTCCACTCATTGTCAATTGGTTTAGAGTTGGAACCTCATATATTCTTAAAATGACATCAGAGACAAAAAGCTCCCGCAATTAGATCTTTCTTGTAGATTTTTACATTCGTGACGACTTCAACTATTGGATTCAACGAGGTGTTGTATATTCATCCATCCGATGCTCCAGGGATGATACTTGTTTTAGATGCACTCATCGGCAACGAAAATTATGGCGTATGGAGTAGGTCAATACTACTTGTGTAACGTGCCAAGAACAAACTCGGATTAATCGATGGAAGTTGCACACGACCTGATAGTCTTCAACATCACATCAATGGGAGCGTTGTAATGCACTCGTCCTGTCCTAGCTCATGAGCTCTGTTTCAAATGAGATTTTTGGTGGTTTAGTCCATTGCACTGAAGTTGCAAGCGTTTGGGCGGACTTAAAAGAACGTTTCAATAAAATTTGTGGATCACGAGTTTTTGCTATTCATCGAGACATTGTTCATATTACACAGGGTTCGAATACCCATCTCTGTATATTTCTCTAAGTTGAAACAACTCTGGGACGAGTATAACTCATTGGTGATCTTACCATCATGTTCTTGTCCAACCTCTAAGGCATATATTGAGCATGATCAACACCAACGATTATTACAATTTCTTATGGGTCTGAATGACAGTTATACAGCCATTAGGAGTCAAATTCTCATTATGAATCCTTTACCCACTGTCAGTCAATCACACTCCATAATATGCCAAGAAGAGTCTCATCACAATGTGATGATTTCCCAACCAATTTCTGAGTCACTAGCTGCAGTTTTCTACTCTTCTTCTGTCAAGAGAAATGATCACCTCAAATGTGATAACTGCCAAATTCCACGACATATGAGAGATACATGTTATAAGATAGTTGGATATCCTCCTGGTCACAAACTTCATCGAAAATTTCCCCAGACTAAAGCAATCAAGAACTTCCAGAAGCCTTTTAAACCATCTGTGAATCAAACAGATTGTGCAGACTGTACTCAATTATCTCCCATGTTCACTCAAGATCAGTATGCCCAAATCTTGAAGCTTCTTAAAAATACATCTACTCCTGTTGGAACATCAGTCAATCTTGCAGTAATATTACTAGCCTCATGTCAATTTCTAACGATCATGACTGGAGTATTGGATAGTGGTGCAAACGCTCACATTACAGGAACTTCTAACATGTTGCGAAATCCTCGACCGTGTACTTCTTCCACTGGATCAGTGAAACTTCCTAATGGTAATTCAGTATCTGCTCTTCTTCGTGGATCAATTTATTTATCTCCTTCAATTACCATTAAAAATGTTATTCATGTTCCTGATTTTAGTTTTAATTTATTATCCATTTCAAAATTCACTCAGGATCATAATTGCTTTATCCACAATTATGTACCTTTCAGGACCTCTCAACTGGGAGGATCATGACGATTGGTAAAGTCAAGAATGGCTTATACCATCTTGTTCAAGCATTTACACCTATGGAAGTGGCAGAGCATACATATCCTAGTTCTTGTTCTAGGTCTAGTTCCTTTACTACTCATGTACCAGTTTGCAATTCATCTTGTAATGACGTTGATATTGATATATGGCATAAGCGTTTTGGTCACATGTATGTGCCTAGATTACAGTTTCTTCCATTCATTACACAGAAAACACTCACAACTAGGGGTGCTTATCGGGCCGGTCAATCCGGCCCCGGACCGGATCCGGACCGGTTAGTCCGGTCCGAAATCGGTTCGGGTTCGTCCCGAAACGGGTATAAAACCGATCCGGGGCGGTTCCCGGGAGACAAACCGGTAGCACCTCCGATTTCGGTGCTACAACTTTGGAACCGGTTTCGGAACCGGAACCGGTTAATTTTTGAAAAAAAAATTAAAAAAATAAAAAATTTTGCTTTTTATCAGCATGGCAACGACTTTATAGCCGTTGCCAAAGTTCATTTATTTATTTTTTTAATTTATTTTTTAAATCTTTAAATATGTGTGAATTTTTTCATTCTTCTCACAATTCATTCTTCTAACAATTTATTCTTCTCACAATTCTATACTTCAATCTCATATTTTCCTCTCAATTGTGCTATCTACAATTTACTTATATAATAATGGCATCTTCATCTAGCAGCGGCGCTGGTCGTAGCCGGGGTCGCAGTCGGGGTCTCGTCCCTGGTCGTCTATCACTGAGTTTATCTTCGGCAATGAATTTGCCTGTACCAATACTGAGTTAAATGAAAGTTATGATTTTTTTGCTGACCTCAATGTTGGTGGTTCCTCTATGAATGTCGAACCGCAACAATCCGAACAACCTGTCGAACCTCCTGCTGCCCAAGCCCAAGAGAGACAACAAGTGGAGTCATCCGGAGCCACTACAGCAGCAAGTAGACAACCGACTCGTGCCAAAAGAAGTAAGATATGTGATCACTTTGAACTCGCTCAAAAAGAAGGTACTAATGAATCTGTTGTAATATGTAAATTATGTAAAATGCAATATTCATATAAAGCTGGTGGTTCCAGTGGAGGCACTGGAACATTTAAAAAACACTTAGTAAAAAAATATAATTTTGATGAGACATGTAACATTACAACCATTAGGTCGAGAAGCAACACAAGCACAAATTAATGCTCTCACTGAGCTGCTGAAATTAATCGTAGATCACTTGTTAGATATGCGATTAGATGTGAACTACCTTTTATACAAGCTGAACATGCTGGTTTTATTGAATTTGCTTCGTCTATACAACCCATGTTTAAACATATTTTCAGGCACACACTAAAAAGAAATTGTATGGACGTATTTGTTGAATATAGAAATACATTGTTTCAACATCTTTCTAGTTTGCCTTGTAGGGTTAGCTTAACAACCGATATTTGGACAAATGTAAATTCAGATTCATATCTTGTTGTCACTTGTCATTGGATTGATGATAATTGGTGTATGCAAAAACGGATTTTGTCTTTAGATGAGTTAGATTGTGCACATACTGGTTATGTAATTGCTAAATATGTATTCAACACTTGTAGACATTATGGAATTCAGGATAAGGTATTTTCAATCACATTAGACAATGCTGCGAATAACAATGCTGCGATGCGTGATTTGAAGACCTATCTGAAACCAATGCTTGATTGTGTTTTTTTCCATGATAGATGTGCATGTCATGTGATTGATTTGACTGTTAAAGTTGGTTATGAGGACAATCACTCAGCATGTATTGAGAAAATGAAATACTGTGCTAAATGGTTACGCACGAGCCGTGTAAAGCGCGATTGGAAACAATTATGTTTATCTAATCGTTTAAAGCATCTTCTTTTTCCATCACCAATAGAAACTAGGTGGAATTCGTTGTACAATATGTTGAATGCTATGTTACCATACAAAGATATTTTAACTCCATTTTATAATTCATATCAAATGCCTGATAGCGATGATAGTATTTATTTGACTAATGAGGATTGTGAATTTGTTGAAAATTGTGTATCATTGTTAGGTACTTTCAAAGAAGCGACGAAACGCTTCTCCGGTGTTACTTATCCAACTTTCGTTTATTTTCTTCCTTTAGTATTTAATATGTTTGATAAGTTTATAGAATTTAGAGATGACTATGACTTGCATGCTTTTGTTAGTGCAATGGAAACTAAATTTATAAGATATTGGGAACATCCACACGTGCACTGCATCGCAACATTGCTAGATCCTAGTCAATGTTTATCTTCATTTGAGATATTTTTTGAATATTTTATGCTAAATTTTTGGGGAAAGTTGTTGACGATCAAAAGACGTCTACAATGCAATCTCTCCAAAATATGTTTCAGTTGTATTATAATCAACAGGCAAGTGAATCATCGCAACAAAGGCCCGCTGAAGAACAACCCCAAGCTCAAACTAAAGGTGGGGGCATCAATTTGCTTAGGATGCTAGGCAGGAAAAAATTTAAGGGAAAAGGACCTTCTACTAGCACGTCGACTGAGTTGCAAATTTATCCTAATTATCAATTTGTAACGGAAGACAACTCGATGTGTTACAATGGTGGAAGTCAAATGCGGCACAATTCCCTATCTTAGCCAAAATGGCTAGAGACGTGTATGCGGTACAAGATTCAAGCGTCGCTTCTGAATCTGCATTCTCAACATGTGGCCGAATTATTGGAGAATACAGAAGAAGTCTATCTGCTGATTCGTTATGCATGCTCACGTTACTTAAAGATTGGTTTGAAGCAGAATGTAAGAATATAAGAGATGGGGCGGTTGACGAATTCGTAAATCATTATGACGAGCAAGAAGAAGAGAACGCAAAAACAATACTTATCAATTATGAAGAGTGCTAAACAACAATATTTTTTTATTTAGATTTTTCAATTGCCATATCTTTACAATTATTTGTAGGCATCTATATTATGAAATGAAGAAGAAATATATTGAATTTGTGATGAATATTGGGGAAACATTTACAACATTAAAAAAAATTAAATTTTTTTTTAAAAAAAAAACTTAAAATTTTGTAATAAAAAATTCGAAAAAAAAAATTAATAAAGCGGACCGGACCGGATCGACTCGGAACCGGTTGGAACCGGAATCGGGTCCGATCCGGTTCTAACAGACCGGACCGATTCTGTGCTTAACGGATCCGGAACTGGCCGGTTCCGGATCGGACGGGATCGGTCCGATTCGTTAAGCACCCCTACTCACAACCCACTGTCATATATGTCCCTTGTCAAAACAAACTCGGACACAATTTCCAATAATTGACAGAACTAATTCTCTGCATGCATTTGACCTTTTGCATATGGATATTTGGGGACCTTATCACACACCCACTTATAATGGTGCCAAGTATTTTCTTACAATCGACGACGACTTCTTACGATGCACTTGGGTATTTCTTATGCAATTTAAGAATGATGTTTCCCAAATTCTTAAATCATTTTTTGTCTTCATATCAGCTCATTTTCACACTAAAGTTCGAAGCATTCGAACTGACAATGCTTCGGACTTCTTCGACAAAGATTGCAATGCCTATTTCAATTCTTTAGGCATCACTCATCAAAGTTCATGCACCTACACCCCACAACAAAATGGCCTAGTTGAGCGCAAGCACTGTCACATCCTAAATGTTGCTCGATCCATTAAATTTCAAGCCTCCATTCCTGATTCTTATTGGGGTGAATGTATTCTGCATGTTGCTTACTTGATCAACCGAACTCCCACTCCATTACTGTCAAACAAAACACCATTCAAAGTTTTGTTTAATAAAACTCCGTCATTCCAGCACATTAGAACTTTTGGTTGCTTGTGCTATGCTACAAATCTTAAACCAACAGATAAGTTTGATGCTCGAGCCAAACCATATATTTTTCTTGGATTTCCACCAAATCAGAAAGGCTTCAAGCTACTCGATATTAATACTCATCAATTTCTAATCTCTCGTGATGTTGTTTTTCACGAAGATATCTTTCCCTTTGCATCTCAATCTCATGATAAACACTCTCTCATCTTCCCGCCACCATCTCCTATCACTGATGATATCATATCTTCTTCACCAGAATCTGCACCTACACAATCATCCAATATTCTTGGTTCTACTAGACACTCTACACGACATTCCAGACCACCAATATGGACCCATGACTATGTATGTTATGCTGCCTCCAAAGGTAAGTCCAATTCCACTCCTTACAGTATTGCTAACCATCTCAATCATAACAACCTTTCACCTTCTTATCAGTCTTTTTAGCTTGTGTCTCTCATGTTACTGAACCACATTCGTATAAAGAAGCTGCATCTGATCCAAAGTGGCAGAAAGCCATGGCTGAAGAAATTACAGCACTAGAAGCTAATGGAACGTGGGTTATTGTTCCACTTCCAAAGGACAAGAAGGCAGTTGGTTGTCGATGGGTGTACAAGGTTAAACACAATTCGGATAGCAGTATAAATCGATACAAAGCCCAACTTCTTGCCAAGGGATATACCAAAGAAATTGGCATTGATTATCAAGAGACATTCTCACCGGTGGTTAAGATAGTTACTTTCCGATGTTTGCTTACTATAGCTGCCGTCAAGCATTGGAGTCTTCATCAAATGGATGTCACAAACGCATTCCTGCAAGGTGACTTGGATGAAGAGATCTACATGTTTATTCCTCCAGGATTCGATCAGCATAAGAAAAAGCATGCTTGTCGTTTGTTGAAATCACTATATGGATTAAAACAGGCATCTCGCCAGTGGAATTCTAAGTTTTGTCAAGTTCTACTTCAGACTGGTTTTATCCAATCTCATCACGATCACTCATTATTTATCAAGAAAAATGATGATCATATCACTCTTCTCTTAGTTTACGACAATGATATCGGTATTACATGTAGTCATGATGATGATATTAACGAACTACAAGGTTATCTTCATGCCAAATTAGCTATAAAGGACCTTGGTCCACTAAAATACTTCTTAGGCATCGTAGTAGCTCGTTCAAAGCATGGTATCTGTCTCAATCAACGTAAGTATGCTCTTGAGCTAATATCTGACGCGGGGTTGGCTGGCGCCAAACCATTACACACACCTATGGAACAACTTCTTCGACTTACATCTCATGATTTTGACTTGAGTAAAGCCTCTGGTTCACCAAACTCTTTGGATGATTTACTTCTTCCTGATCCCGTTGTATATCAAAGATTGGTTGGATGTCTCATTTACCTAGGGCTTCTTAACGGGTTGGGTCAATTCGGACCCGGCCCAAAATCGGACCGGTTAGCCCGGTTCAGAATCGGAACCGGGCTAACCGGTTCCGAACCGGTAAGATACCGGTCCAGGTCTGTTCTACCATTTTGGAACCAGTATCTTACCGGTTCCGGACTAAACGGATCCGGTTCCGGGCTGAACCGGAACCGGATCCGTTATTTTAAAAAAAGTAGTTTGTTTAATTAGATAAATATATTTGAGGTTGGTTTACAAACACAAAGGCTCATTAGTTTAATTGGTTAGAGTTCTAAAGTAGAAGACGATGGTCGCGTGTTCGAATCCTCCAAGCAACTTCCCTTGATTTTTTGAAGAAAAAAAATAATTCAAAAAAATCGGTTCCGGATTGGAACCGGTCCAACATGGAACCGGTAGCCTCAGAATCGGATCCAATCCGGTTCCTTACCGGTCGGACTGGTTCCGAAATTAGCGGATCCGGAACCGGCCGGTTCCCGATCGGGTCGAGTTGACCTGTTAAGCACCCCTACATTTACCTCAATATTACTCGTCTGGACATTTACGTTGTTGTTCAGAACTTAAGCCAGTTTATGCACACTCCAAAGAAGTCTCATTTGGATGCAACATTTAGAGTTCTTGGGTATCTCAAAGGAATTTTTTTATCTGCCAATAGTGACATCTGTTTAACTGCATATTCGGACTCATGCTGGGCCTCACGTCCCATGGAAAGAAAATCTGTCAATGGTCATATTATCCAACTTGGAACTTCCTCCATTTCTTGGAAGACAAAGAAGCAAAGTACTATCTCTCGTTCCTCGGCTGAGGCGGAATATCGCGCAATGGCATCCGTGACTTGTGAGGTGATTTGGTTGCGTGGTCTTCTTACTGACATGGGTATTGTTTTTCATCAACCTACAATCTTACATTGTGATAATTAGGCTGCAATCTACATCGCTGCCAATCCACTTTTTCACGAACGAACTAACCACATCGAGATTTATTGTCATTTTATTCGTGAAAAAATTAAAGATAAAACCACTGCCACAGTCATATTTCAACACATCAACAACCCGCTGATTTTTTTACCAAAACTTTGTCGAGTGAACGACTTCGTTTTTTGATCTCCAAGCTTAACATGCTCAACCTCATGTAAGCTTGAGGAGGGGTGTTAATATATATACAGAAGTAGCTACAATGAAGTTACTCAGTTGGATTCAGTTGCACGAGAACCGGAATTAGTTGAAGAGATATTAGTTAGTTAGAAGTAGCAGTTAGAGTAATTAGATCAATTTCAAATAGCTGTAAATGTTTACAATAAAAGCATTACATAATGTTTCTGTAAACTCAATAATACAATACAATTTTTCTCATTTTCATAAGAATTCTTCAAGATTTCTTCTTCTCCCAGAGGTTGCGTTGCATCCATGAATGTTCATCACAATCTGCACACTCTCTAACTCTCAAGTCATACATGCCCTTGAGAAAGCTCATAATCCATTCACAAACAACATTTTGTAAAAGTGAACTGCTAAAACATCCGTAAATATCATCATCATACATCAGAGTTCGGCCAAATTATACAAAACATATACACACACACAAAAACACAAATATATATATATATATATATGAATTTGACCAATTTATAAAGTCAAAAGCAACCTAAGATATGGAAAATGCCTTTTGAAGCCTATTGCAGTCGACCAAATAAGCAAAACCATAAGCCATGTTCTTCAAAGTCGACTCGTGCAACTCTGGTGACGAAGTTGCTGTTGCATCCGTCGAGAAGAAAACCCTGAACCCTTTAATAAACGCCTCTCGAGCTGTCGTCTCACAGCATAGGTTGGTCATAACCCCTGTCACTATTACCTCCTTCACTCCCATTTCCAAAAGCTTCTCCTCTAAATTTGTACCTGCAGATAGCCAGGCAGACTTTTCTCCATAACTGCCATTTATCCAGTAACTATATATATAACTAATCGATTAGGTGTGATACAGTGGGCAGAGCAAGGAGTTTTTGCACTGGAGAGACGAATTAAAGTTCTAAATATTCAAAATTTTAAAGGGGTGAAATCATGCTTTTGTAATTATATATTCTTTACTACAGAGATTTGAAAATTGTATCTTTGAAGCTAATTTATCCAGCATAAAACGTTTGCTAGAAAGTGGAATAACTCACAAATCCAACACCTGATGTAATACTGGAACTCAGAAACAATCTTTTTTTCCCCAGACTATTTTGAAAAGAGTCAAATTTCATTAGTAAGTTTCTAACCACCCCATTCGGTCTAACATTTCTATTTTATTATCACCATGTTAAGAAAACATACGAGAATAAACGAACACACAAAATAACTGCATAAAGCATTTAGACAAACCACAGGAAATGAGGTGAAGTTTCAATAGTATTATCACCGATTAAAAAGAAAAAAACAAAAACAAAGAACTTTTTAAAGCAGTTGCCCACTTCCTAATGGAAAAACAAATCGATACTGCATTGCTCTTATTTCGCACCTTCGGAATATCATTTGTGAGCTTGATAAAGTATAAAATATCCAAAGACATTTATGTGTCCCACATTGACTAAACAAGCAATTGTAGAGTAACTAATCAGCTTAAGGTGTTCTCACAGTCAAACAGCTAGTATTTTGGGTTTGAATCTCCTCTCGGCCTTATGACTTAAAATTGGTGCTATTGTTGAGAGTCAACGTAGTAGAAGGAGCGATTTAGAGAAGGGCTACCATTTGATAATGTCAATACATCTTCAGTGTTCATGTTATAGGTTATATCATGTATGAAAGTGCATCTACCACATATCTATATATAAATAAAGTCATACATAGAGTGGATCATCATGGACGATGACTTCTCAAGGTGAGAGGTTTTACATGTTCCATGTTAGCATCATAAGCAATTGTGGAGTAGTTAATAAGTCTGAGGTATTCTCGGATAGTGTTTCGGATTTGGGACATTCTCTCTTGATCTTACGATATTAACATAGGCTACCGAAATAAGCATTAGCTCTTGATACAATTGGTTTTTAAAATGGTAACGGTCTTGGGTACTACTCATGGAATTTTGTAGCTAATGTGAATGATAAGATAGAACTTTTGTTATAGTTTTGGTGATCAGAAAATGTTTGAGCTATGATCAATTCTATTTATCTAGTGATTTGCTTTCCGAATAAGAGAAGAAGAAAACCAAAGAAAATGAGCATGGGCATTCAACATTTCGGTTCAGAATATGATTAGCCAATGACAATTGTGGCTTAGAGTATAATAATCTTCAAGAGGTCCAACTAAGATAAAATACTTCAAAGATTCAGTAAAGAAACTTCTGGTAAAAGGCCCAGAACGGCAAAGGCAAATCAGCAAAAGATCAAGACTAAGTCAACATATTGCTTGAAGCATTCAAGAGTATATACGGCAAAAGACAATCTCTCTACCGGTTTATTGGTTGCTAAACCATGGGAACAACCCTTAAGGGGTAGCAACCCTTGGATGTGAATATTCCCATCCAATGATGTGACCCTTAAGGGCAAGGGTAGCATCGCACCAACCCTCTCTACCAGACGAAGGAATCCAGCATAAAATCAACATAGCTACTTTTTTAGAATAGTTACACTCGTCTCTAAGCTACAAATTTACTTAGATCCGACCACAGTTACCTCGGAACCGAAAATCGAAACCGGAGCTGTTCCTTACGAAACCAAACCGTCTTTCGGTTCCAGAACTGCAGTCAAAACCGAGGAACTACGGATCAGCTCCGGTTTCTAAAAAATAAGAAACCTGAATCGGAACCGAAACCGGAACCTTGTGTAATCATAACCGAAACCAAAATTGATCTTAAATTTTAAGATCCTATAGTATACATTAACACAATAACTGAAGCTGGAGCTATCACTTAAAAACCGAAACCAAACCGTCTTTCGGTGGTTCCAGAACCGCAACCACAATCATGGAAATGCGGATCAGCTACGGTTTCTAAAAATAAGAAACCTAAATCGGAACCGAAACCAGAACCTTGTGTAATCATAACCGAAACCAAAATTGATTAAGATTCAACATCTTTTTTTATTTCTTTGTTAACAGAAACTAAATATTAATGATATTTATAGTGTACCTGTTGAACAATTAGTTTAAAAATAGATAGTTAATTTTTTTACCGTTAAAATTTAAAGGAATAAATTTCAGTTCAATGAACCGTAACCGAAACCGATGGTCACTAAAGCTGAAACGGTTAGAAACCAGAACCAGAATCATATCCAAGCAGTTCAACTTTGGTTCACCTTTCGTTGGAACAGGAACCATCGGTTTTAGAACTGTGGCCAGGTCTAGATACACTACACATCATTATCATCCTCATGACTCAATTACCCATCTCCTTCGTATCATGTTGATTAAGGAGTTCGAGAATCATTCAAATTTATATCAAGTTTTAGTGATTCTAATTGTCAAAATTCCAGGAAACGATGGTCTATATTCACAAGTTCTAACTAATGTTGAGTATCTTGTGATTCTAAGAAGTGAAAACTTATAAGATTAGTGTAGATTAAAAATCACTTCGTAGATTACTTGTTGTTGGAAGAAAAGAGGACCTTGAAAACTTACACAATCTTCTAACATCTACAACTCTCGTGTTCCTTCATAGTTTCTGCATTCTTTACTTTACAGCTTTAGCGTGCCTCTACCGTTCTGCATACTATACTTGATTGTTTTTGCTACTACTTTCATAAACTTGCATAGTTTCAAATCATTCTCAAGATAGATAATCAGTTTCCATATAATTATTTGAGTTGTTTCCACTCAATTCGTAAGAACAAACTCAATATGGTATCCCGGTGATCAATTTGTATAAGAACATTTCAGGAATTAAGTTATCAATTTACAGCTCTTCTTTGCTCCGTATACAGGGGAACAACTAGGAAAAATCCTTTCAAATTCTACCAAATTTTGAAACAGTTTATCTCGCCCATGTACTATGTTTAAGACTTTGCTTTTCAAAAGTGTTTATCTGTAAAACATATTAAAAAAATTAGATTTTAGGTGTTTGATTTCTTTGATTATACTATTACTTCTCTAAAAAAATAGGGGGCAGGTAAAGCCAGAAGCAGAGAAACAAGTCATGATATACTTTTGGCTTCTTTAACTTATCTGGTGTCAATTTTGTAATAAATTGAAGGTCATGCCGCTTTTTTATTTTGATAGCAAACACTCTATTTTTTTTTTATTTTTTATTTTTTATTTTTGCTTAAAATCAACTTTTTCCAACTTTAACCAAAACTATGTAGAATTGCTTTGAATAAGCAATCTAAAACACACCCTTAACATCGATAAGATAACCAAATATAAAATTATTGTCAGTCCACCTATGACGAGCTTCAGTGTTCGTTGCACCTTTTTGAGTCGGACCACATCAAATTTACTCCTTAACACACTATTAAACAAATGTTTCATTTTTCCAGTGTAATAGTTAGATGTTAGCAACAATAATTCAGCTCGTATTATGATGAACTAAGTCTAATTTCTTAATCAATTCAAATAATATCTATAATTTAAAGTTCCATTATTAACCAAGTATAAAGAATAAAAAGCCCATAAAAAAAAGGAATTTATAATCGAATAGTAGCATGATGATATTAAGTACCTCTGAATGCACTGTAAGTGTTCTTCAAAATGATCGGGTCATCCGCGCGCCGGTCCAAATCTGGTACAAGTTCGGAGTCGACGGTGCCGTCGAGGATAATATCGCCGTCCCACCACTCGTAGAGCATGCCGTAGTCAGCGGGAGACTTGTGGCAGTGCCGCGTGAAGAACACCGGCACGGAGGCGCGTCGGCAGATGTCCACGGTGGAGTTAAGAGCAGGAAGCACAGGTTTAGCCATGGAGTAGAAATGATTCTGGATGTCGATCACCAACAGGGCCACCGATTTCGGGTCCGGATATCTCTTCCGGATCTCGAATTTCCTGTAGGAAGACATCAGTTGAAATGGAGCTTCAGTTCTAGCAGTGTGTGAAGTTGAACAAATGGGTGTATCATGCGCCTATCGGTAAAAAAATATTGTTATTTATAAAAGGAATAAAACGAGTTATAAATTTCAAGAACTACAATATTTGGTTTTTATAATAGTAGATAGATATCACTTTTAAAAAAAATAGTAGATATATATATTTCATAATTATGTGCTCAAATTTTAATAGATAAAATATTTTGTATTAATTTTTCATGAGAATTTCGTATGTCGAAAACGAAATTTTATACCAGCATAAAAAAAATTATAATATTTTAGGGTGTATTTGGATTTAGAGCTTTGAAGCCATGTATTTTAAATTCTTGATTTCAAATCAATTTAATTGTTTAGATGAATTTATATCGAGTGCATTTCAACTCCAAATCTTCATTAATTATATAATTATAATAGTAATTGTGATTGTTTTGAAATACACTTAAGATGTGTGTCATTACAAATACAAGTTTCAAAATTATTATCAAATCAAATCCTTCTATTCAAATGAAATTCATCCATCCAAATACAACCTTATTTTATTTTAGGCTCTTGAAGCACAACGTAGATCACATGATGTGCATGCGTGTGTGGATGTGAGAGTGTGTGCGGGTGCGTCTTAATGCACACAACCACATTAAGTGTTCAACATATCAGGAATGATGTTGGAACAATATTTTGGGCTAGGATGAAGACCCACGATGATAGTATTTATCGTGTACGCCCAAATTAATCCTCTCAAGTTAATAACAATAATGAATGTAGTAACGTGAGTAGGGATCGATCTCACGAGGAATGTTATATCTTTGTGTTAACTGGTGCAAAAGAAAATAAGAAGGGGGGTTTTGAAATCAATTGAATTACTACTATGATGCAAAAGCTAAGAAATTATGAATTAAAGTAATATGCAAAATTAAACTAGATGAATTAACTTATGAGAAAAGAGCGATTCTTGGTTTTTGGTTGACTTTACAATTGGTGTTTACTATCTCAATCATCGAACTCCACATGCTATTGAATTTTCATATGAATATTCATCGTTGGATGTTTAATCCAATAATCAAAGTCATATCTCACCTTAAGTATAGTTAAGTAGCCCACACGTTCTAGTTTAACCCTTATCTAACAAACAATCAAAATATGAGCGATTAAGATTTAAATCGATAATGATGAAGCTAAACAACATAATCCAAGCGTCTATGTTTAATCTAGTCAAATCTAGTCAATTGTTTTTTCCTAAGAATTTAAGAAACTTACAAGCGGAAATTTATCAATCTTAGTTGCTTCGTCAATTAAAGGGATCAAACGATTCTGTATTTGATATCTAATTTAGTATTAAATTGCATGAACAATAGTTAGGTGATCAATCTAACAATCAAACAACACAGCCATAACAATAACATCAGAAAAAAACAATTGATACTCAATGAAAATCAACAAACAAAACTTATTCTCACGAGAATCGTAAACTCCGATGTATCGTCTTCCTTAACCAAGAATCACAAGAGTGTTGAGCCAATCATGACTAAATAAAAAACAATCAAAACTAATATAAAAAAGCATGAACAAAAGTATAATGTTACTAAAGTATACCACGATTCCGGAGCATCAAATCTGTATTCGTGCATTTGAATCTTCGAGTTCTTCTTCCACAATTTAGAGAGAACTATTCTAACTCTAAAAATATCAGGAATAGTCTGATTTGAGGTCCCCCAAAATCGTGTATATAGGGTAGGAGTCTGATATGGTAGGTAAAAATCTATCCAAAGATGGAAAAATCGTGTTTCCTTAATTTTCAAGATTCTGCCGGCGATCGATCGCAGAATAATCGATCGCGGATGGCTAGCGATAGAACGCCAGCCTTTATTTTTCAAACAGAATGTCTTGGCGATCGATCGCGGCATTTTGCCGATCGATCGCCCGTCTTCGCTTTTTTTAATTTATTCTTGTTCAGTGTGTCTCGGCGATCGATCGCTGCATGATACCGATCGATCGCCGAGTCATTATTTTTGTTGACTCTTTTACTCTCTTTGACGATCGATCGGGGCTTTTGTGGCGATCAATCACTGTCCTTTGTTCACTTTTATGCATTTTTATTGGTCTACTTTGATACATCGTCAACTCCAATGCATTTCTTGATCCTTATTCGCCCTTGTTAGCTCGATTTCTTCGATTCCACCTACATTTACAAAAATATACGATTAGGTAGCACATGCATCGATTTATCCATCAAAATATACCAAATCGTAGACAATTAAACGCAATAGATGTGTCTATTTTTAGTCACATCAAACTCCCCCATACTTAGTCTTTGCTCAACCTCGAGTAAATCAGATAAAACTACAATCTTTTTTGTTGGCTCATAGCGTCGTAACAAACAACTTATCCTCACTTTAATGCCTCAACAATTTTAAACATGCATAATAATGAAAGGTGGTGAAAAGTTAACAGTGGAACAAGTTCAATCCCTAGACATCTCATACTCAACAAAGCAACGAGCATGTGCGTGTGGTCATAAACAAGTGTCATATACAAATTATAGATCCAATAAATGTAAACCCACAATAGTTCAAGTTGTACACCAACACAAGTATAAGCTCAGTTGCACAATCTTCTCCACTATCTTAGCCACTTTGCAAACATAAATTAAGTAGGTCTTTATTAGCTTGTAGTTTGGTCTTGGTATGACTTATGAAAGAAAATGTAAGGTGTATCAAACAAGAGAGTATAATGATATGCACACTAAAGAGCTTCTCTTCTTGCATGAATTCTTTAAACTTTGTTATTTTTGCAAGGTTTAATCAATTATTTTCTTCTTTTGTGCCTTGGCTCCCTTGGAGTCATGTTTTTCTAATTTTTCAAGGCATCTCCTTTTCTTTCATGCATCATTCTTTTAACAATAAGCTCACAAATAAATGATTCAGTTATAACATAAATGCATGTGAATGAAACACATCATACTCCATCAAAGGTATAGATTAAAATCATATTTAGGCTCATTAGGGAATGATGATAAGCTAGTCAAAGAATGTCGAATGTGGGTTGTTTGTATGCTTAGCATACAACCATTCTTTTACATTAAAGCTCAAAAATGGTACTAGTGATTGATTTTATTTACATGGTAGGCTTGAAAGGCTCAAACTCTTCAAAGAACGCCTATATCAATTTCATGTTCGCAAGTAGTCTAGACATACGCCTCAAAGAGCATGTAGACTTCTTAAGACTATCACACAATTCACACAATCTTCACTATGCTATGCACACTTCACAAGTCATGACAATATCGTGCTCAATATATTCAACTACTATGTCAAAGCATAATTTGCATTAGAGTTCAAAGTGTTCCAATGTTAACAATTCACCTATGTTCAAAAACATGAATGTCATCAATTAGGTTTCATCATGTGCTAGTGATTCTAAGCATGCGTTCATTACTAACTATGAGCTCAAATTTTTTCAAATTTTTCAAATTTTTGTATTTTTATAATAAGAAAGCAATAACACACTACTGCTCCATCCCCCATACTTAAATTGTCCCCAATGTAAGTCAAAATTGTAAGGAAAGATAAATTAGATACTAATAAAATAAAAATGAAAAGGAAAACTAACTCCCATTGGGTTGCTTCCCAAGCGGGGCCATTATTTAACGCCGGTTGCCCGACGCCAGTCTTTGATCAAGGTAGGTTATGCGGTGTTGCTCCATCATTCCTTCTCTACCACAATATCTTCTTAATTCCTCTAAACTTTGGTTTGGTCGCCTTGCTCTTCTTTGAGAGGTCATCATCAGTCTTCTTTCCTCCTTCATCGTTTGTTGATTGCTGTTGTCGATCCGGAGGGTGTTTCCTTTCAACAATAGGATCCTGCAAATGAAAAGAGATAGGGACAGCAGTATCATGAGTAGATAGAGCAACAATGATATGAAAATTATGCACAAGATTTGAGTCTGTACCTCCATTGTCCACAAGGCCCTCAGTAGCCTTTTCCATCTTACACAAGTTATCAAATTCAAATTCAGAATCAAGTTCATCATTGATATGAATAGCGTAAATAGAATGCTCATGAGTTTTATTGGGTTCATAGATATTGAATTTTTCAATCTCACCATCAAACTCCATTGTTAACATGCCGTTATTAACATCTATCACAGTTTTAGAGGTTTTCAAGAATGGTCTCAATAATAAGATGGGGCTAGATGGATCACCATTTTTCATGTCTAAGACATAGAAATCAGCGGGGAAAACCAAATTCTCTATTTGTACAAGTACATCATCTACTATCCCCCTAGGAAAAACAGTGGACTTATCAGCTAATTGTATCACAGTAGAATTCCGTTTCAAAAGTCTATGTTTCAATTGTGTGTAGATTGAGTAAGTCATGACATTGATAGAAGCTCCTAAGTCTAGCACTGCCTTACCAATCCTAGTGGTTCCAATCACACAGGGGATATAAAATGTTAGGATCGGTCCGGAGTGTTTAGAGGGGGGGTGAATGAACACTCCTTCTAAAATTTAATCCCTTGTGATTTCTTTCGGATTAGTGAAAGAAATCTGTTTCTTAATCAACTCTTTTATAGAACATACCACTGAATGTATAAGTGCGGAACGGTCTGTTTATATATTTGTAAGGACGGCTCGATGGCTTGAATGAAAGAACGAGTGCAGAACGATAAGAACACAGAATATGTTTATGGAAGTTCGAAGGTGGTGTAATCCTTCTACGTCTCCCCTTCTTCCAATTAAGGAAGGTTTCTACTAGAAGACTTTGATTTATACAATCCTGTTGTACAAACCCGATTCAGGCTGGATTTACCCCACTACCAGTCTGAAACTCCTAGTCACTCGATCTGTTCAGACACTCTCTGTCTGACAGTTACAATTTGTTTCTTACTTCTGTTTTTCAATACAGAATACACAAGATGCGCACAGTGATCCTAAATGATCAAGTATTACAATGTAATCGTGCTAAGAATAATTCAGCTCGAGAGCTTCTGAGCTTGAAAGCTTGTGCTGTTTTTCGATTTATCAGCAAGAGTCTTGTTTTGTTGTGTCACTCGTATGTGTCCTTGTTTCTGTATTGTTGTTGCATCCTTTTATAGTTGCATGTACCAACGACATCATTTCCTTTAATGTGCAACTCTTGACTCTGCTTAATCTCTGAGTAAGCTACAGTCTTCTTCTTCAGGATACTTGCCGTTCTGGTTCATGCTTTCGGCGACTGTCAGGTAAGCTCTTCTTTGTCTTCTTACCTTTTGTGGTAATTTTCAGTCTTTGGTCCTTTGTAGCATTAATTACGACATTAAATGCTACAATAAATAGCCGTTAATGATTCGGACTGAAGAACCAATCTTTATACATCCTTGACTGCTCTGATCTGATAAAGATTGAGATCGATCTGAAGCTTCGATCTAGTCAGTCTGATATCTCGATCCGGTCTGATATGTGATATGGCTTATCAGTTTGTTCTGTTTTGAGCTATCGATCTGGTCAGTCTGATTACCCTCGATCCGGTCTGATATGCTTTGTCATCTTATCAGCTTGATCTGTTTTGGGCGATCGATCTGATCAGTCTGATTTCTCTCGATCCGGTCTGATATGTTTTGTCATCTTTAAAATCTCATCGATTAAGTTCGGAACTAACAAATTCCCCCTTTTTGATGATGACAAAACCTAGCTTCTAAGTCTTTTTAACCAGTCTGATAAGAACTCTGAAGCGAATACTTTTGGATCGATTACGTCTTCTTGTTCAAAATAAATGAACATTATTAAGTTGGATCGATTAAGCCTTTTATTATTAAGCCTTTTATTTTAGTTCAAAATAAATGAACAAGGACTTAACAAAGAAAGATTTCTTTATTGATCAACAGTCTTGCATACAGACAGTCTGAATATTTAAGCAATCTATTATCTTGAAGACTGATGCGGCTTGAAGTCTTTTTTCTTTTCCCCCTTTTTGTCAGCAGCAATCTCTTGGAGAAAATCTACAACTTGTGCTAGCTGAGCGCTGATAGCGTCTAGACGAGTATCTTGAGCGCGAAGGGAGTTGGCGACGGATGCTCTGACTTCAGTGGCCAATCTGCTCTTTTCTCAGGCTGTTCTTATAAGTGGCTTGCTGAGAGAACAAATCGTTCAGTCCTCGCTGAAGGCTGCCGATACTGGCTGTCATCTTCTCTTTGAATGAATCAAAGTCCAAAGCTGTAAGCCTCTGACCTTGGTGAACTTCTAGAACACGTTGAGAGAGTGACAGACAATTGTCAGATAGGTGCTGAAGGGTCCTTGCCAGGAATGGAGGTGCATCAGATTGTCGGCTTGAAGAGTGATCTGATGATGACAATGCATGATCATCTTCTTCAGCAATCGGCACAATTGAAGATACAGCAGCTTGGTGACTTTCGGACCGGATCAAGGTGACCAGATCCGAAGAAAATGCTTGCATGAAAGCTATATCTTCATCTGAGTGGACTGGAGGAGTGCTGGGTCTGGAGGGCTCCTCAATTTGTAGAGCTGCAACAACTGTGGAAACCACCAGATCCGGATCGACGAACTCTGGTGCGCCAACTGTTGCAAGTTCTGCGGTTGGACTGAGTTGAACGTGGGAGGCTGACGATCCCAAGGGAATAGATGGTGTTGGAGATTCCAACAAGACATTCAATGGTTCATCTTCTGTAGCAGACGGAGCATTAGGCAATGGCTGCTCCGCTGTCTGATCTGCTACTAGATCTGCAGTCTGATCTGCTGCGCGATCTGCTGTCTGATCTGCTACTAATTCTGCAGTCTGATCTGCTGCGCGATCTGCTGTCTCATCTGCTACTAATTCTGCAGTCTGATCTGCTGCTCCAGAGGGAATAACCTCAATAAAGGGTTCTGCCAGAGTCTTGCTTGCAGAGGGATGATCCGGGCTGGTTACTGGAGTGGATATGCTGATCTTCTGTCGTTGAAATCGGACAGCTAAATGGAGAGCATGAATATCCATCTCTAATTGAGCAATAACAGCCCCATCATCTCTGGCAGTTGGAACATTCGGATCGAAATTCGCTTTCTTAGCAGCTAAGAGCAGAGACGCCAGTCTGAATCTTTGATTCGCCTTAAATAGCTCTTTGCGCTGCACAGCAATCCGAACATCATCGGTCTCTGTCCCCTTCAGAACTTCTTCTTCCATTTTCTGAAGGCGTCTGAGTTTGCCGAAGAACCTCTCAATGTGGTTGATCGTTCTGTACTCGACGTACTCATCAAAAACCACAATGAGCTCCTTTACTTGCTCGTCAACGTCCTCCATAGCAATGTCAATTGCTGTCTGCGCTGCAGATTTGGGCTTAGAGGATAGTGGTTCGGAGAGAATTTAAATACAAAATAAAGAATTTATTGTCCAGACAGATCATAGGATAACATCAGATTGACATAGATCGGTCTGAAAGTTCGGACCGGTCTGTGTCTTTCTAAACATTGTATTATCGATCTGTGGCAATAAGAATCTTTAAACGCGAAAAGAAGAAAACATCTAAACTATCAAGATAAGTCAATTAAACCAAGAATTTGACGGAAATAATTAAACTTAGCCTCAGGAAGTGGTTTGGTGAAGATGTCTGCTGCTTGCTGCTCTGTTGAGATGTGCTCGATCCGAATCTCCTTTTTGCCAACATGATCTCGAATAAAATGATGTCTTATATCAATATGCTTTGTTCGAGAGTGCAGAACTGGATTATACGTGATAGCGATTGCACTTGTGTTGTCGCAAAATATCGGAGAGTCAACAGCTTGGATGCCATAGTCTTTGAGCTGGTGTTGAATCCAGAGCATTTGAGCGCAACAGCTTCCAGCGGCAAGATATTCTGCTTCAGCTGTAGATGTGGCAATTGATGTTTGCTTCTTACTGAACCAAGAGATCAATCTTTCACCTAGAAATTGACATGTTCCACTGGTGCTTTTACGGTCAATCTTACAGCCATCGTAGTCTACGTCTGATCTCCGATCAAGCTGAAGTTAGAATCTTTGGAGTACCAAAGACCAACGTTCTGAGATCCTTTCAAGTATTTCAGAATACGCTTAGCAGCAATAAAATGTGATTGCTTTGGTTCTGACTGAAATCTGGCGCACATACAGACTGAGAACATAATATCGGGCCGGCTCGCTGTAAGATATAAGAGCGATCCGATTAGTCCTCTATACATAGTCACTTCGACTCCCGTTCCCCCTTCGTCTTTGTCTAACTTGATTGTAGGACCCATTGAAGTGGATGCAGTTGAGCATGTTTCCATTCCGAATCTCTTAAGCAGCTCTTTGGTATACTTGGTTTGGTTGATGAAAATACCATTGCTGAGCTGTTTGACTTGGAGACCCAAAAAGAAAGAGAGTTCTCCCATCATGCTCATCTCAAACTGTCCCTGCATCAACTTGGAAAATTTCTCGCATAATTTGGGGTTAGTTGACCCAAAGATTATATCATCAACATAAATCTGAACTAGCAGAGTATGTTCCCCCTTAGTGAATTTAAAGAGAGTTCTATCTACTGAGCCGATCTGAAAATCATGGTTCAGCAGAAATTGAGATAGAGTGTCATACCAGGCTCTTGGTGCTTGTTTCAGACCATATACTGCTTTATTCAGTAGGTATACATGATTAGGGAATGAGTGGTTCTGAAATCCAGGAGGTTGCTCAATGTAAACTTCCTCCTGAAGCTTACCATTAAGAAAGGCGCTTTTGACGTCCATCTGATATACCTTGAAGTCTTTAAAGGCAGCATATGCAAGAAAGATTCTGATTGCTTCAAGTCTGGCGACTGGTGTAAAAGATTCATCGAAGCCAATTCCTTCTTCTTGTCGGAATCCTTGTGCCACCAGTCTGGCCTTGTTTCTAACCATAGTTCCATCTGCGTCCAGCTTGTTTCTGAAAACCCATCTGGTTCCAATAACAGGCAGATCGCTTGGTCTATGGGTTAGACTCCAAACTTGATTTTGTTCGAATTGATTAAGCTCTTCTTGCATGGCCTTAATCCAGTTGAAATCAGTCAGAGCTTCATCGATCTTCTTAGGTTCCAGAGTTGAGATGAAGGCAGCATGAGTGAACTCATCCATCATCTGTCCTCTGGTTCTAATCGGTGCAGAGGGACTTCCAATCACTATATTAGGTGGATGCCTCTTAGTCCATCGATAGCTTGACTCTGGATTGTCTGGTCCAGCCGGATGAGTAGTAGTAGCGGTATGATCAGCATCTGCTTTGATATGTGAGTTTGGATCATCCGGACCGGCTCGATCCGAAGAAGCTTCAGTGCCTTGATCCGATCTGGCTGGTACTTCAGGTTCTGGTGGATTGTCTCTTGACCTGTTAGCTACAATCTCATCATCACTGTTAGCTTCGAGATGGATATTTTCCATCTGATTTTGAATTGATTCTTTGTTACCCTCAACACACAAAGATTCATCAAAAACTACATGAACTGATTCTTCTACAGTTAAGGTTCGATTATTAAAAACACGATAAGCTTTGCTAGTTGATGAATATCCTAAGAATATTCCATTATCTGACTTAACTTCAAATGTTGTAAGATGATACTTACCAATGTTGTGAACGAAGCATTTACAGCCAAATACATGAAGGTGAGAAATAGACGGTCTGTTACCAGTCTATATTTCATATGGAGTGAGATTCAGCTTCTTGTTAATCATAGACCGATTTTGAGTGTAGCATGCAGTATTTACAGCTTCTGCCCAGAACTTTTGTGAAATTCCAGAATCAGCAAGCATTGTTCTTGCTGCTTCTTTGAGCGTTCTGTTTCTTCGTTCTGCAACTCCATTGTGTTGAGGAGTTCGAGCGGCTGAAAACTCATGCTTAATTCCATAATCTTCTAGGAAGGATTCAAGATTCTGATTTGAAAACTCAGTGCCTTTGTCACTTCGAATCCTGTCTATGCTGGATGATTTCTCATTCTGAGTGAATTTCAGCAGATTGATCAACTTCGGACCGGTCTGATCTTTACTGCTCAACAATATAGTCCATGTAAAGCGTGAGTAATCATCAATAACAACAAGAGTATACCGCATTCTCCCTAAACTTGTTATTGGTATAGGACCAAACAAGTCCATATGCAATAGTTCTAAACAACGGGAGGAGGATTTGGCATTCTTGTTTTTGAAGGATGATCTGATCTGTTTGCCCATTTGGCAAGCTTCGCAGATCTTATCCTTAGCAAAATCGATCTTGGGCAGACCGATAACTAAATCATGTTTACACAGGCTAGAAATAGTCTTAAAATTGATATGATTCAAGCGTTTATGCCATAGCCAGTGTTTATTATCATTGTTAGCGATGAAGCAAGTAGGATTATCAGGTTGAGCATGATTCCAATTAATCTTATATGTATTTCCATTCCTGATTCCTACAAGCATGGTTATACCGTCTGATGATTTAACAGTGCAAGTGTGTTTATGAAATTCTACAGCATAACCATTATTACAAAGTTGACTTATACTAATCAGATTATAGCACAGATTTTCAACTAACAGCACATCATTGATAATAATGTTACCATGGACAATCTTACCCTTGCCCACGGTCTTACCCTTTGAGTTATCCCCGAAAATGATCTTGGGTCCAGTACATTCTGTAACTTCAGACAGCAGCTCGATGTTTCCAGTCATGTGACGAGAACACCCGCTGTCCAAGTACCAGTCTGATGCAAGTTTCTTCGGTACCTGTCATCAAACATATTTATTGTTGGTATCCAATCCTATTTGGGTCCAGAACGGATTAGCCATTTGGGAACCCATGTCATGACCCAAAACTCTATAAGATCATGCATACGCATCATGGTATATATTTTGACATTTCATATGTGCATTGGAAATCATAAAGATTGTGTATATATATCTGTATTATAAATATACTTGACTAAATGGGAAAATAGTGAATAAATGTAGAAGACTAATAGGTATAGTGAATAGATTGTAAAAAAATATTGAATAGATTTGAAAAATAATGAATAAATTGTAAAAAAATAATACTATATATAATATATATATTGAATAGATTTTACTTTAATGAATAGATTGTCAAGAATTGATAAAAACCTGATTTCATGAATTCATAAAAGAAGGTTGTACTTTATATTGGCAACCTTGTACCTTTGACTAAGAAAACAAGTTGTCTTAGACAAACCCATGTGAATAAGAAAATGTCATTGGGAGTTAGTGGAGGTGAGTAGCACGTGGAACCTTCAGCTCATGTACTTAATGATCTAACTGATAAATCCATGTAAAACCGATGGAAATTCGTACTAAAATGTTCAGTACAAGTCGAGCAAATTAAGAAGTCCTGTACATGAAAGTGCAGCAGTTTGCAAAGGCAGGTCAAGTTTCTTTTAACATAGTAACTAATTTTTTTTAATACATATGCATTATGAGATGCTAGACGTGATTTATATCAATTCTTGTGAAACCAATTATACTGACTTCATGTAATAATACTTTACTCCTTATGCAATTATTCGAAAACCTTGTTTTGGTAATTATTCCTATAGTGATTTCATGTGAAACTACAGTTGGAGAGCATATGAAGACAAGCTACATGATTGCATGATTTATTATAAAATCTCGACATTATGTGATTTCAGTATAATCTACTGATTATGCGATAAGTAGTTATAGGTTAAACTTGTATGTCCATACGTCATTTAACAACCAGGTTTAAAGATTGAAGGTAAAATATAACTTGGGAACATATGTAATGATACTACTAATTAGTGTTAGCTTAAACACGAAATACTCATGTTATTAGTTGCACCCTATATATTCATAGAGGATATAATGTTAGAATGAAGTACTATATCCAAAAAGCCTAACTCATAAAGTATGTGCAAAAGAATGATATATGACTCATGAAGATAGCCTCAACATACTGCAATTGTTACTAAACATATGGTATTACATCTCGTTATTCATTTTCATACCCTTATAGGTCAAAATCTCGATAAAGGCACATATAACACAAATTAAGCAAAATCATCGAGATTTGGACAAAACCTGGTGAGTATATCCTATAACTTGGTATTTAACTGTACATAAGTATATGATTTATGTTCTATGAATTACGTTTATAAAGGATGTACATACGTGTTGTATATGATGTGATGTTTCATTATATTGAAATGTGATTATGAATTGTGCATTCATATGCATACATAAGAGATTAATGAACTCTGTTATGGATGCTAAGGATCTTGAACCATGTGTTATTTCATTCTGAGTACGGTCAAAATTACAGAATCAAAGAATATCGATCCCGAGTTAATTGAGAACTCAAAAGGGGATCTACAGAGTGCCATGGCCATCTTGTGATCACAAATTGTTCATGATTCTAGTGGATCCATAACAGAAGAACAAATAATCATACATACATGTGTACATGTGAATTACTTGTTGTACAAGTATTACTACAGTTTTGATGAGTTATATACTTATGTGATGTTAAATATCGGTTATTTGTATATACTCAGTGAAGTGTTTTGTTTCAGATAATCCAAAGTAAAAGTCGACTCTAGAGGAAGGTCTAGAAGTCTTTTTGAAGTAGTATGGATACAAGGTTGGCCGGCTGATCTGTAGTTCTTCTCCCTCTGCTCATCATTGTACATATAAGTGTATAGGTTTTTGGTGTGGGTAATGCGAGATACAACATCAAACCATTTTTGTGGCATATATGCCATGTACATATGGTTATGGAAAAGTTTTCAATTTACATGGTATAAAGTAAAATTTCCGCTGCAACGAATTAAATATGGTACTATAGTAATGCTATAGTCACAATCATGTGTATGTATATAAGTAATGTGACGCCCTTACAGGTTAAATGTTAGGCGACATGCCTCATGTATTTACACGTGTATAAAAGAGATATGCGTGTCCTGTGTAAAAAAAAGGTAGGGGTGTCACAACCCACACCTGTAACAGCTTTAATGGCTTGTGTGTGTGTGGTGTGCTGTGAGCTGGTCTGTTTCGATGTTGTGTGTGATAATGTGTGCGATATGGAACCCTTTGATTCTCATGGGGTAGTCTATATCTTCGTTGAACTGGTTTTGAATTATAGTAATTGTATTGTCTTCCTTACCTTCGATCTTGCACCCTTAGATTTGGTCTGAAAGACGCAAAGCTTGCTGGTGCCTTTTCTTTGGCTTGGTTGACATATCCAATTCCTTTTCTCAAACCTTGATTCACGAAAGAGACTCCTGTTTGAATCGTAGGTGCTTCAGTCTCATATACTGTACTGGATTTAACAAATGTCATTTGTTTGATTTTGTTCTTTACCAGCAACAGTTCAGATTCATCTTTGGTGGATTCTTTGGTGTCAAAGCCTATGCCGGTGAAATCACCAACGTTTCTTTGTACCTCTTGTAATTCTTCCAAAGATGTTCTGGATTTTGTCCATGTTTTGAATATATGAGAAAGCTTAGCATTTTGTGTGCTAATTCTCTTATTTTCTTCATGGAGCTGATCATAGGAGATTTTCAGCTTATTCAGCTCGATCTGGAGATTGTTGCACTCACCCTGCTCAGAGCAGCTAGGTTTGTTGTGCTCATCCATTTGATCATTAAATTTAGCTTTATTTTTCTCAAATGATTCAGCTAAGATCCTATAATCATTAGCCATGTCTTGCAGTGCGGACATAAGCTCTTCACGTGTAAATTCATTTGAGTCAAAATCAAATACCTCGTCTGTCTAACTCATCTCTTCGTCTGCCATTAGACATTGAATATCTTCTTCGCTTTCGCTGGAAGAATATTCGGAGCTTTCTGAATTGGAGTCAGTCTGAGCCTACTTGTTGTTTCCTTCTTCAGCTACTAGGACCTTTTGGGACTTTCCATGATTTTTGCGGTCTTTGTAGTGCTTCTTTTTCCTATCATCGCGATGCTTCTCCTTCCGTTCTTCTTTCTTCGGTCTGGTGCAATCTGCAATGAAATGTCCGGTCTTACCACAATTGTAGCAAGCCTGATCATTAACAGCATCGTCCTTTCTTGATTTATAATGAGAGGGTTTAAAGTTCCTCTTATTTTTAGACATGAATTTACCAAATTTCTTGATAAATAATGACATAGCATCATTACTTATCTGTTCGATAGATCGATCTGATGTGGAGGCAATCTGGTCTGGAATAGCTGCCAATGCTTTGTTTGGTTGAGAGATGAATGTCTCTGCTTCACCTCTGCTTATCAGTTCGAACTCATATGCTTTAAGATCTGCGAACAGATCATGAAGGTCAACCTTGTTCAGATCTTTGGACTCCCTCATTGCAATGGTCTTAACATCCCATTCTTTTGGCATGGCTCTCATAACTTTCAGAGCGATCTCTCTGTTTGAGTATTCCTTGCCCAGACCATTCAGTTCATTAATGATGCCAGTGACTCTTTCATCAAACTCGTTTAGAGTTTCTCCACTCTTCATCTTTATGCTCTCAAATCTTTGAAGAGCAACAGTCAGCTTGTTTTCTTTGGTCTGGTCGTTGCCTTCACATAGCTGTGTTATCTTCTCCCAAATTTCTTTGGCAGTAGAGCACATTTTGATTTTGCTGAACATGTTCTTGTCCAATGTCTTGAACAAGATGTCTTTGGCAACATTGTCGAGATTTGCTTTCTTTCTTTCCTCATTCGTCCAGAGGGATCTGTCATTCTCTACCATTTGTGGTTCTCCACCAGTAATGGCGACTGCTGTATTGACTTTCAGAATCTTCATTGGTCCATCAGTGATGACGAACCACATATCGTCATCCTGAGCTGCCAGATGAGCTTGCATTCTGATTCTCCAGTCATCATAGTCTTCTTTTGAGAACATATGAATTTTGTTGAATGATGCCATCAGCTCAAGTGTCTTTGTGCTGATTAAGATGACCTGCTCTGATACCACTTGGTAGGATCGGTCCGGAGTGTTTAGAGGGGGGGTGAATGAACACTCCTTCTAAAATTTAATCCCTTGTGATTTCTTTCGGATTAGTGAAAGAAATCTGTTTCTTAATCAACTCTTTTATAGAACAGACCACTGAATGTATAAGTGCGGAACGGTCTGTTTATATATTTGTAAGAACGGCTCGATGGCTTGAATGAAAAAACGAGTGCAGAACGATAAGAACACAGAATATGTTTCTGGAAGTTTGAAGGCGGTGTAATCCTTCTACGTCTCCCCTTCTTCCAATTAAGGAAGGTTTCTACTAGAAGACTTTGATTTATACAATCCTGTTGTACAAACCCGATTCAGGCTGGATTTACCCCACTACCAGTCTGAAACTCCTAGTCACTCGATCTGTTCAGACACTCTCTGTCTGACAGTTACATTTTGTTTCTTACTTCTGTTTTTCAATACAGAATACACAAGATGCGCACAGTGATCCTAAATGATCAAGTATTACAATGTAATCGTGCTAAGAATAATTTCAGCTCGAGAGCTTCTGAGCTTGAAAGCTTGTGCTGTTTTTCGATTTATCAGCAAGAGTCTTGTTTTGTTGTGTCACTCGTATGTGTCCTTGTTTCTGTATTGTTGTTGCATCCTTTTATAGTTGCATGTACCAACGACATTATTTCCTTTAATGTGCAACTCTTGACTCTGCTTAATCTCTGAGTAAGCTACAGTCTTCTTCTTCAGGATACTTGCCGTTCTGGTTCATGCTTTCGGCGACTGTCAGGTAAGCTCTTCTTTGTCTTCTTACCTTTTGTGGTAATCTTCAGTCTTTGGTCCTTTGTAGCATTAATTACGACATTAAATGCTACAATAAATAGCCGTTAATGATTCGGACTGAAGAACCAATCTTTATACATCCTTTACTGCTCTGATCTGATAAAGATTGAGATCGATCTGAAGCTTCGATCTAGTCAGTCTGATATCTATCGATCCGGTCTGATATGTGATATGCCCTATCAGTTTGTTCTGTTTTGAGCTATCGATCTGGTCAGTCTGATTACCCTCGATCCGGTCTGATATGCTTTGTCATCTTATCAGCTTGATCTGTTTTGGGCGATCGATCTGGTCAGTCTGATTTCTCTCGATCCGGTCTGATATGTTTTGTCATCTTTAAAATCTCATCGATTAATTTCGGAACTAACATAAAACATACCAGGTCCTTATATTTTGTGGGAATGCTTCCTTGGATGACCGCAGAAACATTCTCACCTAGCTCAATCTTGGGGCATCTTTTGAGTTCTTTGCTCCTATCCGTTTTCCATACTTCCTTCAAGAATCTTGCATGTCGATGTATTTTCTTCATGACATCATATAGTGGAGTGTACTCTTCGCACCTCCAGAATGTGTCGTAAAGTCCTTTGATGCCTACGTCCTTCCTGTTATCCTTCAATACAAGGGGTAATGGGGGTTCAATTTTATATTCACGAAGTGTAGGGGAATTACCTGTAAGTAATCCAAGAGCATACAACGCAGCGGAATAAAATATATATAGGATTACAAACCAGCAGATCTATACATAGGTTATCATATCGGATTAAGGTATACGAAGGTCTCACCCTTGTAGCGTGTTTGAAGCAGAATCCACGGAGCAGCACCACGTCCTACGCCTTCTCCGAGTCAATAGCAAAACTCAATGAGTTTTGCCTCAACGGTATCCACACGATCAAATCGGGTGAAGGGATAGTCTAAGGACAAGTTGCTAGACTCGTTCTTAAACCGAAACAAGAAGCACTCTCGATTCACAATCGAAAAGAATGGCCGGAATCCACCAAAACTCACGTCGGCTGTCATGAAGCCGAGAGAGCTTGGAGAGCTTAGAGGCGGCCGAGAGCTTTCTTGGATTTAGGTTGGAATGAATGGTAAAATTAATGTCCAACAATTAATTATACCAAGTTATTAAAAGGGCTTAATTAAGTTCAAGACTTTCTTAAAGTCTTATGGGCCCAAACCCATGATTTAATTAAGTTATTTTAATCATTCAATTAAGACTCCTCTTAATTAATTAATTCATCCAATGAATTTAATTTCCCTTATCGATTTAATCTTTTGTGCGACCCGATAGGATCTTGTAATGTTGGCAGTGACATAAAATCTCATTTTATGTCGCAAGCAATGAGCGGTATCTAGCAACACATCAATGCTACCCAAATTACAAGAATGTCAATGACTCGACATAACCTAGGAACTTGTGATAATATTAACCATGTAACTTAATCCCTTTGTCCTTTGTGTTTAGATTGAACACGAGTCATGGAATAGTCATACTCGTATATCCAATCTTTATTTCTTGATCCCCAAGTAGAACTAGAATAAACGAATAAGCTCGATATCTCATATCGACTCATTCGAGCATGGCCATGCATTTTAGTTCTCACTTGATCAAGGGCCAAACACATCTCCTGTTATATAGGAGGGACAAATCCTATCTCGATCAGTCAACATCCCTCTACATAATTCGTAGTGTATCCAATAGTCGCCTTTATAGTATACCCTGTTACGGGTAACGTTTGACGATATCAAGATACATAACTCCTTATGTTGGGATCTCTGATGATCACAAGTCGTAAGGATTGCATACATTATTATCACTATGAGAATTGCATATGCCGATCATATAACTATCCATGTTGCATTCTCATGGTGGGTCTGTCCAGTACATCGTTCTCTAACATGTACCCATATGTTGATTTGATATCTCATATCAATGAACAATTCATCGATCAACATATACTAGTCTCTACGTATTATCATTATCCATATTCATGATAATACTTGACTAGGGACATCTTTAAGAATAATACAATATTATTCTAAGGACATTAACATATATATTAATTCACAATGCACAGTTAAAAGATTAATATAAAATAATGAATTGCCATTCATAAAACCATAAACATTGTAAGTCTTAAACAATCATCTAATGACTTGTCTTAGGGCATATCCCAACAAATCTCCCACTTGCACTAAGACCACTCAGACATATACCTAATGCCTAGAGATCTAGTATGACGATCATGCTTCTGCTGTGACAGCGGCTTCGTCAATGGGTCAGATACATTATCATCTGTTGGTACTTTGCATATTTTAGGCAAAACACATATCCTTATTGTGATCGAAAATCATCTTTGTCGGTTTGGAAGCTTGCCTCAGTGTAACCCATTACATTGAGCTCTTCCTCACCTCCATAAATCAAGAATGTATCCTTAGTCCTTCTTAAGTACTTCAGGATGTTCTTGACAGTAATCCAGTGACCTTCACCTGGATCAACTTGATATCTGCTCGTCATGCTCAAAGCATACGATACATCGGGACGAGTACATATCATGGCATACATGATAGATCCAATAGCTGACGCGTATGGAATCTTACTCATGCGTTGTCTCTCATCTGGTGTTGAAGGACACTGTTCCTTCGAGAGATAAATACCATGTGTCATAGGCACAAATCCTTTCTTGGATTCTTGCATGCTAAACCTTTTAAGCACCTTGTCTATGTATGTACTTTGACTTAGACCAAGAAGCCTTCTCGATCTATCTCTATAGATCTTGATTCCTAATACATAGGTGGCTTCTCCTAAGTCTTTCATCGAAAAGCAGTTCCCTAGCCAAATCTTTATAGATTGCAAGGCAGGGATATCATTTCCAATAAGAAGTATGTCATCTACATACAACACTAGGAAAATGATTACGCTCCCACTGACCTTCTTGTAGACACAAGGTTCATCTTCATTTTTGATAAAACCAAACTCTTTGATTGCATCATCAAAACGAAGATTCCAACTCCGAGAAGCTTGCTTCAATCCATAAATGGATCGTTGTAGCTTGCATATCTTTCCAGCATCCTTTGGCTCGACAAAACCCTCGGGCTGTGTCATGTACACATCCTCGAGCCGATTTCCATTAAGGAAAGCTGTTTTTACATCCATCTGCCAGATTTCATAATCATGAAATGCAGCTATTGCAAGTAAGATCCTTATGGATTTAACCATGGCCACTGGTGAAAAGGTTTCATCATAGTCAATACCATGATTTGTTTGAATCCTTTTGCAACCAGCCGACCTTTATAGGTTTGTACGTTACCATCCATATCGTCTTTTTCTTGAAAATCCATTTGCACCCTATGGGTCGTACCCCTTCAGGTGGATCAACCAAAGTCCATACTTGGTTTGCATACATAGATTCCATCTCATATTTCATGGCCTCTTGCCATTTCTCAGAATCATTGCCCATTATAGCTTGTTGATAAGATGACGGCTCATCCTCATCAATAAGTAGTAAGTCACCTTGTTGAGTCACAAGAAATCCATATCTCTGTGGCTCCCGGTGTTCTCTTACAGACCTACGCTGGGCTTGTGTCTCTTGAGCAGGTGCTTCTTCCACAACAGCTTGCGGTGCCTGCTCTGTTTCCATCTCAATCTCAGGTTCAGTGTTTTCTTGTGGTTGAACTTCACTAAGTTCTATTTTTCTCCCACTGGTTTTTCTAGAAATAAATTCTCTTTCAAGAAATACACCAGTCCGAGCAACAACTACTTTGTTCTCGATGGGATAGTAGAAATAGTATCCTTTCGTTTCCTTAGGATACCCCACAAATAAACACTTATCAGATTTGGGTCCAAGTTTGTTAGTGGCATGACGTCTAACGAAAGCCTCACAACCCCAAATCTTCATAAAAGACATACTAGGACGCTTCCCAGTCCATATCTCATATGGTGTCTTTTCCACTGATTTAGATGGAACACGGTTCAGTAAGAAAATCGCTGTTTCTAGAGCGTGTCCCCAAAACGATATCGGAAGATCTGCATGACTCATCATTGATCTAACCATGTCTAACAAGGTTCGATTTCTCCTCTCGGATACACCATTCCATTGTGGAGTATACGGAGGAGTGAGTTGTGGGACTATCCCACACTCCTTTAGATAGTCATGAAACTCTTGGCTTAGGTATTCACCTCCTCGATCTGATCGAAGGATTTTGATACTTTTGCCAAGTTGGTTTTGTACTTCATTCTTGAAATCTTTGAACTTTTCAAAGGTTTCATGTTTATGTTTCATTAGGTACACATACCCATATCTACTGAGGTCATCAGTAAATGTAACGAAGTATTGAAAACCACCTCTAGCTTGTGTACTTATTGGTCCACATACATCACTATGTATTAGTCCCAATAAAACATTTGCCCTTTCAACATGTCCCTTGAAAGGGGTTTTAGTCATGTTGCCCATTAAACAAGATTCGCATGTTTCATATGATTCAAAATCAAATGAATCTAATACTCTATCCTTATGAAGTTTAGATATGCGGTTCTCGTTTATGTGGCCCAAGCGACAGTGCCAGAGATAAGTCGGATTACAATCATTATTTTTAATCCTTTTATTATTTATGTTATAGATATGCATATCAAGATTTAATACATAAAGACCATTCACCATTTGTGCACTAGCATAAAACATATCATTTAAATAAATAGAACAACAATTGTCCTTTATTATAAATGAAAAACCATACTTGTCCAAACAAGAAATAGATATTATGTTTTTAGTAATAGAAGCACAAAATAACAATCTTTCAAAATCAATGATAAACCAGAAGGTAAAGCTAAATGATAATCTCCTATAGCTAATGCAGCAACTCTTGCTCCATTTCCAACTCGGAGATCAACTTCACCTTTCGCCAATGTCCTACTCCTTTTGAGATCCTGCACATTTACACAAATGTGAGATCCACATCCAGTATCTAATACCCATGATGAAGAAGTAGATAAATTGACTTCTATAACAAAAATACCTGAAGCGGAAGTCACACTTTCTTTCTTTAGATCCTCCAGATATACTTTGCAGTTTCTTTTCCAATGGCCGGTCTCACCGCAATGGAAACAGTTCCCTTCCTTTGCTATCCCTCCCTTTGGCTTCAGTGCAGAAGACTTTGGCTTAGATTTAGCAAAGACCTTCTTTGCTTTCTTGTTGCCTTTAGCTTTGGCCCTTCCTTTGCCCTTATTCACAATAAGGACATTTGTGGCCTTAGTCTTCTTAGTATTTGCTTCATATGTTCTCAACATACCAAGCAACTGTGGTAGAGTCTTTTCCATGTCAGTCATATTGTAATTTACTACAAATTGACTGAAGCTCTCAGGCAACGATTGCAAGATTACATCGGTGGCCAACTCTTGGTCCAATGGAAAACCTAGCTTGTCCAGATTCTCAATGTACCCAATCATCTTGAGCACATGAGTTCCAACTAAGCTTCCTTCTACCATCCTGCACTGAAATAACGCCTTAGAGACGTCATACCTCTCTTGTCTTGCTTGCTGTTGGTACAACTGCTTTAAGTGTTCGATCATATCGAACGCCTCCATTTCCTCATGTTGCTTCTGAAGCTCAGAGTTCATGGTGGCAAGCATGAGGCACCCAACATCAAGTGCGTCACTCTGATGCTTCTTGTAAGCATCTTTTTTTAGCTCTTGTAGCTGTTAGGGGAGGTTCCTCAGCGGGCAAGGGTTCCTCTAGGACATATTGTTTCTTTTCTTGTTTGAGGACTATCCTCAAGTTCCTATGCCAGTCTAGGAAATTCGTCCCATTTAATTTGTCCTTCTCAAGGACTGATCGCAGTGATAAAGTGCTAGTAACGTTGTTAGTTGCCATGGATATCTACAATATAAATATGCAAAATAAGTTTATGATTTAAATCATTTAACATGGTCTTATATTAAATGATACTCCCACTATTTTGTTTGGAAAAATATCAACCCTCAAAACCTTTAGTGGGCCAAGATCCATATTTCGCCTAATCTTGAGTTAGCTTTGGCTAATCGCCCAAGACTCGGTTATTTAGGTAGACAACACTTTGTCAATTATATCACATATAATTCTTGGATAGTTGGACGAACAACACTTTGTTCAATTCATCAAATGAATTATAATCCAACCCATGCCTCTAGGTTCCCAATCCTATTGAGATAACCTAGTTAAGTCGTACCCAATTAAAGTATAACGGATATCACTTTTATCCTTTCGCGCCTTACTAAGATTGCCACGGTACTTTGCTTTGGCAAACCCACACATGTACAATCGAAGTTATTCACGAGTACTTTTAATTTCGGAAGGCATCTAAAACTTAATATTTTAGAGGGATTTATTGATCTCATGATTAATTTGATAATTTAAAATATGTCCACTACATATAGTTGTATACATATCTACATATATGTGTAATACTATTATCAAACTAAAACATAAGATAAATCATGCATCAACATACATAATAAAACGTGACATGGTTATAGCCCCTACTAATGATTTTCTCAAGCCAATGAGAAAATCCTATGAGTCAACCTAAGGTAACTTCACAAGCACCTTCCTTTGGCTCCAATTTGTGAATGGCCTCCTCATCCCGGCACGATGCTCCATCTTCATTGATCACCATCAATAAAATAAACTACACTATTTACAAGATATAGAATTCCTCGATTCACATTCGAGGGGAACATAGGGGAGGGATTACATTTAGAATGAAATAGAGAAAGGCACGACACGCAGGTCGTATTATAAATTACAAACATCCACAAATCCTATCTAATAGGTCAAAGGGCTATAACCACGCACCATGCTCAAACAACACATAAAGCATGCATTAACATTTAATTAATTAAATTCTAAACATTTTAAATTTAATTCTAATTAAAACTGTAAAATAATTTTTTGAAAAATTATCGTACGCTCGGGACATCACATGCCCTAAGTCACATAATCCTCCTACCCCCCCTCCACGCACTGGCGCTCCGGCCGCGAACTGGCGAACTCGGTGCGCGTGCGGCGCATTAAGGCGACTTAAGAATTTCTAGTTCGCGCTTTAAGAATTTCTAGTTCGCGCACTAAGATTTATAATTCGCGCACTAAGATTTTCTAATTCGCGCACTAAGATTTCCTAATTCGCGCATTAAGATTTACTAAGTCGCGCACTAAGTTACTAAGTCTTGTTAATCCTCCTTAATTCTCCGATTTTTTTTTTTTTTGTAATTATAAAAAAAATTCTTCGATTTTGGGTTTAGATGAATTTTTATGATTTCTAGGTATTTCGGGTTGGTAAGAAAATTATATTATATGGTAAATAGATAGATAATGAATCATGAAAAGACATAATAACATATGAAAGATTAAAATATGTGATAAAAGAAACTATGATAAATCTGTGATTTTGTAACATTTTTGTGAAGTAAATAATAATAAATTTGATATCTTAGTTTTTTGCATGAAAATTAATAGAATGAACTTTATAAATAAAACTTTTATTTTTATTGAGTTAATTTAAATGTTTATATTAGTCATTTCATAAAGTAATAATATAAGTCTCCGGAAATAATATGAATCATTTTTAATAAATTCATATTATTACCAAACATGTTGAAATAAATATGAACAATTTGGTTTCATTTTTCAAATTCGTTATTTTATATCTTAAAATAAAACAAAACTTTAATACTTCATTTCTATTTCTACAATATATTTTTCGGTTCATTTTTCAAATTCGTTATTTTATATCTTAAAATAAAACAAAACTTTAATACTTCATTTCTATTTCTACAATATATTTTTCGGAGAATTTTTACTAGACGAACGATCAAATACAAGATTCAAATTACGTTAGTATCACTGGCGATAACATTGTTGCAAAGCTGCAAATGTTAGATTCTTCAATAAAATCTAATTTTAATGTTTTTTAAGAATGGTAAAGCTGCAAACACCAAAGTTGTTAAGAACTTCATATTGTAAATTTGTAAATAATATAATAATGATGTGAGTTTGTTAAATATGATGTATATTATGTATGTTTAACTTCATTTCATCAGTGTGTATGTATATATATATATTTATTTATTAATTTTAATAGGCGCATTAAGGCGCACCCGCACTCAAATTTTTTGCAAATTGACGCACTCACGCATCCACATCCGCATCCGCATCCGCTCCCGCATCCGACTTATGTGACTTAGCACATACCACGAACTTAATGCGACTTAGCTACGAACCACCATGGTTCGAACCAACCATGCACCACGGCTGGACCAATTATGGGCCTAGGGTTCGAAACCCTAGCCCACGACATGGTCCGAGCCGATGGCATGGGTGCGGCGCCGCTAGGGTTCCAAACCCTAGCCGCCTTGCACCATGTTGGTTTTTCATCGAGCCAACTTGCTCGAAACACCGAAATCCATGATCCACAAGCCACGGTCCAACCATGGACGGTCCATGACGGTGACGGCTTAACCATCTCGAGCCAAGGGTTCGATAAACCCTAGCCCAAGCGGCGGCCGAGTAGCTTATGTGACTAGGGTTCAAAACCCTAGTCTCTTGGAAGTGGAGCGGCCCCATGCATGAGCCAAGGGTCCGAACCCTAGCTCACTAGCGGCGGCCCGAGGGTCAAGTCATGAAGTGGTCGAACCACCTTGAGCCAACACCTCGATTTTACGCTTTCGTGTATCATATACAATTATTCGCCTATTATATCAAATACAATTATTACGATGATTTTCAAAAACTAAATATTTATATCATATCATATATGAATTAAACAGTTTTAATAAGCATGCAATATAAATTCTAATATGATTAACACAATTTAATCACATAAATCCGATATGAGCCTTGTACACGGCTCTGATACCACTGTAAGTAATCCAAGAGCATACAACGCAGCGGAATAAAATATATATAGGATTACAAACCAGCAGATCTATACATAGGTTATCATATCGGATTAAGGTATACGAAGGTCTCACCCTTGTAGCGTGTTTGAAGCAGAATCCACGGAGCAGCACCACGTCCTACGCCTTCTCCGAGTCAATAGCAAAACTCAATGAGTTTTGCCTCAACGGTATCCACACGATCAAATCGGGTGAAGGGATAGTCTAAGAACAAGTTGCTAGACTCGTTCTTAAACCGAAACAAGAAGCACTCTCGATTCACAATCGAAAAGAATGGCCGGAATCCACCAAAACTCACGTCGGCTGTCATGAAGCCGAGAGAGCTTGGAGAGCTTAGAGGCGGCCGAGAGCTTTCTTGGATTTAGGTTGGAATGAATGGTAAAATTAATGTCCAACAATTAATTATACCAAGTTATTAAAAGGGCTTAATTAAGTTCAAGACTTTCTTAAAGTCTTATGGGCCCAAACCCATGATTTAATTAAGTTCTTTTAATCATTCAATTAAGACTCCTCTTAATTAATTAATTCATCCAATGAATTTAATTTCCCTTATCGATTTAATCTTTTGTGCGACCCGATAGGATCTTGTAATGTTGGCAGTGACATAAAATCTCATTTTATGTCGCAAGCAATGAGCGGTATCTAGCAACACATCAATGCTACCCAAATTACAAGAATGTCAATGACTCGACATAACCTAGGAACTTGTGATAATATTAACCATGTAACTTAATCCCTTTGTCCTTTGTGTTTAGATTGAACACGAGTCATGGAATAGTCATACTCGTATATCCAATCTTTATTTCTTGATCCCCAAGTAGAACTAGAATAAACGAATAAGCTCGATATCTCATATCGACTCATTCGAGCATGGCCATGCATTTTAGTTCTCACTTGATCAAGGGCCAAACACATCTCCTGTTATATAGGAGGGACAAATCCTATCTCGATCAGTCAACATCCCTCTACATAATTCGTAGTGTATCCAATAGTCGCCTTTATAGTATACCCTGTTACGGGTAACGTTTGACGATATCAAGATACATAACTCCTTATGTTGGGATCTCTGATGATCACAAGTCGTAAGGATTGCATACATTATTATCACTATGAGAATTGCATATGACGATCATATAACTATCCATGTTGCATTCTCATGGTGGGTCTGTCCAGTACATCGTTCTCTAACATGTACCCATATGTTGATTTGATATCTCATATCAATGAACAATTCATCGATCAACATATACTAGTCTCTACGTATTATCATTATCCCTATTCATGATAATACTTGACTAGGGACATCTTTAAGAATAATACAATATTATTCTAAGGACATTAACATATATATTAATTCACAATGCACAGTTAAAAGATTAATATAAAATAATGAATTGCCATTCATAAAACCATAAACATTGTAAGTCTTAAACAATCATCTAATGACTTGTCTTAGGGCATATCCCAACATTACCTTGTGTTTCCTCTTCTCGACTGAGCTCCTTGTTGTCCTTCCTTGCTGTCCTTTTCTTCTTTCACATCTTCGTGCTTGCGTGGCGTTAGTACCACCTTCTCCTCAGCTTTATCTTCACTCCTCATCAACACGATGGCACTCACATTTTCTCTTGGGTTCACCACTGGCTATGAAGGTAGTCCATTTGATATTCTCCCCTCTATCTTGTTGATTTTGGTTGCCAATTGCCCTATTTGCGTAGTCAAGTTTTGAATGCTTACCCTCGTTTCCTGTTGAAATTGCAGACGATTTTCAGCAATGACTTTAACAATATTTTCTATCATGTCAGAAGGAGCATGCACTGGCGGTGGTGGAGGCCTCTGACATGGTGGTCTGTATTGTGGAGGTTGGTGCATCTGTTGATTCCCGTAGCTCTGGTTCGGATAGTCCCTCCAGCCTTGGTTGTAATTGCTTGATGATGGTTCATAGCTCCTTTGTGGTGGACCCGAAAATCCACCCACGGCGTTGACTTGCTTAGTGGATGTCTCTTGGATTGAGGGGCATGCATCAGTAGGATGGCTCATGGCTAGGCAAATTCCACATGGCTTCATCTTCATCACATTACCACCTGCAAGATGACACACAAGAGAGGTTAAGTCTATCAGTTGTTTTTCAAGGTTGGATGCATTTACCTCTTGTCTTGGTGTTTGTCCATGTCGAGCTTGTCCAAATTGTTGGGAGTTGGCAACCATGTTTGCTATTAAGTTCCTTGCCTCCTCCGGTTCTTATCAATAAAAGCTCCTCCGCTCGCCGCATCCACAAGATTCCTGTCACCATAAAGTAAACCTTTATAGAAATATTGAATAAGAAGGTGTTCACTTATCTGGTGTTGTGGGCAGCTTGCACACAATTTCTTAAAATGCTCCCAGTACTCGTTCAGTGACTCCTCATGGTATGGCTTGACACCATATATCTTCTTCCTTATGTTTGTCGCCCTCGATGCAGGAAAGTACTTCTCAAGGAAGACTTTTTGCAAACCAGTCCACGTGGTGATAGATCCAGAAGGTAGGTAGAAGAGCCAATCTTTAGCAGCATTCTTCAAAGAGAATGCAAAAACTCGCAATTTAATTTGCTCCTCCGTTACGCCAGTCGGCTTCATAGTAGTGCACACCATGTGAAATTCCATCAAGTGCTTGTGGGGGTTCTCACCTGCAAGACCATGAAAAGAAGGCAACAAATGAATTAAACCATATTTAAGTTCAAAATTTACATTATTTGCAAGAGCAGGAAAAGTGATACAGAGAGGTTGTTGATCCAATGTAGGATTCGCCAATTGTCTCAAGCTTTGATTCGCAGCCATCGTGTTTCTCTCTTCTTCTTCTTCAAATCGCCTAGCGTCTCTTCTCCTTCTATGTAGTGTCCTCTCAATCTCAGGGTCGTATTGAAAATTATCTTCGTGATCGGAGGGTTCACCTGTACTCATTAACAAATCAAAGTAGCAGTGCGTGATAGTATTAAAAAAAATTAACACAAAAATAAACAATGCCTTCCCCGGCAACGACACCAAAATTTGGTAGTGTTTATCGCGTACGCCCAAATCAACCCTCTCAAATTAATAACAGTAATGAATGTAGTAGCGTGAGTAGGGATCGATCCAATGAGGAAGGTTATATCTTTGTGTTAACTAGTGCAAACGAAAATAAAAAGGGGGTTTTGAAATCAATTGAATTACTACAATGATGCAAAAGCTAAGAAAATTATGAATTAAACTAATATGCAAAATTAAACTAGATGAATTAACTTATGAGAAAAGAGTGATTTTTGGTTTTCGGTTGACTTTACAATTGGTGTTTACTATCTCGATAATCGATATCCACATATGATTCAATTTTAATTTGAATATTAATCGTTTGACGTTTAATCCACTAATCAAGGTCCTATCTCAGCTTAAATTTAGTTATGTAGCCCAAGCGTTCTAGTTTAACCATTATCAAACAATCAATCAAAATACAAGCGATTAAGATTTAAATCGATAATAGCATAAGAACTAGTGAGATCGATGAAGCTAAACAACATAATCCAAGCGTCTATGTTTAATCTAGTCAATTATTTTTCCTAAGAATTTAACAAACTCACAAGCGGAAATTTAATAATCTTAGTTGCTTCGTACATTAGAGGGATCAAACGATTCCGTATTTGATATCTAATTTAGCATTATAGTGCATGAACAGTAGTTAGGTGATCAATCTAACAATCAACAATACAACCATAACAATAAAATCAGATTTTAACAATTGATACTCAATGAAAATCAACAAACAAAACTTATTCTCACGAGAACCGTATACTCCAATATATCGTCTTCCTTAACCAAGAATCACAAGGGTGTTTAACCACTCATGACTAAATAAAAAACAGTCAAAACTAATATAAAAAGCATGAACAAAAGTAGAATGTTACTAAAGTATAACACGATTCCAAAGCGTCAAATCCCTATTCGTGCCTTTGAATCTTAAAGTTCTTATTCCATAATTTAGAGAGAATCATTCTAACTCTAAAAATATCAGGCATAGTCTGATTTGAGGTCCCCCAAAATCGTATATATATGGTAGGAGTCTGATAGGGTAGGTAAAAATCGATCCAAAGATGGAAAAATATAGTTTCCTTAATTTTCAGGATTCTGCTGGCGATCGATCGCGGATGGATCGTCAGCCTTTAATTTTCAACCAGAATGTCTTGGCGATCGATCGCGGCATTTTGTCGATCAATCACCCGTCTTCGTTTTTTTTAATTCTTTTTCAGTGTGTCTCGGCGAACGATCGATCGCCGAGTCTTTATTTTTTGACAATTTTACTCTCTTTGGCGATCGATCGGGGCTTTCGTGGCAATTAATCACGGTCATTTGTTCACTTTTATGCATTTTTCTTGGTCTACTTTGATTCTTTGTCAACTCCAATGCATTTCTTGATCATTATTCGCCCTTGTTAGCTCGATTTCTTCGATTCCACCTACATTTACACAAATATACGATTATGTAGCATATGCATCAATTTATCCATCAAAATATATCAAATCGTAGGCCATTAAACTCAATAGATGTGTCTATTTCTAGTTACATCTCACGACCAATGGTCCATTGGTGGGCAAATTCGTAAAGAAGAAAATTTGAGCATAGCGCGGTATTTGGTTATATCTCGTGGCTCGGTAATCCGAATGACGTGATTCCAAAGAAGTTGAAAAACCAACTCAGAATACTATATTTCATATTCAAACATCCTAGTCCAATTCGGATACATCTTGGAGCAAAATGGCATGGAAGTCATAGCAAGTGCAGACTGCATTTAGCTTGAAGCAATGTTGGAGCAGTTGGAGCATTTTGGGCATAACTTCTTCATATCTCAATGAACTTTGATGATTTTTGTGTCCACAACTAGACAAGAGGAAGGGCTATAACTTTGATGTTTATAACTTTTCCCAGAAATGAGCTTAAGATGGTTGAAACGTGTGAAGTTTGTGATTGTTGAAATCTGGGCAGATAGTTTCAGGCGTTCCGAGCCATGCTTGCCCGAACGTACATCGCCTCAGGCAATAGCTTGGATAGTTTCAGGCGATCTATTGTTAGCCTGAGGCGATGCATTTTTACTGTTCACATTTTGGCACGACCTTGGATTTTTTGGCTAGAAGGCGATCTACTGTTCACCTGAGGTGATCTATGCTCAGGTTTGAGTTTTTTTTTCTCTGTTGGGCTGAGGCGATCCAAGATAATTCCATGCAGTGGGGGCGCGGTAGGGCTGCTTAACGGGCAGGGTCAATCCGGACCCGGCTCGGAACCGAATCGGTTAGCCAGGTTCGAAACCGAAACCGGGCTAACATGTTCCGAACCGCTTCAGAACCGATACTATACCGGTCTGGAGCGATTCCATGAATCGGGACAGGTAGAGCCACCAGTTTCGGTGCTACCGATCTGGTTCCGATTCCAAATCGGAACCTATAATTTTTTAAAGGAAAAAAAAATTAAAAGAAAGCAACGGATCGGATCGACCCGGAACCAGACCTGATCTGTTTCCTTATCGGATCCGAAATCGGCCGATTTTGGATCACCGGATCGGGTCGATCCAGTAAGCACCCCTAGGGCGCGGGTTTGGTTCAAGAAAATGCTCCTAACGGCTATAAACGGCTAGTTGGCTCTTGTCTTCACTTGGGAACATCCTACACTAAAAATTAGTGCATTTGCCATGGTACAAAACAACACAACAATTTACTACAAAGAAAAACACAAGATTTACTCAAGATTACACATTTATCATTCAAGTTTATCATTTTGAGTTGTGTTTCATTTGTGAGAGTGTGAGACTTATTTCTATAAGTCATTTGTTGTTGTGAGAGTTGGTGCTTGAGTTTGTAAACACCGTGAATGTGTAATTTATTGTAGCATACAATTTGTCAATCGTTGTAAGGTCTTCCAACGCAAGTTGAAAATTGTATAAGTCATCAACAAGTGAAGTTGGTGCATGCTTGTGACTATCCTTAGAGACCTTAAGGCCAAGAAGACTCGTGAAGAGTCTGTGACTCGGGAAGAGTTTGTTTATTGCTAACTTGGAGCCCTCAAGGCCAAGATCGAAGTTGTTCTAGTAAAAGCTCGGTTGGACGTTTTCTAACCAGGAAGAGGAGACTTAGGCGATTCATCGCCGAGTTTCTATAACAAATACTTGTGTTCTTTATTGCTTTATTTACTTTATGCATTTACATTATTACATCTTATTGTTCATTGTTCAATTGACATCAAGTCTTCCACAGAGCAAACTCGACTATTTGCAAAATCACTTTAAAATCGCTGAACCTCATTATTATATTATTTACAAATTTATAAGATAAAGTTCTTAACAAATTTGACGTTTGCAGCTTTATTATTCTTAAAAGACATTATAGTCAGTGATAAAAGTGTAATTCAAATATTTAATTCAATCGCTCTTCTAGTATGAACAATTATTGGCCTCCGTATAATATAATTTTTATACCAATCCGAAGCAGCGAGAAACCATGAAAATTCATCTAAACCCAAATCGGAGAATTTATTTTTATAATAATAATATTAAATATTTTAGGGAATTAAGAAGGTTTAACAAGACTTAATAAACCTTAGTATGCGAATTAGTTAACCTTAGTATGCGAATTATAAAAGCTTAATTCGCCTTAAAGCAGTGCACACGTACTCAGTTCGCCAGATCGCGACCGAAACGCCAGTGCATCGAGGGGTATGGGTATTATATGATTTATAACACAACTAGTGTAGAGCTATCTGTTAAATAATTAATTATTAGCATTCTATCATTCTATGTACACAAATCATATTTTTTTTTTGAAAATGTTTTTGGAGTTAAATCAATATTTATATAAAAACTGTTGTATTACATCCAAAAGATTTGTATTAGTGAAGCATAAGGTTTTGTAATTATATTTTAGATTCAGGCAAATTTAATGAATTTGTGGACAATAATTAGTTTTATAATTTATTTGTAAAAGAAGATGATATAGTTATTGGGCAATATAGTAAATATCAAAATTGCTATACCATCATAGCATTGTGATGGCCCCAGCCTTTACGATAGTGTAGAGGTCTCGTGTCCATTATTTCTATAGATAGACATATTATCTCCAGATTAATTTGATGTTATCCATAAGAGTAGTTTATAATTTGATTTAAAATATCACATGAATCGAAGTTAATATGTACAAGCACTGTTATTATGGATAGTATAAAAAAACCCGAGATATTTAGTGGTCTATTTGATTAGATCTTTTCATTTTCCAAAATAATTATTATGTGATTGGACATTTGAAATTCAAATTTTTAGGCTCATAATTTATACGTATATTATTATTGGATTTAAATTCTCTTTAAAACCCAACCCCATGAACAAATATGATAGTGTAAGATCTAAGCATTCTCTTCCTCTTCAATCTCCCACAACAGCTAATTTAAAGTTCTCGTGTTTTACCCTCTCAATCTCACAACCATCTCTCTTCTAAACCGACCTCCAAGTTTCTCTTCTTCTAGATCCGGCTATAGTTTGGCGGCATGGTTGTGGGCAGGGGCGAATTTACATTTAATGTTGGAGGGCAGCTGCCCCCTCAAATAACTTTGTTTTTTATCTTTAAAAAAATAAAAATTACAATTTATCTCCAAAAATTATAATTTCCCCCCAAAAATTATATTCGGATACTTTACGAATTTTTTAACTCTTTTTTATGTTATTATTTTTTGCCCTCCCTAAATTATATTTCTAAATTTGCCCCTAGTCGCGGAGGGTATCACAGATGTTATAGTTCCAGTTATATTGGCATTTCAAGGTATGATCGCCTCGATCTTTGTAGAAAAAAATTCAGAAAATTTGAAGTATATATATATTTTTTCATTAAAAAAATTTATTAAAAAACTTTCAAGCACCGATTCAATATCCGTTCCCAGTCGGACTGGTATCTCTTTTGGTCATTTGATATCTTCGTATATTCAACTGTTTTTTAATTATGCTTAAAGTTTGATTACCCTTAAAGGCCAATATTTTTATAAGAGGAAATTACAAGAAGGTACCACTTTTTAAAACATCTTTCAACTAAATCACCCTAAAAACTCTTCTTTCAACTAAATACATCTTTTAAAAAATATCTTTCACATAAGTCTATTTTATGGAACCCTAATCTAATTAATCCATTTTTATGACTTAAACACCCCTAATCTAATTAATCCATTTTCTCAATGGCAGATTGTTCGATTTGTAGAGGAACGTAGTCTTCGCATTTATGCTCTTCTTCTTCTTTTTCAAATCTGTGGCCATTGTTCTGTCGAGCACGATTTTTGGTGTCGTGTGGGCATTTACCAGTCACGTTTCTGTAGGGTTTGAATTCTTCGTAAGTATGCGATTTGCAGTTTGTGGAGTTTCGATTGAAGTGGATAATTTCTGCATTTTTTCCAGTTTCTCAATTGTTCTCAGCAACAAATTTGAATCAACTCTGCCTCTGACTGAAACATGATCATTTTCTAGATCAATGGAGATCGACAAACCCCTGTAGAAAAAAGTTTGAATAAAAATTAAATCATTGATAAAAATGGATGAAATTAAAATTGTAATTCGTACCAATTACCATCAAGTTTTAGTAATTTTTTCTTCAGTTTCTTCTTATATGATCTGCAACACATGCTGTTCACTTTCAGAACTGTAATCTGCAAAGGCAACAAGATTGAATCAAATTAAAATATGAAACAAATTTCATTACATTAAAAAAATGTATTCATGTGGTGCATGTAATTACATGCGCCCTAGTTTACCGGTGCATGTAATTACATGCACCTCTAGTCTATCGGTGCATGTAATTACATGCATCGGTAGTCTACCGATGCATGTAATTACATGCACCTCTAGTCTACCGGTGCATGTAATTTACATGCACCGGTAGACTCAATAATTGCATTAGTTCTCAAATTACATAATAAATAAGTATCATACAATAATTGTTAAAGACGGTCACAAATAACACTTAAAAATTAAGATATGTTGGTGTAATATATTATCATTTGAAAAATAATATACTTTTGTTATTTGATTATTCAATAATTTATCATATATTATATACTCATCCATAATAAAAATTTAATTTATCCATAATAAAAATTTAATTTATAAAATAATATATTGTATATTTAATTTGTTACAAGATCAACAAACAAGCAACATATAGCGATGCATGTAAATTACATGCGCTCTAGTTTATCGGTGCATGTAATTACATGCACCGCTAGTCTATAGGTGCATGAAATTACATGCACCGCTAGTCTATAGGTGCATGTAATTTACATGCACCGATAGTCTATCGGTGCATGTAAATTACATGCATCGGTAGACTCAATATTTGCATTGGCTCTCAAATTACATATCAAATAATTTCATACAGTAAGTGTTAAAGACATTCATAAATAACACTTAAAAATTAAGACATGTATGTAATATATTATTATTTCAAAAATCTTTATTCGAGGATCCCGACTTCTCCATTATTCCTTCTTTTCTTCTCTACCTTCTCTTTTATGGTGATAGGGTTTTCAACCTCTGGCTGCAACTAATTTTCAACAGAAAAAACAAGGGCTTTCGTAGTAATATGTAAACTAGAGGCACTGTGATAGTTTATCAGTCCAATCCATTCTACTGTATATTTGTGGAAAAATTACATGCACCTTTAGACCTATCGGTGCATGTAAATTACATGCACCGATAGACTCATTAATTGTTGGTGCATGTAAATTACATGCACCACTTAGTCTATCGGTGCATGTAAATTACATGCACCGATAGACTCATTAGTTGTTGGTGCATGTAAATTACATGCACCAATGGTTTCAATTTCATTACATTCTCAAATTTTCATTCAAACAATTGATCGAACATCTCAAATACATTATAGTTTTGAGTTTTACATTAAAATTCTACTAAAATCATTACAATAAAATTGAAATTCATAATAAATATAAAATTTTCATTCAAACAATTGACAGAATCTCAAATACATTATACTTTTACGTTTCAGATTAAAAATCTACAAACAGTCATTACAAAAAAATTGAAATATAAAACAAAATCAATCGGTAAATAGATGATAAACAGAAGAATGAGATGATTTTGTCTTCTTGCACAACATTTTTGTTTTCGTTTCTTCGTGACCAGTGCGCGATCTCCGACGCCATGGGAGGAGCGACAACTTCCGACGACTAGCGTTGGTGGTTGGGACATGTGGCTGGTGTGAGGATTGGAGACTAGGGTTTTGGGGTTGAAGGGTGTGATTCAAGGAAGACAGAAGACTATTTTGGTCATTTTGACCAAAAGTGGACCTTGTTGAAAGAATTTTTTTTGGGGTGACTGGGCTGAAAAATCTTTTACCAAATGGTACCGGCCCGAAATTTTCCCTTTTTATAAAACTAGATATGGGGCTCCTATATTGAAGTGGACCTCAATTGCATGGTAAATTATTAAGATTGTGTTGGTTGGATTGATTAGCGAGTGATTAGGGCCTAATCAAACGTTTGGTTATATTTTTGCAAATCAATCATTTTCCCGAAGCCCTGTGAATATCCACTTTCCAATCTTGAAAATGCATCCCACCACCACCTAGATATTGTGAATCCAACCAGTGTTTTGAAAATTGAACCGGACAGGATCGGTCGATTCTACCGATTTAACCGATAATCAATGCTTGGTTCGGTCAGTTGACCCTCTAAAATCACCCAACTAAAAAATCAGTGGGAACCAGATTAAACCGGTTCAACCAATTAACCGGTTGATAGTTGAACCGGTCGGTTACTTCATTTTCTTTTATTTTTCTTTTTTTTTAAATTTTTGTTAGAATTATAAATCAAATTTTTAGAAAAAAAAATATATTATATATTATATATAATTTATTGCTATTGAAATAATTACAAAATCATATTTTATGTATGTCTTTATCAAAAAATCCATATAATTATATAAAGGTATCTTGTATATTATATATAAACATGTTTAGTTTCTCGTAAATTATAAAAGATGTGAATCATTTTATAACTTTTTAAATATTTTCTTATAATTTTGGGATATTGTAAAGAAAGCATTGCTTGTTGTTTTTTGAGATGTTTTATTATTATTATTTATGTTGGACATTTTGTTTTATCTGATTTTTTAAATTTGACATGTTATACTCGTATAATGAAATTATTTTTATTGTGAACAACTTGAAACTATAACAAATACATGGTATATATATTTTACAAAAAAATAAAATAGATATCACATAATGCTGATGTCATCACAGGTTGAACCGGTTGGTTAGTTCAACCGATCGAACCAATCGAGCATATAACAAGTAAGGACATCAGTTTCATATCCGGTCCGATTTTGAAAACAATAAATCCAAATTTGCACAGTAGCATTGATTAGAGTAAAAATGGACATTTTTGACCTTCGTCCTCCCACCAAAACCAAATCCACCTCAAATCCAGCAGCAAACTGCGGCGGCGGAGTGATGTGGGATGTGGGTCAAACACGACCAGTGCCAACCCATCAAAATCTAAGCAAAAAAATTAATTCTAATTTGAAATCGCAGGAAAAATCTCAACCTAATCTTGTTAGTGCCACTAGGGATGAAAATCTCACGGATATCCTTGGCAAAATCAACTCTTGCTAGGGATGAAAATCTCAAGGATATCCTTGGCAAAATAAAAAATTCAAGATTCCCTGTAAGCAATAAATCGGGCAATTTGTGCTGGACTTTGGGGTGTAATGGGTGGAGCAGAGGCAGAGAAGTGGTGGTTCTTGATGGATTAGAGGAAAACTGCAAGGTCACATAATGCGGATACGTGAGTGTGTGAAATGTGGGTGCGGATGCGGATGCGTGAGTATGTCAATTTTAAAAAAAATATTGAATGCGGATGCGCCTTAATGCCTCTATATATATACACACACATGTATTGATGAAATAAAGTTAAGCATACCTAATACACATCATGTTTGACAAACATACATCATTATTTATAGTGCAATTCAAATCTTTTATTGACCGCTCTTCTAATATGGATAATTATTGTTCTCGGAAAAATTTATTTTAGAGAGTGAAAAATGAAAATGAAGTATTAATATTTAGTCATAAGATAATGAATTCGATAAATAATATTACATGTGTTTCAACATGTTTTGTAATAATATGAATTTATTAGAAATGACTTATATTATTTTCGGAGAATTAAGAATGTCTAACATTTAAGTTCAGTGCATAGTAAAACTTAATACACGACTTAATAAAACTTAGTTCTAAAGCGTTGTATGCGTACTCAATGCGCCAGATCACGATCAGTACGTCAGTACGCGACTTACTAAAACTTAGTGCACGACTTAATAAAACGTAGTACGCCTTAAAGCGTCGCAGAATCACTCAATATGTCAGTGCGAGACCGAAATACCAGTGCGCGAAAGGGGATATGAGGATTACGTTACTTATAGGAAGAGATCCATGGAAAGGGGTTTTAGAGAGAGGCGTGAGTTCTCAAGCTCATGAGAAAGAAGCTTTGGAATATTGTCGTGTTGCCATATATTTTACTTTATTTGTAATATTTTTTATAATATTGATCATTTATTTATAGATACTATTTAATTATTGTAATATTATATTAATAATCAAAATGAATAAATTTAATTTAATTTAGCTTATTTACTTAATTGTTTAAAGAAACTTAATTGTTTAAAGCAATTGAATTATTTAAATAAGTTATTTAATATGTAATAATTAAAATATTTATAAATATACATTTGATATAATAAAAGAATTGTTGAAAATAGAAAAAATTTAGTGAAAACTCATCAATGGTATTTTTAGCATTTTTTGAATAATGTAAAGTTATCAAGTATATCAAACATAATATTACGTATCAAATTTTACAAATTGTACGCACCAAATACAATATAGTTTATCTATTAATTACTTATCATCTCATTATCCATATTTTTATGTATCAATCACTTATCCTATCATATCATATCAAACACAGCCTAAGGGAGGTGTATTAAAAAACGACTTCTGGTTACTTTTAATTTTTTTTTAATGATAGGCATTTGTGGAGTTGATAGATTTTTATTGACGTTTATAGAGTTCCACATAATAGATCTCGTGTTCATAGATGCTTTCATCTGAGGGGATATCCTCAAATTGATACACCTGCACCAAATCTTGAAAATAAACAGCATCCTCGAACTCATTGGTATGCTCGAACTGTCTTACTCATCAGTTTTGGTTCTCTGGACAATCTATAGAGTTATGCCCTCTTGTTCCGCATGTCCAGCAGTTACAATCTTTGAAACTCTCATTCGCACGAGTATGAGTGCCTCTGAAAGTTCTCGTCGTTGGTGCTCTGCTAGAACTTGCTTAAGGGATTTCTGTTTTCACCTGAATTTTCTACGTCTCCATGAAGACCCAATTCTTCTCGAACTACTTACTCGAGCATAAGGATGGCTTCTGTGTTTTTCATCTTCCGCCTTTGGGGGTAGTTTCCAATGATTGTAGGGATATCATTCCCCGTACAACAAAGATGAGTTGTTTTGTTGATTCCTCTTAGCTTCTTGTAATTCTTTTGGAGTTTCGCTTGATAGCACCACTCCGCAAGCTTCATTTTAAGAAATGACATTCTCCTGGCCACCGTCTTCATTTCTTGCGGTGTATATTCCTGGATAAGCATTTCTCTCCATGAACTCGATATTTTGGCAAAGAACAGCTCGGTTGCATCCTTTTTTGTCATCTTTGCCTTCCATCTAGACTCTGTGAAGAGTTTGATGTACTCGTCTACATAACATATATCATGTTGTTACAAGCTATATACAGCTTGTCTTTTTTCGCCTTCTCGTGCTCCATTCCTTTGAAATAACCAACTCCAATGAAACAGATTTTAAATAATTTAGGCATCTTGTCCACAATTTCTTTCAGGGATTCTCCGGCTAGAACTTCTTCCTTGGTACCTGGGTCAGAGAGTTCCCAAACAATTTTGGCTGATCCTTTCAGACTCATATTAAGGAATAATATAAATCCTTCTTTGTCTAGGTCAAGCGCTCCTGTTGTTATTCTCATTGCTGAAGCTTGTTCATCAATAAGAACTTCTCGATTTTTGAAATCCAAAATGTCCAAGTTGAGCATGAGCCCATATAAATGTATCGGATCTAATTGTGATTTTCAGTACGATGTAGTAAATCTAGCCTACGGGAACAATTCCTTGTTCCAACTGGGGGATCTAAAGTTGCTCAAGCAGTAAAATCGTCTTGGTGGGCCATTCTTTGATCTCCATCCGGTGGTGATTGTTTGACCCAAAACTCTCTTGTGGTGAAAGTTGAGGAATTTCGCCAACTTGATTTGTTTTAAAGTCTACAAGATTCAATCCCGCAAATGAATCAGCAAGATCACGTAGATCTTCCAGGTTGATTCTTTCCATTACTTTGTAGGAAGTATTGGATCTTCTCGTAGGACTGCAATCATTTTTCAGTCTCCGTTAAAGGTCTTCGGACCTCATCCATTTTCCACTTTTGATCTAAAAGGGGTTCTGTTCCATAGGACGGTGGTAACCACCCTCTTTTCCTTCTTCCTAAAGAACTTGGTCGTGACTCCAACTCCTTAACTCGGGTTTGAACATCTTGACGGTTTTCAACAATTTCCTTCTGATGTTTAATCATAATCTCCATCTTACTTTGAATCTGATGGATCTGTGCAGAGACATGATATTGTAAGTATCCATAACGCTGCACTTTCTTGTGAATCTCTCTAAGTTCTTGGGATATTTTAGAAGTACCCGACTTGATTTCTTGAAAGGTTGGTTCTCCCATCCTATTCGTCTGGTCCGGATCCTATTGGGCTGATTGGATCTGGAACCATGTTGTTGTGTTCAGGATGGTCTTCATCCCAAGCCTCGGATAACTGGAACTGAAGTTTGAGGTTCATCCTGTAAAGGTTCCTCGCTATCTTCTACAGTTGTTGATACTGGTTAATGCTAGCTGGGCTAGCACCGACTTCTTGTATAATTTCCATTTCTGGTTGAAGTGTTTAGCTTCGGCCAGATGTTCTTGATTTAGTTCTTCCAATTTTTGGAAGTACCAGCTGTATAAGTAACACTTCGAACATTCGTTCGGATCCATTTCTCGTCTATTGTATCCCACGTTAAAGGAGAATATTAATATTCTCTTGAGGCGTCTTGAGGCGCAAGGGTAAATTGGTCAATTGAATAGGGAAAAGCTCTTTTAATTAAAGATGAGGATTAAAGTTGTCACAATGTTAAAAGTTTAGGGACTAAAATTGTTTAGGTGAAGAAGTTTAGGGACCAAAAGTGTTTAGGTGGTAAGGTATAGGGGCTAAAATCATACTTTTACTATTACTCTTACAAACTTTTTGACTTTCTCAAAATATTAACTTTACAGGATTGGAGGGAATGATCTTATTACAAATAGGGCTGAAAATGACATCGACGTTCACGTTCACATCCACGTCTATGACGATATCATAATTTAGTTTGAAATTTCAAAGGATCAAACACACTCAATTCATGTTGTATGATCCAACTAATTGCCCATACTGTGAAGCATTATTGTTTTACGGTGAAACATCTCAATAATGTTATAGAATTTGACGTACAAAACTGGATCTAGTACCATCGCCAATCAAATTACAACATTTATTTGCTTTAGAAATGAAGAAGGCTAACATTTTAGGCAATGCATAATATTCTCTCTCATCATTGTGAGCTAACATAGATGAGAGCTTAGCAATGGATGGAAAATGGATTTACGTGTTTCGTACCCAGGTACAATATACCATTCAATTGGAAATCTTCTGTAAAATGTAAATAGTAGGTTGAGATATATGAATTGAGACATAACGAAATATAAAACTCATCTTGAGATGAATTGAGTTGATTGAATGCCAAGACGACTAAATACATCAAGAATAAAGCCCAGGCGAACACCAACACCAGAATATTCGAGATAACCAACAATAAGCAGGCTGATCTCGGAACATCAAAGCCTGACCCATCCACCCGAACTCCCAACGCATTGTAATCAGGCTGATCCCTGAAAATTAAGGCATATCCATCAACCAAGCTGATTTCGGTAGATCAAGGCCTGGCCATCCACCCGAACTCCCAACTCGATGCAATTGGGCTGATCCTAGAAGATCAAGGACTACCCATCAACTAGAACTCCTTCCTCGATGCAATCAAGCCGATCCCTGAAGATCAAGCTTGCCCATCAACCCAAACTCCCAACTCAATGCAATCAGGTTGACCCTGGAAGATCATGACCTGCCCATCAACCCGAACTCCTACCTCAACGCAATCAAGATGATCCCGGAAGACCAATGACTGCCCATCCATTGAACTTCCAACTCAATGCAATCAGGCAGATCTCGTAAGATTAAGGCATGCCTGCTCATCAACCCGAATTCCCACCTCACCACAATTAGGTTGATCTCGGAATATCAATGCCTTCTCATCCACCCAAACTTCCAACTCAATGCAATCATCTAGGAAGATCAAGGTGTGCCCATCAACCCAACCTCCTACCTCATTGCAATCAGCTGATCCAATAAGATCAAGGCCTACCCATCCACCCGAACTCCTAACGCAATGCAATCAGGCTGATCCCGAAGATCAAGGCTTGGCCATCAACCCGAACTCCATCCTCAATGCATCAGGCTAATCCTGGAAGATCAAGGCTTGAGATAGGATGCTAGGGCTGAAAAGACTGGTTTACACCGAATAACCCATCCATCCAAACTCCCACCTCACAACTAGATTGAATGCCCGAGAGTGTTCAATATGGCCTTACTGCGAGATTGCATGCCCGAGCTTGCTGAATAGGGCCTTATGCGAGATTACATGCCCGAGCTGTAACTGACATTTGCACGAAAGTATTGCAATAATATGCAAAAGATGAGACAAAAACGATCCAAAATAATAATATCTTGCATTCTAGTATGAGGTTATAGCCAAACAAAGATTTTGAGTTTCAGAAACTCGATGTGCATGAAATAATAAAATAGTCAAAACCATGTTGAGAATGGGTTGAGACCAAAAATATTTGAAATAGAGGTTAGTTTGGGGCTAAACCTAGGGATGAAAATGGGTCCGGGTCTTACCCGAATCTGCATTAAACCCGCTCCGTCGGGCGGGTCTAACCTGATTCAACCGGGTTTTGAAGCGAGGCGGGGCGGGTCCCGAAGAAGAAAAAAGAACATAACAGATCTGATCCATTGAACCGATTTATGCTTATTTTGCACATTCTATTAATTTATTTTGGACAGTACGTAATGGAATTCTTGTTCATTTATTTTGGACCAATTTATTTTGAGTTCATTTATTTTGAACTACCGATTAAGACATTTTAAATAAGAATTTTAACAGGCTTTTTGGTCTCCAGTCTTATTCATCACCAAAAGGGGGGAAGAGAACAAGAAATATTTTTACTAAGTTTTGGTGATTGAATTAAACAAACAAGAAGAAATCAGTTAGACCAATGAATGAATTGACTAGATCGACGCCTATTCGAAAAACTCAACTGCTGAAAATGTTTTTCTTACAACCGGTAAGCTTAGACTTTAGCTTATGCTTTGTTAGTACCAAATGAGAAAATTGATGGAACAATAAGTTTTGGTATAACAAAGAAACATAGTCGATGATTAGAGAGAAGATATGTTTAGATTTGCTAAATACCAAAATGGGAAAATTATTGGGAAAACAAGTTTTCGTATAACCAAACAGCCAAATTGATATATCAAGACCAGTTCTTTTATACGAAACAGATAACTTAAGAGGACTCGAGTGTTGAATGACAATTGTTGTGAACAAAACTGAAACAAATCATGAACCGAAGAATGCATAATTATTTTAGTTTACCAAAACAGAATTGATGGTGCAAGAGATCAATTTAGAACCAACGTAATGCAAGTTTCAGTCCAAGGCTCCAAGAGCAAAGACGTTGCAAATATTTGAATAAATCTGACATCTCAATGCCTGACAAACTAGCCTTTGTATATCAAAAGAAGAAAGTCAGATGAATAGCAAGAAGATCGGTAAATACATCAATACTATTCTAAGATAAGTACAACATGCATTAAATGCGTATGAGACAAAATATTGTACGCGTCATTACAGAATCTTGGACACGGAAATCTAGCCTTTGCAATTACTCAAGATATAAAGACCTAGATACAAAGAAGCAAAAGGTATTGGGATACAACATGAGATAAAGAAAATACATAAACCAAGAGAAGCTAAATCATCCACTTTCAGAAATTCTTTGAAGAGAAGAAGCTTCATTCAGATTCTTTCAAGCTTTATTTGCTTAAAGCACCTTAGGCACAGCTACAGAGAATATTTCAGGTCTACTCAAGGATCCAAGTGCCAACGGATTGTTGCGACTAATTGTACAATCATCCATTCACTCTAACTCTTGCTACTGTATTTTATTTTTCAAAAGAGGGAAATTTATAGCAGTTTGTGACTTGAAGTCAAAACTGATAGTATTACTAGGAGTTTAGATCATAAAAGTGATATTGATCTAAGTGACATTATACAATAAAGTTGTATAATTCAAAGCTTTATAGTGGAATCCTTCCTGAAATAGAAGAAGCGGTGACACGTACAAGCTTTGTCTTTGAACTTCCAGAAACAAATTGTGCTCTTTATTTGTCGCATATTAATTGTCTCAATCATTGAATTAAGAAGACTGAACCGACCATCAACTCAACTTATATTCAGTGCATCATCTCAAGTTTATTCCGCACTTCTTAAAGTTAATTGACCGAGTAGTTTTAATCAAGAAAACATCTTTTGGTTGCTAGTGTTGGGTTTCCGTACCCCGACGTCAGATCCAAACGCAGCAGAAAATAAACATAAACAGATCTGACTCGGGGACGGTCAATCGCGCCTGATTCATGTATTAGCATGCAAATATCATAATATAATGCTTGAAAGAGAGATTACTGATAACATCGAAATCAATCTGTATGCTGTGATCCCTCGAGTCCAATCAACCTGACCAAATCTTCAAGCACAACACCAGTGCTAGTGTGATGCCGGCTATTCTATGAGAGTGTGTATAGAGAGGAAAATCACCTTAACCTTAGAGATGAACATATATTTATAGGAGTTTGGGTCATTTATTTGGGCTAGGGTTATTAGGGTCCAACGGGCCAACAATTGACACATTGGCTTGTAGGGCATCTAATGCTAACAATCTCTCACTTGCCCAAAAGCCAACACAAAACTGCAAACTCATAATCCAAGTAATTCAATCAAATTGAATAACTTGGCGTACTACCAATGTACATAATTATGCGACATAAATATATCAAATGTTTTAATTTTAGAACTTTATAGATGAAACGTTTTCAAATATAGAAACTCCACTAAAGTGAGGAGCTTTCAGAAATTAATTTCATCTCTTCTAAATCACTCAATTTGAACACTTAACATTTAAGTCTCAATTCTCATCAATAGATCGGCGGTCGGTTGATTGTGACCCAGCGAGGCTCAAGTGTATCATAGCAGTATGATCACAACCTTTGTGATTTTAGAAGTCAAACGACTTCTTGGGCTTACCCTGAATACCCCATTGTCGATTAAACTCCTTTAATAGACAATGGCCGGAATTTAATTCCAGCAATAACCTACCGATCGTGGGTAGCTCCTAACATCTGCGCTTCACAAAAACCTAGATACAAATGACTAGAAACGTACGAGAACCTGTCAGCCATAGTTAGCGTGCAGTACATTCCTTTCACTCAATATGTCCAGATTGAATCAAGGGCATTGGTTGATCGAGACCCATTTTGATTTCAATAACTATGTATTTGTTTCACGTTATATGATTCATTGTGTGCGTATATGAAAAACTCTTTTTTCACAAGCACTACCCACTCTGGCCAGAGATTCTTTGAATCATATATAGAAAAACACATAGGACATCCTGGTCCATCAAGACCAGTGGGGAATCCCCAACGACAATCATAGACCTCTGACAGCATCACCGAATACCCAAAATAACAACTTTATGACCGGCATGTGGTCAATCATTAAATCAAAGTACACGGCTATCTATCAAGACCTCAATGACGCCTTGGGTCATGAGGAGTAATGGTGCACAACTATGACTAGGAATTCTATACTCGACAAATAGTAACCACTTATAGAATTCCGAGTAGGGTCGTTCAATGAACTCATTCCTAATGAGCACCTATTCATGTGTGTTGACTTCTCCAAGCCAACGCCGATGAAACGCGGCGCACTACACTAGACACATCATGAATACCAGTCTCTAACGAGCATATATCGATATCCCATTCTCGAAGGCTCATCGACCAGGAACATTTAGAAATCGCAGTCGAGAATGTATTTCATGGTCACCATCATATGCGTAACCACATTCTGTGGACTATAGCAATCTCAAGGACTTAATCAATGCATCAAGATGCATGAGTAAACAGATGAAGAAGTGCCATATATATTAATATTCAAACAAAGATTTGTCATAATAAGATTATAAGTACAATCAATCAACTATTGATTTACTCAATCACATATGACAACAACATCTTTCACTTTCCCAAAGCCAACTACTCATGTGTCTCAAGACAATCTTCCCAAGATGTCTGACAGACACCAATCTTTGTAAAGGCTTTGTCAGTGGATTCACTATATTTTTCTGTTGAAGCGATTCTCTCGATAATAATATCGTGTCTACCATCTCTCTCATTAGATAGTATTTTCTCAATATATGTTTGGATCATGATGAGATCTTGGTTATTCATAATAGCTCAAATGTTGTCACAGTACACAGAGACTGTGTCAACTGCACTAAAAATTACACCCAACTCTTGGATGAAATATCATATCCAAACTGCCTCTTTGCTGCTTCGTATGCTGCAATGTATTCAGCTTCAGTGGTGGAATCCAATGTGTCTTGCTTGGAACGTTTCCAAGAGACAACATCATCATTAAGCTTAAATATAAATCCGGACATCGATATGGTATCATCTACATCCTACTGAAAACCAGCATCAACTTAGCCTTCAACTTTTATTTCTCCACTTACAGATCCAAAAACCATGAACATATCTTAAGTTCTTCATAAGTACTTGATGATTATTTTCACAGTTTTCCAGTGACCTTCACCGGGATCTGTCTGATGTCTGCTCATTACTATAAGAACATACATCAGGCCAAATACATAACATAGCATACATTATGCTATTAAAAATCGAAACATAAGGTACCAATGTCATCTTTTCTCTCTCCTCATCAATCTTAAGACCCATTGACTCGAGAGATGAATACTATGACATATTGTGAAGTAACTCCTTTTTTCGAATATTCCATGCTAAATCATTTTAGCATAGTGTTTATGTACATACATTGAGAGACATCAAGCATCCTTTAAATCTATCCCTATAGATCCTTATGCCAAGCACGCAGGACGCTTCTCCCAATCTTTCACGGAGAAATTAGTAGATAACCATGCTTTAATTGATTAATCAAATACCATTCACAATGAGTATGATATAATCGACTTAAAGCATTACAAATATAACCACGCTCCCACTAACCCTTTTGTACACACATGCCACTTCCGGATTTTTAACAAAACCAAACAATTTGACGATGTTATCAAAACGGAAGTTCAAACTTCGGGATGCCTTCTTAGGCCCATTAATGGACCTCTGGAGTTTGCAAACCTTTTGCTCACTACCAATGGTTGTGAAGCCCTATGGCTGCCTTGTATAAAAGTCTTCACATCCATCTGTTATATCTCATAGTCATAATATGAAGATATACCTAATAAAATTCGAATAGACTTTAGCATCATAACCGATGAAAATTTTCTCACAGACAACTCTTTGCCTATGAGAATAACTGTTTCCCATCAGTCAAGCTTTGAAGGTCACACCTTCCCATCCACTCCAAGCCTTCGCTTGTAGATCCATTTGCAGCCAATGGGAACAATTCCGAAAGAGGATCTACAAAGGTCTATACCTTATTACAGTATGTTGAATAGAGCGCTTACCGCTTTACCAATAACTATAGTTAAAGGTAATGGCGCAACATCAATCTTTTCAACCATACACTGGCACAAGCGCCACGTGTTCGACCGATCACAAAGCAGAGGCAATTGTTGAACCCCAACAATCCCTCCCCCAATAATTGCACTCTCTGCAACTCATGGGAATCGAACACGCGACCTTGGCTCTGATACCAATTGTTGGATCGAGCGCTTACCGCTTTACCAATAACTATAGTTAAAGGTAATGGCGCAACATCAATCTTTTCAACCATACACTGGCACAAGCGCCACGTGTTCGACCGATCACAAAGCAGAGGCAATTGTTGAACCCCAACAGAGTACATGGAGTCTATTTCAAATTTCATAGCATCTGGCCAATATCCCGATACGATGTCCAACATCGTCTCCTTGAAAGTCCTAGGATCACATCCATGGTCAAAATCATTTTGACTACTTTCTAGGAGTAAATTCAATTTATCAGGAGTTCTTGAAACACTTTCAGATCCCCTTGGTATGTGTAGTTCAAAGATTATGATTGACTCAATTAATTTCACTGTTTTCACTTTTCTAGTGATTTGTGGTTCTTGAACCCTTTCAAGTTATATTATATTGTCATTCTTTTCTAATAGAAACATTTTCTCTAGAAAGATTGTACTTGTGAAACAAACACTTTGTCTCTAATTGACAATATAAATTCCACAAAATAACATAAGATGGATCAACTATCCAACTCATCTCCCACTGGCTACTTGACATAAGCAGAACAATCTCAAATCTATATTTGGATTATTTTTCATTCCATATCATATATGGAGTTTTCGTCACTGTATGGGTATGAATTATGTTCAACAAATATGTAACTTTAGAGAGTTACTGGGAGAGAATCACATCTTTAAGATAACTCAACATCATCTTGCACTAACATTTAGTGTTCCACATACGTCCATATGAATCAAATTCAATGGACATTCAGCACATGCTAAATATATGTTGGATTTAAGTTATCATTCTTTTTATATTCTTTGAATATAATCATACTAATCATTCATAAATTCACCAGATTCAATAAAACACGCATTCTTAAAAATACTGCAAATCACATTTGTAAATTTAAAAGAATATCATTCTCTATCAAAATAGGAACAATGTTCATGATTAAATCTAGAACAAATAAATAATTGCTCAAACCAAAATACACCATTTTCAGAACACTTATGGTCTAGGTATTCCTTGCAGTTTTGCGGCAGTGACCAACAGTGAAAACATAGATACATCTCCTTTCTTAGTTGCTACTATCCATTTTCGTCTTTTGAGGTTGAGAACCCTTTCCCTTCCTCTTCTTTATCCTTGTACTCTTCCTACCATTGTTAGAAGATTCGACAAGAAGAACATGTTTCTCCTTTTGAATCAACGACTCATGAGTTTCCAACGTTTTGACTATAAGATCAAATCTACAGTCAGTTAATGCGGTATCGTCACATTCAGATTTTTCAATTGATCAACAAGAGATATTTTTCTTACACCATGCTCATAGACCGAAGCCACATCTTGCATGTGAAATGAAAATAGCTCTTTTGAAGTTGCGAGTCTCAGTAATCACGTCCGTTCACCAAACAACATTTGTAGGTGTTGAAAAATATCAGCAGTGTGAGCGAGCTTCTCATATCTGTGTTGAAACTCATTGGTGATATTGATGCTATCATATAACACCTAGCCGAGAGATCATCATCCCACCACTTCTCAAGTGTGGTGATCTCCTCATAAGACGAACCGGGAGACACTTCAACATGAGGCTCCCACCAAGGTATATAATAACTTTTTAGAAGCAGTCACTATTTTAAAATTAATAGTCAATCAGAATAATTTGGTGGTTAATTTGTTTATATCGATACTTGATGTAATCGGATTCACGGCAATCACAATACTGAGAATAAACAGGAAATATATGCAAACCGTTTGATTATTAATTAATTCAAAAACTATGGACTTTAGTTATTGAATGCTCCCACTAAATTTTTCGAATTCGTCACCCTCATGACAAATGAACGGAAAATCATATTTTCTTAGTGGGCTTGGAGTCCAACTAGCTCTTGAAAACCCCGGACGTGGGCCCACCAGCTTCATGATACTAAATGTAGATCACAATTGCATCATATACAACCCCCAAGATATTTGTCTCGCGATTGGCATGACCCTACGTGGGCAGGACAATTATGCCTTCCTACGTCAAACTAACCCATCCCACGGATGGAAATGTCACGCCCAAAAGACCCCACGTGGGTGAGTAATCTAGAAGGTTAACATAACCGCGCCCTTAATTAAGTGGCAGTTAACCGCACAGCTTTCCCATGCCAGAGGCCCCCACGTGGGTGAGTAAGGCAATATGACACAAGTAGCGTCTCATGGCTTAACTGTTGATGGAAGACAGGAAGCAACAAACCCTTTTGAAAATTAGGGTTTGGCCAAATATACTCCAGCCGCCGCCTAGCCATCATCTGTTCGGGAGAATGGAAATCCGCGTCCGTCCCTTCACTTCGCGCAGAAGGAATGATCGCAAGTTCGCAATCCAGCCTCTCGACGCCGCCGCAGCCACTGCAACTCGTTTGCAACAGGAGCGATTGCAGAACCAGAAATCTTCATCGCGCGCAGGACGGCAAGAACAGCTTCTCCGCCATTTGCCCCGACGCGCAATCTTTCCCTGGTCACAGCGCAATCTCTCCCTGGTCACAGCGCTTCGCCGCAAGCCGCCGCAGCACTTCGCCGGAAGTTGCCCTAGATGCCGGAAACAGTTTCCGGAATGACTAGTTTTTGGGCCTCGATTAAAACTCTTATTAATCTATTTTCTATATTTTTCGGATTCTAAATTTTCGAAAATGAAAACACGAGTATAATCGATGGGAAACGATCTAATAAAAATTAATTATCTAATATATGAATCAAATCGCAACCTGGCTCTGATACCAGTGTTGGGTTTCCGTACCCGGCATCAGATCCAAACGCAGCGAAAAATAAACATAAACAGATCTGACCCGGGGACGGTCGATCGCGCCTGATTCATGTATTAGCATGCAAATATCATAATATAATGCACGAAAAAATATTACTGATAACAGCGAAATCAATCTGTATGTTGTGATCCCTCGAGTCCAATCAACCTGACCAGATCTTCAAGCGCAACACCAGTGCTAGTGTGATGTCGGCTATTCTATGAGAGTGTGTATAGAGAGGAAAATCACCTTAACCCTAGAGATGAACATATATTTATAGGAGTTTGGGTCATTTATTTGGGCTAGGGTTATTTGGGTCCAACGGGCCAACAATTGGCCCATTAGCTTGTAGGGCATCTAATGCTAACAGCAAGCACAACCGAAGCACTTAAAAATATCAATTGATCCGGTGCAGTTTGTTTATTCACCCCTCTAAACTGTCACTTCTATAAATGAGGGGTGGAGAGCTAGACTAATATCATGGTATGTTCACAAAAAAAAATATATCACCTCGATCTAAAAAATAAAAAAATATTATAAAACAACTATATGATAAAAAAACAAAAAAACATACTTTTTTCTTTGAAACAAAAAAAAAACATACTTTTTAAATAGTTATTTTATTTAATTATCAAAAAATATTGTAAAAAATCTTCTTAAAGTTCTTAAATTTAATATAATCTAAATAATTGATACAAAAATTATTTCACAAAAAGAAATATCGTAAACACACAAAATGCACGAACATGATGACTGATATTAATTAAAATTGAGAAATAGATAAATAAAATGAATTATTCGAGATAACGTGTTGGCTTGGCATTGAGCAACAAAACCTAAAAAATGAATACCAAAGAAAATGAACTAAATTACAATCGAATTACGTCTGTGGATAATGAAGTCAAAAGCTTTAGTACATGCATCATTATAGAATAATATTATCCTTAAAATTTTGAAATTGTAAAATTTAATATATTTTGACTTGTAGTAAATTATATCATTATTTTGACTTTTAGTTTTCTCTTTCTCAAAGGACCAACCATATCTTTATATATATTTAATTTATTTTACAGAATAGTTTATGGGTAAACTCACTTAAAATCCCTTTACCCAAACATAATTTTAACATTCCTTCATATGTCAATTTAAACTCTCTTCTAAACTTTTTTTCTTTATTCCAACTCCGTACCAACCTCAAAAGACATAAAAGCCCTTACTTTAATTGCATAAAACTCCTTAAAACTTTTAGGATTATTACAAAAACACACAAAATCTCATTTTTGCTAATAAATCTTAATAAGGGTACGTAAATGCAGGGGCCTTAATGAACATGTGATCCTTCAGTTTCTGTCATCTTGAGAGAACCCAAGAGCATACTTTTGCAAAGGACTCACAGTTCATGATGAATTATTTAGCCCTAAAATTCCCTTATACAAAGAACAAGCATCATGCTTTCGTATTACAATAAAATTTTAACAAACTGTAATATACCATTTTGACCATAACGGCACCGGGTGAGGTGAGTTGCAAAGCCACCAGTCGAAAAATTATTGCCCCCATACTGTTTTACGAATGGCTCATCACCATCCAACCTCAGCCCCTCAGGCGAGGTTAGTCTGCAAGTTATCCGACTCCTTCAAAAACCGCACAGCACAACCCTAATTCGTTTTCTACCTTAAGGCGTAAGGTATAAATGGTAGCGCTTATCGCGTACGCCCAAATTAACCATTCTCAAGTTAATAGCAAAAGTATGTAGTAGCGAGAGTAGGGATCGATCCCACAGGGAAGGTAGTATTTTTTTTTCGTGTCAATTTAAAAACGAATAGTAAAAAGGGGGGTTTTGAGTTGAGTGATTACTACTAAGCAAATTTTAAGAATTAAACTAATTAACGAGATTAACTAAACGGTTAAAACTTATGAGAGTGAAGCGATTCTTGGTTTTCGGTCAACTTTACTTTTGGAAAATTCTCTCTTGATCATCAAATCACTAACATTCGAATTCTTTCAATTATTCATCGATTGGAAATTGAATTCCTACCCACCTTAATCGTAGTCAAAGAGAAAACAGCATTCAATCCGACCCTTATCAAATCTCTAATCAAAACTACAGCCGTTAATGATTAAATCAATGATAGATTTCAAAACTAGTGAGTTCGATAAATCTAATCAATAGAAACTACAGCCGTTAATGATTGATTACCCAATCGTTTCTCCTAAGAATTCAATAACACCTACAGCCGGTAATTATTAATCTTAGTTGCTTCTTAATTAGCTATCGATTATGCATGTGAATACTAGGTGATCAATCTAATAAACAAACACAATAATCATTGAAATCGATACCAAGAAACAGAATTGAAATCGAAATTATATTCAATAAACAAACCAAAATTCTCACAAGAGATTCAAATCCAAAAGCAAATATCCCTTAAACCAAGAATCTAAGAGTTTAGCCTAGCATAATTGAATCTGAAAACAACAAAAACTGATTCGAAAACATTAAATAAACAAAGGAAAAGAAATTACTAAGACGAATCACGATTCCGGCTCCGTTCTTCGCGTTGTTCTTGACAAAACTTGAAAGAAAATTATTCTAAAAATTGAAAAATCTATTCTAAGCTCTCAAAAATCTCCTAAAGAGGCTAATTTTCGAGTATCAAGAGGTATGGTGGCTGATGGGTAGGTTAAATTATATGTAGGAAGGAAAGAAATCAAGTCTTTACACTTTCCAAAACTCTACAGGCGTAGCTACGCCAGAAAATGGCGTAAAGACGCCTGATGACGTGTCAAAAATATGGCTTCCCGCGTTTCTGGCATATTTAGGCCTCCAAATGGCGTAATTACGCCTGTCCATGCCGTAGCGTTGGCGTAATTACGCCTGATAATGGCATAATTACGCCTGTCCTCCATTTTTCTGGCGAGTTTTGTATTTTGGCCGTAACGTTCTTGTACAAACTCCGAATTTGATGAATCAGCTGTCCACGCGAAGATAACTCAAAGTTCTACAACGTTTCTATGGACCACATTTCCAAAACATGGCTCGAACATATAGAAATTTGAGGAGAAAGGAGCAACATGTGTCTTGGATTCTGGTTTTTTCCTCTTTTCTTCAACTTTAGTCATTCTTTCATCATTTTAGCTTGATTTCTTCACATTTCCCTACATTTACACAAATATACGATTAGGTAGCATATGTATCAATTTATCAATCAAAATATACCAAATTGTAGATAATTAAGCGCAATAGATGTGTCTATTTCTAGTCACATCAATAAACAAGATATAAGAAAGATTTGAAGAAATCTGGGAGATAGATGAGCAACAGCCTTCAATCTTCCTGGGATCCACAGATATCCCGCTGCTAGATATAACATGACCCAAGAACACTACACTGCTCAGCCAGAACTCACACTTGCTGAGCTTTGCATACAACTGATGATCCCTAAGGATCTGAAGTACTGTCCTCAAGTGCCGTACATGATCTTCTTCGGTCCGGGAGTAGATGAGTATATCGTCAATGAAAACTATGACGAATTGATCCAAATATGGCTAGAACACCCTGTTCATCAAACTCATGAAAACAGCCGGGGCATTTGTCACCCCAAAAGGCATGACTAGGAATTCATAGTGCCCATACCTAGTCCTTAAGGCTGTCTTCTGGACATCATCTTCCCTTACTTGAATCTGATGGTACCCTGACCTCAGATCGATCTTACTGTAGAGCCTCGTACCCTGCAACTGATCAAACAAGTCATCGATCCTCGGAAGTGGGTACTTATTCTTCACTGTAGCTTTGTTCAGTTGTCTGTAATCGATGCACAAACGCATCGAACCATCTTTCTTCTTCACAAATAAAACGGGTGCTCCCCAGGGCGATACGCTAGGGCGTATATAGCCTTTATCAAGGAGCTCTTGTAACTGAGTCTTTAATTCCCTTAGCTCCGCTGGTGCCATCCTATAAGGGGCACGAGAAATGGCAGACGTCCCCGGTAATAACTCAATCCCAAACTTGACCTCTCTCGTCGGTGGGAATCCGGGAATCTCCTCCGGAAAGACATCAGGGAACTCCGCCACTACGGGCACATCCTCAACTTTTACTTCTTCTTTCTTTTCCGTAACATCAATGGCATATATGAGATATCTTGTATGACCTCGTTCCAACAACTGCGCCATCTTGACAGCAGATATCAACGGAATCTTAGAGCGAGAACCATCCCCATAGAACGTCCATGGAACTCCCATATCAGATTTGAACCGTACTGTCCTCTGCCTGCAGTTCACAACTGCCTGATACCTGTTCAGAACATCAATGCCCAGAATGCAGTCAAAGTCTGACATTCCCAGAACAATCAAATCTGACCTTAGTTCTTTATCCTCAAAATAAATGAGGCCATCGTAGACGAGCCGATCAGTAATCATACTTCTTCCAGCGGGGGTCAAGACTATAAGAGGCGTGGGCGACGGAGAAGTGCATATGTGGTGCCTTTTCATAAAACTTGTCGACACAAAAGAGTGTGACGCACCTGTGTCGATCAATATAAAAGCAGGGTGCGTAAATAAAAGACACGTACCCGCTATAACCTCCTCCGGAGCCGCTGAAGCCTGCTCCCTCGTCAATGCATAGACTTGCCCTTGAGGTGGCCCCATAGGCTGACCTCCATACTGTCTCGGCACGAATGGTGGTCTATGCTGTGCTGTCCTATCCGCAGGCCTCCCCGCAGAACCCTGTTGACTTCCCCTGTTGGGACACTGCCTAGCAAAGTGGCCTTTGTCGCCACAAACATAACATCCTACACAATCTTTCGTCAGATGTGGTTGCCCACAAAGAGTGCATTGAACCTTCCCGGATCTGTCTCCCTGAGACTGCCCCCTTCCTGATGGGGCATCACTCATACGGTTTCCTTTCCATTTATTGTCGGGCCTCTTACCACTGAACCTTGACGCCGATGTGTTCCCCCTTGACTTGAACTGATCACTCCTTGGCTTCAAATTATCTGGAGTGGATTTTTGAGAGGGTGCTGACGGTGGTACAACATCAGGGTATGCACCCACTCCCAGTTCGGCTAGCTCAGCCCGTGAGAGTGCATCGTCTAAACAAGTAGGGCCATAAGTAATCACTCTATCGTACAGCTCCGGCCTCAAGCCCTTTATGAAGTTCCTCATCTTTGCTTGAGTACTCGTGGCGATGTGAGGTACATATCTGAGTAAGGAGCAATACTGAAGAGCATAATCTGACACTGACATATTACCTTGCTTGAGGTGAGTAAATTCATCTTCCTTAGCCTGTCGTGCAGCAGCCGAGAAATAACGATTCAGAAAGCGAGTTCGAAACATTTTCCAATTAACTTCATGACCTTGAGCCTCTTGCTCTACCACAGTGGTCTTCCACCACATTAGTGCCTTATTGGCCAATTGGAACTCTGCTAACCGTATCCATGTTGTCTTCGCACATGGGGCTGCCACAAAGATTTGCTCTATTCTTTCTAACCATTCCTCAGCTCGTTCCCCTGTTTCGGTTCCTTCAAAGGTTGGGGGTCGGTATGCAAGAAATTGAGTTAAGCTTAGCTCCCCTGGCAACAACTGTTGTTCGGACGGTTCATCATCAAAAGCTGGCGGGGGTAGGGGATTCGTACGCCCCGCACTTGCATTGACGCTCACTGCGTCACCTACCTCCACGTTTGCTGCCATACTGCAACACAAGGATTAACAACAAGACCCAAAAGCAGTTCATATATACATCGTTAGAAAGGCATAACATGTGAGCATAACAGTCATGTACTTCATATGTAACATATGCACACAACATGTTTACAAGTAAGCACCTAGCCAACTTATTGCTAAGGCTACCCTTCACTCATTCTCGGGTTATCTAACCACTGTTCTGATACCACTAATGTAGGGTCTTCCTACCTTAACATCAAATAGTACACATATAATGGACAGAACATGCATTTATAACCTCTTAAGGGTTCCGGTTGTAGCTTGAGCTAAGAAGATTACAGGCCAAAATAAAATTTCCAAAAGCTATTTAATTACATTCCCAATAATGAATGTTAAAGTTATAGATTTATACTACTCCTAGAGTAGAGACTATCAAAATCATGCATCATATATTCATCTTGCTCCTTTTAGCTCAACGCCTCTACCCGACCCTAGGCCCTTCGGTCCAAAAGTGTACCTACAGGGACAACACATCGTGAGCATAAACATATTTACTTAACATGATATTAAAAGACATACAGTAATGCATAACATCTTAGTTAAGTAAAAGTTATTGGTCGTTCTTCAACTTCTTTTGTTATCCTTGATTCTTATTCATGTATAAGGGCATCTTACCCCATTGTATGGCATCTTACCATAACATAACCGTCGTGTGGCATCTTACCACATGGGCATCTTACCCAATCATATGGCGTCTTGCCATATCATAACATTGTGTGGCATCTTACCACATGGGCATCTTACCCACTCACATACATTGGGTGGCATCTTACCACATGGGCGTCTTACCCAATCATATACGTCGTATGACCTTATCATAAACTTACTTATCATAAACATCATCATCATAAACGTCATCATAAACATCATCATCGTAAACATCATCATAATCATCATCATAAACATCGTCATCATAAACATCATCATAAACATCATCATCGTAAACATCATCATAATCATCATCATAAACATCGTCATCATAAACATCATCGTAAACATCATCATCGTAAACATCATCATAAACATCATCATAATAAACATCATCATAAACATCGTCATCATAAGCATCATCATTAAATGTAGGAGTATGGTTTACCGTCCGATGCTCGTACGTTTCTTACGTACCTTAATTCCAAAAGAAGGAGAAATTGCAGAACTTTATCTCCTTGAAGTTGTGGGTACCTGGGACGGTTCTACATAACCATACAAATTGATATTAGAAGCTAAACAATAGCCCAATACCAAAAATTTAACAAAAATCATCATTTTCCTACTTTTGAACAGTGGCGATCGATCGCTCAAAACATGGCGATCGATCGCCTGATTTTTCTCTTAGCGGCGATCGATCGCTTAAAATGAGGCGATCGATCGCCTGATGCACATTTCGCTACTGGACGTTGGCGATCGATCGCGCCATTTGAGGCGATCGATCGCCTATCCTCATTTTTGCGTGCTGCCTCTCGGCGATCGATCGCTGCTTTTGTAGCGATCGATCGCCACAACCAGTGGCTGCGATTTCACCATTTTTATGTGCATTTTCCAAGCTTATCCTCATACCTTTCAAAACCAAACTTTCCTACAACATCAACAACATCATAACTCACTAAAACCCACATAAAACACTTCAAAAATCATACCCCAAACATATATAACACATACCCAAAACAACCCACATAAATCATCAAAACTAACCCATTTCAACACCAAACATCTTGAAAACTTAAGGAAGGGTTCCATACCTCTTGTAGGCTCCAAATCTTAGCAAAGATTACACAACACAAGTTTTGTGGAACTTTCCTTCTTCTTCTTTGGTGGATTTCGAAAATGGTGTGGGGTTAGGGTGAGGGATGAAATTTGGGGGTTAAAAGAGTGATTGGTAAAGTGAAGTGAAGTATAGGAAAAGATGGGTAGTGGGGATTAAAAGGGGTTGTGCAAAGTTAATTAAAAAATTGTACCCCAAACTTAACATGATGTATAAAATACTCCAACATGGTATTTTAAAAGCATTTTACAAAAATGCTCTAAACTTCATTTTAGGGATTAAAAGGGGTTGTGCAAAGTTAATTAAAAAATTGTACCCCAAACTTAACATGATGTATAAAATACTCCAACATGGTATTTTAAAAGCATTTTACAAAAATGCTCTAAACTTCATCTAAAATCACATCTTCCTCATATTTAATAATCAACACAATTAAATCATGTTAACATCTTAATACCCAACACATAAATCCATTATCACATGATTCATCATATAAACATAATTAATGCCTTAATTGCAATTAATTAATTTTGGGGCATCACAGCGTATATGAGCTGGTAGTTGGTAGTGTGTGTATGTGGTATTGGTGTTTTAGTCGTGTCTATGTTGCTACCACGGGAGGACTTTGGCTCTTGATTAAATGATTTCTACTTATGAGTTGTGTGCTTGATGAATTAAATGGTGGGTTAGAGGGGGGATATCGATTTTTTTCACAGCACCTTGTTTTCCTGTTGTTGTGCTTGAGATGGCTTGCACTGCCATGATCGAGTCTTCTCTTCCCTTTTACAGTTCATGTCCCAAGTAGGAATGTAGCTGTTGGATTACTCATTTTATTGTTTGATGTGTTTCTCACGGTCTATCTACTTGAACCAGTGAACACAGCGTGTATGAGTGTGTGTGCTCGATTTGTGTGCGTGAGTTCCAGCATATACCAGTGTGTGTACTTGGTGTGTACGTATGTGTGCGTTTCAGCGTGAAAATGTGCATATATTTTGTGGTGGATGTGTGTAATATGTAAGTGTAAACCATCGGATATACTTGTGTGAATATTTCAGCATATGCAAGGGAGTGTAAGTTCTTATGGATTTATGAGTATGTTGGGTTTTGGAAAACCGAATAATCTTAGTTTTGATATTAACAAAACTTGTTATTGTGTTGCTAACATATTTCATCAAGTGTGCAGTTCGTAGATGATATTTTACAGCTTGATGATGTGCTAAGAAATGCCATTGAGTTTGGTTGCTGAAATAAGGACCAGCTGGAGTACCAGTTGACCAGACCAGCTGGAGGACAAGCTGAAAGGACCAACTGGAGTACCAGTTGGGAGGACCAGCTGGATACCAGTTGACCAGACCAGATGGAGGACCAGCTGAAAGGACCAGCTGGAGTACCAGCTGGGAGGACCAGCTGGAGTACCAGTTGACCAGACCAGCTGGGAGGACCAGCTGGAGAGAACCAGCTGAAGGACCAGCTGGAGAGAACCAACTGGATGTGCAAACCAGCTGACAAGACCAACTGGTACCAGCAGACCTCAGACCAACTGGTACCAGCAGACCTCAGACCAACTGGTACCAGCAGACCTTGGCCAGCTTATGCTGTACCAGCAGACCTCAGACCAACTGGTACCAACAGACCTCAGACCAGCTGATGCTGTACCAGCAGATCTCATGCCAGCTGATGCTGAACCAGCTGACCAGGCCAGTTGACCAGACCAGCAGACTTCCAAAAATAGCCCAGAAGCAGAATATGACCGTTGCAATGTTTGAAAGCTTACCAAAATTGTCCCAACGGTTATATTCTTGTATCTAACGTATATATCATTACTTGGGGCTATATATACATGATTTGGAAGCTCAATAACAGTTGATTGAAGATCAATCCAAGCCTTCCAAAGCAAACCCACTTGGGATTCAATTGAGGAACTTAAAAGACAAAAGCTGCTAAATGAAGAGCACTCCTCAAACCTTTGGCACCTCTTACCTTGCTGTATCAGATTCATTATGGAATCATTTGTGCCTTTGTATTCACTCTATTCATTGTATTTGTGAGCTAAAATAGAAGAGTGAATACCATTGTAACGGTTGATGATTCATCACAACCGATTGAGAGGTCTTTGTATGTGAGACATTAAATAACATACATAGTTGAGTTGCTAGGAGTTCTAGTTGGATGGGGAATGCCCAACTGGACCGGGTTTGTACAAAGAGTTGTATAAATCAAAGTCTTCTAGTGTATCCTTCCATGAGATGGAAGAAGGGGAGATGTAGAAGCGTTGTGCTTCGAACTTCCAGAAACAAATGCTTGTGTTTTTACTTTACTGCATTTATTTACCTTACTGTTTTTACATACTTTATTGCATATCTTTAAAATACCTTTCAAATGTTTAATCGGTTATAGAGCGGGTTATGTCGAGTGTCTTCCGCTCGGTTTTGTAACCAAACTCGATAGAATCTCTCGGTGCAATTATTTCAAGAACACGAGCTATTGAAGCTCAAGTTGGTTGAACTCGGGTGTGGACTGGCAACCCACCCCCGAAATCGATCCTAACAGAGTATTCTATTGGGATAAAATACACTACTAGTTCGATTTGTATAAGTTGTTGTGTGAGAGTTAAAGATTCCAAATACGAGTGGAATGTTTAACTAATTGTTGAAAAAGTTGTGAAGCGTACAAACGAGATGTATGATGACATGAGGAAGTAGTATTAACTGCCTTGATTTGTAACCAAGATCATAATGTTGAGTTGTTGAATTAAGATATTGAATTGATATGAACGATATCGATTGGATTGTAAATGAGCTAATATTGAGTGATGATATAGATTCTTCATGATTCTCCGGATGGCGGGATAGCCTATCATGTTGTCGACTTCAAGGTACGTAGTGACGTACGAGCAGGTATACATACTATGAAGTAATTACATATTCATATATTCATGTATTGTTGAATTTAATGATGGAACGTAAGAAATGAATATGTGTGTTGCGTATGACATATGTGGCATCGTGGATACGTAATTGTACGTTATCAGAATATACAAGTAAAGAAATGAATATGTGTATATATATGTGGTATGATGGATACGTAGTTGTACGTGATCCAAGTGTACGAGTTGATTATTAATGCCTTAGGCATGATTGATAAGAGAAAGTGTTGAGAATGAGATAGATTGATAGGCAAGATGCATACGATAAGTAATTGTTTATGATTATGCATAAATAATAGATTTTGATTGTATTGAGTATCATACTTTAAATAACGATACTGAACTTGATGTTATGAAAGCGTGTGAGATTGAAACCGGAACAGCTAGTGGAAGCTATACGGATTCAGAACTGTACAGAGAGTACATTTTTACATATTTCAAATAATCTTAAATTGTTATATTATGATCTTATCATGATCTTTCTGCATTGTTATGAGTATGAGTATTGTGATACTGTATGCTCACCCTGTTTGGGGGATGTTTTTTGTTGAAACAGATAGAACAGGTACCACATTTGTTCGAGAATTGGGTTCGAGCTATTGAATGAGGATGCTCCTAGGGGCGAGGTACCAGTATTTATACGGCAACATGATTTCTACACATATATTTATATTATTTATTAAGTGCTCGTCTATGAGCCTGAGAATTATGTATATGGCATGTATCAATGTCTTGAAGCCCTCCTTTATGTTTTGGTGTGCATGCACATTTGATTTGAGGATATATGGTACAATATGGTTTGAGTGGATAAGTAATGTATTTTGTTGATACATTCTCCTGGATACCGTCTCGATTGCATGTGGTGTATATTCCTGGATAACCATTTCTCTCCATGGGCTCGGTATTTTGGCAAAGAACAGTTCTACTGCATCTTTTTCTTCTATCTTTACCTCCCATCTATACTCTGTAAAGAGTTTGATGTACTCGGCTACATAACAAATATCATGTAGTTCCAGGCTAATTAGAGCTTGTCTATATTTTTTAGCCTTCTCTTCCTCCATTCCTTCGAAGTAGCTTACCCCAATGAAACAGATTTTAAAGAATTTTGCCATCCTGTCCCCAATTTCTTTTAGGGACTCTCCGGCTAAAACTTCTTCTTTGGTACCTGGGTCTCCCATTTCCCAGGCAATCTTGACTGATCATTCCAAACTCATTTTAAGAAGTAAAATGAATCCTCCTTTACTTAGATCAAGTGTTCCTGCTGCTATTCTCATTGCTGAAGCCCATTCATCAATAAGAACTTCTCTATTTTTTAAATCCAAGATATCCATGTTGAGCATAAGTCCATACGGATGGATTGGATCTAACTGAGTTGTCGTAAGGCGTTTGATGTAAATCCGGCCTGCGAGAACGGTTCTTTGTTCCAACTGGGGGATCTAAAGTTGCTGAGGTGAAATCTTCCCTATGCGACATATTTTGATCACCTTCGGGTGGACTGTGTGACCCGAAACTTTATTGTGGTGGAGGTCTTGTTACAAGTTCTCCCATTTTGAATTCTACGAGATTCAATCCGCAAATGATTCAGCAAGATCACGTAGATCTTCCAGGTTAATTATTTCCATTACTTTGTGGGAAGTATTGGATCTCCTCGTAGGACTGCAATCATTTTTTCAGTCTCCGTCATGGGTCTTTGGACCTCCTTGGCTTTCCCTTTTTGGTGTAAAAGGGGTTCTGTTCCGTAGGATTGTGGTAACTATCCTCCGTTTCTTCTTCCTAAAGAACTTGGTCTTGATTCCAGCTCCTTGACTCGGGTTTGAACATCTCGAAGGTTTTCAAGAATTTCCTCCTGATGTTTAATCATAATCTCCAACTGACTTTGAATCTGATGGACCTGTGCAGGGACATGGTATTGAAGGTATCCATAACGCTGAACTGTCTTCTGGATCTCTTAAGACCTTGGGATATCTTAGAACAATCCGACTCGATTTCTCGAAAGGTTGGTTTTCCCATCCTATTCGTCTGTTCCGGATCCTGTTGAGGGATTGGGATTTGGAATCATGTGATTGTGCTCAGGATGATCTCTCTCCTGGGCCTCGGTTAACTCGAATTGTTGCTTGAGGTTCATCCTGTAAAGGTTCTTCGCCACATTCTCCTGTTCTTGATACTGGGATATGCTAGTTGGGCTAGCACCAATGTCCAGTACAATATTTAATTTCTGGTTGAAGTGTTTACCTTGCCAGATATCATTGATTTAGTTCTTCCAATTTCTGGAAGTACCACCTGTATGACTTGCACCACGAACATTCGTTCGAATCCATAATATTTCTTGAATTGTCTCCTCTGTATAGGTTACAAATTAATATTCAAGATATTATTATGGTATTTCCAGAATAAACCTAGGCTCTGATACCATTTTACGAAGACGGATCGCGAAGGAAAAGGTTACAAAAAAATAGTAAAACTTTGGGTGAGATTTGAAAAGTATTTAAAACTCTAGGGGGTATCATGCAATTATTCCCTTTTAACTTAATAAGGGTAAATTTGTAAAATTTTGTGGGGTAGGGAGTTATAATGAAGATGAAAGTATGGTTGGGGAGTTAGAATATAGAATAATGGATAAATGGTGTAAAGTTAAAAAAAAAGTTTGGGTTTAGGGGTTTTAGGTGAATTTAACCATAGTTTATAGCTAAATGTATTATTTTAAATTTATGAACTTTGTTTTCATCATTTCAAAAGAGGAAAAAAAAACTAAATCTCATAAAGTTTATTTAATTTTAAGAGAGAAGAAAATCATATACATAGCCCAAGTTTTGCTTAAATAATATAAATAATGTGGACTTATATATTATTATTATTATTGTAATTATTGTAGTAATTAATCGAGAGTTGACTTTGCTCAAATCAATACTGTATTATTTTACTGCATTATGAGGCAAGTGTCAACTATATTGTCGTTGGCATGATATTAAGTAATTAAGACAACAAAGAAAAATATTTTTCCCCCCTTGACTTTTTACCATGCCAGCTTGATGACTATGTTAAGGTGGAAAGGACAAAATGCTAAATCGATGTGGATTTCATTTTTTCTTCTTCTTGAAATCAATTATGATATGCAATTTGTATTAACGGATATATTTTGATCGAACTGAAGTTCTTGGTGAAGATTAACACATATAAACGATCCGACTTAATTTTTTGTATGATTTGTGTAGCCTATCACAATCCATTATAATTAAAAACTTAGTAATTATTGAGTTGTTGTATCATACATGATTTATATAAATTTAAATAAAGTAGGCATAATCCATCAAGTATAACAAGAGCACATATAAGTACATTAGGGATGCTATCACACAATATTATCTATCTATTCCATATATTTAATTAGAAGGTTTGGTATTTCTGGTGTATCCCTTTTGAATTTACCAAAGTAATTCAATTTCTTATAGTTTTATTTTATCTATTGGTGTGATACCCGAAAATGAATTGTATTCATTATTGAATTAATTATGGTAATTATGAGATTATTATAGGATTTGATGGGACTCGATTTTGAGATCAATCGAGTGTAGTTGAATTATGTAAATTAATATTAGACTGAGTATTATGTTGAAATAATTTATTTTTACATTAGTGAAATGATTTAGGATGGCCAGAGTTAGGGTATAAGTGGTGTGTTAAATTATATTAGGCATTACATGCCTAAAAATCCATAAAGCACACACAACACCACTTACACCCACAAAATCCCTACCAATTCCTCTCACAAACCCTTCTTTCCTCTTTGCTCTTTTCTTCCTTTGATCATTTTCGGAGCTAGAAATGGTGGTTCTAGCCTGTGTATGAGACCAGGGTAAAAATCTTGAAGTTATTGAGTTGTTGTTATGATTATTTGGGTTATGGTAGGTTAATTTCTATATATGAATAATGTTGGGTTGATGTGTTGAAATTAAGAAGATTAAGTGTGTTTTGAAGTATTTAGATGTGTTTGTGTTGAAATGAAGGAAGCATATATATGGGATGTGGGTTGTATTCGAGTTTTATACTTGAAAATGGTGTTTTATCACGAGAACAGAGCCTCGTGATCGATCACGAGTCAATGTCTGATCGATCGCGTGAGGTCAAACACATTCTAAGAATGACAAACAGTGACACGATCGATCGCGAGATTCGCCGCTAACGATCACCGGGGGCAGAACAATTGGTGCCTGATTTTAACACCTCGCGATCGATCCCGATGTCTCGAGCGATCGATCGCGGGGACAAAATTTATGAAAAATTTGTTATTTTCTGCGGAATTGGAGATGTGATGTTTTATGGTTGATTTCATGGTAATTATGATATTCTAAGGAAACCTTGAACCATGAAATTAGGTTGCATGAATTGAACATTCGAAAAATATGTGATACATGATTGAGTTAATTGATAACTCGGATTAATAAAAAATAAAATGGGATGGTTTGAGTAGTATACGAGATACGGTAAATTGTGACTGACTATGATATGAGGCAAGTCGACTTATAAGATTAATGATGATATTGTTGAGGGTTATTGCTAAGATATTGATATTGAATTGATATTCAATATAGATATTGTACAAGCCTCCGGTTGTCGGGGATGTCTAAATCACGTTGTCGACCTTAAGGTACGTGTAACGTACGAGCATATGTAAAATGTGTTAATGTTACGAATAATGCATAATATATATTCCCGTTGTGTTTGGCTTAGTACGTATAGACGTGCAAGTATTGAATGTTATAGTAATTGATATAATTGTTGAGTAACGTGTTGACGAATATTGAGAGCACCCATGAATGGTGCTAGGAATTATATTGATGCCGCTATTGAGCATGCAATGGACTATGGTACCGCCGTTGTTGAGCATGCGATGGTTATTGTGCCGCCGCTATGTAGCGTGCAATAGGTGATAGTGCCGCCGCTGTTGAGCGAGCGATGTGATATGATGAGTTATGGCTAATAAATCGATAACCAAGATGTATTTGATTCTGTGAGTCTTTGTTATCATGGTTTAATTATTGTCGATTGTAGAATTGGTGTTTTGAGTATTGGTACAGTAAATTATTCTTGTGATGATTTAATTGACCTTGGAATTGATGATTTTGGTTATGTGAGAACATGAACAACGTAAGAGATCACTCATGGTTGTGATATACTCAGGGAGTATTTGCTTAAATTACAACATTATATTCTATAAATTATTATTGTGTATTCGATGATATTGAGACTATGTTATTGGTATGCTCACCCCGTGTGGGGTTTGTTTCTGTTGAAACAGGTAGAACAAGTACGACATTGATTCAAAAAATGAGTTCGAACTGGTGGATGAGGATGTTCCTGGTAGCGAGGTACCAGTAATAGTATTGGTAACGTGACTTATACAAATGGAATTTATTTATTGCTCTTCTGTAAGCATATAGATAGTGTATATGAGTTGTATAAATCTCCTTGACATTTCTCTTTTCACTCGACTGTTGCATGAAATTTATTTAAGAGTAAACATTGCATGATGTCATGATGAATTGAGAATATGAGTAGTGCATTATAAAATGTATACATATGTGAATTGTGTTGTGTCAGAAATCGAGTTTACGAGGGATTATGTCGAGAATGCTTTATGGAAGTCATGCTATAATTAAGAAGCATTAATAAGAATCCCTTAATGAGATAAATGTATGCAATAATGACGATGATAAATGCACTAGGTCCTACAATTTGTGTATCAGTATTATGCATATAGTCGAAGAAATATAAGAGCTGAACCAATTTCAGGTTTTTGTGATCTTTGCAAAGCGGAGGAGGAGTCTACTAATCATCTCTTGTTTGCATGCTCGAGGCTTACTCACTTTGGATGTAATACTATGATTGGTTGGGTATGCAACTGACCTTATCCGAAAAACTTATTCAACACCTTCTTCAACATAGAAGATTTTGGAACCACAGGAAAAGCCGGAAGGAGTGGCTAACTATTTGGATTACAGTGCTATCGACTATTTGGTTAGAGAGGAACATGAGAATCTTCGTGATCTGCAGACAAAGGGAGAGATCTATTGGATTTAGTAAAATTTAGGACTTGGTTATGGTTGAAAAGGAGCAGGACTAAGAACTTTTGTTAATCATTTTTGGATTGAGATAGAGAACCGGTTGTTTGTTTGATATCTGCATAGTGTGGAGAAGATAGCTTTTGTTTTTTTGTGGTGTTCCCTTTCCTTTTTATAACTTTTTAGTGTACTTTTTGGACTCTCATTTATATAAATATGTTTTGTCTGATCAAAATAATAATAATTCATATAGTCTTATACTCTTTATATATCTTAATAAAGTAAAAGTCAAAATTTGATTGAATTTATCAAAATTACTATTGGTAAAATCTAGTAATTTTATCTTTTTGACAATTTTTTTTACCATTATTCATACTATGGAAAGACATTATGTAACACAACAAATCAAAAAGTAGTTTGCCGCACAAAAATAGGGTGTGCCGATATATTAGCACTATATATTAAGAAAGTGTCAAGATTGATATGGGTGGCCAGCCCACACAACTGAATGTAGTGGAGTTGATACAACTCGTGCTATTGAAGTTATTAACACTGGGAGGTTAGATCGAAATTGGTTTAAAAAAATAAAATGAAAACACTTAAACTAACATGCTATGAAACTGATTAAAATAAATGAAATCATTTAAACAAATCAGGAAGTAAAATAAGACAAAAGAAAATGTATATAATCTGAAAGTTCGAAGGTAGTGTAATCTTTTTATGTCTCACCTCTTTAGTCGAATGGAAGACTATAGTAGAAGACTTTGATTCATACAACGTGTACAAACTCACTTCGGCTGGGCAAACCCCGTCCAGCTAAAACTCCTAGTTCCTCAACAATATCAACTCAGCTTAACTCTCAGTTTGTCCAAACACAAGTCTGTCACAGTTACAATATCACTCTTCTATTTCAGCTCAGTTATACAATAATTAGAGTCTATTGAATTGGCATAAATGATCATATAGATGATCTGAAATGGCTAGTGGTGCCGATTTTGAGGTATGCTCTCATATAGCTGATAATAATTTGAAGCTCCTTATCGATCGATCTATCCCAAGGATAATTTTGATGAGATGTGAGTTGCCTGAGATCATCATCTATCTCTCCTTTTTTTTCCCCTAGTCTTCAAGTGTGTATAAATAGCTTTTGACATAGATCTCCTTTGGAAAATAACTTGTATGGGTTCTTACTTTTTGTACTGTCTGACTTTTCCAACGCTCGGATTGATTTTGTTGGCCTTTTACTGTAACCAATTTGTGGCGCCTCAAACGTCACCACGTAAACAGACAAAATATGACGTCATTTGTATAAAAATTTGGCATAATTTTCCCACCCCAATGATACCACAAACACCGTATGTATGTTCACATATACATACCCGTAAATACAAATGACATCTCCCCAACTAAATATGACATCAGTCACATGCACCATCACAGAATAACAAAATCATAGAGTAATGCATACATACCATATACAAATATAAAACAGCTCACAGGCGAGTCACAACTAGCTTTAACATATGTATCATCCTATGACAACTTCATTTTAAGTGGCAAAGACTTATACATCTCAAACTCAACGGCTCCTAGTTCTATCTCCAACTCTAACGTCTTGGCCTGATACCTGTTTCAACAGGAACAACCCCCAAAATAGGTGAGCACACACCATCAATAATAACATCATAATCATAAACATATAGTGTCAACAATATAAATTACTTAAACATAACAGCAATACTCCCTGAAATCAATAATCATAATACGAGAATTTCCTGACTGTTTCTGTAACTCAATCTCCCAACATCAAATTGAAATCCACAATCATAGCCTCAACCAGATCTCATCCGATATACAAATCGATATAGTGGCAACACCAAGCCAACTATACAACATCGTCACATCATCATGGCGACCCATCATATATAATTGATATAGTGGCAACACCAAGCCTACTATACCCCATCGTCGCATCATCGTCGCTACCCATCATATATAATGGATATAGTGGCAACACCAAGCCTATTATACCACATCGTCGCTCCCATCATATATAATCGATATAGTGGCAACGCCAAGCCTACTATACTACATCGTTGCATCATCATCGCGACCCATCATATATAATCGATAGAGTGGCAACACCAAGCCTACTATACCCCATCGTCGCTCCCCTACTACCGCAACAAAATCAACAACAACAATAATAATAATTGTTGGAATCGAAGAGGGGGGGTGAATGAGATTCCTTGGCTACTTTAGCGTTTTAAAATGAGTTTGTAAAAATAAAATATTTTGCGCTTGCGGAAGCCTTTAGTCAATCGATAAATGCAAAGAATAAAATAAATAAATGCGTAACGGAAATAAAGCAATAAATAACAAAAGGATTTGTTATAGAAGTTCGGCAATGAATCGCCTACGTCTCCTCTTCCCGGTTAGATAATCTCCAACCGAGGTTCCACTAGAACAATAGATCTTGGCCTTGAGGGCTCCAAGTTAGCCACACAACAACTCTTCCCGAGTTTACAACGCTCTTCCCGAGCACACTACTCTTCCCGAGTACACAAGCTCTTCCCGAGCACAATACCCTTCACGAGTATACAAAGCTCTTCACGAGCTATCAACACTCTTCACGAGTCTTCTTGGCCTTAAGGGCTCCAAGGATAGCCACACACTTGCACCAACAAGGCTTGTTGATGACTTTACAATTCTCCAACTTGCTTTGGTGTTGGAGGACCTTTACAATAAACCAACACACACCTTCACGGTGTACCAACACGAAGTGAACAAGACTCACACACAATAAAAGAATTACAAGCTCCAATACAATAACAATGTATGGAGATTGCAAAGCTTAAATCAAATAATAATTATCAAGACTTTGGTATAAGTTGTAGGCTTGTTCCTTAGCTTCAAAATGCTCCAAAGCATTCATATTTATAGTGTAGAAGGCCTCCAAGGCTCCTACTAGCCGTTGCTACTCATAAGGCTGAAATCACTCCAAGATCGCCTCGGACATCGTCTCAGGCGATCACCATCGCCGCGCCCCAACGGTCACCAAAAATCACGCATCGCCTCAGGCGATCGCTGGATCGCCTCAGGCGATCAGCAGCAAAAATCAAGGCCGTAGCCTCAGCATGTCCAATTCTGTCATCGCCTCAAACGAACTTCAGATCGCCTCAGGCGTTCCTGCCATCGCCTCGGACGTTGTTCACCATCGCCTCAGGCGTTGTTCACCATCGCCTCAGGCGATCCTCCTCGCATGCTCGCCTAGCCATCGCCTCTGTCGATGTGCGTGGCGATGCCTGGCCTGGCACCCATCGCCTGGGGCGATCCATGCCAGAATATGCACACTTGATTTTCTTCAATCCAAACCACTTTTCATCACCTAATCTGCACACTAAGTAGATGCATTAGTATAACAGACACAAGTTTTGTTGATCATCAAAACTCAAAGAATGACCGGGGATAATTTAACGCATTAAACGCAACCATGCGTTTAAGGCTCAACAATCTCCCCCTTTTTGATGATCACAAAACTTGATAAACTTGAATAAGTGATATGCATAAAATGTGAGTAAAATGACTCCCCCTTAACAATTGCATACACTACAAGTTATCAAGTAAAACAATAAACAAACAACTCTCCCCCTCAAACCATGCATACATAAGCTCTCCCCCTTAAACTATGCATATATTAAGGTTCAAGTTTATCACAAAATTCTCCCCCTTTTTGTGATAATCAAAAAGCATAAAAAATCAAATAAACATGGCATAATTTATATGTTGACATATAGCTTCAAATTACACATGTTCCTCATCAAACAAGATTAAATCATATAGAGGTGAATCATAACCATGTGTTTAAGGCACTCAACAATTAATTCTAAAAGTTGCAATGTGTGCATATGTTCATGCATTCATGCCAAAAACAAAATAATAAAAATATCAAGGCATTATAACAAATCATATACTTGCACATTTTTACATAACATATTCAAATTTGAATGCAAAGCATATCAAGCTACTTACTATAAAAAGATAAGCATACATCATGCATTTCACAATTATGCTAAGGGGTTATGCATTTTACTCCAATGAATATTGAGCTTCAATATTTATTGATCACAATTAATTTGTGCCAATGAATTTTGAAATTGCTCTTTTAAAATGAATCAAATAAATTTTACCCTCAATGACAAGAGTTCGTTCTTGTCATAGGTCCAACGCCTCGAGCCTCTTCTATAGTTGTGAATAATACAAACTCCTCCTTTGAGTTGCTTGGCCCTTCATCCTTCATTGCATTCTTGTCCCTACAAGACAAATTTACAATTGGAGGAACTTTGGTACCCATTTGATTTTGGGTCCTAGGGGGTTAACTTTCAATGGCACTTTTGGAATCCATTTCCACCTCTTATTAGGTTGGTATTGGATTCTAGCAAACCTACACTTATTTTTAGTGTGGCCATTTTTGCAACAATAATTACAAGTAGGAGAATCATGCTTTGCATTGGCCAACAAGCTAGAAAAAGTTTTTGATTTGCTTGAAAAACCTAACCCGGCTTTGTCAAAGCTACAACGTTGCAAGCCAAGCAATTCATTCATCTTTTTACTACTTTCACTAAATTTGCAAAATGATATCTTTAAAGAATTTAATTCATTTTTCAATGAATTATTTTCTTCATATTTCTTAGCAATCTCAAGTTTGAGTAATTTGTTACTCATCTTGGTTTTGCCAAGAGCATCAACAAGATCATTATAAGATTCTAAAAGTTCATCAAATGAAGGTACCTCATTGTCACTTTCATCTCCTTCATCTCCAAGAGCCATTAGACATAGATTGGTGGCTTCTTCTTCATCGGAGTCGCTATCACTCCATGTGGCTATAAACGCTTTCTTCTTCCCTTTGTCCTCATTCTTCTTCCTAGGGCATTTGTTAGCATAATGACCTTTATCATTACAATTATAACAAGTTACCTCGTTTTTGGATTCATTTTTGGTTGCACTTGAGGTCTTTGACTTGCTATATTTGGTGAAGAGCTTCTTGAACTTCTTTGCGAATAGGATCATCTCCTCATCATCATCATCTTCTTCATCATCGGAGTGGTCTTTCCTTCCAACCAAGGCAATCCCATTTTTCTTGGATCTATCCTCCTCCTTTACTTCTCTCCTTGTGGCAACTTCAAGCTCATGGGTCACCAATGTGCCATGGAGCTCATCAAGATCATAAGATGCGTTCTCCCCTTTGTTGGACTCGATGATGGCCGTCCTCTTGGCATCCCATTCTTTAGGTAAGGCTCTTAGTGCTCTCCTCCATATTTGCTTTGGAGGATATTTCTCTCCAAGTTGAGCAAGCTCGTTGATAATTTGGGTGAGCCTCCTAAACATGGAATCCACATCTTCTCCGGAATCCATCTCAAATGTCTCATATTTGAGTTGAAGGAGGTCTATCTTTGTCTCCTTCACTTGGTTGGTTCCTTCATGACAAATTTTCAATTTGTCCCATATCTCCTTAGCGGTTGAGCACATTGAAATCCGGTTGTACTCCTTCATATCTAAAGCACAATGCAAAATATTAATCGCTTTAGTATTTAACATCATATCCGCTTTTGTGAAGTCGTCCATTTCTTTGGGAACACTAATTCCCCCAACATCCTTTAAAGGAGTATGTGGACCTTTCACAATGATTTTCCATAGATCATAATCTACGGATTGGATATATAGAGAAATTCTATTTTTCCAATACCCGTAGTTATCACCCGTGAAAAGCGGAGGACGATTTGTCGATTGACCTTGAGCAAACTCATTTGCTAGATTAGCCATAAAAAAGATTTGATTTAAAAACAAAAATCAAATGGCTCTGATACCACTTGTTGGAATCGAAAAGGGGGGGTGAATGAGATTCATTGGCTACTTTAGCGTTTTAAAATGAGTTTGTAAAAATAAAATATTTTGCGCTTGCGGAAGCCTTTAGTCAATCGATAAATGCAAAGAATAAAATAAATAAATGCGTAACGGAAATAAAGCAATAAATAACAAAAGGATTTGTTATAGAAGTTCAGCGATGAATCGCCTACGTCTCCTCTTCCCGGTTAGATAACCTCCAACCGAGGTTCCACTAAAACAATAGATCTTGGCCTTGAGGGCTCCAAGTTAGCCACACAACAACTCTTCCCGAGTTTACAACGCTCTTCCCGAGCACACTACTCTTCCCGAGTACACAAGCTCTTCCCGAGCACAATACCCTTCACGAGTATACAAAGCTCTTCACGAGCTACCAACACTCTTCACGAGTCTTCTTGGCCTTAAGGGCTCCAAGGATAGCCACACACTTGCACCAACAAGACTTGTTGATGACTTTACAATTCTCCAACTTGCTTTGGTGTTGGAGGACCTTTACAATAAACCAACACACACCTTCACGGTGTACCAACACGAAGTGAACAAGACTCACACACAATAAAAGAATTACAAGCTCCAATACAATAACAATGTATGGAGATTGCAAAGCTTAAATCAAATAATAATTATCAAGACTTTGGTATAAGTTGTAGGCTTGTTCCTTAGCTTCAAAATGCTCCAAAGCATCCATATTTATAGTGTAGAAGGCCTCCAAGGCTCCTACTAGCCGTTGCTACTCATAAGGCTGAAATCACTCCAAGATCGCCTCGGACATCGCCTCAGGCGATCACCATCGACGCGCCCCAACGGTCACCAAAAATCACGCATCGCCTCAGGCGATCGCTGGATCGCCTCAGGCGATCAGCAGCAAAAATCAAGGACGTAGCCTCAGCATGTCCAATTCTGTCATCGCCTCAAACGAACTTCAGATCGCCTCCTGCCATCGCCTCGGACGATCTCCCCGCGCGCATGCCCGCGCCATGCCTCGGCGTCGCTCCAGTCGATGTGCGGGGCGAAGTGCCAGAAGGTTGCCATCGCCTCAGGCGTTGTTCACCATCGCCTCAGGCGATCCTCCTCGCATGCTCGCCTAGCCATCGCCTTTGTCGATGTGCGTGGCGATGCCTGGCCTGGCACCCATCGCCTGGGGCGATGATCACCATCGCCTGGGGCGATCCATGCCAGAATATGCACGCTTGATTTTCTTCAATCCAAACCACTTTTCATCACCTAATCTGCACACTAAGTAGATGCATTAGTATAACAGACACAAGTTTTGTTGATCATCAAAACTCAAAGATTGACCGGGGATAATTTAACGCATTAAACGCAACCATGCGTTTAAGGCTCAACAATAATAATAACATGTCGTTTATTCCAGCGACCCTCAACACCGTCGTTCATTTACATCATCGATATATCATAATCAACATCAATATCAATATCAATACATGCTCGTCCGTAAACAAATACATGGTAGTCAATAATCAAACTTAGGCTATTCTTGACGTCCCGATGCTCGTAAAGTATCTTGCTGATTCCGAATATATAATTTGTTTCACCAAAATCGGAAAGGATTGAACGAATAATTTTTTCTTTAAATTGAAACCCTAGTCACTTTCTTCTCTGTTCGTTCTCTCGAAATGAACTTGGTGGATTCAACACTATCATTCTTTATAATATTTATCATTTTTTAATTAAGCTATTTTTTTACAAGTATTACGATATAGATAAATACGTTTCTTTCGGTTGTATTTGCCTTATCTAACTACATTTTCTAGTAATATTGTCAACGTCAAAGTTGTAGCTCTTTCTTTTATCTTCATGTGGCTAGTGAATCATCAAATTTCGACATCATCGTCAAAAGTTATGGCCAAACTATTAAATCATATTACAATAAATAATTTATTCTGGGCACATTATTCATCGACGACTCAATAAAACCACATGCTTACGTCATACTTATCAATTATAATTTTTATGGCTTTTTCAGGCATCACACAACTATTCTTAGATCTTGTTGGTAATCTTTTCCTGGTAAGAGAGCCTGTTGATGGCCACACTCAGATGGTACCTTGTGGTGATTACATAACCTGGTCTCTGTCTCTTCAGCTCTGTAGGTTTCTCAACTGACCTTCTTTTGTACATATAGATCTTGTCTGCTCAGTTGTCCTGCTATCCAGCCGGTATCTATTCAACTATGTTGACCCTGCTGGTTTTACATTGGTTTAGCTTTACCGGTTGCATCAGCTAGGTTGAATACTCAGCTGGTTTTGTTATCCAGTTGGACTAGTTACAGCAGCTTGAATGGGTTGGTTTAGTTCCACTGATTTGTCTTTTGATATGTATGGTTGAGCTTCTGTTAGGCACATTAGCTGGCCCGAATATATCAGTTCTGACTTGGGTTCAATTTGTTTGGATTGAATAGTGCTACTGATCAATCAGTCTGGCCCAGATTGATTAGTACTACTGATCACTCAACTGGCATGGATAATAGTTCTTATTGATCAGTTCTGCTAATCACTTCAGCTGGACTAACTTCGGTTAGCTAAATCCTTCCAACTTTGCTGATCTTACTTTGATACAAGTCAACATTGTAGTGCAATTGACAGATTAATCAGTACTACAATAACAGAATAATACATTTTGTTAATATCATAATCTGGATTGATATGGTCCACATAATCCAACAAACGAACTATTTTGATATCACAACCAATATCCCTTCATATCATATAGCCCACAAATTTTCTTATGCCCCCCATTTTGTTGTCTTGATAAAGATAATTTTTGCATTTTAATAATATTTATATTTTATTAAAATTAAAATATAGAACTAATTTTTTATTCCATAACGCATTCATTATTGTAAAACTTGTCTAAATTAAATTAATTGTAGACTACGAATTTAATCAATTGTTTTCTTTTTCATTTATTAATTATCTTTCTTTTTTCTTATAATTATTAGAAGTCAGTATTAAAATATTTTAAAAACATATATAATATAATTATGTATATATATACTGATTGCGCCCATTATTAGTACTTATGCATTAAGGAGAGATCATTATATTAATTATTTTTATACTTTAGGCATTGCTCTTTTTAATTCCCAAAAGTTAATACTCTCCCACGGAAAATTCTTACTGAATCTTGGAGAATTATTCAAGAACAGAATGCGTATATTTCAGAATAATAATTATCAATATACCAGGGACTTATTTGTAATTATTTTAAATATAACTAATTAGTATTTGGAAACTGTTGAGTTTATTCACCTGATCTAAACAGTTTATCTAAATAACCATGACTTGACATCTTGTAACCCTGCAAGTTTATTGTGGCTTTTTCTTCGAATTCTTCCTCTCATTTTTCCTCCAATAATTTTATCCGTAAAATCCCCAAATTGCAAGCAAACCATCTCTAACTTCCAAAGTCAAATCTTGCCCTATTGTTTGGGGAAATATACGAGGAGATCAATTATTGAATGCTAATATTTACATCCAATTTAAATAAGAATATTCGCGTCTATGTTCCTATCCAAAAATAATACCATGTAGGGGTAACAATTACTCAACTAAATATAGATAGATGACTTCCTTCCAAATCTAATTGAAAATATAGAGCTTGTGTTTGTTTAGCATTACGCCCGCTTAAACATGATCAACCCATGAGATTTTTTTTTATTTAAATAAAGCCACTAGTGCAGTTGTGGGGTTTAGGCAGATTCCTACGAGTTCAATAGCAGCAAAAAGACAATTACATATGAGGATGACTAGACCAAGAACTCCTAAGAAACGTATTACAAAAATTTACTAGAGATTCTAAGATTTGGGTAGAGATGTCAAACGGAGCGGACGGCACGACGCACGACACGGGCACGGCACGACACGGAGCGGCACGGCACGACCCGTTTTGCTACAGTGACGTGCCAAGCACGGCCCGGACCCTGGGCCGTGCCGGACCAAGGGATGCCAGCCCGTGGGCTGGCACGGCACGGCACGACACTGTTTATTCTTTTTTTTTTGTTAAATAAGCGATCGATCACCAATTATGTGGCGATCGATCGCTTAGAGGCAGTAGGCTATGCACGGGCTTGGCGATCGATCGCCTAGAGGCAGTAGGCTATACACGGGGTTGACGATCGATCGACAGTGGCCAACGGTCAAAAGAAGTGCCGTTGAACGGCTATTTTTAAAAAATAAACTTTTTTTGTTGTTGTTATATATATGTGTGTGTTGAGGTAACATTTTATCCCCTCAATCTCTAAGCTCTATATACTATCTCTAAGCTCTATATACTTGAGACGCTATACTCTCAATTTGTTCACAAGAAGAAAGAAGTTCGTCTTACGTTTGCCAAGACAAGCACAAGCAACAAAGCCAATACTCCTCCTAGCAAATATTTGGTAACTTTTATATTTGTTGCATTAGATAATTATAGTCTATATACATAATGACCGATTCATCTTATAATGTGAATTATGATGATGAAATCGATCAATTTCAAGAAAATGAAGAAAGCACACCAAATATTCAATCATCAAGTAGAAGAACTTCAAAAAAAAGAACTAGTAATGTATGGCAACTATTCGATGTAGAAAATATTGAGGGAAAGGGATCAAGGGCAGTTTGTAAAAAATGTAAAAAAGATTATGCATATGATTCTTCTGGTGGTACAGGTCATTTCTAAGACACATGGCTAAACATGAAAGAGAACCAACTGATGGTAACCAAACTACTCTTTCACAATTCGGTATTGATAGTAGTAGTTCAAGTTTAGGTATTTTCACTTATAATGTTGAAAGAGATAGGAGAGAATTAGCTAAATACATCGTATGGGCGGAGAAACCTTTTCAATGGGGGCGGATGCGAAATTCACTAATTATATTCATTTAGGTTTGCAACCACAACATAAACGATTTTCAAGGAATACTATTAAATCGGATGCATTCACAATTTTTAATGAATATAAAGCAAATTTAATTACGTATTTAGGTAATCTTTCATCGCAAGTAGGACTAACAAGTGATATTTACCAACTTATCTTGACAATGCATCATATCTCTGTGTTACAGGACATTGGATTGACGATAACTGGGTGTTACATAAAAAAAATTTAGGTTTCACAAAAATTGATTGGCCACATACGGGTGGAGTTATTTCCAATGCCATTATGCAAGTTACTAATGAATATAATATTAGTAATAAAATCTTCTCTATTTCATTTGATAATGCAACTAATAATACTGCTGCAATTACTATATTAAAAACTTATTTGAAACCAATTTTAAATGGTGATCTTTTTCATATTCGTTGTGCATGTCATATTTTAAATTTGTGTGTGCAAGATGGATTGAAACCACTTGAGCTTCATTTAGAAAAAATAAAGACTACTCTTAAATTTCTTAATGGTTCAGTTGCTAGAAAACAAGACTTCAAAAGTTTATGTATTTCTCATGGTATGAATTATAAAGATTTTCCTTATGATGTTCCTAATAGGTGGAATTCCACATATTTAATGTTGCAAGCATGTCTACTTATAGAAATGTGATCACTTTATTTTTTAATGAAAGGATGGCCGAACATTTTCATATTGAAGAAACTGATTGGGAAATTGCTTCTAATAATTGTAATTTTTTAGAACCGTTTTATGATGCTACCAATTTATTTTCGGGCTGTTATTATCCAACTTCTTCAATATTTTTGAATAAAATTTATGAAATTAGTGAATGTTTTGCATTACATAGATCTGATCCTTTTTTAAAGGTATTGTCGAACCAATGGAGTATAAATTTAAAAAATACTGGAAAACTATTCCTATGTTGAATTGCTTGGCATCAATTCTGGATCCTAGATTAAAATTATATAGTGTAGAAATTATAATAGAATCTTATTACACCAACATGGCTTATGAAAATGTTTATATTAATCAAGAAAAGAGCGCATTAATAAATGTTTGTTTGCTTTGTTTTCTTTATATGATTCGTTACATAATTCTAGAGCAATTCCAGTAAGAGAAAGTGGTAGTAGTGGTGTTAGTAGTAGTAAGGGTTCTGTGTGGACAATGTTAAGAAGAAGACAAGACACTACTTCCGCTTCTTCTAGTTCTAGTTCTAATACATCTTCATTTCCTGAGCTTCAATTATATCTAAACCAAGTCATAAATTTCAGTGAACAAGAATTAGAAACTTTTGATGTTTTGGCATGGTGGAAAGACAATGCTAGACTTTGGCCAGTACTTTCCATAATGGCACGTGATCTACTAACTCCTCCGATATCCACAGTTCTATCGAAGTCTTGTTTTAGTGCATGTGGAAGAGTCATTGATGAAAAATGAAGTAGAATGAAACCAAACAATGTGGAGATGTGTATTCTTTTAAAAGATTGGTTGGATGCTGACAGCCGTTTACAAGGTTTGGGAGGACATGATGTTTCTTCAGATGAAAATGAAGAAAACTATCATATTTTTTTAAACTCTTTTGTAATTTATTATTTTGTTTTGTTCAATGTAATTTTTAGTTTTTCAATTCGTAGTCAATAAATTTTTATTTTACAAGTATATTGTGACAATCTATATTTTTATAATATTATTATATTTATATAATTAAAATTAAACAAAAAATATAAAAAAGAAAAAAAAAATTAAAAAAATTGATTTGGGCCGTGCCAGCACGGCACGGGCCTATGGGTCGTGCCGGGCCAGGTAAAATTGTATATGTTTCATACCAACTGCACGTGTAATAAGTATCGAAAATAGTATATGTTTCATACCAATTTCATGTGTAACTAATACCAAAATTGTAAAGGATTCATACAATTTTCATGTGTAACTAGTACCAAAATTGTATATATTTCATACTAACTTCACATATATTAAGTACCAAAATTGTATAGTTTTCTTACCAATTTCATTTGTAATATGTACCAAAATTGTATAGGATTCATACCTATTTTATGTATAATTAGTACCGAAATTGTACAGGTTTCATACCAACTTCACGTGTAATAGGTACCGAATATAGTACAAGTTTCATACCAAATTCAAGTGTAACTATTACCAAAATTATATAGGATTCATACCACTTTTATTTGTACCTAGTACCAAAATTGTATATATTTCATACTAACTTCAAATGTATTAAGTACCAAAATTGTATTGTTCTCATACCAATTTCATGTGCAATAAGTACTAAAATTGTATAAGATTCATACCTATTTTATGTATACTTAGTACCAAAATTGCATAGGTTTCATACCAATTTTATTTGCAACAAGTACCAAACTTATATAGTTTTCATACCAATGTCACGTGTAACTAGTACCTAAATTGTAAAGATTTCATATCAATTTCATGGGTAATTAGTACCAAAATTTTATAGGTTTCATACAAATTTCATGTGTAATAAGTATCAAAATTTTATAGGTTTCATACCAATTTTATGTATACTTAGTACCGAAGTTGTATAAGTTTCATACCAATTTTATGTATACTTAGTACCAAAATTGTATAGGTTTCATACCAACTTCACGTGTAATAACTACAAAAACAGTATATGTTTCATACTAATTTAAAGTGTAACTAGTACCAAAATTGTATAGGTTTTATAACAACTTCATATGTAACTAGTATCAATATTGTATATGTTATGTACCATCTTCCCGTGTCAAAAAGAAAGGGTATTTTATTATTTTTAGGTGACTAGGGAGTTAGAACTAATGTAATTTATGAATTGTAGACTGACACCAAAATTTCTCTTACACAAGAACTGATTCCACATTTATCTTTTACCATAGTGATTTCGTTTGAGTTTCTCCTCGAATAATACCATCAAATCAAATTTGAATATGTACGGTATAGTGGAGTATATATATAATTTAAATTTAAAATTGTCGATCAAACACTTGTTATGAAATGTTAATAATCTATCAAACGTCATCATTCCAATTAAACCTAATCTTTAATTGAAACATGTTTTAATATTTTTAGAACTTAAAATTATTTGAAATAATTTATAAACCCTTATATTTTATTTTAAAATCAAATTTTATAGTATTTGAATAAAATATGTTATCAAAGAAAAAATAAATAATGAGTAAAAGAGTAAGAAATCAAGTCAGAGATAGAGAAATAGTGAGGGAAAAAGAATTTGTGAATAATTTATGATATAATGAATTATAAAAGTTTATTTGATTATTTGGGATAAAATTTACATAATGAAATAACTTGGCTTGATATCACCGTTTTCAAAAGCATTCTAAAATTTTAGAAACTTATTTTTGCACATTCAAAATATAGTTTTAAAATATTTTAAGAAATATTTGCGTACCTCCTATAAGATTTTCAAAACATCATAAGATATTCAAATAAAGTATTAGCGAGGTCTTAGAAATTATATTTGGCTTCTACCAAATAACCTCTCAAGATGCAGTGTAAAGTGTCCCAAAGGTATGTTTGAGTTGGTGGAGCATGATAAGTTCAAGACCATAATGTCACGAGTTTGATTCTCTATGCAAATGCTTTCTTGGTCTGAGTTTGTCGCACCGAACTTGCATATTACGATTTATCTGATTGACGTGGTTTGTAAACTACCACATCAGCCTGTGGTTTAACGTTTATCCAGTGCACATCTCAAAGATAGCGGCTATAGATTCTTCGTCATAAAAAAACAAAAATAAAGATATGTAAAATTGCTTCTATTGACGACATTTTTATTAAATTTAGGTGGTTTTTATTTTTATAAGTATTGATATTGAAGTTGTTATTTTTTAGTTTATTGGCCTACGGCTATCAAACAAAATTATGAAATCTTCCGACTTGGCAAGATTACATCTTTTCGATAAATATGATTTATATCCAGTCATCCAATAATATAATAAAGATAATTTTTATCCATGTTTCAATATTCTCTCTATAAAAAATATATTTTTTTTAATATTTTGACAATAAAATTAAGATTTTAGTTATTATTTTTAATCGACTATCTCATGTCGTAATGCGACAAAAAAGTTATAATTACGAGGTGTAATTAATTGACATAATATTTTAAGCTCACGTCATGGTTTGAATTTAGAAAAAAGTAAGAGCTCAAATAATGCACTAAATAATTCACGCACGTCCACGTACCAAACACGCAAATCAACCCTATAAATGAAGGATACCTATGCCACTCTTCCCACCACCAACCTCAGTTGCTGTGCGGCTAGCTAGCTCCGAAGAAGCATCAATGGAGGATCACGAAGCCAATTCTCACGATGATGAGAACTCGGAAGCACCAGAACCAAATACCCGTATGGCGGAACGAAAAACTTCGTGGGCCAGGCTCCGCCGCGTCGACTCCTTCAATATGGAGGCCGGAAATGTCTCATCCAAACATGGAACTCACGGCGGCTCCTCCCGCCAGGTTCTTATTTCATCGTTATAAAACTCATCACTAACTAACTCCATGTTCCTTCCGTTAATATATCATGATACGTATGTATTTGTTGGAAATTAAAACGAATATTTTTTGTATAGTATGCTGTTACTAATCTTTTCCGATAAGTAATAGCTTGTCGATGATCCGATACAAATCACAAAATAGATACAAATCACTTTTACATTCCAAATGTTTCAATAATGGTTGATATGATTATCATCCTTCATTTATATAGTAGAAAGTTTACGCTAAAATAGATTTGTAATCATAACGTAAATCGAGGGACGGAACGACGATTTCGTGACCTGGAACTATGATTTCACGGCCAATCACGGTTGTTGCATAATGTCATTACTTTTTCTCAACTTTTTTTTTTTCATTTTTTCATTAAAAATTTGTCTAAACTATTTTTTAATTTTAAATTTCAAAAAACTATGTTGTTCCGCGAAATATTAATATAACTGGAACAACAGTCTCTGCGATGCGACGCCTTACACGACTGTGTCGATAAACCATGGATTCAAGTTATATGATGGAAAAACTACTTACTCCCTTCAAGAAATCAAAACACAAATATTTGAATTATTTGGGTCGAGTCAGCCATCATGAACGATCTGTTAATAAATTTTAATATTTATGTTGTATATATATATGTGCAGTCGAGTTGGCGCAGGACACTGAGTTTAGCTTTTCAGAGCGTGGGAGTGATATATGGAGACATCGGGACCTCGCCGTTGTACGTGTACTCGTCGACGTTCCCCCATGGAATTCAGCATAAGGACGATATACTTGGAGTTCTTTCGCTCATCATATACACCATTGTGCTTGTTCCTATGATCAAATATATCTTCCTTGTTTTGAGGGCTAATGACAATGGTGATGGTATGTTTACTATATTATTTTAGATCACTATTTCTATTCTGTCATTATTTCAAACATATAAAAAAACAAAATTCAAACAAGTCTCAAAAATTAATTTTTCAAAATCAAGATCAACTAAATATCATTTGTTTAAATAATTTTTATGGGATAGTTTGAAAAAATAAACATTCTTTTTTATTTATATATATTTGAAGGTTATAATATATTACGGGTGTCTATAAAGATGCTTTTAGGAACAGTCAACGCAACCAATTCTAAAAGATATATTTTTTTCATAAAAAATAACTAGTGCTGCTTTTGAAAGTCCTTTTAGAAGTGATACGATTACTGTGTCGAAATATTTTCTTCTGTACATATAAAATTTGGAGAAATTGTAATTTTGGCTTTGTTTATATCGATCGGCATATTAAACAAAAAAAAATAATTTGTACAGTGTCGTGCCCGCCCACAGGCCGACACCGTATGGCTCGACACGACCCATGTCACGGGCCTTGCCTGGCACGGCATGACACTGTAGCAAAATGGGTCGTGACGTGCCGTGCTCATGTCGTGCCACGTGCTGTCCGCTCCATTTGACATTTCTAGTTTATCTCTCTGTAAATTTAGTCTTTTATCTTATCAAATTTCAGTACACATAGCCATGTTGATAGAACTGTCAAAATATGTGGGTCTATCAAATTGGTTCAACCAGGCCCCAATGGGTTGTGGGCCAATAATTTTCTAGGCTGACCTAAATTGCTCGGCCTGTTTGGGTTGGTGAGTTAACCCGCAGATTGGGATCAATTAATTAATTTATAATAAAATTTAGATTAATTAATTAAAATGATGTATTAATAATTTATTTAATAAAAAAATAATGAAATAACATTTTTACTATTTTGTATTTGATGGGTTGACCCGTCTAATCCGTAATCCAGCTCGAGTTGAGTTGAGTTGGGAGCTGTCTGTAGACAGTCCAACCCCTTTTACGTGCTGGGTCGCTCCGTGTTGCGACCTTTATATCAGATATAAAATAAAATTCGAATGTATCTATTGTCTATAAATTATATAAAAACTCGCTGCGGGTGCATGCTGCAGGGGGTACCTTTGCGCTATATTCCTTGATTTGCCGATACGCTAATGTTGGCTTGATACCGAATAACCAACCTGAAGATACCCAACTCTCAAACTACAGACTGGAAACACCATCGGCACATCTTCGGAGGTCTCAGAAGATCAAGGAGAAGCTTGAGAAGAGTAAAACTGCTAAGATCGTGCTTTTCCTCGCCACGATTCTTGGGACTTCTATGGTTATTGGTGATGGTGTTCTTACACCCTGCATCTCTGGTATATTTCTTTGCCCACACGATAATGTCATTTTATTATTATTGGATTTGTCTCTAAAAAAATTGTGTTATAGGTCAGGATAAATGGGTTTTTAGATTCATTAAGTTGGTGGTCACCATAATTTGTTTGTTGATTGAATTTGCAGTCCTTTCTGCTGTCAGTGGAATCAAGGGCTTGAACGAAGGTAACTGCAATTTTCTTCTTGTTTACTTTCATCTTTGGCATCTATATACAAAATCGTTTATTTATATTAATGAACAATGATGTATGTATAATGTATTATTTACAGATGCTGCTGTGTATATTTCAATCGCTATATTAATTGTTATTTTCTGCGTACAACGATTTGGTACTGATAAAGTGGGCTGCACCTTTGCTCCTGCAATCTGCTTATGGTTTCTATTTATAAGTGGGATTGGTGCCTACAACTTATTCAAGCATGAACCCGGTGTGTTGCGAGCTTTCAATCCAATGTATATCGTTACTTACTTCCAAAGAAATGGTCGCAGCGCCTGGATATCTCTTGGTGGAGTTGTTCTCTGCATCACTGGTAATATTTACTTATGAATTCATTTTCTTGAGATTGTTTAAAAGTCACTAGCCAACCCAAGTTTTTTCATGCATAAACTTGAGCAGGGACCGAGGCCATGTTTGCTGACTTAGGTCATTTCAACTTACCGGCGGTACAAGTAAGTGTTGGCAAAGAATTTGCAATAATCACGTAACATACGATATGTTAGAATTCTTTAGCAACTTGAGTATTTCATGTTAATAGAAAGTGAGAATGGACTAGACATAATAGTTAGTGAGACCATGGCCAATTGTGCAAAGTCCGCCCTGTGTATTTGGGGCGTAACAGAAAGTGATGTCACACGCATAGATTTCAATGTTCCCGATTGGAACCACATCTTGAATGTCAATATAGATAGATCGATTTGTCAGGTAGCAACGAGAACATCGTATTACGAAGGAGTGACTATCCCTATTCCACATTGGATTGCAGAAGAGATTCGAAAGAATTTACAAGATCATGAATAGACTTATCTAATAACTTGAGTTAATTATTTTTGTAAATCTATATTTAAATAGTTGTAGCGAGTTAATTATGCATAGCATAGCTTGCGTGAGTTCTTAAATCTGAGGCATGAGAAGTCTCACACATAATATGTAGCTTGCTTGTAAATCTATTTGAAGTGAAATATGCTCCTTTCTTTCTCTAAACTGAGGAGATTTTCCTTTTTTGCGTCACTTCAGATTAGCTTTTCAGGAATTGTTTTTCCTGCTCTCCTCGTTGCATATATTGGACAAGCTGCATACCTTTCCAAGTTCCCCGAACATGTGAAGAGAACATTTTATGACTCCATACCAGGTAATATCTTTTTGGAATGATCCTATAGAAACACGATTCTAAATCTCATCTGCTATTTATCTCAAAATTTGAACTTTTATATCTATATATTATATAGGTCCACTTTATTGGCCAACGTTCGTTGTGGCTAACGCTGCAGCCATTATCGCTAGTCAAGCTATGATATCTGGAGCATTCGCTATAGTTTCCCAGTCCCTCAGCCTAAGTTGTTTTCCAAGAGTAAAAGTTGTCCACACTTCTGCTAAGTATGAAGGACAAGTCTACATTCCTGATATCAACTACATTCTCATGATTGCTTGTATCCTCGTAACATATGGTTTCAAATCGACAGAAAAGATTGGCAACGCCTATGGTAAAATCATCAAGCTAACTTTATTTTCTTCAGAAATCAAAGAATATATTCTGGAAATAGTTTAACATTAATACAATTACTATATGTCTATGATATGATTTTATTTTGATTTGTAAAGGAAAGATTTCCTAATATATTTTTTCCAAGTCATTTTCACGTATGTAAAGGGTTGATAATTGTTTCTAATTAAGAATGATTAGTGAGAGGTTTAACCCTCTTGAGTATTCTGTTGTTGATGTAAATCTTCATGGCCAAACAACCTAACTCATGTGTTAGGTATTTTCTTTCACTATATTTCTACTATTTGGAAGTGCAACGTTTCTGAAATTCCCAATATTTGTTATAGCATAGTAAGTAACATAGTATGGTGTTCATTTTGTAGGTATAGCTGTCGTTTCCGTGATGTTGATAACAACATCTCTTGTAACGTTGATAATGCTCTTTATATGGAAAACGAGGATTTGGTGGATCTGCTTGTTCTTCTTTGTTTTCATGTCTGTGGAGATCATATACTTGTCCTCCGTTCTTTACAAGTTTAGCCAAGGCGGGTATCTCCCGTTGGCTTTCTCTCTTGTGCTTATGATAATGATGGCTACATGGCATTACGCGCAGCAGCAACGTTACATGTTCGAGATGAGAAATAAGATTTCAACTGTGTATGTAAGGGACTTCGCTAAAAACAAAGACATAAAGAGACTACCAGGCATTGGGCTTCTCTATTCTGAACTTGTTCAAGGAATCCCACCAATATTTTCACACTTCGTTACCAATATCCCTTCCATTCATTCTGTGGTAGTAATGATCTCAATAAAGGCCATTCCTATCAGCTACGTCGCACTTGAGGAGCGATTTTTGTTTAGACAAGTTGAGCCGAGAGACTACCATATTTACCGTTGTGTCGTGAGGTATGGATACAAGGATGCAATCGTGGAACCACACGAATTCGAACGACAGCTAGTGCAGAACTTGAAGGAGTTCATAAGGCATGAACATTTCATAAACGAGGGAGTCGAAGAAAACGAATTGATGCACGAGCATGAACACGAGGTGAAAAGCATCCCTCATTCTGGTCCCTTGGGAGAAGGGAAGGCCAGAAAGTCTTCTTCTTCTGCAGTGGTACCTGCTGAACAGTCGCTACAGGAGCACCATAATGTCCCGACTCGCATTTCGTCAAGTTCAATTCAGTCGGTTAGCTCGGGTAATAGGAAGGTAAACATCCCACTTGCCCTGATCCAGGGAGCTGAAGCACATATGCAATTTGTTGATAAAGCGAAGGATCAAGGTGTTTTTTATCTGATAGGAGAAGCAGAAGTGGTTGCAAAAAAGGAGTCATCTTTGCTCAAGAAGATAGTAATAAATTATGCCTACACTTTCCTAAGGAAGAACTTTAGGAATGGAGGAAAAATGTTGGCCATTCCTCAGACAAGGCTTCTTAAAGTTGGAATGACTTATGAAATCTGAGTTCTCACTCAGAATCAATGATACATTATGTTTATTTGGGGTGGATAATATGTTTTATCTTATTTTATTTCTGGGTTTTATCTGTCATATTATATAGTGATGAAAAGCATTTTAAAAGTTTGGTAAAAGTAATTAACCAAGTTTTGTATCCATGGATGAATTGTGGTTCTGTAAATTGTTCAGCTGCATTAATTCTGTCTTTTGAATAAATTTGAGCTTCCTTTGTTTTATTTTTGTCCTAAATAATTATATATCGTATGTTTATTTGATGAAACTGTATTATCGCATTTTTATGGCTGAAAATTAAGGAACTGAGCACCAATTTACAATTTCGGCAAATAATATCCTGGAGGTAATATAGGAATGGCGTATAATTTATGTGATTAAATACTAATGAAATAATGTAATAAAGTTGATAAAAAAAATAATGTAATAAAGTATAATTCTAGTGAACTTGTGAAAAAAGATGAACAGAAATTCTCTCTAATAAGAATTTTATAAAAAATAAAATATATTATATCATATTATCCAATCCAAACACAGAGAAATTTAGCACTAGTTTTCAATATGAACGTTAAAGTATTTTGAAGTTAAGTACGATAATTTTGTGTTGGTTTTGAGGGTATAAACGTTCAACTTAAACAACTTAACCAAAAATGCATCAATTAACATATTTTAATGTTGTATAAAAACAACAAACCCGATGTACGAAACTCTCGCTATATATGGAGTTTGGAAAGAGATCGGACTACTTTGAACCTAATAAATACATCATTTAGAGGATGATATTTTAATAATATATGTATTAATTAAAAATTAAACAAACTTATTTATCAAAATAATTTTTATTCAATTTCAGACGCGTAGGTGCACGTGTCTGGTTGTGGACTATGGTCAAAATTGCTTATACATATTTCACACTTAGAGTAATGTGAGGATATAAAGGAAGTTCTTAGTTGTATTGCTAACATTATATAGTTTTCATAAAAAAAAATTAATTGTTAATTCATGGATTTTCCAGCAACATGAACATTTTAATTAGGTCACCTTAATATGCTCTAGATTGCTAGTATTTTAGAAGCACCAGTGTGGGCATTATTGTAATATTTTTTTTCTGAACACTAAAAAAAATTGTATAAAATAGTTATATCAAAAATGTTATATTCTAAGTCACATAATCCTCCTACCCCCCTCCACGCAATGGCGCTCCGGCCGCGAACTGGCGAACTCGGTGCGCGTGCGGCGCATTAAGGCGACTTAAGAATTTCTAGTTCGCGCTTTAAGAATTTCTAGTTCTCGCACTAAGATTTTATAATTCGCGCACTAAGATTTCCTAATTCGCGCACTAAGATTTTCTAATTCGCGCATTAAGATTTACTAAGTCGCGCACTAAATTACTAAGTCTTATTAATCCTCCTAATTCTCCGATTTTTTTTTTTTTTTTTGTAATTATAAAAAAAAATTCTTCGATTTTGGGTTTAGATGAATTTTTATGGTTTCTAGGCATTTCGGGTTGGTAAGAAAATTATATTATATGGTAAATAGATAGATAATGAATCATGAAAAGACATAATAACATATAAAAGATTAAAATATGTGATAAAAGAAAGTATGATAAATCCGTGATTTTGTAACATTTTGCGGAGTAAATAATAATAAATTTGATATCTTAGTTTTTTGCATGAACATTAATAGAATGAACTTTATAAATAAAACTTTTATTTTTATTGAGTTAATTTAAATGTTTATATTAGTCATTTCATAAAGTAATAATATAAGTCTCCGAAAATAATATGAGTCATTTTTAATAAATTCATACTATTACAAAACATGTTGAAATAAATATGAACAATTTGGTTTCATTTTTCAAATTCGTTATTTTATATCTTAAAATAAAACAAAACTTTAATACTTCATTTCTATTTCTACAATATATTTTTCGGAGAATTCTTACTAGACGAACGATCAAATACAAGATTCAAAATACGTTGTATCACTGACTATAACATTTTTGCAAAGTTGCAAATGTTAGATTCTTCAATAAAATCTAATTTTAATGTTTTTTAAGAATGGTAAAGATGTAAACACCAAAGTTGTTAAGAACTTCATATTGTAAATTTGTAAATAATATAATAATGATGTGAGTTTGTTAAATATGATGTATATTATGTATGTTTAACTTCATTTTATCAGTGTGTATGTATATATATATATATATTTATTTATTTATTAATTTTTAATAGGCGCATTAAGGCGCACCCACACTCAATTTTTTTGCAAATTGACGCACTCACGCATCCGCATCCGCTCCCGCATCAGACTTATGTGACTTAGGTTATATTTGTGTAATTTTTTAATTTTTTTCATAATAATAATTATATATATATATAATTATTATATACTTTTTAACATTTAAAATATTAAAGTTAATATGATATATTATTAATTTGCTGAAATAATTAAGAAAATGTTTTAGAAAATTGAAAAACAATCAAAATATTAAGATGATCATTTATATCTTGATATTTTAGGAAGAAAACTTAAATAATCGGAAAATATATCGTGTTTTGGGTTTTATTTATATATCAATTATACAGCTCAATAATAAAATATAATATTTTTGAATAAAAAATATATGAATTAATATGTAGTCTTATAAATCTATAAATAAGAGTTGGTCGATACAAGTATTTCATAATATCACATTTACAATCGCGTCCGAGTTCCCTCAATTCCAGAACCCTAATTCCCCCGCCCAATCTCCAGATTTTTCCCGAATCCGAGAGTGATAAGATACCGATCATGTTGTTATCCCCAGGCCACTCTCCTCGCCACATCTCCACCCCTTCGCCGGCGCCTTCCGATCATAACCCTAAATCTGATCACTCCCTTGGTTCCGCGTCCTCCAATTTATCCACCCGCAAGCGCTTGCGGAGCCCTACGGTTCTAGATGAAGACACCTATGTAGCCGCCATAGAGAAGATTATTGAGCGAGATTTCTTCCCAGACATACCCAAATTGAGGGATCGCCTCGACTGGCTGCAGGCTATTCGGACCAAAGACCCCGTGCTTATCCGCGACACCCAGCTCAAAATTCTTGAGCGCCGCCGACGGAGAAAAGGTGGAGAACCCTCCATCGCTGATGTGTCCCTCCGCACTGCCACGCCAGGTTCGTCCTTTTTCCGGAACACTTCTGTTACTCCCTACGCTAACAGTGAGCATAAGAAGAATTTTGTTAATGATGAACGCGACGGTGTTGTTGAGGACGGAGAGGATGGAATGGATGTTTCGTTGCCGCTTGATGAGTTCTTTCGGAAGTACACGAGCGAGGATAATGAGAGCTTTTTGAGGATTATGGAGAGAGTTAATAGGAAAAGGAAGGAAAAGTATGACTATTTGTTGGAAGGAGAAAAAAGCGAGCTTGGCGAGGAGAATAATTTGATTGAGGATGGAAACAAGCGGGAGAAAACTAGTACTGATGGGTATGGCACTTCAGATCAGCCAGTGTGCACGTTGGAAGGTTGGAAATACACGGCCAAGAATTTGCTGATGTACCATCCAGCCGACAGAGGGGAGGCCCCATTGACTGCCGAGGAAAGAGAACTGAGGTTGAAGGGTATGACTAAGGAGATTAACAGGTCAAACACGCGTTTCCAAGCCAAAACTGATTATTTTACTTCATTGCTGAATGACGACGACAACACTTCCATGCTTTATACCCCTCTGGCTGGGGCTACCCCGGTTCCTATCTCGAGTAGAAACAGTGATAAGGTGAAGAAGTATGATTTAGATGATTTGAGGAAAACCCCTAATAGATTTTACGTGGAGTCTGAGAAGAAAGCAGGCAACGGATATAGTTTCTTGAAAACTCCATCACCTGCTCCGGGGTTGGATGAGTCGCCATTCATAACCTGGGGAGAAATTGAGGGGACACCATTGAGATTAGAGCCAGAGGAAACACCTATAGATATTGGGGGTAGTGGGGGCGGTCCGCAATTTAATATTCCGATGCCTCCTTCAAGGGATGTTAAGGCACATTCTTTGTCAAGGGACGCTGCGAGGAAACTCAGGGAGAGGTCAAAGATGTATCAGAAACCACCATTGCCTTCCCCAGTCAGAGGGGGAAGTGCAAGTCCTAGCGCACGTTTACTTTCATCTGCTGCCCAAAAATTTATGAGGAGTGCCATTGCCAAGTCTTCTCGATCTATTGATGAATCTTTGAGAGCCAGTTATCGCAGTGCCAGTCCTGGATTGAGTACTCCGAAAAGTGGCAGGAGTCTTTCTAGGTTGGGAAGAGATAACACCGTAGCTTCCAGGTCCCCTTCTGTTAGAGAGAGCTCCAGTTCACCCTGGTGATGTGCTCTCTCCATCTTCAAATCTATAATTAGTTATCTGTACTGTATAATAAATGGTTTTCTAATTGAAATTGTCAGCTGAAACGCATATCAAGATATTTAAGCTTTTATTGTGTCTTCTTTTGTTCATTATCCTGGATTCTTGTTTTTCTTTTTTCTTTTTCACTTGCCCCCCTACGTAAGTGTGTTGACTCATTTTTTATCGAAAGATTAAAACTTCTCAAAATATATTATGTTGCTTGTATTGGTATGGAAAGAAGAATAAGTTTGGTAGCATCATCATTCACTTGGTTTATGTGCTTCTGTCCTCGATACTTTTTTGATTGATACACGATGCATTTGACTGTCATAGTATCATCTATACCATTTTTTTGGTCCAACTCTAAGGTGACATTGTTGTGCGATATCACTTTTTATACTCATTAGCTCTTGGTTCATTTTTTTTAGAATAGACTATAATAAATGTAATCTTTTGGTCATGAAGTAATTCATCATAAAATTGGGGTTTGCATGGTACTTCTGCACTGCTAGAAAGAAGTTAAATTTTGTTTGCGTAGATGTAGATAAAAAGTTATGTTGATATGTGATATTTGTCTTCACTTATTAAGGCTGCTAGAGTGATAGAAGATGTGATGGGATTAGTTAAATAGTAGTCCGGGTTAATTAGTTTATTATTTGGTGTCCATGACAATATGGAATTAATATCGAGATTCGTTAACAACTCACTGGTTTAAGAAGTTGCAAGATGTCAAATATTAATCATATACGGCCTTTATGCAAAGATTGATCATGGGTATCATGTTAAATATTTCTGGACAGGTAAACAGGTCATACTCCCAATCTGTGCTCTGTTGCTTTTATTCACGAACAAGTTCAAAGTAACTTTTAAAATATTTATTAAAACCCAAGGTATACATATACATGTACCTACACCAAGAAAACGACGAAGTTTAGGATCTAACTAAAATTAACTTCCAAAAGTGTCTTTTTTGTGTCGATACGCTCATCGGTCGTGCCCATATTCGACACCAGTTTTCGGTTTTAAGAGGAGTGTCTAAAACGAGTGGCTAATTTTTTTTTTATAAAAAATTAAGGATATGCTACGTGGCATATCCGACATGTGTCCGATGAGTGTTGGTTTCCTAGAAGTGTCCGATATTGTACCAAGTGATTTTTATGAGTATCCATGACTATGTATATGCGAATAATACTATTTAGTGAAGCCCTTAGTGGTTTGGCATGGCTACACCAGTCTCTTTTTTAATCACATAATAAATTGAGAACTGGAGTTTCGTGAACTTTATTCGATTGAATGAATGAATGAGTTTGAGTTTTTTCGTCCTTAAATTATGTTATGAATCAATTAATAAAGCGACACTATGATACATCCTCCTCCGTGAGGTTTTCCTCTGTCCTCCATTACAGCGCACGTTAAATTGCGCCTTTTCGGCGCTTGTCGCTCCACTATCGTCTTTCCAGCTTCCTATTGTGATTGTTGATCCTCTCATACGCTCTATTTTCTGCTCTTTTTTCTCCGGCCATGGTGTTTTTCTCTCGGCGCTCGTTCCATCGCAGAGCTCGGTGGCTTAATCCTGCTATTTTTTGGAGGTGGATACTCGGCCACCACGCCAACCACCATGCACCTGTTCTGTTATAGTTCTCGGATATTTGGGATGACGGAGCCTATTATTGTTTCCGCTTGCATTTTCGCAAGCCATCTCGTCTTTTGGTTTTCTTCCTATATATATCTATTGTTCCTATCTTGTTAATTGATATGTTATTTTGTACTATCCTTGTATCCCAGCATATAATGGTTGTCCTGCCCTGGTAGTGTGGGCCAAATGTTTGAATGATGTTCATTTTTGCTATATTGGATCATATTTTGGTTACTGGGGCTTTCGGTTTGGGCTATTACTATGAGTGTTTTTGGGGATACTACTTAGGTTGCGGGGTTGTGGTTCTTTTGTATTACTTTATTGCTGAGGTACATCTGGGTTTTCACTGATGGGCTATTGGATTTTGTGCGTCATATAGCGCGGGATTTTGGTCATTGGTTATTTGTGTGCGATTCAGATACGACGACGTGCTCCATTATCGGCTTTATTTTAGTTTTTTGTCGTTCGTTCATACTTTAAATTTCCTTAATTGTTATGGAAGGAAGTTCGTGCAGTACTGGTGATTGTTCCCATCCTGGACTATGTGATTTGAGGGGATTTGGGTGGCCTATGATGGCTCCTGCCAGCTTCACCCTCCAGTATTGTGATACCGTCAGATTTCACTCCTTTTTTTTATCCTTCTTGTTTGCTTTGGTACAACTATTAGTTATATTATCCCAATGATTTGACACAAAGTTTGTTTGTCGTTCTATTAGTGGTTTTATCTTGTTACTTGGGCTTTGATCGGAACTTCTATGTAATTATCAAGTAATTAATATACTGTTTTATTTATGCTAAAAAAAGAAAATAAAATAATGAATGAGTTTGAAATTAATGACATAATAATATATATTGTACAGGTAATATATGTAAAGATAATTGCTATTTACAACCCACTTCTACTAATACATCCTATTTTTATTTTTTATATTTAAATGGATAATAAACGCATAACACAAACATTAAGTTTATTACTCGTAAATGTAAACGCTACTCTTAAAATATATTTAAATTAAAAGAGAAGGTGGAAGCAAATGTGAAAGTAGGAAGAAAAAAAATTTCTAGAAAATCATAGGCTTACAAATTACAATATATGAGATGCACTGCATTGTAATTGTTGTAATTTACAATAAATAATTAGCTTCACATTTCAGCATCTAAATGAGTAATTAAATAAAATAAATTTTTTTATCCCATATCTTCGGACTTTGTTTATTATGACTAAGATCCTAATGAGTAGGAGCTCGATTCATTCTCATACAACATCTCGAAATCATAACTGACACAACACATGATAAGGTCAAGAGGTGATCTCTCGAGAGGTCAGCTGGCCACTAATGTGCTGACCTCTCATACTTGTAACCATTAGATCTATTGCTATTTCTAATTTATTGTCGACCTCCCATATTCTTCAAGTAACAACCCGATGGGGTTAATGTTTTAGGGGGCAGCTGACCTCCCAAGCTCATACCAACAATGCCTACAACATGAGCATATCTCTCTGACCAGATAGACATGTATTATAACACCCGAATCTCCTATTTTTGGAAGCGATATTTTTGTGATTTTATGACATTACCAGAGATCTTGAGGATCTAAACCGATTTCTGAGTCCTATAAGAAAATAACTTTAATAAGAAACGAGATTGAAATAGGCTAACTTATTCTCTATAAATATCATGTTTGGTTATCGTTACATTATGTATTCACAATTTCACATATATTACTTGCTTACCTCACATGTATAATATTTTTTTTATTGATATGAATAATATATTAATGAGTAATTGTCTTTAAATGAACTATAAATCTTACAAAAGAAAGACGAATATTAGCAATTTATCATGTTATTATAACATGTCACAAATCATTTTTTTATCAAATGTTTCGTCAAAATGTTAAAAAGAATTACTAAGCATAGAAAAGTTACATATGTAATTTAATTTATTATTTTATCAATATTTATATAAAAATAAATAAAATTTAAAATAATATATTAACATCAATTTTTGAAGGATAATTGTAGGGTAAATAGAAAATATACATTATCTATACTATATTATAATGTGTGAGCACCTTAGAGTAACCGCCTTGGTATGGTCATTGTGAAATTCCAAAAATACCCTCTATTTGCTATAGTAATAGCCACAAGATCATGAGATAAATGATAATATCGGATGACCACCTATTAACTTCCCAACTTAGTTCCCAATTTTTCATCATTTTTTTCATTCTGAAAATACGTGCAACAGTTTTTTCACTTCCCCATAAAATATCATATTTAAATTAGATATTTCAAATATAAAAATTTAATATATATATATACAATATATCAAATTTAAAATTTTATTACACACGCGGCGTGTGCATTGGCTGCTAGTATTTAATAAAAACTAGATCGGAAATAATGCTCCTTTATTATATTTAAAAAATAAAAAGAACAAAGAAAACAAATTACCGAGTACGCAATGAGTTTCTAAAAGAACCTTGCCTTCGGTTGTTGTCGTAGCTTTGCCAAACAGAGAGGGAACAGACTCAGGGACTTGACGATTTCCGACAGTTGGAGTTCTTCGCCGTTGAAAGCTGATAGATTGCGGTGAAAAGGCTCTTCACTGGAATAATTAAGAATTTGGGAGCTTGGAGGTTATGTGAATCTGAGGGTGAGTGACGAAACAAACTGCAAAAAAATCCTTACGGCATCGAATGGAATGTGTAGCATTCAGAATCAATTGTAATTTTTGTTTACATTTTTTGTATTTCCATTCTGGAATCATTGAGATTTTTCGGTATGTTTAATAGCTGTAATTTGCTTGAAGTTTGAGCGCTTCGGATCGAGATCGGCAATGGAGGGATCGGTCGGAGGGGGAGGTTCGGAGAGGGAGAAATCGACTCCATTGTCTTCCTCTAGCAATGTTTCTGCTGTCTCTACTTTCTGGAAAGGTATTTTAGCGTTGATTGTCTTACCTCGTAAGCTTTACTATCTGCTTAATTCTGCATTTTCCCCAAGTGCGATTTGCTTGAAGATTTTTTAATTTTTTTTCTAGATTACTGGGTTTCGGAATTGTTTCATGATTAAAAGTGGATGCTTGTACATTGTTTTTTTGCTCTCAGATATCCAAGATTGACCTTGCATTTCATCCTTTGCTGATTTGTTAATGGAATGGTGTCAAATCGTAGTATTGCAGCTTTAACTAAAATCGAGATGTTCATTAGAACAGTAGAAGTCAGCTTAGATAAAACTGACATTTTTTTCTTTAAAAGAAACAAATTTGTGTTAGATATACCGTGGAATGATAAGGCGTTCTTCCTGCCAATGTTTTGAGGAATGAGTTGACACCCAACTTGGGTACCTAGTTTCAACACAATCACATTACACCATTATTGACCTAGGTGAATATTGGTCACCAATCAATTAAAAATGTACTAAATCGAGTTTATTACTTGTGAAGATGAATTGCAGTAATTCAATGAACTTTACATGTTTCATTCACCTTGAGAAAGGAAAAAGGTTGATGTTTAAAATGAATGTGTAAACTTTATTGGTTGTAGATTTTGATCTAGAGAAAGAAAGGACCATCTTGGATGAACAAGGACTAAGAATTGCGGAAAATCAAGAAAACAGTCAGAAAAATCGCCGGAAGCTTGCGGAAAGCACTAGAGGTATCACTTTCTGTGTTCAACAATTAGATATTTAGATTATTTATTATCATCTGTGGTACCATAATTGTGAATAGTTCAACTTTTCAATAAATCGGTGCCAGCTTACGGTTTGTTTTGTTAGTCAGATATTGTGTATAAAATAACATAATACTCTTCATTTGCGATTATTTTATCTATCTGCTAACAGATTTCAAGAAGGCCTCAAATGAAGAGAAGTTGGGATTGTTCAATGCGTTGCTCAAGGGTTATCAAGAAGAGGTTGATAAACTAACCAAGAGAGCAAAATTCGGAGAAAATGCTTTTCTTAACATTTATCAGAAACTTTACGAAGCTCCAGATCCTTATCCACTTCTTTCTTCGATTGCGGTCTGTAACCTTTTCTTAAAAGCTTGTTTTGTTATATTCTTAGTTATTCACGCGAATACAATGAGATGTTATACTTTTTATCTTTGCTAGAAACGAATCAACTTTCTTTATACCGTGGACAGTTATAATTGATCTGAAACCTGGTGTAAACAAAGATCCTGATTTGACTGTATTTCATTTTGAACTGTGGCACCACAATACAATTACACAGGAAGAGTTAGCCCTCTTGTTTTTCAGGTTTACATAGTCCAGTTAGAATTTGATTGGCTAGCATTGACATTTGGCACCACTCCCAATAGGTATGAATTTGACATTGATACTCCACCTTGGAGGAAGTTGTCCATCCGGTGTAAGTTCATATTGGTTGCTAGAACAGAGGTCAATCACTCAATCCTTGGCAACCTCAATATGTTTACCACTTTATTAGCGCATCCAACCACTAGCCACTCTCAAAACTTTTTCTGGATTTGAAGCTATTTGTTCCACCTTAGAATGCATGTGTGGGTATGTATTTGTCTACATATATATGTAATTATGTATGCATGTATATTCAAGAAAATAGAGTCTGCTTCTTGAACTAAACTTACTTTCAATAGTTTTTTGAACTTGTGGCTTCATGTTTGCCAAGTAAGGTTTATAAGAATGCCCAAGAGAGCTCTTTCTCGATTAGCATTTTCTTCCTCCATGCAGTGCGTGGATAATCCACAAATTCAAATCTTGCATCTGCTTGCATGATATCTCAGGGCCAGTATTCCCTCTTCCTCCAGTACTTTTACCAGTTCACTCCCTGAGATCTGGCCTGACCACTTTTTGTTGGATCTCAGGAACTCCACACAATCTAACATTTATTGGTAAAGAGATCAAACGGGAGAAATAAGTCGATGAAGCAGTGTGGAAAAGAAAGGAGATGTGACTAGAATATAAGACAGGGAGAGGGAGAGGGAGAGGGAGAGGGAGAGGGAGAGGGAGAGGGGGAGTGGGAGGGGAAACAATGGTTTCTATGTCTTAGTTGGTTGATAATTGGGATATGGTCGTACTGAACAAACATCCATATATATTTTGGATGGAACAATATTCCAATGTGGATAAAAAGTAGTGCATAACAATGCATTTTTAGTTCTGTTCTTGAACTGTTATTGCGCAAAACATTGTTAGTATATTCAGACTTGATATTGTGTTTGTATTATTTTTTATGCTTCGTTTGACTTGTACTTTGTGCAGAAACAGCTGATAATTTCTTAGAATTATCATTTCTTCTGTCTATATGTTGTATGTGCCCTACCAAATTTTCTCCTAGGTGAAATGGATGTCAGTGAATGAGCTCACTGAGTGTTATCAAAGAGATGCATGATCCTAATAATGTCTGCTTACAGATGATAGATGTTGGGTAGTTTGGCTGCAAGTCCTTGTTTATGTAAAATATCTAAATTTAGTACTGCTGATTGTTCATGACAATTTGCCTTTTCTCAGTGTTTCTTACTTGGATGAAGCAAGGTTATCAACATTTTGTTCATGATTTTGTGATAGTTCATCTCTCTTTCCTTTCCTTGGGCAGGAGAAGGATGCCATACTGTCTGAAGTGGAGTCTGCAAACAAAAAGATGAAAGTTGAGCTTGAGGAATTCCACACTGAGGCAACTCATCTGAAAAACCAACAGGCAACAATAAGAAGGCTCGAAGAGCGTACCCGCCAATTAGAACAACAGGTCATTTCTATGTGTTTTATGATTTTTTTTTTCTAGCTTTTGCTGGTATCAACTGCTATATTTTGTATTAATGCTTGACACGAGATATTGAAAATGGACTAGCAGATAATGATGACATTCAATTCGCCTCCTTTTTTCTTATGGTATAAGTTTTGGTTTCTTGGGGAAAAATTTAGGAGTGTAAAGTGCTTGCATTTCCATAGAAATATCGAACTGGTGTTTGGTGACTTTGTTCCGGCTAGTAGTTATCCATATGACCTCTTGGTAGGCTAAATTGAGGTACGAAAGCCCTTAATAAAACTGACTGATATATGCCAGCAATATTATGGGAATGAAGCAAACGTTGTCAGTTTTTGAGAAACATAAACTGTGGATTGTGAATTATTAATTTTGTCACTTGTTCTATCCCTACAGTTAATGAGATCATTCAAACTAAGTGGGCTGCTTTTGCAGTATTTTCCCATTTGTGCCTAATGCATCGCAAACTTTTCTTTTCCTTCTTTTATTTTCATTTTTGTGTCTGTGGTATTTATGGAGTGCGCTCTTATGACATGCTTTAAGCATCGGATTTTCGTCCAACACCATGCAATTATCTATTGAATATAAACAATGTAAAGCGTCATGGTTATGTGTATGCTGCTCTGACATGTACATGTGTGTTTGATATTGCTTTAGATGGAGGAAAAAGTTAAAGAAATTGTTGAGATTAAGCAACGTAACTTGGCAGAAGAGAATCAGAAAACAATGGAGGTTTTGAAAGAAAGGTGCTGTATCTTAGTTCCGAAAAAAATGAAAATTGTAGACTTGATTTTCTTGTCTAATTATGAAAATGACATTGCATTCCTTATCTTGTTGCAGGGAGCGAATGCTACAAGATCAATTACGCCAAGCTCAAGAAAGTGTTTCTACAATGCGAAAATTGCACGAATTCGCGCAGAGTCAGTTATTTGAGCTTCGTGCTCAATCAGGTCCATCCCCTTTACATGTTAGCCGATTGTGAATTTGTTGCATATTCTTTATATAAATGTTAGTTCTGTGATGTAATCTCAGAGGAGGAGAGAGCAACAAAACAATCAGAAGTTAATCTTTTAATGGATGAAATAGAGAATGCTCAAACTCTTCTTCAAAGTCTTGAAAGGCAGAAGGTACGCTGGCATGAAGAGGGATTTCTTCCTGCTAACATTGCTTGTTCTTATTTGCTGTGAACTTTATTTGATGATATTTTTTCCTAGTAAATTGATTAGAGAGAGAATTTCTCAGGAGATGTTTCTAGTTGTTTGAACCTGTGGCTAGAAATACTTCTAAAAATTTGGGCTATTTCACAAGAAATCACATTGTCCCCTGGTTGATCGGTAAAAATAGATACCTATAGGCCTGGGCGACATTTATATATTTTTCAGTTTATTAGCCGAATAGGGTTGCCAGAATTGGTTATGCTTCGGGTGTTACGTCTTTAAATTATGATTTATTTAAAATGTATTGGGAGATGAAATATATATTTGGTTCGGTTTTTAGAAGAAAAAGAAAATTACTGTAGCGGTTTAACATATAAGTTTTGTTTGGTGATTGATCTTTTAATATTTATTGATTAGTATAAAATTAAAGTTGATTATAAGTAAGGATTATGATTGGGAGATGTGAAAGTGGGTTGTTAAAAAAATGTGATAGGACTTTTGTTTTTGTTTTTGATATAGAGAAACACTAACAAACAAAGCCTAGGAGTTTCTTTGTTTTTACTGTTGAGATTTTCTCTGATTAGAGTCATGTAAGAGAAATCCGGTGTGGCCAGTCTCAGTAGGTTGGTTGAGTTGTCTTAACCTGTTAGTACATCCAGGTGTAATAATTATATTTCAATGAGATGTCTCCTCTCCCTGTTTTTTGCATCACAACTACCTTTTACCATCGAATTTCACTCCCCCGTTTTTTGTACATTTTCATTATGTTGATCATTTTCCACAGGTTCACCTTGTCAGATTAAATGCGAGTCTAAAGTTTCTTTCTGGCGCGTGTGTGTGTGTGGGATATTTACATCTTTCTGCTTCAACTTTTGCGTTGTGTGTGTGTGTGGGATATTTACATCTTTCTGCTTCAACTTTTGCGTTAAAGATTTCCTCGAATGTTTTTGCTTTAGATTTATTGTCATCAGTCATCAGTTAATCATTGCGTCGGCATTTTCTGAACAGGGTCTGTTGCAGTCTCAGTTACACTCGGCTAACCAAGAGAGTGGACAAGAGAAAAGGTACAGTGCTGTAAATAGATTATTAGTAATGAATCCCTTCTCTCTTTTGTTTCTTCATGACTGTTAATCTGAACTCTGCAAATACATATATGTATCTTAAGTACCTTGTTTCGCTGGTGGAACAATTTATTAAGCTGGTACCTGGTGGCTATTACTACTGCAAAAAAATTTAAAAGTGGTTGGTACTTGAAGTCAATAGTAAGTAAAATTTTAAAGATGTGTGTTATGGTTCAAGTTGTGGATCTCGTTATGGGCGATTGATGGATGATGTGACGAGGGGTTTGAGACTCATTCAAGAAAACTATACAATCTCGTGGATGAATCGAAACTCGATAAAAGAGAGAACATCAGATCTCACTATAGTTATATTTATGAAAATTCTCTTCTTTCCTTTATTACTCAATAAGTCACATATTTATATTTACATAATTACCTGAGATAACTCTAAATCCTTATAGGACTCTATGACAAATTTTTAGGGTAAGATGACTCATAAATAAATTCAAATAACAATTCTAAAACTAGACTAAATGTGAAAAATGATTCTCTATCTCTAGACTCTTACTATCTTAAACTACTAGAAACCTAATATGCATGAACTCTTGACCATGTCACTCCCCTCCTCGAAATGGTGTTGGAGGCACTTGTTCACAAACACCAACGACAAGTTGTAGGCACTTGGAATAAATTCCTTCAGGTGTAATGCTGTGAGATCTCGAATCATGATTGGCCATTGCTCTTGAGGTGGAAAGAGGCCAACCCTTCTTCGTTTGTCACCGGTGTGCGTTGGTGTCAGAAAAAAAAAATTCACATCGACCAACCCATCCAATGGATTTGATTGGCTGATGTATCATGGAAAATCAAGCTTGATTCCATCTATGGTTCATGTAGCCTACCCCAATCCATTGAGATTAAAGGCTTAGTTATTGTATAGGATAACCATCGTCGTTGTCTTGTTGTCCTCTGGATTGGTCGGAGGCGCCCCGTTATTGTTGTTTTCTGCACTTTGATCTCGTCGTTGTGAGCACGTGGTCGACAAACATTTAGAAATCTCCTCCAACTTATCGAGAAGAACTTGATGTCATGCTGCCTTATACTCTTGATGCCTTTTTTTTCAAAGGCGTGAATTTCTCCCATGACGCTTGCCTCTGATACCAATTTGTTATGGTCCCGAGTTATGGATCTCGTTATGGGACGATTGATGGATGATGAGATGAGGGGTTTGAAGCTCATTGAAGAGAGAATTGCGCGATCTCGTAGATGAATCGGGCTCGTTAAATTATAGAACCTCAGATCTAACAATAGTTTTTATTTATGAAAATTCTCTTCATTCCCTTTATTACTCAATAAGACACATATTTATAGTTACATAATTACCTAAGATAACTCTAAATCCTCTTCGGACTCTATCAATTTTTAGGATAAGATAACTCATAAATAAATTCAAATAACAATTCTAAATCAAATAAAAGACTAGACTAAATTTGAAAAATAAATCGTTATCTTTAGATTCTTGCTATCTTAAACTACTAGAAACATAATATGCATGACTCTTGATCTTAACCGTGACTCCTAAATAAATTCAAATAATAATTCTAAATCGAATAAAAGACTAGACTAAATCTAAAAAATAAATCTCAATATCTATACTCTTACAATCTTAAACTACTAGAAACCTAATATGCATCAACTCTTGACCATGACAATGTGTAATGGTTAATTTACAAAAAACATATATATTTGTCTAAGTAAGTTTTATGCATGCTAGTTTTAATCAATTTAGACTGCGAAACTGGCTGAGCTGTTAATTTATATATTCATATATTTTGTATCACGTCTAAATTTCCTCATGGTTCTCCGGAAAACATTAATACAAGAAAATTGATGATGGGTGGCAAAAAAGTCAGAATATTTTGTTGAATGACCAAGGTAAAAAACATACTATATGTCACATTTACTCTAAAATCAGGCTAAGTGAAACCATATGAATCAATATAAAGCAGGGCTGTGTATTAAATGTCTTATCTCCCTTTTAATTAAGACATGGATCTGCTGGTTTTTAGTTGTGTTTGATTTATAGTTTTCCTTTTTATTTCTGCAGTGATAAGTTGGATGGAAATGTCATGCTTGAGAATTCTCTAAATGCGAAGGAAAAAATCATTTCTGACTTGAATATGGAACTTCACAAATTAGAGAGCACACTATCAAATGAGCGTGATAATCATCTGAATGAGCTTAAGAAGTTGAAGGCTTTGATCAATGAAAAGGTAGTTCTTTTTGTTTTAATTTATCTAAAGAAGTTTTTTTTCGTGGGTACCTAGGCAGCGCTACCCATAATATGTTATATGATGTAGAAACTGTTCTTGGATATATAATGGCATAAGGTTCATATTTCTGAACCCAGAAATTCCGAAAGTCTTTCAACAAACTGACTATAATTTCTTCTTATCAGGGCTTTTCCAGTTTCCCAGCTTCTAAAAGCTAAAAACATTTAGGCAACTGACGCTTCTAGATTTTCAATCTTCCTCACTTCTGAATTTTTTTTAAATGACATTCTATTTAGAGACAAATGAAGATAGTGAAGTTCCCTTAAGTTGACACTGTTTTGGGTATTCTGTTGGTTAAGATTTGTATCTTGCATTTCAATTTATTTCACACCTATTTACCAGTTAAAATGCTTGAAAGTCAAACATTGTATTCTCTTCTGATTCCTATCAAATTGTACGAAATGAGCATTGAGCCCAATCAAGATAGGATCATGACTAACCTATATACCGAGCCCGAATATGTGCCAGAATACATTTTGTTCCTGTTGCCTAGAAGTTATCAGTTTTACACTGATCAACACTGTTGTCGTTATTATAACACCCCACGCACACATACGCACACGCGTACTGTCTCTCATATGTTAGTTCTAAATAACTTAAATGAAATGCTCATATACAAGATATATAATTTTTGTATAATCCTTCTGTTTTAGTTACTTTCGCGATCTTCAGTACCCTACGATTAACGTTTGAAGTTTTATCTTGGCTTTCTCAAAGCATAACATCTCTTTTAAAGATTTTGTTTCTATTCTCTACTTTAACTCTGTATCTGGCATAATTTGGCTTCCATTAGTAGTACTTAGCATGCTTTTAGTTTTTTACAGCTTTATGTTGATCTTACTTGTGGCTTGTAAACTTCTAGGATCTCGAGTTAGAGGAGATGAAGAAAGAGATTCAATCAAGGCCAACAGAAAAATTAGTCAGTGATTTGCGGAAGAAAGTAAAAATCTTACAGGTTATGCAAGCTTTTCTATTTGAGCAAAATATATATCAACTCATTTTAGTTTTCAAATTTATCTTATTTGGTCCGAGATAGGTGAGATGAGATATATACAAGCTCGAGAAGGTAATTGGTTGAGGCAAGTATTATATCTAATCATGCACTTGAAAATCTAAAAAACTTCAACTTTATACAGAATTATGAACGAGCTTTCAGAATTCTACTTAGATAAATGAGACAATGCAATTTTTTAGATGAAGTTATACTTGGTGTACAATATTAACATTGGTGTGAGGTGGAAACAAGATTCAAGGTTTTCAGGGATAATTGATTCTATTTTGATTCATACGAGAAATCCGTTTATAGAATAATTCACTAACAGAAATAAACCTCACGACATCTGTCATGGAAGGTTCACCGGCCTTACTGAAATCTGATCACAACCTTAGACTTTGCCACTACACTTGAGCACAAGTAAATTGAATTACACAGTATTTATTGTCATGGAACCATGGTCATAACAATATATATGATAACAATATATATAATGTACATTGGCATGACAAAGAGGTGATTGGTGATCTGAAATTTGTTAATTTTTGTTCTTCTTCCTAAAATGGCTTGCAAGACCATATAAAAATGGATTAAAACTTTTTAGATTTTTTATCTTGTTCTTTCTTGATATGGTTAATATATTATGGTTGTATATTTTTACTTGATTTGGATTTCTACGAAAATTAGAGTTCATCCCAAATAGATAATTAAGTACGCTACTATATAATATCCTGTAACTTTCAAACCATAATCCAGGAAAATAAATCGAACTTATTTTCTTGACGATTGCAACAAGCTTGTTATTATGGTACCCATATCTCTATTTCCATTTGCAACTTTCCAAAAATGAAAGCGTTCCAATGATAGAAATTTTACTCGGTTTTCGTTCCAATTCCAAATTAGTTTATAATCACTATTATAACCTTGGATATTCAATCATATTAAGTTTCAATGTGTTAAATTCAATTCCTTGAATTCGAATAGCATGTTTGTGTATATTATAATTGGTATCTGTGTTGATTCTCAATAGTTCAAGTATATGATAGTCGTTGGAGGTATATGATAGTCGTTGGATCACAACTGTGAATATAGAGTCAAACTTATTTGCTTTTTCGCAAGCATACCCTAAGTGTCTTCATGATCAATTAAACTCATTTAATTATCGCTAACCCAAATCAATTTTGATTTACCCATTAAATCGTGTCAGTGGCTAGCAACATCGAGCCACTATCTTCTGGACACAAGCTGATAGTACATGCAAGAACCTTCAATGCCAATTAGCGTGCAATTCAATCTTTTCAGCTCATATGCCCGTCAGATTTTGGGGCATTTGCTCTTCCAGATCTCAATATGATTCCAATAATTGTGTAAATGTTCCAAAGTATCATGACCCTTCCAAGGTTGAGAAATCCCAATCACAATGTATAAGCTCATATCCGACCTTTGATTAAACCAAACATATCACCTTAGTCAAAAAACGAGCTACATTATAGTGCACATCAAATAAAGCTATAATGATGGATTACGTTGTGTGGAGTAAGGATGTATAATTTTAGTTATAATTTCTCTATTCAATTATTGGGAACCAAATTAAGCATTTTGGGTGATGTTGTTCAGTCACTCATTCTATGGACACCTTTTTTGAGTGTTTAGATGACCCTACATTTGTGCTGATGCAACGTTGCGACATTAGAGCACGAATATAGGTCTTGAACAAACAAGTCAATATCCTTTTTATTAGACGACTAATAGACCATTCATAAATTTAGAGACTAAAGTCTCTGAGAAATATGTTTCAAATTGCCAATCATTGCATAATCACATTTTGCGACGATTATAGTATTCTCAAGGTCTTTATGTATGAAAAACATATGGGTATATATATAAAAGTACTGAAATACAAGTATCAATAATTGAATGAAGAGTGATTTATTGAATAGTTTTACAAATCCCACAACTACAAGTTAAGCTTAGTGTGGCGTAATTTTTCATGTTCATTGTATGCTATTATTGCCTAGAATTCAAGAGATAATTATCCTAGCTTTTATTTGAATTCCAATGATTTTGTAAAGTTTTTACTTTTCAAATGTGTAACATGTGTAATCTTGTTGTACTCTTGATGCTGGTACATAAGATTGTGATGTTATCTTGTAATGATGACAAGAATTTTGATTCTACTAATTTGTTTACCATTTACATCCCCTGTTATAATTGTAGACCCTCATGTCCCTTTAAAAGTAATGTAAAACTGATATCTTCCGACACATGAATGATTTTGTGCATAAAAAAGGTGGAAAAGTTAACTTGAATTGCAGTATAAACGGTATTTAAAAAGGTTTTTGTGCGTAAGTATGACCCCATTTATAGCTTTAAAATCGGCAAACATTCCCGCAAAAAAAATTATTGAAAAACTTGCAGGATATCGCTAGCTAGTGTTATTTGTGTTTTGTTTGATTGACAATGCATAATCACGTGTGTAGGCAGTTGGCTATAATTCAATTGAAGCTGAGGATTGGGATGTAGCTATCAGTGGGGAAGCACCGAGCAAAATGGAGTCCTTGCTTCTTGACAAGAACAGGAAAATGGAGCATGAACTGACACAATTGAAGGTACAATGTCCTGCAACTTGTTGATTTTCATGATAGCATTGGCACTGGTTACTAATGCCTCTGATGTTAATTAAGAGAGATTTAACTGCTAAGAGTCAGTATTCTAGATGATTAATCATATTTATGTGTCGGAAATTACAATATTTAATATAATTTTTTTTTTTTTGTGGTTTTTGATCTTTTCATTTGGTGGTGGTTGATTTTTTCATTTGGTAAACATTATCTTGGTAATCCACTTAGGTCAAGCTGGCCCAAACGTCATCTTTGCTGGAAGCTGCTGAAGTTAAGATCAGTGAACAGACAGCAGAGATCAATGAACAGCAAAAACTAAACCAGAAACTCGAAGATGATATATTAAAGGTTCATATTAATGTTTGCCTTCCTTTAGTTTAACGATGTGCTATACTTCCTCTTTAAAATTTAATTCAGTTTTATGAAGATTTCACGTACAGTGGATATTAAAAGGATTTTTCTTTCCACTAACTGTTTTCAATTTATAACTTGTGAATTGTAGGGATACAATTCAAAAGACAAGAAAATCACGTTATTTGATGAATGGGATTTGTCCGAGTCCGGAGGCATTGACATAGTCGATGTAAGTTTGTGTTGTTTTTGCCACTTTGCGCAGATTCTTATATCGAAAGTGTTGGCAATAGTTCATCTAACATTTGTCGATACACTTTTTTATATGATTTAGTTGCTTATTACCAACACCCCCAGCACTTGTATGCTTGTGCTGGAAGCCAGTTCTGATTTTTAGAATCTGTCATTATTAAGAATGATTTATTCCGCTTTGCTCCCTTGAGTTATGTCTTATTGGCCACTTAACCTTTCTAATTTGTCTCTTCTAATTTTATTCACTATACACTAGAGATTATAGCTCTGTATTACCAATTGCATCACATTGCCTATTTATAATTTATATCGATAAAAATTTAACTGTGCAATATTTTTGAAAATTAACATAATTAATCAAATATACATGACAAATATAAATGTAATAATATTTAATTTGTACTTAAAAAATCACTTAATTAAAATTGTTTTGAAAGGACATCCTATCATTTAAAATTCATAGGTTGATTGGCATGTAATTTTATCACAAGCCCAATTTAAATCAACGCTGAAAATATTATTTACCTTATCATGGTTGTAGTTGTAATTTATTATCGATAATATTTGATTAGTTAAGTCGATTTTAAGAAATATTGAATAAGTGGTGGTTTTAACAAGAAATGCAGTTATAACACATAGGGATTAAGTAGACGGTAGATATTATTGAATGGGGAAATTGGTGCAATTTAGATCAAGTGGGCAAAATGAAATTAACCTGAGTAATATGGAAAATGTGACGATTTTATTGTATTTCGGTTGAAGTGATTTTACCATTATTTATATCCTTTGAGGTGTCCACATTGGAAATTTCTTATGCCTAACTACGTAACTCCTTTGTATCGTATATTTCTGTTTTCAACATCTTTATGTTTTGAAATGGTTTGAAGCATATATCATGGTGTGGTACAGACGAATCATTTCGTTTCGTGTATATTTATGCTCAATATATTAGCTATTAGCTGTTGATATTCGAAGTTTAAAATTTTGTTTCAAGCTGAACACATCAATCGCGTCTAATGTTCAACTTGAGAACAATGTTTGAAATCAATTTGATTTGTCATGTATTTGGTTGTATCAATGGTACAATACTCAATGATTTATTCTATGGCATTTTAGTTGATGTTATTTTCTTTGATATTAAAAATGTTTCACACTTTTGCAAACAGGTGATTATAGTCAACTTATAGAATTGTGACCCTCTGTGGCATTTTTCTGCAGACGTAGTACTTATGGCTGAATAATGTTATTCTACGACTTCTCCTTTTCCCTCCTTCCCCTTCCCAAATATTTTAAGTTTAAATATCTCCAATTGTTAGAGGAAGCCATATATTTCAGTAATCAAAATTCAATGCCTCTTAGTCTCTCTTTTTTTTTTTTCACTAAAAGACTGTATCCCTTTTTTATTCATCTTTCGACCCTATCATGAACATATCTCAGCCTAGGTCCCCTCTTAATTTATCATCAAAGCATTGAAATAATATAAACAAGATCCTGAAGAAAAACTCAAACTATATTCCATAAAATAATTCAATGTTTTGGATCGATTAAAATTAATCCAACCATTGAAGAATACATGAAACTGGGAGAATATGATCACAGCACTCTTCCTGATACAGAATGCCGAACAAAGGCGTCCTCCCATAGATGCAGATCAAAGCTCTATGCTTAAGGTGATTTGCAATCAACGCGATCGTTTTCGTGCACGCATAGGGGAGACTGAAGAGGTTTGCTAACACCCCTTTCCTTGCACAGTACCAAATATTTGATACGGTTAATCTTTCTCAGTTTTATATGTCTTCTTTTGTTTTGATGCTAAAATTGAAAATTGTTCCAGGAAATAAGACAGCTGAAGGAGAAGATTGGAATTTTAACTATTGAACTTGAGAAAACTAAAGCTGATAATGTCAAACTGTATGGGAAAATTCGTTATGTTCAGGATTATAATTCTGAGAAAGTGATTTCCAGAGGATCAAAGAAGGTATTAATATTCAGATGGTAGTGTGAATACCTACTCCCTCGTGTTTGGTTTATGGGATAGTTTGAAAAATAACCTTGCTCAAAATATTTTTTGATTTGTGACATTTTTTAAAGATTTTTTTTTTTTTTTGCAAAATGAAGAAAAAAGTCGAAACAAAGGTCAAAAATGAAAATGTCATATTTCAAAATCATGGCCAAAATGTCATTTGTTTAAATAATCCCTTTGGATTAACATGCCTGCTTCCTTATTTTCAGCAAGTAGAAGACTTAGAAAGTGGTTTCAGCTCTGATGTGGAATCCAAGTATAAGAAAATTTATGAGGATGATATAAATCCATTTGCAGCATTTTCGAGGAAGGTGGATCTTCTTTATGGCTATGGATTATTTACTGATTGTAATTTTTCTTCACTGTTTTATTACATCATTTTTCTGTGTTTTACTTTTGTTTCAATTGCCTTTGACCTTTTCTTATCCTAGTTTCTGGTCTTGAAGAGTTCAATTATAATTTTTTCTTCTAATTACAATTCTTCGAATTCATTATTGTGAGACATTATAGTTCTAGATAGCGGTCTTCCAGAAATTGCCCCCTTTTATTTCTTTGGATATGATGCTTTTGGTTTGGATGTTTTTATGCCCAACTAAAGCTTGTATATGTTTATCATCTGACATCGTTAGTTTCCACTGAGCTTTTTTTGATGGAATCCTGCCACAGACCAAAAATTACGTCTTTTGGTTTGCAATTTCTTTTGCATGATCAAAGCTAAAGCTAGTATTGCACTATTTATTTAAATGCTGAACTCGAGAACTCAGCCTGTCTTTATTTCTTGGTTTATCAAAATAGGAAAAAGATCTAAGGTACAAGGAGCTGGGGCTAAGAGATAAAATCACCCTCAGCAGTGGACGGTTTCTTCTCGGTAACAAGTATGCTTCTCAATTCTTAGATCAAAATTTATCTAATTGTGCTTAATCTATTTATTTTTTGTCACTCGTTGGCGTGACAATATTATTAGTATAATAATGAACAATTGAGATTATTTGCTATACTATTTCCATAAATTTTAACGTCTTTAAAATATTATAAGATTAAAGTTTATTTATGAATTTTGTTAAATAATCTTTTTCTTGGATAGAACATCCCTCTACAGACTCAAAATTTGCAATTCACATCGTGATTCCTATTGGTTCGTCTATCACTGCTGAAATCGTGACGGCCTCTGAGTATCTATATCCGTTCACCCTTCCTAGCCCTTGACTTGGACATTTCCCCTGCCTCTCACTTTTTGGATTACTTTGGCTATTGTGGCTGTTTGGGATAGTATCACGAGTAGACACTTTCCTTTTTGCACTGATTCAGCTCTTGGTTGTCTTTCATTTCCTTTAACCCCTTCACCACCACCATACAAAAATAACCCGTTCTATATGCCCAATTTTTCTCTCTTCATTTGTGCAACTTGTGCTTTAATAAATATGCATGAAAGATTCTCCAAACCTTGACTTTGGACAGAGGTGATGAAATTGTTTTGCTGCAGGTATGCAAGAACCTTCGTATTTTTCTACACCATTGGGCTGCACATATTGGTGTTCACCTGCCTCTACAGGATGTCGGCTTTAAGTTACCTCAGGTAATATTAGCACGATTCTCTGCCTCTTTTGGTACATCTGTTCGTTATCCTTCCAAATTTCATTACTCCACTCCACTGATTCAACTTTCAATGTGATATTCATTCGTTATGTGTGTTTTTGCAGCCACGGCCCTGATGAAACCCTAATTGCAGATAACATCAATCTTCCGCACCCTCAATAATCCATCATATTCAATTCAGTGTTTTTCTTCGAAACCTTTTTCTGGTTTCTCAATACCGCGATATGTTCTAGGTAGAAGCCGCATCGACACACAGTAAATGGTTATAAGACTATACTGTTATCATACCAGATGTTTCATGTATAAAGGACCAAAGAATGAGTTATTTGCTTTGTTCTCTTGGCTTTGTATCTCATGAGAATGATAGCTGACCCTCTCTGCTCAAGTACATATATAGAACCTCAACATGAAATATAACGTTATCTAGAGACACGTTTTGGGAAATTTTGGCTCATATAGTGTTAGCTTAATTTATATATACGTGGTACAAAAAATAAATGAATATTTCCCCTACGCCCTATTCGTTTCGTTTTATGAATCTCCCGTCTTCTCGTTGGTTTTTGTTTTTTCTTTTCAAGGTAAAATTAAAAGGTAGGCATGACCCTTTTTGAGGTTTACTAATGTTTATGTTTTGTTATGGCCCGTGAAGTGTTGGGATCAAGAAAGATAATATTGATATTGGATTTCCATTATATATCATAAATTATTTACCTAGTGCATTGGCATTTGAATGCCAAATGTGCTACTTTTGAAACTCCAATGGCGGCTGGAGTGTACTGACCTCAGGCTGTTCACGGGCCGGATCGGACCGGATCCGACCGATCCTGGGCTCAATTTGGGTGGAACCGGACCAATCCGGTTCCGGTTCCGGTTCCATGGCACATGCCATGGAACCGATCCGGTTCGGAACCCCGGATCCGAATTATCGGATTGGTCCGGGGTAAACCGGTTCCAACCGAAACCGGTTCGGCGATTGATCGCCAAGTGTTTCTGTTTTTTTTTTTTTAAACTTACGGGTCTTGGCGATCGATCGCCAAGCCAAATTTTTTTAATTTTTAATTTTTTTTTTCCAGATTTCGTGTTCAACCCAAATCGTAAAGGAAAAATACATCATTTATTGAATATAGAAAACAACATAAAAGATACATTATTTGAAATTTATAATAAAAATACATTATTCATCATAATTTAAAAGTATAGTCTTGGCCAATTCTTCTTCTTCTTCGGAACTTTCATTGCCGAACTCGTCGATTCTCCTTCTCTCTTATTTATTCTCTCAACATCGAACCAATCTCTTAGCAGCGTAAACATGCACAATGATTCTACTTTTAGAGAAACTCTAAAGTCTCCAATGAGTCGAGCACAAGTTGAAAATGCCGACTCTGATGCGACACTGGATGTTTGGACTGTAAAGACATCTCTAGCCATTTTGGTTAAGACTGAATATTGTCTTGCATTTGCTTTCCACCACTCTAGTACGTCAAAATTTTCATCTGTAATGAACATTTGACCCTGGAAGAAATGCAACTCATTTGAAGCGGTAAATGACACTCCGCTTCCTCTCTGGTTCTTTCTTCCAAGGCTCCGCAACAGATTAATCCCTCCGCTTCGTGACTGACTAGCATCTTCTTCTTCTCCTCCTACTACATGTGCCGATGAGCTCTGTCCCTGTTCACTATGGTACAATCCAAACATATTTTGGAGAGAATGCATGATGGACGTCTTTTGATCGTCAACATCCTTATCCAAAAATACTGTAATATTCAAAGAAAGTATCGAAAGATCCTACACCCTGACTTGGGTCTAACAATGTAGATATACAGTGCACGTGTGGAATTTGTTCCCAATATTTTTTAAACTTCTCCTACATACGATAAACGAACGACGTCAACTCAATATAATCTCTAAATTCAATAAATTTACAAAACATGTTAAATACAAGTGGAAGAAAATAATGAGAAGTGGGATTACAAACACCGGAGAAACGATATGTTGCATCTTTAAAGGTTGATAACAAAGTAGTTAAATTATTAACAAAAAACCAAACCTTATCAGACAATAAATAACTCACCACTTTCAGGCATTTGATAAGAGTTATAAAAAGAAGTTAAAAGCATCTTGATAAGGTAACATCGATTCTAACATTTTGTGCAAAAAATTCTATCGACTTACAATGGGCGGTGGAAAAAGAGTAAACCGAAGGTTCTGACTTGCACACATATGTTTCCAATCACGCTTAATGCGTGACTGTCGTATCCATTGACAACAGTTTTTAAGTTTGTCTATGCTACTACATTCAGCATCTTCATAACCATCTTTTACTGCTAAATTAATTATATGGCATGCACATCTAACATGGAAAAAATTTAACATTAAGCATTGGTCGTAAATATATTTTAAGTTCGCGCATTACCGCCGTATTATTTGAAGCGTTGTCAAGTGTAATCGAACAAATTTTATCTGCAATTCCATAAAATCTACAAACAATAACAATAAATTTAGCAATTTGGGAACCAGTATGTGCAGATTTTAATTCATCCAGTGACAAAATTCTTTTCTGCAAACACCAGTTATCATCAATCCAATGACAAGTAATAACAAGAAAAGAAAGTAGTGCGGTATTTGTCTAAATATCAGTAGTTAAACTTAAGCTGCAGTTAATAGAAGAAAGATGATCAACTAAAGTCTTACGATAATCAAGAAACACATCCACAATATTTCTTTTCAAAGTATGCCTAGAAATATGTCTAAAACATGGTTGGATACCAGAAGAAAATTCAATAAAGCCATCTTTTTCAGAAAACAAAAAGGGAAGTTCACATCTTATAGTAAAACGAACGAATAATCTTTTGTTTATTTCCGGTGTTAAGATAAAATTAGTGCCAGACTGAGGATTAATTTGAAGTTGGGTTGGTTCTCTACCTAATGGTTGTAAAGTAACATCATCAAAATTATATTTTTTAACTAGATGTTTCTTAAAAGTTCCGGTACCGCCAGCGGAACAAATTGTTTTATAATTATATGTGGTTTTACATATTTTACAAATAACAACAGATTCGTTCGTACCTGGTTTTGTCTCGACGTCAAAATGATCCCATACCTTGCTTCATTTGGGACGATTACTCGTGCGACTCGAAGCGGCAGTAGTAGCGGATGACCCGCCGGGGGCCGGATTTTGGCGGGCCGCAGGTTCTACAACGTGTTCCGCTTCTTCAACATCATAAGCATTATCAAACTCGGCAAAAATATCATAATTTTCTTGGAATAAAGGTGGATTTGAGGAACCACCACGACCAGTAGAAGATGATGCCATCGTATTAGTGGAAATATGGAAAAATGAGATAATTGAATAAAAGATTAGGATTGTAAGAGTAAGAGAGTTGGAGATGAAAAATTGGAGAGGAAAAATGAGGTATATATAGAAGCAATTTTTTTTTTTTATGTAACCGTTGCCCAACGGCTATTTTAGCCAATAGTCGTTGGGCAACGGCAGTGGCAATTTTTATTTTTTTTTATATTCTTTTCCACCGGTTTCGGAACCGCCGGATTGGCGGTTCCGAATCCAGGGAACCGATCCGATCCGAGTAAAACCCGGATCGGATTTACGGTTTATAACCAGACCAAACGATTCCGGTTCGGAATCGGAACCGATCGGTCCGATTTCTGATCGGTTCTGGTTGGTCCGGCCCAATAAGCACCCTGATACTGACCACTAGAGCGATCCAATCCAAGTGGTGATGTTAATATATCACCACCATAAATATTGGATAACGTGGAAATTCTCAAATTTGATGGCCAACGAGTCAGGGTGCTTATCGGGCCGGATCAACCGGAACCGGACCGGTCGGTTTCGGTTCCAAACCGGAACCGGTTGATCCGGGTTTTACCCGGATCGGATCGGTTCCACAGATCCGGAACCGCCAATCCGGCGGTTCCGGTTCCGGACCGGAACCGGAACCGGTGAAAAATTTAAAAAAAAAAAGGGGAGGTACCGTTGGCCAACGGCATTGTCGCCATTGGCCAACGGACTGCCGTTGCCCAACGGCTAAAATAGCCGTTGGGCAAAGGCTTAATTAAAAAAAAAAAAAAAATTTTAATTTTTTTTTTTTTTTGCTTCTATATATACCTCATTTTTCCTCTTCAATTTTTCATCTCCAACTCTCTTACTCTTACAATCCTAATCTTGATTACAATTATCTCATTTTTCCATATTTCCACTAATACGATGGCATCTTCTTTTACTGGTCGTGGTGGTTCCTCAAATCCACATTTATTCCAAGAAAATTATGATATTTTTGCCGAGTTTGATAATGCTTATGATGTTGAAGAAGTGGAACACGTTGCAGAACCGGCGGCCCCCCAAAATCCGGCCCCTGACGGGTCATCCGCGACTACTGCCGCTTCGAGTCTCACGACTAACCGTTCCAAACGAAGCAAGGTATGGGATCATTTTGACGTCGAGACAAAACCAGGTACCGGAACTTTCAAGAAACATCTAGTTAAAAAACATAATTTTGATGATGTTACTTTACAACCATTAGGTAGAGAACCAACCCAACTTCAAATTAATCCTCAGTCTGGCACTAATTTTATCTTAACACCGAAAATGAACAAAAGATTATTCGTTCGTTTTATTGTAAGATGCGAACTTCCTTTTTTGTTTTCTGAAAAAGATGGCTTTGTTGAATTTTCTTCTGGTATCCAACCATGTTTTAGACATATTTCTAGGCATACTTTGAAAAGAAATATTGTCGATGTGTTTCTTGATTACCGTAAGACTTTAGTTGATCATCTTTCTTCTATTAACTGCAGATTAAGTTTAACTACTGATATTTGGGCGAATACCGCACTACTTTCTTTTCTTGTTATTACTGGTCATTGGATTGATGATAACTGGTGTTTGCAGAAAAGAATTTTGTCACAGGATGAATTAAAATCTGCACATACTGGTTCCCAAATTGCTAAATATATTGTTAATGTTTGTAGATTTTATGGAATTGCAGATAAAATTTGTTCGATTACACTTGACAACGCTTCAAATAATAATGCGGCAATGCGTGAACTTAAAATATATTTACGACCAATGCTTAATGGTGTTTTTTTCCATGTGAGATGTGCATGCCATATAATTAATTTAGCAGTAAAAGATGGTTATGAAGATGCTGAATGTAGTAGCATAGACAAACTTAAAAATTGTTGTCAATGGATACGACAATCACGCATTAAGCGTGATTGGAAACATACGTGTGCAAGTCAGAACCTTCGGTTTACTCTTTTTCCACCGCCCATTGTAAGTCGATGGAATTCTTTGCACAAAATGTTAGAATCGATGTTACCTTATCAAGATGCTTTAACTTCTTTTTATAACTCTTATCAAATGCCTGAAAGTGATGAAAGTTATTTATTGTCTGATAAGGATTGGTTTTTTGTTAAAAATTTAACTGCTTTGTTATCAACCTTTAAAGATGCAACAGATCGTTTCTCCGGTGTTTGTAATCCTACTTCTCATTATTTTCTACCACTTGTATTTAACATGTCTTGCAAATTTATTGAATTTAGAGATGATATTGAGTTGACGTCGTTCGTTTATCGTATGGAGGAGAAGTTTAAAAAATATTGGGAACAAATTCCACACGTGCACTGTATATCTACATTGTTAGACCCAAGTCAGGGTGTAGGATCTTTCGATACTTTCTTTGAATATTACAATACGTTTTTGGATAAGGATGTTGACGATCAAAAGACGTCAATCATGCATTCTCTCCAAAATATGTTTGGATTGTACCATAGTGAACAGGGAAAGAGCTCATCGGCGCGTGTAGTAGGAGGAGAAGAAGAAGATGCTAGTCAGTCACGAAGCGGAGGGATTAATCTGTTGCGGAGCCTCGGAAGAAAGAAGCAGAGAGGAAGCGGAGTGCCATCTACCTCTTCAAATGAGTTGCAGTTCTTCCTGGGTCAAATGTTCATTACAGATGAAAATTTTGACGTACTAGAGTGGTGGAAAGCAAACGCAAGACAATATCCAGTCTTAGCCAAAATGGCTAGAGATGTATTTGCAGTCCAAACATCCAGTGTTGCATCAGATTCGGCATTTTCAACTTGTGCTCGGCTCATTGGAGACTTTAGAGTTTCTCTACAAGCAGAATCATTGTGCATGCTTACGCTGCTAAGAGATTGGTTCGATGCTGAGAGAAGAAATAAGAGAGAAGGAGGAATCGACGAGTTCTGCAATGAAAGTTCCGAACAAGAAGAAGAATTGGCCAAGACTATACTTATAAATTATGATGAGTAATGTATTTTTGTTATGAATTTCAAATGCTGTATCTTTTATGTTGTTTTATATTCAATAAATGATATATTTCCTTTACGATTCGAGTTGAAAAAAAAAAAGAAAAAAAACGGGTTGGCCAAACCGGTTGGAACCGGTTTAACCCGGTCCAATCCGATAAATCGGATCCGGTTACCCGGACCGGATCGGTTCCATGGCATTTGCCATGGAACCGGAACCGGACCAATCCGGTTCAGAACCGGATTGGTCCGGTTCCACTCGAAATGAGTCGGGGACCGGTCGGATCCGGTCCGAATCCGGTCCGATCCGGCCAATGAACACCCTGACCAACGAGTGTGTTTAATATATATATATATATATATATATATATATATATATATATATATATATATATATATATATTTATTTATATATATATATTTGCGAAGGTCCATAATCTATTGGGCAAATTTTTAAATTTATCCTTTTGTTAATGATAATGATAGACTATGGTTTTTTAAGAAACAAAAAAATTTATTTATTTTAATTTAATATCGATTATACATTTCACTTCTTTGGTTGAATCATAACGTGACATTATTTAATTTTATATTAAAACTAATTTGTTCAAATTACAGATAGTTTATACGGCTTATTATAATATATTTACTTGAAAAAACATGAAATTGAATCACGAACCTCAATTTTTGTGTTTCAAAATTGATTTGTAGTTGTAATGCCTCGATTTGTTATGACGTAATTTTGAATAATGACGGTACGATGTGGACTCGGGTTCGGGTTGAACCGAGGGTTAATACTCACTTACATGAACTGATTATTAGATATATGACAAGGAAAGAAACATGATGCACAAGATGTAGTGCATAGGAATGATGGAATTACATCAAGTGTAGTGGTATATCAAGTAACATGGACTAGTGGGCATTTGAGTGGAATTTAATGTCATATGCATGTACATGTAAATTAGCATTTGAATTGCTAGGAATGCATGTGAATTTGCATCTAAGATGAGGCCAAGTATATCAAGGTGATTTCAGCTATCAAAGCACACAATTCACCTAAACTCACCTACAAATCTCTACACTTGCTCTCTTGAACCTCTTGGTGTCCTTGCTTGGTTCTAGTTTGGTAGCATGTTCAACATGAAACATGTGGTAAGGAGAAGTTGCATGCTCTACTTGAGGTAGTTAATTGGTGTCATAACTTAGTTATGGTGTTTGTTATGCAAGTTAAGAAGCATGTGATTTAGTTGAAGGAATATGGAATTCATATGTTGTTAAAGTCAATGAATTGAGTTGTAGTGATATGGAAATATGTTTAAATGAAGGTATAACATCCAAATATCATGTTTGAATGGAGATTTTTGAGTTGTAGGAGATGCACCATGAGGATAAGCTCAAAATCGCCATTGTTCTACAATTTTGTTGTCGACCGATCGATCGGTAGGCTCGTACCGATCGATCGGTAGAAACAGGGGATGTAAGGCGGTGTAGGTACCGATCGATCGCTGGAAGCGACCGATCGATCGGTGAAAGCCGTATCATTTTTGAGAAAATCAGAATTTGGAGCCATCGATCGCTAGCTTCTGACCGACCGATCGCTAGGGTTGAATATTTGGACCGATCGATCGCTAGAGTGACCGATCGATCGGTAGAGTTAAAATGTTGCATAATATTATCTTGTTGTGGAAATGAATCATTCAACCTTGTTTAACATGATATTGTTGGTATTGTTGTAGCATCATCACAGGGGACAGGGCAACGAGGCAATTAGCCATCAACGCCTGATTTATCTGGTTTGTGTCGCTTTACAGGTACGTGTTGACGTACGGAGTATAGATATGATGTGATGATGATGTTATGGTTTTGATATCATATGATTTAGATTGGTAGTTTCATATGCATGTTCATACATGGATTTCATATGATTTGGATGGAGGCCTTGATAGATATGTGTATATGCTTTGGTGAGATCATTGCCTCGATAGATATGCCTGGTGTGGTATATGCTTTGGCTGGGATCGTTGCCACGATAGATATACTACATATGCTTTGGCTTGAGAGATATACACCTGGTGTGGGTATATGCTCTGGCTATTATCACAGATGAGCATGGTACTATGATATGTGCTGCTAATATGAAGATGTGATGTGGTTCCACTGACATATTGAGCTGAATAGGCATATCATATGGGGCTCGTGATAATAAGGTGTTTCTTGGACATGTCATGACATGATGCATTTGTTGATGCATGATACAAAGCATTCACTATTGATGATTTATTTGTGCTTTATCATTGATATTGATATTGTGGTTTGATATTGCACTGAGATAATTGTTATCTATACTCATTGTGTGAATGTTTCTGTAGGGACTCATAGACGTGGGGAGCGTGAGTCATGATTTCCGCTGCGAGGGGAACCACTGCATAGGGGTTATCTTGTAATAGGTTGTTACTTGTATATATGATGTATAGTTGGTTAGGATTTCGTAAACCATGTAACAACTTAACTAGTAAGATAATCTAAATTAGTGCATGTTATTTACTTAATTCAGACTCACATATGTATGTTTAATTGAATACATAATGGATTAAGTAAAGAGGACCCCACATTAGTGGTATCAGAGCAGTGGTTCGAGAACGGGATGAACAAGGGTAGAGGAAGTGAGTTAGGGAGTTACCTAATCACTTAAAGGCATGTGATGCTGATGTTATAGTGTCTGGGAACATGCTTTGTATTTGTATCTGTTATCGTTAACCCTTGTTTTGTAGGCTGATAGTATGACTTGGCTTGGTCTACATCCTTATGCATGTGGCATAAGTGAGGTTGTGGGTGTACTTGTGATTGGTATACCGGGTTTCTGTACTATCAGTTGGCTGGGGACATGATAGGTTTTGCGGGAGCTATTCCACTGATTTCGTGGTAATGGTAGGAGTCAGTTGTACATTGGTTGGAGCGTGAAAAGCAAGGCTTGATATCAGCTTCATGTGCAAATTCAGCCTGCATGAGATTGTGTATCCGACCTAATGATGGACTGGCCGTTGACACATGAGGCGTGAATGAAAGTAAAGATACAAGTTATTGATCACTGTATCTAGTTCAGGGGCAATTCTTGATATGGCAATCTGTGGTTGCATTGTCAGTTCGACATGTATGGCCTAAAATGGGAATGTAATACTTTGCTCTTGATATGTGGATAGTATGCCTAACACAGTGTGTTTACATTGGGAGATGAGGCAGACATGAGTTACTTGTGGTACTCAGATGGTACATGTAGCGACTGTGAAATTAGTGTACAATAAGAGTATTCTTTATTGTGGTATTTCACAGCGGTAATTGGTGATTTGTGAGATCATCGTGGTGATGATTATCTTGTCAGGGTATCATCTGTGTATGGTTCTGAGGTGTGTCTGTGTGTGTTGAACTCTATGTTTGTTGTCATGGCGTTGACAAGGGTAACAAGGAACATGAAATTGGGAGAGTTCAAGGATAGTGACGCTAAAACGTATTGATGGAGCGGTACAACCGCAGTAACTGTGAGTTATACTGTTCGACTGTTATCAGCCTATGTCGTTTACGTCACTCGTGTTTTGGTGACTGGTTCACAGACTGTTTGATTCTTTCTGTGTAGTATCTTATTGTGTTCGTTCTTGTTGTATCATATGGATTTGAGCATGGAAGTCTTTCAGATTGAAAGAAAATGAGTACCGGCGGAGATTGCAGTGATGCAATGATCACCGGCAAAGATTGATGTGACGTCTGCACATGTAATCTTTGTGATGACTGTACTGGGACATACATGGTACTATGTGGCCAGGTATACGATATGGATTGTGTATAGTACAGATGGGAATGGATCTCATTATTTTGATATGAACTCCGTCCGAGCTATAAGGTTGTCCGTCTGAGACTCTATGTATGTGGTATGTATGGCAACCATAAGTGTCTTTGATTGACACGAGATACCTCAAGTGCATACAGTTGTGTATGGGATGTTGTATATGAACATTTAGTTCTGTGTTTGTGAACTATATTTATGCAATTGAAATTGGTTGGTCTGCTTAGAACATAGTGTGGGTATCTGTGTTATGGCTGAGAGCATTGGATACTTGTATGGTTTCTGGATACAGAAAAGGACGTCATGATAGACATCCGTAACTTGGTTCTTTAGTGGAACTGTATATGGCATCTTGTCATCTTTTGGATTATTGCATGACCGTAGTGATCTGTACACGTAAGACCAACAGAGAGTAGTTGGCAATGTGAGTATCCGGGAAGCATTGAATGTGAACTATTGTCTGATAGCATAGCTTGGTGGCTATGATGTATGGTTCACAAGTCTGATGTTGAATGGCCAAGCTTGTACACTACGACTCGTTGTGTTGTGATTGTACTATGCATTTGACATGATATTCATATAGTCAGGACGGAAGATGTATGACTGATGGGATCGTGATTGTGATATGCCGACCTCGTCATGCGATTGGTTTGCATAGTTGATTCGTTTGCATTTTGTGCTTGATAGACTGTTGGTTTGATATCTATTGATGGACAGTCTGCGAATATGTTTCATGAGGAAACAATATGGTTGGTATACTAAACCATGTAATGGTTAATGAATAGGTGGTATGCTAAACCATGTGGTGGTTGATGAATCACAGATGGTTATGAGAAGGTTGAAGAAGCTCACACGTATGAAGTAGTGTGATGGGACTTGATTTGTCCATGAAATGAATTAGTTCTTGAGCTTGTTAGTACACATATGTGTATAGCATTGAAGTTTGTGTCATGATATAGTGGTACGACCAATATGAGACTGATTTGACATATACCAGATGGTGAATGGTATTTTTGCTATATGGTTGTACTTGACGTGAGTATTCTGATAAGATATCCTTTGATTGTACATAGAAGGTGTACTAGTAACATAATACGGTTACAGTATTGTGAAGGTATATATGATATGACAATTCTTTTGGGTCCGATTGTAAAGTCATAAATGGGATGGAAATGTATCATTCATGTCAACAATAGTGTGTGGATTGTGTGATTGCAGTTGAGTTGGAATTTGTTACCTTCTATATATGGTTGGATTGGTTATTCCTGTATGAACCAGAGGTGATAACGATTTGCTGGGAGCAATCGTGTTTATCAGAATATACATTCCAATAGGCGAGGTAGATAACTGTTGATTACGGTTATGTACTATATTCGATCATGTGATATAGTCGAGTGATATCTTCGATTGTATGATTTATCCGGGTGATATGATAATCCGTATGGATAGGTTCTTGACGCAGAACGGAATGGGTTATCAGGTAACTGTGATATGTGAGACTTGTTGGCATAATACATGTAGCAAGTGCATTGCACATGCGTGGAAAACGTGTTGGTTTCCATTGCTACATGATATTTTGTATTGATCATTACAGGGAACAGTGAATAGAAAGTAATGACTCATTGGAAAATCTTGTCATACTCAAGATGGTAATTTTGGGGGAAATAGTTGGTACAACGACTGATATTTCCGGTACAGGGGTCAGGACAGGGAATATTGAACCACACAAATGGTATGGATAAATTCGATGAGATCATATTCATTGAGTAAAATGACCATATACTCATATGGACATATGTATTGTACATGGCTTTAGTGTACAGTATACATTACATATGAGTGTGATGTGGATTCCTTTTTGTGGTTTGGACAAGTTGGTGTCCAGTGTTTGTTCTGGACTGGTATCGTGTTCAGTGTTTACTCTAGACTGAGAAGTCTGGCGGATATCTTGTATCTATCACATTGTGTAATTACATACTATAATACAACTTTGTGAAATGTTAGAGCAAAGATGGCTCTGTGCACATTTGGATGTGTAGAATCTGAATGTGACAAGAATCGAGGTACTTGGTTTAGAGTATCTTACTGATCTCGATATTCTGTGTAGGTTTACACAAGAGTACAGACGAATGGAAACATTCTAAATCGTTATACAATACACAATGCGGGTATGTGTGTTGCTGTGTTTATAAAGTGTGGCATAAGGTGTATGGAAAAGGTGTAATACCACGATTTAAACCATTGATTGGATTACTATGTGGTGACTAGTTGTCCAAGGAGGGACGGATGTATTAGACATTAGACGAACAGATGCTCCATTGGGGATCATTTGGATGCATCCAGCAGGAATGTGAGTGGGCAGTGACTTGGGTATGGGTATTCATCGTACAATGAGTTGTATGAGCTCAAGTCAATTTGATGGCTACTGTTGTGTATAACAGGATCTGTATATGTGCCAATATTCAGACATGATTTCTGGAGTATTCATTGATACTAGTGAAATGTTTGTCTGTTGATGGTTTTACAACAAGACATACATACTATCTATGTCTGACTGGTGTAGAGTGTTGTGAGCATATGGCTACGTGGACAAAAAGTAAATAGTAACAAGCTGGTATACGTGGTAGTAACAAGCTGGTATACGTGGTATGCGAGAACATGAGTATGCAGTAGAATCCAAAGTGCTGTTTGCATTTGATTTCTTATACTGCTAATTTGGTAAGTATCTGCTAGTTGAGCATGTTGAGTATGTAGCAGATTTACTTTTGATTATTTGTTCCAGCAGGCAAATAATGTTGCATTTATAAGGCATGTTTGTGCAAAGCTTATTTGCCACTATGCTATTATTCCTTGTAGTCTTGCTAATAGGGTTGAAGCTTATGGCTTTCTGTATGTGATTCATATGATATATGAGATTCATATGTTGTATATGCAATTTCGAGGACGAAATTCAATGAGTGGGGGAGAATTGTAATGCCTCGATTTGTTATGGCGTAATTTTGAATAATGACGGTACGATGTGGACTCGGGTTCGGGTTGAACCGAGGGTTAATACTCACTTACATGAACTGATTATTAGATATATGACAAGGAAAGAAACATGATGCACAAGATGTAGTGCATAGGAATGATGGAACTACATCAAGTGTAGTGGTATATCAAGTAACATGGACTAGTGGGCATTTGAGTGGAATTTAATGTCATATGCATGTACATGTAAATTAACATTTGAATTGCTAGGAATGCATGTGAATTTGCATCTAAGATGAGGCCAAGTATATTAAGGTGATTTCAGCTATCAAAGCACACAATTCACCTAAACTCACCTACAAATCTCTACACTTGCTCTCTTGAACCTCTTGGTGTCCTTGCTTGGTTCTAGTTTGGAAGCATGTTCAACATGAAACATGTGGTAAGGAGAAGTTGCATGCTCTACTTGAGGTAGTTAATTGGTGTCATAACTTAGTTATGGTGTTTGTTATGCAAGTTAAGAAGCATGTGATTTAGTTGAAGGAATATGGAATTCATATGTTGTTAAAGTCAATGAATTGAGTTGTAGTGATATGGAAATATGTTTAAATGAAGGTATAACATCCAAATATCATGTTTGAATGGAGATTTTTGAGTTGTAGGAGATGCACCATGAGGATAAGCTCAAAATCGTCATTGTTCTACAATTTTGTTGTCGACCGATCGATCGGTAGGCTCGTACCGATCGATCGGTAGAAACAGGGGATGTAAGGCGGTGTAGGTACCGATCGATCGCTGGAAGCGACCGATCGATCGGTGAAAGCCGTAGCATTTTTGAGAAAATCAGAATTTGGAGCGATCGATCGCTAGCTTCTGACCGACCGATCGCTAGGGTTGAATATTTGGACCGATCGATCGCTAGAGTGACCGATCGATCGGTAGAGTTAAAATGTTGCATAATATTATCTTGTTGTGGAAATGAATCATTCAACCTTGTTTAACATGATATTGTTGGTATTGTTGTAGCATCATCACAAGGGACAGGGCAACGAGGCAATTAGCCATCAACGCCTGATTTATCTGGTTTGTGTCGCTTTACAGGTACGTGTTGACGTACGGAGTATAGATATGATGTGATGATGATGTTATGGTTTTGATATCATATGATTTATATTATCTTGTGTCATATGATTGGTAGTTTCATATGCATGTTCATACATGGATTTCATATGATTTGGATGGAGGCCTTGATAGATATGTGTATATGCTTTGGTGAGATCATTGCCTCGATAGATATGCCTGGTGTTGTATATGCTTTGGCTGGGATCGTTGCCACGATAGATATACTACATATGCTTTGGCTTGAGAGATATACACCTGGTGTGGGTATATGCTCTGGCTATTATCACAGATGAGCATGGTACTATGATATGTGCTGCTAATATGAAGATGTGATGTGGTTCCACTGACATATTGAGCTGAATAGGCATATCATATGGGGCTCGTGATAATAGGGTGTTTCTTGGACATGTCATGACATGATGCATTTGTTGATGCATGATACAGAGCATTCACTATTGATGATTTATTTGTGCTTTATCATTGATATTGATATTGTGGTTTGATATTGCACTGAGATAATTGTTATCTATACTCATTGTGTGAATGTTTCTGTAGGGACTCATAGACGTGGGGAGCGTGAGTCATGATTTCCGCTGCGAGGGGAACCACTGCATAGGGGTTATCTTGTAATAGGTTGTTACTTGTATATATGATGTATAGTTGGTTAGGATTTTGTAAACCATGTAACAACTTAACTAGTAAGATAATCTAAATTAGTGCATGTTATTACTTAATTCAGACTCACATATGTATGTTTAATTGAATACATAATGGATTAAGTAAAGAGGACCCCACAGTAGTTAATAAATTTATTTTGTGAAAAAGAGTTCAAGTGGTGGGACGGGTGTGGGACAATTTTTTTGTAGCGTGATAGGTCTCAGATTTGGTCAAACTCATCCCAGACCTTCCCTATTGCCATCCCTAATTTTACTATGTTTGTCTATATTTTAGTATTGTTGTGTCCAGTGAATTTCATAGCTTTGCTTCTCTTTACAAAAAACAGAAATATATATTTGCCAAGTTACATTGATATGTATGTTAGATTGAAAGGGAGGTTTATGTTAACAAAAAAAAATAAAAAAAATCGGAGGTTAGTTTTTTTTTTCCTTCCTAAAAGTAGAATTTGAGTGCTAATTATTATAAAGTTCTGACAATAATAATAATAATAATTATTAATGTATTATTTTTATTTATTTTATTATTTATTAATTATTAAAGAATGAAATAATAATAATAACTGTACAGGATAATAATTCCCAAATTTCAATCCTATCCCCTTGAAAAACTCTCGACCACCACCCACTCCAACACGTCCAGTTTCTCCTCGTCCTCCTGTTCTGCTTCGTCCTACTCCGCTTCTCGTGCTGCGCTGCTTGTGCCAACCTTTCAGGTGATCAGATTGATGTTCACATTCTGTTACTGATGGCTGAGTGAAGATGACACAATTACTTCCCAGTTTCATGCTAATATGCGAACAAATTTACGTTTTTTACTTGTATGATGAATTGAACTTCTGCAGATTATGAAGGGACTTCAGCTCAGTATTTTTCATATTCTTCCCAGCAAAAACTGCCGTTTTTAGTTAAACTGTGATGTGTATAGTTAGTCTCTCTGTGTCAGTGTACCTAATTATGCCTATTTTGTAATTTTACAGAGTCGCAGCTTATATTTATCATCCAAGTCTGATCTTAGTCATGCCAGATTGTGTTATTTTATGGATTGGTTTGGTTTGGTTATGCATGCAAGTTGTTTGATTCATTGATGTTCTTAAACTCCTTGAATTGCCTTTATTTTCCTAGTTTTTATGTCGATGTATATTTTTTGAAAGTTACCATGAATTAATTATGGCTCTTTTGCAACCTTGCAGGTGATGAAATTATGAATGAGTTGTAATTGGCCATTGTTTTCTTATCCAGTTAAGTTAAATGGCTCCTGTTCTCCCAAATTCAATCAATTTTTCCCTTATAACCGGAAATACCTTTGTAACGAAGAGGAACAGCTTGATACCCAGATGCAGCGTCCCTAGAAACTATAACAGACAACTATTATCTGCTCAAAACTACATTCTACCTTTATCAACATCTTTGAGATTATTTCCCCAGTTTCGAATTGCGTTTGGATCACAAACCAAGATTATAACATCTGTTGCATGCGCGACTGGGACTGATGTTGCAGTTGAGGAGCCAGATTTATCTGCCGCTCATAGTGATGCTGCAGAAGTGACCGGAGAATCTTCTGCCAAATCAAATGTCATTCCTCAATCCAAGCGTACAAGACCTGTTAGGAAGAGTGAGATGTCTCCTGTGAAGAACGAACAACTTATTCCTGGAGCAACTTTTACTGGAAAAGTTAGATCTATCCAGCCATTTGGTGCTTTTGTCGATTTTGGAGCATTTACAGATGGGCTTGTACATGTTTCAAATCTGAGTGATAGCTTTGTGAAGGATGTAGCTAGTGTAGTTACTGTTGGTCAGGAGGTGACAGTAAGACTAGTTGAAGCAAACATGGAGACAGGGCGAATATCTTTGACCATGCGTGAAAGTGATGATGGAAAGCAACAGAAAGATAATTCTAGACCTACTAAAAAGACCGGTCAAAAATCTAATGAGAGGAAAGAGGATGTGAAGAAAAAGTCAAAGTTTGTGAAAGGACAAGATCTTGAAGGGACTGTAAAAAATCTAACTAGAGCTGGTGCTTTCATCTCTCTTCCTGAAGGGGAGGAAGGGTTCCTGCCTACATCAGAGGAACCGGATGAGGGATTTGGAAGCCTAATGAGTGGTGGTTCTTCATTGGAAATTGGTCAAGAAGTTAATGTTCGAGTATTGCGCATCGGTAGAGGACAGGTAACATTGACAATGAAAAAGGAAGAAGATGCTCAGGAGTTGGATACCAAGCTCAGCCAGGGTTGTGTAGTACATACAGCAACTAACCCTTTTATGTTGGCTTTCCGTAGTAACAAAGTCATCTCTGAATTTTTGGATGAAAGAAAAAACGAGGATGGACCAGTTGAGAGTGCTAAGCAGGATCCTATAGGTACTTTGGACAAGGAAGAGGAGGTAGAAACAGTCCCTGATAGTTCTCCAAGTGCCGAAATAGAAACTGAAACCTTCAAAGAGCTGGAGGCTAGCTCTGGACTACCGAGCGATGATGGAGGCCTGCCTTCTAATGATCAGTTAACTGAGGAACCAACTCCAATAGAATCAAAAGAAAGTGAGGAAGATGTGGATATATCTGGAAAAATTGCTGATGACACCTTGCTGTCAGAGATTATTGAGGAATCTGCAGAGAAAGAAGCTGACGATGTCATGGTAAAAGATGAAGGGCAAAGTCAGGATCCAGACACTTCAGTTCCTTCAGCCACACAAGATGAATCAGAATTATCTAGAGAATTAACTGATCAGACCTTGTTGTCCAATAATACAGAAGAAGTTGTGGAGAAGAATACGGATGATGTAACAGCAATAAATGAAGATTCTACTGAGAAACCAGAGCAGACTGTTCCTTTCTCCGCACAAGATGAAGAAAAGACTGGTGCACCTAACCCTGAGGAAAATTCCATCGCTGAGACCACATCTACAGGTTTGCAATTAAACCATGTTTGAATTCCAGGTGATTTGTATTGGGAGAATGCTCAGTTGGATCCATTATTGTTAAAGTACTTTATATTCTCTGCTGTGTGCTGTCTGGGAGAACACGGATAATCCTTCCTTGTGAAAAATATTCAATATCACCTGGTTCAGCTATCTTGGAGTATGAAGGAACTCATAATGATCTCAATCATAATTAACACGATGTGGACCCTAAAATATGACCGATATTAAGTTTGTGAAGTTCATTCTGAAATTTTCATGTTAGCTACAGTGCTTGGCTCTCTAATAAATGTTCAAAATATCATGTTCTGTATGCAGAAAGTCAGGTTAGTATAGAATTTACTGGAAAACTGGGAGATGATATAACCACGACTGAAGTACAATCAAATATTTCTGCTGGCGAAGAGGAAGATACAGAAGGTGTCCATCAGAAAAATGGAAATGTCTCAATTTCTAGTGGCCCAACCGATGCTTCTGAAAATGGAACAACCACGAAAGGTCTTTACTTTCTTTTTAATTCATGGTCCGACTTTTTTTTTATATTTCTTATAGGGTAGGGGTATGTGATCTTAATCATGATATCTCTCTTACAATGGTAGAGACCGATATCTATAAACCCTATTGGTTAATTATTGTTCATTCACACGTTCGAGTGCTTCTATTATTCTGCATTGGCAATATCAAAAGGTTCTCGGAGCAACTTTGAATGGAAATTTTTCATCCTTATGTAATATTATCATTACATGAGGCAGCAATTAAACTCGTTTTGACTTGAGGTCTTGAGCATGAAGCGCACATGATAAAATAATCAAAGTGTGTATCTGGTGTGCTAAGTTTACTTAATCAATTCACGAGTTTCTGAGTAGAACTATAGGAAATTTGTCATCTGATGCTTTGTGATGAGTTGTCTCATTGTGTTGCTTACCAATTGGAGATGATTTTTTGTTACCCGGTATTCAGTAGTTTCCTAGTGCTTTGGTTCCTCCTTCAACATCTTTGTCATCTCCTAACTAAGATCTAATTATTCCTTTTTGCAGCTGCTATATCCCCAGCTCTGGTCAAGCAATTGCGTGAGGAAACAGGAGCTGGAATGATGGACTGTAAGAAAGCTCTATCTGAAACTGGAGGAGACATGGTTAGAGCTCAGGAATACTTGCGCAAGAAAGGTTTATCAAGTGCAGATAAGAAAGCTACTAGGGCCACAGCGGAAGGAAGAGTTGGTTCGTACATCCATGATAGCAGGATTGGTGTCCTGATAGAGGTAAATTGTGAGACAGATTTTGTTGCTCGAGGTGACATTTTCAAGGAATTGGTTGAGGACTTGGCCATGCAAGTGGCGGCATGCCCTCAAGTACAATATCTCCACACTGAAGATGTTCCAAAAGAGATTGTTGATAATGAGAGAGAATTAGAAATGCAGAGGGAAGATCTGTTATCAAAGCCAGAGCAGATTAGATCCAAGATTGTTGATGGGCGGATAAAGAAGAGACTGGAGGATATGGCCTTACTGGAACAACCTTTTATCAAAGATGATAAGATAGTGGTGAAGGACTGGGTGAAGCAGACTGTTTCAACTATTGGAGAGAATATAAAAGTGAATAGATTTGTGCGCTACAACTTGGGAGAAGGATTGGAAAAGAGAAGCCAAGATTTTGCTGCGGAGGTTGCTTCTCAAACTTCGGCAAAACCTGCAACCATGTCCACAAAGCAAGAGCCTGCTGCTGCTTCTGAAACCAATGAAATTACCGAAAAGTAAGCAGATGCAAAAAATAAATGTCATTCCTGCAACTCTTCGTTCTATTTATTTGTTAAGATTGAGCATGAAATGAGATGGAAAATTCATAGAGGCCAGGATTAGCTACTATGGATAACGTCTGTTTGTACATTTGCTTCTTAATCTGCATGGCAATCCCATAACATACTGTTAGGCCGGTTATTCCTTGTCTACATACTCGATTGGACAATCGAGAAGTTCATTTCCGTTACCTGGTTCGGCTTATTCTTATGTTTTCTATCGAAACGTCATTCAAGAACTACTAAATTCAAAGAGATTTTGTTCATATTGAAAATGTGATGTAATCTATGGGTCTCTTTTCTCCTTCTCATCTCCTCTACTAATAACTGCACCTAAGCACATGTTAATAATTTACGGGACTAATCAAAGGAATTAATTTTCTACCAAAAAGATGAAAACAGAGCTTGCTGCTTGAATGGTATTTGCCTATCATTATCAAGTGTTCTAATCCGTGTAGCTGTAAAGGATTTTCAGACTGCTAAACTATGATCACTTGGTAAAAATTCATGAAATTTTGTGTTCCATTTCTATAAAGTCTTCAGAAAATGTACTTTTTTCATAAATCTCCATTTCTAGAAAGTCTTTAGAATATGTACTTTTTCATAAATCTCCAATCAAATTACGTTTTGCTTACAGTGTGCATTGGTTCCTTGTTTAATTGCAGTCCCCCGAAAGCACTGGTTTCAGCTGCACTTGTGAAACAACTTCGAGAAGAAACTGGAGCTGGAATGATGGATTGCAAGAAAGCTCTAGCTGAAACTGGAGGAGATCTCGAGAAGGCACAAGAGTACCTTAGAAAGAAGGGCCTTTCTACTGCAGACAAAAAATCTAGCCGACTTGCGGCTGAGGGAAGAATTGGGTCTTATATTCATGATTCTCGAATTGGTGTTTTAATTGAAGTAAATTGTGAAACCGACTTTGTGGGTAGAAATCAAAACTTCAAAGAATTGGTTGATGATATCTCAATGCAAGTTGTGGCTTCTCCACAAGTAAAGTACGCATCCATTGAAGATATCCCAGAAAGCATTGTTAATAAAGAGAAGCAACTGGAGATGCAAAGAGAAGATCTTCAGTCTAAGCCCGAAAATATAAGAGAGAAGATTGTTGAAGGAAGAGTCATAAAAAGGCTTGGAGAGCTTGCTCTTTTAGAACAGTTCTTTATAAAGAATGACAGCTTGTTGGTGAAAGACTTGATAAAGCAGACTGTTGCTGCCCTTGGGGAGAACATTAAAGTTAGGCGGTTTGTCCGTTTCACTCTTGGCGAGGTAAGTGCTGCAACATCGGTGAATGAATCCAGCCGAAGCTAAGATTGAAGAAACAGTTGCATAAAATTTCGGACATGGTTTAGTGGAAAGACTTGTCATACAATGAAGCGATACATGATTCTATCTTGGAATGTTCCAACATAAAGCAATCAGTCTGGTATGAGTTGGATATATTTGTACGATTAGAAACAACAATTTTTGAGGAAATGACACTTGTTTTCATCAAGTTTTACATGATTACTTATTGAAGACTTCAGCTAAATTTTGTAAGTCGATTCATGTTTTCTAATAGCTCTTTGTGACCCTTGTGTTGTTTTAATGTGTTCTATATATGTTTTTCTAAAAACATTCGAGTAATCTACCATCATCCCTTGCACTAATATTTCTGTTTAGCACTTCAGAAAAGTCTTGAATATTTTAAGTTTGTTTACTCATGAAGTGTTTAGTTTCGTTAGAGAGGAGGAATGCCAGGAACCAGAAAACTAGTTTATGATATTTTGCACAGATATTCGTGAATTCGATACGGGTCATAAAAAAGCAGATTAAAATTATTCAGATACATCAAATGCTGAGAGGTTAATCTTCAGATGCCAAATTCGAGTCTATGTTCAAGAATTATTGGAGTGGCTACAAAATAACACAAATTTAGACTCTGGACTTTCCAAGCTTGCGTTCGAAAAGGGTTTGAAGGAGGAAAACTTGAAGGATGCTAACCCCAACAAGTGCAACCGATTCCAAAATTGCCTTGTGGACTGCTCTTCTACCCATTGCCTCATTAACTGCACCCATAAATACAATAAAATTTAAAGCATAATGCTGTATACAACAAATTTACAGTGTTACTAAAACTTATAGTAAGTGGTAATAGTGAACTCAAATCTTTTATTATACAACTGCCCAAATATAATGTTTCGGCCGTTCTTTCCGTAGAGGATAATTATTGTTCCCCCAATAATCGCACTCCCATTAATTTCATCAACTTGTAACTTATGGAAATAGAACGTGTGACATTAACTATGATACCAACTATATTTATGAAAACTTATAAATGATCCGACTTATTGGGATTTGTAGTTTTCATGAGAAAACTGTGGTGTTACTAATGAAGCTGATATAACACATAATTGTGTCGAAAGCATATAACTATGAATATTTATTTACCTAGTGCCTGCCGATCAGTCTGTGCCTCCAACCAATGTTGTTCGAACTGGATATTGTAGAGAGCTTCTTCTAACTTTGAGATTTGTTCCCTCAATGGATTGAAATGCTCTGTCCCACATTTTTATACATTGGAAACAAGAAGACCCGAAGCCGAACAAAATGAATGAAAAATATAATTATCCCCCAAAATCCCAAATATTATCCTACAACCGGTCTAGATAAATATTCAAACCGGCTCGATTAAGTACATTTAGTTGAGTGCTTACCATCCTTTGCATGTTGATCATAGGACACAAAATGACCAACATGAACATCAAAGTCTATGGTCTCGTGATACGGAGATTTGTTGGTGAAGCAAAATCGATACACCCCTTTTCTTTGAGCCATAAACTCATACTTCTCATTCGTGCTCTCTTCAAATTCGTGTATCCGATCCCCTGCTGGTCCCTTTATCTGATGCATAAACATTTAATTACTTTCAACAAAATATTTGAATCTGAAATATGAGCTTAATGTAGGTTAACCACTCCGGCTAAGACCGAAAGCTCGTAATGATTCATTAAATCTATATCTATACTCCTATAAAAGTGTGGATCAAAGGGCAAAGTTTTTCATTGTGATTTAACAACTTTGCCCTTTTTTCCTATACTTTCTTACACAAATAAAAATTTCATAGGGATATAATTGTAAACTCATAATATTAACAAGGGACATAAAAGGAAAATGAATAGTAGAGTTATTAACATTCATTTAGTTATTAATTAATAATGTATTAAAATCTATAATATAAATTCTCACCTCTTCATTTTCCACACTTTGAATTTACAAGATTATTTTCTTAATTAGTACATCATAATTACTAATTATTAAAAATATTAATAATAGTAAAAATAATAAAATAAAATATACTAAGTGTTAACAATAATGCATAATAATTAGATATGTTAAGTAAGTTAAGACAATTCAAATTGTGCATCCTAAATAATAATAATAATAATAATAATAATAATAATAATAACAACAACAACAATAGCATTAGTAGTAAAAGAAAGTAAAAATAATAGTAGTAAAAAATATAACACTAAACATAATAATTAAAAATATTATAATAAAATAAATGTATTTTAATATATAACTATTAATATAAATTCTCGCACCTCTTCATTTTCCTTATTAAATCACTTTTATGTTACAATGTTATTATCTTATATTATAGATCCTAATTACTAATTGAAATAAATAATAACAGTAAAAATAATAAATAATAGTAATAAAAATATAATAAAAGTTAAGTGTTTAACAATAAACATAATAAATAAAGATGTTAATTAAGTTAGAACAATGACATTTAGATAATTAGAATAAATTTAAAGGCTAAATTATTTGATATAAAAATTAAAGTAAGAAGTAGCATGATATACGAATAAAAGAGGAACCCACGTACCTCAATTAATTCTATGAAATATTATATTAAAATTAACGGAAGTAAATTATTAATGTATTAAAATCTATAACTATTGATATAAATTCTCTAAATTCGAATTATACATCCTAATTACTAATTGAATTAACTAATAAAAAAAAAACAACAATAATGAGGTACAAAATATGGCTCTACGTGCGAAGCACGTGCTATGTACTAGTAAAAATAAAAATACCGAAAGATCAACGCCCTGATCTGAATAATGCAATGGAGCATCAGCTCTGATGACAACAAAAGAAACACGGACAGTGTCTCCCTCGTACGCAACACCGTGAGACAAACACTCTTCTCTGTCTATCACAAATCTTATACCAAACCCTCCTTTCATTTCCAGCAATAATAATAATATTAATATCATCATCCAATCCAAGTATTCAAAAGAAACACTTTTTCCAGAAAATCCCATCACAAAAATGCATTCGATGATCAAGAAATGTTGTATATATGTATATCTCGAATATTTGTGATCTGTACATATTTTAGGTGTTTGAGGACGGAAAAAGCCATTGCTGATTTGTAGAGTGTTAGTTATAATTTTTGTGAGTAGTATTGTCGTCAAATTTCGCACTTTTCCAAACAAATTTTACTAAATTAAACATTTGTTACTTTTTAATTGTTATTCAGTGGGAGGCTAGAAGAATGAACTAAATCATTAAAAATCAAACGAATTCAGATTAATGTGAATCCAATCGAGTTAATTTAAATTTTTATATATATCAAATTCATAGAACTGACTGAATAAAAAAAGGTAAAAATCATTTTCCATAATTTCCACCTATTAAATGGAGAAGGCACGTAAAAATCAAGTGGGTTCAATATCATATCGGGATAATATAATAAATAGTCTGAAGTTGAATATAATCTCACGTGGGTTCAATATCATAAAAAATAGCTATAGCCAAGTGCTTTAATTTTTTTTTAAAATTTATATATAATCTCAAGACTGCTTTTTCCTCCCCCCTCCAAGTAAAAAACATGGAAACTCTCAGTCCAGTGTTGAAATCCAAAAGAAAGTAGAAAATTTGGTCCCAGATACTCAAATTTCTCACAGCACGCACCACTTCTAATTAAAAAACAATTCAATGCTATACAAAATAAAGTAGATGCATTTACAAGTAAACCTCATTTACAAGTTATATATATGATGATGATGTACGTGTATATACTTTTTGTTGGTTTTTGAACACAAGCCATATTAATTGGTTTGTTGTATCTTGCTAGCTACCTTAAATGTTGTTATTTTCTTCCCTAAACTAAATTTGGGTGCTTCTCAAATATCCTCAGGTACTGGTATAATGTAAGGCTATTTTGATGATGTCTTGGCATTGGATTCTCATTAGCAACAGTTGTAATGTTGTTTCCTCTAGGACCAGGTGATGTTGGTGGAGTTCCATATAAAACCGAGGCTTCCAAAGCCTGACGACGATTATTTTCTTGATCTTGATACCGCCTTTCTACGCGTAGTGCTGTGATGTATAGACCACTGGCCAGAAAGACTGTCAGTAAACTAAATACTCCAGCAGATGTGAACAAACCTTGTTGAAGGATTAGGCAATTAGACCGTGGTGTTTCCCAGTTTTTGAGGTGACCCGACTCAACGCTTAGCCCAATTAATAGTAAAATTTCTGCCACAGCAAACGAGATCCTGCAAATAATTGAAGCATTATACTTCTTGAGGGATTTTTCTTGTCTTTATTATATTTACTTCTTGATTGGTTATATGTATATATACATTTGTATAAGCAGTGGATTTGTACTTCTTACCATGTTGTGGTAAAGAAAAATCCAGCTTGCAATGTGAAAGTCTTGGCAAAATCAGAATGAGAATCCCAACTGATTTCAAGTAGTGGGTCTGATTTACTAACTGCAATCAGTATGTATGTGTGCTGCAATGCCATAGTCACTGCAAGGATAAGAAATGCAACAATTGCTGATAAAAGAGGCATTTTCCCACTACTTTTGTAAGCACATAGGGATTTGCTTCCTTCTGTATTATTGTCATTTGTGATTGCCCATTTCGCCTGCAGAAGAACCAAATTATACATTATAAGTTTTTGGTTGGTTTTATTGGCATGTTTTGCTACAAAAGAGGTCTATTTGAATTGTGTCTACTCCTGCCGAAGGACGTTGGCCAGCTAGCACCACTTGTATTTGCGAGCCAAAAGGTCTCAAGGATTGTACAATGTACTAAAAAAAAAAATTTGTCTGCTCCCAAGCGGCACAGTGTTTTTTCGATCTTTTCTTTTCATGACACTTCCAAAATCATTGTATTACTTCAAATTTAGTCTCTCTTTTTTACTTTCAATGCATGTGTTATGGTAGGAATATAATATGTACGCATGACAAAATAGTAAGGTGTAAAAACTATTTAAGAGGTAGACCCTACTAACAATGCTAAGAAGATTATCAATTGATCATGTACATTGTGATAGAATCAGTACCTCGGAACGTGTGGTCTCTGCTACAATGCACAAAATGAAGCAAAACAAGCCTAATAATATTGACAAAACCATAAGGAATGCACCAGTCTTGTTGCCAAGATCACAGTTATTCCGGGTTGGAGCAAGATCAGCGTGCGTAACCGCCATTTTCTTGACGGTTAATATGCAAAATAATCAAGGGTTGAACTGGTGCAACATGTATAGCAGAAAGATATAGAGATCGAACACAATTTGTCCACATGAGAAAAAGTTATGGATTTCTAGAATTAGAATTGCTTGGAATAAGGGTTGCTTAAAGCTTATACATTCCAATATTCTTGTGCTTTTCGTAAAAAAGTACATTTTCACACAAATGAATGGCATTGCTTGATTTACTAGAGATACCATATATTAATTTAGAGTGGATACCAAGTCAACCAAATTTTATTTTTTATTTTTTGAGAGGGGCATGGGCTAAATATTTTCTCCACATACTGTCGGACTAGAACTCGAGTCTCTCAGGTGAACTCTTACCAGCTGAGCTAGGCTCGGGAGCTCCAAGTCAACCAAGTGTGGCTATGGGATTTGGTCGTCTTTCTGTAAAAACATTATTCATTTAATTAATAATAAGTTTATTATTGTAACCCTATTATCTCTGTATATACATACATACTTTTGCATGAAAAAAAGATTTTGAGATTGCATTAGTACTTGCATTTTCTGGACCCCAAAGTGTGGCATCAGCGATGCTCTTGAATTTCCAAATACGTATTTATTAATATCAAGAATCGAAAGCACAGAATTTATAAACCTACCTATTATTTATTCCATAAAAATTGAAATATTCTTTGTTACTGTTAATGTGCATAATATCCGTAATGTAAATATGTTAATTAGCATCAATTTTTAGAGATTTTTTTACCCAACTTAGTTTAGGTTCATTGTAATAATTGTCTATTATTTGTGTTAGCCTATAAATATAGGCATAACTCATTATATGAAACATATAGAATACATTATAATTTCCCAATATTAAATTATTTAACATGGAATCAAGAGCTTTTGCCCAACTCTTCTGATAAAATTTGCAAGAACAATTTTGTTATTGTTTCTTAAATTTTTCCCTCAAATTTTGACTCCTATTTTGTCCAATTTTGACTATGAAGTTATATGATCTCTTCAATTTTTCACATATCTTGTAACTACTATCATGGCTCAAAATGATGTGTCCTATCTATTCATATTATTCTTGATGACACTAATTATTCCCATTGGGCTCAAGCATTTCAAAACTTCCTTCATAAATTATGGAAAAATGTCATTGGTAGTGTCACTCTTCTTGTTGCTACTGATGTCGAATCCTCTGAAAAATTCATTGCAAGATTTGAAGAGTGGGACAATGATAATCATAAAATTATCACTTGGATCACTAAGGGAGTTTGGGGCTTTTTGGCTGATCACTACACACATATGCTGATCTTTCTCGACAGTATCATCGATATGCCATGAAACAACATGGCCAATCCGTTCAGGACTTCTACTCGGACATGGTTTGCATTTTGGATGAGATCGTTGAATCCGAACCACATGGGGCACATACCAGTGAAGCTGACAAGTTTTATAGTTATCGTGATTCTCATCGACTTATTCAGTTTCTTATGGCACTGCTTGATGAGTTTGAATCTATTCGGACCTCCATTCTGAATAGAAAACTACTACCTTACTTTGATGTTGCTCTCAAAGACTTGATGTCTGAAGAAACTCGTCGACAAACATCTGTTTCACGCCCTACAGATAGGGTCCCTGTTGCTCCTCCTTGGTCTAGCTCAACAACCCGACAACATGCATATTCCTCAGCAAATAAATGCATTATTGAGTGCAAGTATTATCATCATTCAGATCATTATATTTCCGAGTGCGCAAAAGACCAGGGTACTTGAAATTCTTCTCCTCGCCCTGTTGCTGCTGCTGCGGATCTCACCAACCCCTTCCTGAGTCTATTGTCATTCCCACTACCGCACATCTATCTCCTATGACCTCGATCTCCACTTATTTTTTCTCGTGTTTGTTGTCTTATTAAGGATCCACTTACGAAGACAACTGTTGGGATCGGGCGTAAAATTGCGCGGTTGTTTGAATTAACATTATGCCGCTGTTCTCAGAATTCTTCGCTGTGTCAAAGGTACCTTTTTGCATGGTCTTGATTTCTCAGCACAATCATCTTTCCAAGTTCGTGCATACTCTGATTCTGATTTGGTTGGTGCTACTAAAATACATACTCTCGATCGCAGAGAATTTGCCGCCAGAATATTTGGAAAATTGTTCCCGAATATTATTGAAGGGTTTAAGTCCACTACTTAACATTGTTCAGGGGTTAAGTGCATGTTTTAAAAGGTTATGGGGTGAAGTACTAAAGGGGATGAACGTTAGGGGGTGTCCCGCTTTTTACCCAAATTAAATTAACAGTTTTTTCTATAGATGATAGTGCTCGTATTAAAATTATCCATGATTTAAAAGATGATATCGCTTAATATTTTAAAATTTTATTGTAAGTTTATTTTATTTTAATATTATTAAATTGTTCTAATATCACATTATTAAATACTCTGGTGATAAAATGTAATTTATTATATTTAGTTCCTAAACTAATTTATACCATCTGTTATATATATATATGTATATATATATCACAAACTAATTTTTATTTCTAAAAATTTTCTTTTTTAAAATAACAAAAATATTTAATATGAATTGATTATAAGTAGTTACTCGAATATCAAATTTATATTGATATTAAGATTTAATATATGCTCACAAGTTTCCGTAAGCAACCAATATAGTTTACGTGTAAGTATAATTCCTCAAATTTTCTTCGTGTTTTTGGATAATTTAGGGTATTGGTTTCTTCATATCAAAAAGTTAAAAATTTTGCATTTTTGCCCCAACAAATTACATTTATACCCACAAAATCTACATTTTGACAACCTAAAATTATATTTTGACCCCTTATTCGTCTCGTATACGAGAACCTCAATGACAATCACTGAGACCCACGTATAATGGTGGATAATTGCCAAAGATTGTCCTTAGAATCACGAACACAAACCTTGACCCAATGATTTACGAGGACCAAGAACCCAAGGTATAACTTGTAAAAGGTGTGTCTGCTATTCAATCCAACTCATAGGAAAAACTTCTCAAGCCATTGAACAAAGGAGTGGCAGTTGAGAGTTGACTGGTTCAAGGGCAAGAAACTAATCGGCTGCTGCTGTTAAATGAGAGCTTTACCTGCTCATCAGGTGGCCTTGATCAAGTGCTATAAATGGGATATAAGACTTGAGTTGCAAGTGAGGGAGTCATTCTAAATAGAAAAAGAAAACAAGAGAGACGCACGAGAGAGGAGAAAAACAGAGAGGAAAAATGACCGAGTCATGGAGTTTTTTGGGAAGCAATTGTAGGAGAGACTTCTAAGGAGATTCATTGGAATCCATAGGAGTGAATCTCGGGTGAACTTCTGATTGTGTAATTACTTTGTATTACTCAAGTGATTCAATAAAAGACACCTTCGGTGGAGTAGACATTTCATTGGTCGAACCACGTAAAATCGTCTCATGTTCGTATTCTTGTTCCTATTTGTTATTCTTTCTGTGTCTGTTTCTTACTGTGTCTGTGTCATATGGATGTTTTGGTGCGACTTTAATGATCGAGCGTTTAAATCTGGATCACCAAATACAAGCTATTCCCATATGGTTTCAAGATACAAGTTATTGGAGTTCTGTTTACTTTCAAGATTTACTAACTTGTTTGCAATTCATAATCTGCGCAACTATTCAAAAGATTCAAGAATTTCCTAACATAACTTATACAAATGTCACATTGATGAATGCCTTGATAAATTTCAAATGCTGATGCACAAATTTGCTAAGTAAATATGATTTAAAATACAACATAAAATGAGCTGTTTTACATGAAATCTCGTTTTTCACTTATATAGGACTAAAAACCTGACCTAGAGAATGTATGGTGGGCTTGAAATAATGTAAAATTTAGGGGTGTGAGTTCGGGTCGGGTAATCAAATACCCGACAAGAACCAATCAGGAATGGCAATTTGGGAAAATCGGGTATCAGGTAATACCCGATTCCCAGCTCGAGTGTCGGTAACGGGTATTGTTTTGGACCTCGATCGGGTTTTATTTTCTTTTTTTACGAAATGAAAAAGGGGGGGAAAGAAAGGAAAAAACTGTAAACTCGGATACCCAAAATTTCGGGTCGGGAATTGGGTAGTTCTTAGGGAGACCCGAAATTTCGGGTACCCGACCCGATCTAATCGAACCCCGAAATACCCGACCCGATTCCAAACCTAGTTAAATTTAATGAACTTTTACAATTATGCCAATAAATTAAAATTAAATCACTAAATAAATCAAGTTTTGGAGCCCATAAACACATAAATTAATCCTCAATCACCAATCTTAATTAAACTAGTCCATAACTATTTAATTTGAGCGTGAGCTTGTAGATTGATCATATAAGTTAAGCTCTCACTTAAATTTGGCCCGATTTGTATGATTGGACCTTAATATTTTCAATTAACACAATCAATGATTTAAAACATGTGCTACAATTGCAACATTCTTAAAGTGAAATATAGGAACACTAACTTTAGATTGATAAAGGCCAAAAACAGTATTTTATTTGGAAGTATACACAAATGACTACGTGTCAAAAGGCAAATAACCCTTTAAAAGTTGTTTCGTAACGAAAGGGAAAGAAGGGTTAGAATAACCTTCACGTTTTAGGCATGATTCATTTTTTAAACACATGTCTAGATTATTAATTTTGAGGGGTTCTGAGTAAGTAATTTTGGTAATAGTTCGTCAATTTACTGAACTCAACTGAAAGACGGAGCGATGGCGTGCCCGATGAGCAGTTCGGTTTGCATTTGGCTCATCTTATGGATAGTCTTTTTTTTTTTGAGAAGCAAAATAATAATATTAAGAAGAGACTATAAGTGGCACTCTAACCCAAAGTAAGAATACAAACCTACGTACACATAATAAGTAACCAAACAAAAAACATTACATAGATTTTAGACACAAAACATGCTCCAAAAACCAATCGTTCAACAAATAACTAAAAGAGTTAAAATACCGGGCTTTGATCAACATCCAACTATACTTCTTGATGTTATCCACCACACCGAACACATCAGAAATTGAGCCTTTGAAAATACGTTTGTTTATTTCAAACCAGATGCACCACACAGAACATACCCATAACATTGTCCGAACACTTACCGAAATCCCTGAAATACGCAGGCCACCATGGGATTTCATATGGCTACTTGGATCCTCATCACCAACATAAACTAACTTCAGCCGATTATACATTTCGGACCAACCGTCATAATAAAAATTGCATTTACAAAACTGATGGCAATGATCATCCTCTTCAACTGAACAAAAAACACAGTTGGTTTGAACAACTAAAACACCCCTACCCTTCAAATTTGTAAAAGTTGCCACTTTGTTTAAAATGATTTTCCAAGTTAAAACAATTGCCTTTATAAGGGAGCAATCTTGCTCTATAACCTTGAAAAAATATGGCTGGAGGGAACCTGAAAATGAGAACTAGAATCCATCCGACCATAAGCAGACTTGATAGAATAGATACCATCCACTGCGAGCTTCCAAAACTAACAGTCCTAAGCATTTGCAACAAAATTCGCCCTATTAATGAACACAAGAAAATCATCAAAAGAGGTTAATTCCGAGGATTGCAAACATCTCCACCATTTTAGGTCACAGAACCACTTTCCTTCACTCCACTTAATTTACTTCACTGATAGAGTTCTCTTTGTTTGAGGACATGCTGAACAATCTTGGGAATTTAGCTTTGAGACAAACCCCTCCAATCCACTCGTCTTCCCAGAATAAGGTCAGCCATTACCCACTTTTCTACCAAGATTCTCTTTTGAACCACTTGAAATTTGGTTTATGCTCAAAAGAGAGAAAGTCATTCCACCACCCCGAGGCTTTAATGCATCCTCTGATCTGATCATTACCTTCTCTAACTCTCTCAAAAAACCCATATTTTGATCGTAAGACTTTGGCCCAAAGCTGGTGCTTATCAGTTCGGATTCTCCAATTCCACCTACCAAGCAAAGCTTTATTGAAAGAGTTTATGTTTCTCACTCGTAGACCCCCTTTATCTTTATCCAAACACACTTTTGTCTCAAGCCACCCACCCTATTTTTCTTTTATCCTTACCCCCCTCCCCCACAAAAACTGTCTTTGCAATTTAATCAGTTCATCCACAACTTTTTTGGAGCTTTATAAGAAGATAAAAGATACACCGGGAGGGAGGACAGAACAACATTCAAAAGAGTGATTGTACACCCAATAGAGATCATTTTAGTTTGCCAACAACTGAGCCTAGATTTGAATTTATCGATCAAAGGCTTCCAAACCAATACTTTTCTATGAGGTGTACCCACTGAGACTCCAAGATAGTTAAAGGGAAAGGAACCTTTGCTACAGTTAAGAAAATCAGCAGCTCTATCAAGCCACACATCATCGACATTAAGTCCTACTAATTTACTTTTGGCGAAGTTTACTTTTAAACCCGAAAGAAGCTCAAAATTTCTGAGCACGACTTTCATTAGGATTATATTTTGCCAAGAAGCTTCACCCAGCATGATTGCGTCATCCGCAAACTGTATATGAGATATATTCACACAATCCTTCCCAACTTTTATTAGATGAAACAACTTTTGATCAATTGCCTTACTCATGAGACCATAGGCCTTCTGAAACGATCACCCTGTCGTAATCCCTTACCAAGTATGAACTTGCCCGAAGGGCTGGCTTTTAACAAAACAGATTTCGTGGCAGAGGAAACACACTACATAATCCAGCGACGCCAAATATGATCAAAATTCAACGAGCCCATCATCTCATTCAAAAATTCACAATCAACAGAATCGTAGGCCTTTGCGAAATCAACTTTCAGGATAATACAAATTTTCGTCTTCTTTTTAACTTCATCAATCGTCTCATTTTAGGTTAAAACACTGTCAAGAATCTGTTTGTTATCCACGAACGCGGTTAGTAAGATGACATAATGTAACACTTTGGAAAGCCTAATGGCCAATAGTTTTGCAATGGCCAATAGTTTTGCAATGATTTTATACAAACAACCAATCAAAGAAATAGGCATGAATTCGTCATTATTCGTCGGATTAACTACCTTAGGAATAATTAGCGTGATAAAAGAAGGGTTAATACCACGTACCAGCTTTCCTTGTTCAAAAAATTCTGAGACAAACCTAATCAGAACGGTTTTAAGAATCAGCCGGCACTGTTTAATGAAGTTGAAATTGAAACCATCTGAACCAAGACTTTTTGAACCCCACAACTCCACACGGCCATTCTGATCTCCTCCTCCTCTGGTATTGCAATTTAAGATGTGTTCTGTAACCCTGAAGTTTTTGCAAAATTGATTCCTCTAATTTTGGGTTTAGACCACTTACTATAGGAAAACATTGATTCAAAATGTTCATGGATGCTTGACTTCAACTCAGTCACGGACTCGATCCACTGATTATTGATCACAAGCCCCAAAATCACGTTCCTTGAATAACATTTGTTAACCCACCTATGGAAGAACTTAGTGTTTGTGTCTCCCTCCTTAATCCATCTGATTCTAGAATTTTGGAAAAGGCTCTACTTTTTTATGCTGCTCATAGAGCTTCTATTTCTTTTCTTCTGGCTAAAATTTCATCTGTTGAGAGATTAACAACTTCACTTCTCAGATTGAGATTATTGATCATTATCTTACTTTGCTCAATCTTATGATCCAGATTCCCAAAATTGTTTTGGTTCCAAGATTTCAATGCAGACTTTAGTAATTTCAATTTTTCTTTCAAGATATAACCTCCCAAACCTTTAATTTGGAAACTACGCCATGCATTTTGGACAAAGTCCATAAAACCTGGATGATTTAGCCGGCAGTCAAAAATCTTAAAAGGTTTGGCGCCTTTTCAAATGGGAGCCTGTTCCTGGTCCTCGATGCCATGACTGCCAAAAAACATATACTATAACAATTGTTTTACTTGATGACAGTCCACAATATAATTATACATTAAGGGTGTGTTTGGTATGCATGATAAGGGGTGATTAATTTTTTAGTCTTTCCTTTATCATGTGTTTGGTAGGCATGTTTAATCGTGTGATAACCCGTTCGGCCCGCATCCAGCCTGGAGCCGGCACGCACTGTACACATAATAATCCTTTATTGGATGGTTAATTAATACCTTGGTGTATTGAAGGATAATGGTTGATTATGTATTTTTTCCTATAATATCCTTCAACTTTTAAATAATTTAGAAATTATCCAATTTAATAATTTTTAAATTTAATATGTAGTATGCCTAATATTATAATTGTTATTAACATTTATTATTATTAAAAATAATATTTCAATTTGTATTATTTTTGAACAAATTCAAATTTGTACTATTATTTTAAGGTACCGTTTGAAGTGATGGATATGATAAGTAATGTAAAGATTAAAAAGTTGTGAAATGATTGTAAAAATAGTATGTGATAAGTTATATGCTGTTTGATTGGAGAATAAGATGGTTGATAAGGATTATTATATTGTATAATGACTAAAATACCATTATCATTATAATAATCATTATATAATAATAATAAAGTAATAAAATAAGAATGAAATAAATAAATAATACAATATAATAATAAAGTTATAGGAAATAAGTTTTAATTTTTGGCGGGAATTTCAAATTTTGAGAAAATGAAAAAAAGCGGGAAGGGTATTTATGTCATTTTGTTGCAAATTGGAATTAGAATGAGATAAATAGAGTATGATAATTTTTTTTAAAAAAAAATAAAACAAACATGGGATAAGATTAATAATCCGAAGATTACTAATCCTATCCTGAACTCCAAACGGTACCTAAGTGTTTTCCGTGGATTGAGTTGAATTGGTTTCCTGATTTCCTCCAATTGGAAAGGCCCGAAGTTTTTCTTATAATTAATTATAAAAAAATGTTTGATCCAATGGTGAGATTTGATGCAATGGTAAAAGTTGCTACCATGTGACTTAGAGATCACGAATTCGAGTCACGAAAATAGTTCCTACAGTGTAAGGGTGGGCTGTGTATATTAGGTCCAATGTGGTTGACCACTTTCCGAACCTCAAGCATAGCTGAAACTTTGTGTACCGATTTTGCCGCTATTAAAAATTGTTTAATCCGCTAACGTTGGAAAGTATGATAAGTATAATTCCTATTTTATTTGTTGGTGGTGGTTTTTGACTCTGCGTCACTGTTAGGGTATTGTTTGGCTTTGACTATTGAGATTATCGGTTTCGGGCGTTATCTAGTGGTGTTCTTTGGTCGATGGCTTGTAGTTAGGGATTTGGATACGAGAGACTATTCGTTTGTTGGTCTTATATCAGTTTTTGCATCTCGTCTATCCGTTCTTGTTCCTTTAGATATCTTGGAAGACAATTCCCTTTTTTTGACCTCACACTGGGTTGTGTGATTTCAGGGGGCCTCGATTAGCTTTGGTGACCTTTGGTTTATCCTGGTCAAGTTGTTGCACTTATGACGTGTCTCTCATTACAGTTAGTCCTTTTGGTTATCAATTTCTAGGTGTCTTTGGGTCGTTACTGATGTTAGTTGTATTTATTTAATATAATTCCTATTTTATATAAAAAAGGAGAAATTTTGGGCCGGTATTATTAGGTAAAAGTTTTCAACCCAGTCACCCAAAAAAAAAGTTCTTTCAACTAAGTGCATTTTTTTAATACAATGACCAAACTAACCCCACTTATGAAAACACTCTGCACTGCATGAGTAATTTTTACATGCACCGCATGAGTAATTTTACATGCACCGCATGACTCATTTTTATATGCACCGCATGAGTAATTTTACATGCACCACATGAGAATTTTTATATGCACCATATGAGTAATTTTTGCATGCACCGCATGAGTAAATTTTCATATGCAACGCATGAGTCAATTTTTACATGCACCGCATGAGTAAATTTTTACATGCATCGCATAACTCAATTTTACATTCACCGCATGCGTAATTGTTACATGCATCGCATGAATAATTTACATTCACCGCATGACTCAATTTTACATGCACCGCATGAGTAATTTGTACATGCACCGGATGAGTAATTTTACATGCACATCATTTGTAAGTTTTACATGCACCGCATGATTAATTTTTGCATGCACAGTGTGAGTCAATTGTACATACACCGTAAGAGTCACATGCATTACATGAGTCTAGTGGTTCATGTAATTTACATGCATCGCTAGACAAAAAATTTCTGCTGCCTTTTCTCCATGAATTAGATTTTAAGCCAATAATCTCACTGCTCCCTTTTCTTGGTCAAAATCGAATAGAAGGTGATAAAAACCCTAACTTCTGTATATTGGCATGTGCTGATCACAACTTGATTAATTTGCAGAATTGCGTTGAATTGGATATCCAACGATCTAGGGTTTTGATATGACGACCGCCGCTAGACTTACATTGGGAACCTGTAAAAGGAGGAAACGAACAACGAGGAACTAGAACATTTGGCCCATCTCAAAAGTATTCTTCGAGGGAAACGAACAAAAAATTTCACAGATATAGAAAACAATGATCGAAGAACTTAACGTCAACACAACAAAAGTCGATCGTAATTTTGATATGAAGATTCAGAATTGATAGATCACCACGCATCAACTATCCGCTCACATTGCGTCAAAGCAATCAGGAATTTAGAATTTCAGCAATTCAACCAATCATAATGCCGCAATTGTATCGTAATTGCAGGAGAACAGTAGGAAAAAAAACACATGAATTCAACACAAATCAACAAAAATGTTAGGAGATCGACGCAAATTCAATTGACACTTCCCAACGCACAATATACAGAACGATGTTGCACAACTGGATGAAGGAATCGAGCACAGTTGTTTGTAAATTTGAGCGTGAACTGGATTAACGAGGAAAAAATCAACGATAATTGTTGTTGTCGATCGAAAACTCAAGGATATGAAACGATAAAGAACGCGAATGGTGGAAAGTGGACAAAAGTTTGGGGATGAAGGTGTAGAGCAAGTGTATTTTAGTCATATTAATGAACTAATTAGATTATTGTTTGATAAAATGGACTTATTTGAAATAAGTTTTCTAAAAGATGAATTTAGTTGAAATAAGACTTTTTTGGAAGATTTGGTTGAAAGATGTTTTGGAAAATGATACCTTCTTATAATTTCTTTAAAAAATATATGAAAACCGAGTTAAACCCGACCCGTTCTTCCGCGTTTTTCACACAGTCGATCACTCAATTGTGTGAAATCCAATCAAAGCGTGGCCACCGCAATACAAGGAAACGCCTTCATCCACCGCTTATCTCGCACATCCTTATCCTATTCCCACCTCTCCCAAACTTTTGATTTTCTTCGCGTATGTCTTTATCCCACACGAATCTCTCTCTCTTCTGCTAAACACCACCGGTTGTAATTAAATTATAATTTTTTTTTGCATTTATTATTTATACTTCTTATCTGTTTCTTGTTTCATTCTCTCTTTCCATTACCCTCTGTACATATTTTATACTTTTCTGTGAACCTTCGGATTGTCGATGCGCCTGAATTCTGAGTATTTATTCGATTGAGTCGAGGGTTTTTGTTTTGTTTGTTTTCTTGATTTTTTCCCCCATAATGTGGGTTTGCTTGGGTTTTTTCTGTTCTTCTTGTTAGAACTCTTTATATTTTTGTTGATTAATTGTATTATGGCTTTGGTTTCTGTTTTTCTTGATATTTTTCGGAAACCCACAATTGGAGATGTGATTTCTGAGCTGGTGGTGTTCATGTTGCCCATTTGGGTAGCTGTTCTTGTTGGAGTTTTGGTTGGTTGGGCGTGGAGGCCTAAATGGGCCAAGCTGAATGTTGATTTTCTTGATTATTATACTTTGAAGAAAGGGGATGGGGAATCGTTGTCGAATAATTTGTTATCAGCTTCTTCCGGTTTAGGGGCTCTGTATCCACAATTTACTGCCTCAATTCCAAGCCTGAGCTCGTTGAAACTACAACTGCCAAGTTGCATTTCTTGGATTTCTGGTGTTGGCAATGAGAATGAAGGCTCTTTGTTGCCTTCAGTTTCAAATTCTGATTCCAGGTTGATACTTTTTTTTTTTTTTACTTTCTTGAAAGATTAAAATGTTCTTTAGTTGTTTGGATTGCTAGTGTGAATGTTGTCTCTAAATTGTTTAAGGTTGTATTTTTCTCTCTCAGCTAAATTTTTGGATGTTAAACCTTAAACCTCCTTGGTCCTGTTACATAGTGTTTGATGAACAGGATTGTTTGCTAATAAATTGAATTATATGTGGTCAGTTCATCAAATTTAGACGAAAAGAAATCAAGTCTTGTGAATAAAGATGATCTAAGACATTTCTACAATTTGGTTGAGGAGAAAGATGGGGGTCCTCCTTGGATCCAAATGATGGATAAGTTCACAAGCAGTATGAGTTATCAAGCTTGGAGAAGAGATCCTGAGGTATATTCATCTGATTTTGAATATTGATTAATTTGTATATTTGAAGATGCAGTGACTGGTAAGTCAGTTTATTACAATATTGTAATGCTTATTCAAGAAACTGATAGAGTAATTGCATTTTCTTGATTTCATGTAGACTGGACCTCCACAGTATCGTAGTAGAACTATTTATGAAGATGCCACTCCTGAAATGTTAAGGGATTTCTTTTGGGATGATGAATTTAGATCGAAATGGGATGATATGCTTATACATGCCGAAACAATCGAGGAATGCCCCAAAACTGGGACGATGATGGTTCAGTGGGTACGGAAGGTAGGGAGAGTCATATCTTTTGTCATATACTTTGAGACCTTTGATTGTGGTTTTTGCATACGGATGATATGTTTTTCGCTTGCTGCAGTTTCCCTTCTTTTGTAGTGACAGAGAATATATCATAGGTCGGCGAATTTGGGAGTCAGGTCGAACTTATTATTGTGTAACAAAGGTAAGAAAAATGATTATTTTATTGATTTAATTTAATATAGCTAATCATCAGTTTTTGCTTATAGTATTTTTGTGGTGCATATTTAGTTACACTTAGTCAAAAATTCATATCCAAGGCTATTCATGTTGACATAATTTTTATATATACATGGAATAGGGTGTACCATGCTCCTCTGTGCCACGCCGCAGCAAACCAAGACGTGTTGATTTGTATTATTCTAGTTGGTGCATTCGTACAGGTATTGCTTGTTCTTCTAATGACACCATTGCACTTGGCTTCACATTTGCATATATAGTGAAAGGAAAGCTCGAATGGACTATTGAAATACAAATCATGGTTTTCTTATTGGTCGAGTAAGTTGTTATCTTTCAATTAAAAAGATGATTTACCGAAGCATGGGAAAAGATTGGAATAATGTAAGGAGAGCAAAATAACCATTTTGCTGCGTTTCCAATTTGCTCCCATAATGAGTTTTCTCATGGAATTCAAATAGTGTGTGATTGAAACATGTTCTCCTAAAACCTTAGCAGGAGGCGGCTTAATGATTGTGTTTGTACTTTAACATGCTCATCACATGTATTTAGAGATTGGGGGAAGAGAACCGAGATTATTATTCAAGGCCTATATGTGCATGTTGAGTGAGTATATGTTTAGAACCTAGAAATAAACACTAAAAACTAACTTAATCAAATAATAAGTCGATTGTGTACCAGAGGTTTTTAATTTGTGTACTTCTGCCTCTAAAATTATGTTTGGACCACTTTTTGCAAAAGCTGTAACTTGTAGATGCCCGAACAATAGTTTTGTACTTTTAATGATCTGGCTTTTCGGTTCTTACAAATTTCTTTGGTTGCCTACATTGACAAAAAATTTGTTTTATTTATTTATTATTCTTTGTGTGCATTAGCTGAGTCAACAAGAGATAGCGGGCCAACGGCATGTGAGGTTCTATTATTCCATCATGAAGACATGGGTATTCCTTGGGAAATAGCAAAACTTGGTGTGCGCCAAGGCATGTGGGGTGCAGTGAAAAAGATCGAACCTGGCTTCCGTGCTTACCAGAAACATAGGATGTCTGGAGCTGCTGTACTCACACACTGCGCAGTGATGGCTCAAATTAACAGTAGATTCAGTGCCGCATTGTTAGAAACCTCGGAGATCAAAAGTGATGCATCAGAGATCGAATCTTCGAGTAGTTCACCTGGTAAGCCATCAGGAAGAGCCGTAATGAAGACCCTCGCAGTTGGTGGGGCGATCATCCTTGCTTGTACTCTTGATCGTGGACTCTTGACTAAGGCTCTTATATTTGGGGTTGCTAGAAGATTTGGCACTAGGGGGTTATGATCCAAGAATCTGGGCATCTTTGTCTCCGTCTCGAATGTGGAAACTCGACTGCCTGATGTGAAATGACATATTGACGTGTGATCGATGTTTTTGGGTGATTATTTATTTCATGCAGAGGAATCTGATGTTTCAAAAGAATTAACTCATGGGTTCAATTTTTTTTTAAATTTATATTTCTTTGAATATGTGATGGTTTCGAGTAGAGAATTGAAAGTTCATTTACTTTCTAGGTTGATTGTCTGGTTCAGCTGCTTGACTTTGAAACTAGTTGATTGTTTATAGGACTCGGCCTATATGTTTGGATAGAAGGTTAGAGTTGTTTGAAAAAAACCAAGACTGCAGAGACTCCGTGAGTAAAATGATCGAGACATTATAAGCTCATTTCTCAATTGTCGGTACTACCCACTTACGCTCTACTACCGCAGCATAAGAGACTACTGAGACAGAGAGAGAGACAATCCTCAAAATAAAGGATGAAATTTTATCCTCTAATCTCGTCGATGATACAAATTTTGCTGCGCTAAATAACCCCAACAAGACCAATTTGGGACTGGATCGGACCAATTTTGTGAAATACATTAAAACGTTACTCTAGTTTGGTTTCATTCTCGGTTCATTACCTAAAGTTTTCAGTGACTCGGTTTAGTCCCTAAAATTTTAAAAATTTAATGGTTTAGTCTCTGACGTTAAGTCGGTTGTAAGAAGTAAACGGAGACGGACTGAATTGAAAATATGTTTAAAACTTTAGGGACTTATTAAGAACAAACCAGCCCTCGGTTTAGTCCCCTAAAGTTTTAAAATATTCACGAATCCGTCCTACTCCAATTTCTTCTCATTACAGACTTAAAGTCTGGTACTGAACCAGGAAATTTTTATAACTTTAGAGATTAAATAGGGTAACTGGATACTTTAAGGACTGAACCGAGAATGGATATAATCCGTAGGAACGTTTATTGTATTATCTCAAAAAAAAAAAAATCTCTTTAGATACAAAGGTAAAAAGGAATGTTATGGGTCTGGATCAGGACAGATTTTGGATAGGACTAGAGGTGACAAAACAGACGGCCGTTGGTATGGCCAGTCAAAACAGGCCGCCCCACCATTGTGGTGGGACGTGTTGACACGATCCTTTTTTTAAAGGCTCGACCCACAAGGCCCATATTTGTTTTTTTTTTTAATATTCCAGAAGCTTAGACATCTTAGGTGTCATTCACACGAGCTAACAGGCCATGTCGGATCCAAACTAGGCCTCCTTGCAAGGCCCATTATTATAGTAAAATGGGCCATGCTGGCCATTGACAGACCGCCCATTTTGCCATCTTTAATAGGATTTGAACCGGTTCCAGAGTTTAGGATAATAGAATCAGACCAATCTTGTAGCATATAGATTGGGTTGGACTGGAGTTTTAACCCAATTGGAACTGGGTTGAAACCGAATTAGAATAAATTTATTTAGCTATTTTGTTCTAAAGAAGCTATTTAACAACATACTTAAAAATTAAATATATTATTTATCAAATTTAAAACTGCATATATCACTTATTAAATAATAAACTACTCAAATTTCTTTTAAAAATTCTAATGGCCGATTCTAGGACAATAAAAAGGATCCAACAGGTTTCGGTTCCAATTTCAGACAATCTGATTTGATTCAATTTTGGTGTTGGATTTGGTTTAATCCGGAACCGATTCTAATAGGCCGATTCTAATAGGTTCGGATTGAAACACATGATCTGGTCACGTTCTCGATTGATTCGGTATGCTAAACACAAACTCTTGGCGAAAAATAAGGAGTGAGTTTCTTGTGTTCTATACGAGTTCCACGTGATCCAATGATTTTGAAAATCAGAATAATCAACAAAGTTCAACGTCTGAGGATTAAAATCACACCTAGGCTCATACAACCATCATCTTATCAGACCAATGTCTATAAACATGGACATTCAGCTGATCCACGAATATAATATGGGTCCCTTGCTAGTTGATATGCATATAAAATATCAACTGAGTATTTTGTCATATTTTTTTATGCTTTATAGATCAAATTTTGTTATGTTTAACCTGGTTATGAGTAGCTAAACTTTTATTCTTTGTTAAGGAAGACAAAACCTTGAATTTTATAATTTTCATGTGATTCGTGTTCTTATTCATTGGTTTTTATTGAATATCAAGAGTTTTTCTACAACCATCATCTTATCAGACCAATGTCTATAAACATGGACATTCAGCTGATCCACGAATACAATATGGGTCCCTTGCTAGTTGATATGCATATAAAATATCAACCGAGTATTTTGTCCTATTTCTTTTATGCTTTATAGATTAAATTTTGTTATGTTTAACCTGGTTATGAGTAGCTAAACTTTTATTCTTGGTTAAGGAAGACAAAACCTTGAATTTCATAATTTTCATGTGATTCGTGTTCTTATTCATTGGTTTTTATTCAGTATCAAGAGTTTTTCTATTCCTTATTGATATGATTGATATGTTTGAATATGAGACTGACCATCTAATAGTTTTGCATACAATATAATGCTTGGCCAATGAAGCAACTAAGATCTATGATTCACTGTTGTTGAGTTTGTTAGATTCTTAGGACAAATACTTGACTAGATCAAATATAAACGCGTGGATTACATTGTCTACGCTTTATCATTCTCACTACTTTTGAAAGTTATCACTAATTTTAATCTCAGCTGATGTTGTTTTGTTTGATTGCTTGATAAGGGTTAATCTAGAACATGTGGGATACTTTAGCTATGAATAAGGTGAGATAGGAGTTAATCTTCACTGATAAATATTCACTTAAAAAACTGAGTATTTATTGAAAATCGATTATTGAATTCATAGTTCCGAGGTAGAATCGATCGAAACCAAGATCTTGTTCCATTAATAGTTTAATTACTTTGCTTTTAATCTCATTATCATAATTCATCTCACAAATCCCATCTTTATTTTACTGTTTTACTTTTGATTTTCGTTAACACAAGAATTGACGTTCTCTTGTGATCGATCTCTACTAACACTACGACATATTTGTTACCAATCTATAGATTGAGTGGGATATAATTTGAACGTACACGATAAATGTACACCTTGAATTTTCAAATATTTATTTATGTATACCTCGGAGCATTTGAGACGAATGTTACTTTGAGTATTTACAAGCATTTAAGTTTCACATATTCAAAGCACTTACTCTGTCGATGTGTGTTCTTTCAAGCACGGTTGATTTGAGTCTATCTAATCATTAAGATTATTTGTGCCATTTGTATTTACTCAATATGTTATATTGTGAGCTATATTTGAGAGTGGATATACTTTTTAAATGTCAAAGTAATATCTGAACAGAAATTGTGAGGATTTAAGTTATTAGTATTTTTTGTTGACAGGAGTGCCAGCTGAAGTAAAATTGTACAAATTATTGTATGATTCATTTTTTAGTAGATATCTTATTGGAAAGAAAGACACAAAGACGTAGAAGGATTTATCTTTGATCTTGCATAAACAAAGCTTGTCACATTTACCTTATTGCTTCCATTTTTTTTTATCAGTAAATAAAATTATATAGCAACATCAAAGTTCAATACAAAATACCAATGCTTAAAGAGCAAAATAAAGCTAGGAAAGCAAAGTACACCTACTACATTCTATTCGGGAAATAAAATGTGTAAGCAGCGAAGGACATGTACCCGAACCTTCTGGAACATCGAATCAGTGGTGATCAACTTCCCTTCAAATAGTTGTAGGTTCCTATATTGCCATATCTGGTAGATTGTCGCACCTAGTGCCACTGTGCGAGCAGTTGCCCAGCGATTGCGTCCCGCATATTGCTTCTTGAACCACTTGATAGCACTATGTATAGTGGTCATCTGTCGTCACATCCCAAGCCATTCACGAACTCTGTTCCATACTGCCATGCTGTAATCACATGTGAAGAATAGATGTTCATGTGTGTCAAGCCCATTTGAACAAAGCTTGCACGATTTGTCCTCTACATAGCTCAATCGATCCGCTCTCTTTAGTTTTCCAAGAATGCCCAACCATAATGTAAATGCATGCTTGGTAAGGATTCCATGTTTCCAAACAATTGTGGCCCATAAAACCTTAGTTGAAGGTGGTTTGAAAAAATTATATGCACCACCCGTCTTTGTGCCCCCATACCATTTACCCAATGTGTGCTCAACACTAGTCGGTGACCCAAGCCCAGATAGAAGCTCATCCCAAATCGATAGGATGCGCTTAATCAATGGTGAATCCGAGTGCTTTTGCATCCAATCCCATAAGCTAATATTATTCTTGGTGAGGTATATGTGGTGAATCCAGTGTAGCCACAGTGATTGTCTGCTAGATTGAATATCCCATAATACTTTGGAGAGAAGGCCTTGTTCCAACATCTCAAATCACGCAAGCCCGCACCCCCATCCTGTTTATCAATGCACATCGACCAATTGATAGGTGGGTGTTTGAAGTTCCAAATAAAGGAACGACATAGTGAGTAAATACGGTCAATAACCCCAAACGGGATGGGTAGTATAGAGAGCCAGAAGCATTCAACCCCCTGTAGAACTGATCTGATAAGTTCCAAGTTACCTGCGTATGACAGAGTGCGCTTGGGCCATGAATGAAACTTGTTAGAAATTGTCGTCATCAGTGTACCATAATCCGAGCATCGAAGCGTTTCAGCAGCCAATGGGATACCCAAGTATCGAAAAGGTAGCACACCCTGTGTGAACCCCGTAGTCTGTAGCAATTGTAAATTGTTGACTTGAGATTATTGGCCTTTAGCCCCGCATAAGACCGAAAGATGTCAGACAGTTTGAGAAGATCTCAACAGAACGAGTGTCCACACGCCCAAATATCAATAAATCATCTGCGTAAGCAATGTGAGTAATACCTGAAGCAGCACATAATGGGTGAAAATTATAGTCAGAACCACATGTGTCTCTTATAAGCAGTCGGGATAAGTATTCCACACATATAGCAAATATGAAAGGGGATAGAGGATCTCCTTGCCGAATGCATTTTTTCCCTTTAAAATACACAAAAATACCTCCGTTGATAGCCAGTGAGAAGGTAGTGGTGGAGACACATTGCATAATCCATCGAATAAACCGAGGTGGGAATCGAAGACCAATCAAGAGAGACTGTAACAATTCCCAATTGACTGTATCAAAGGCCTTTAGAAGATCAACCTTCAGGATGCATCTCGGAGACAGTCTTTTCCGGTTATACTTTCTTAAAAGTTCCTGAGCCAGGTGTATGTTGTCAGCAATAGATCGGTCCTTAACAAAACACCTTGGGCCAATTCAATAAATGAGTGTAGCACCAAGGATAGCCGAGAGGCCAGGATCTTAGAGATGATTTTATACACTATGTTGCAGCAAGATATGGGGTGATAATCATTGACACGAGATGCGTGCGTAGATTTTGGAACAAGTGTGATAACAGCATGATTTATTTGCTTCAAAAGGCAGCCACTACGAAAGAACTTCAACACTGCAGCAACTACGTGATCCTATCATTTTACCAAAGCTATGGTTAATAATAATGATGTAAACTCAAATATTTTAAATCATTATATTGTAAATGGTTTTTTTAACGCCAAAACTCTTTTTTACGCTCTTTAGTGTGAACAGTGTGAAAACTAATGCTTAGTGGAAGCTTCCTTAACCGCAAAAAGGAGTCGAGTAAATGTTTGAATTTAGAACCACTATAATAGAAACACAGATTTATTGCAACTCTACAAGTTGGATGACATTGGAGATGCAAATGAATTAATTTCGAGTCGAATGTCAAGAAAAACTCAAAGTTCGAATTCAAGATCTAACAGGTAACTTTGAACTAGAGCTCGAATCAAAGCTCGAACGATTAAATATTTTTGCTTAGGTTCGGCTTGAATAATATTCTAGCATATTTGCGAGTTAGTCTAGATATTATTGCAAAAAAATAAAGTTTCGAAATGCTTTATTTAATACAAATTAATAAAATATTACATTTTGCGAGCAGCTCACAACTATAGAAATAATTTGGGCTTCAATTTGGCTCAAAAGAAAATTCAAATATTTTCAAATGAATTCAATAATTTTGAATACAAATCGAATATTTTTCAAGTTGGACCGAAAAGCTCACAAGCCACATAGATTTGTTTATACAACCATATGGCATTCTTATAACTGGTCTTGGTTTTTGCCAAGTTCCTTAATTTTTTTAAAATGGTTTATTCACCCCTCTAGATCGCTTTCATGCCACCCCGATAGTAATACTAGATTTTAAGCAATCACCACCATGCGCGGAGCCACCCTATGAGTTAGGATGTGATTTAGCCCCATGCAAATTTGTGATTCCACTGGCTCGAATCCCATCGGTTAATCTTTTATCTTAGAAGACCCCAGGAAATGAATTAAATCTGACAAGGAGGTGTACATGTAGAGAACTCATTATTCTCTTCAAACAATTGTTTTTGTAGTTCAATGCAGTGGTACAGATAGATCGAAATATTCTGTGGAGTTCTTATAATTTCAGTACATACAGAAAATATGTAGTATGCGTACTTGAAGGGCATCAGAAGATCCGAAATATAAATATAGATACGACGATCAAAGGTGAAGAAGACATCTCAAGGATTTCCCATCAATGAGTAACTGAAAGGCTTCATTAATCTTGATAAATGGCAACTCATGGGTGATGAACTCATCCAACTTCACCTCCTGATGTGATTTAAAAGATTAATAATTAATAAATGAATATTGTAGAATTGTACATTATTTTAGAAATCAAAGCCTCCACTATTAATTTATTATTATTAATTTAAATAAAGGCACAAAAGTATATGTTTTCACCCCCATTCATGGGAATGGGCTTTTAGATACGAGTACCCGATATCTGACCTGACTCAATAGGCAATACTCGGTTGGGTTGGGTTAGACTTTAGAAAGTCGTCAACAGGTAAAAATAGTCTTTGTTATTAATTAATATGTTTTTTACGCCATTCATAAGGAGGGATGTTCAAGTACGGGTACCCGACACTCGACCCGATCAGACTTGATTGGGATTGGGTTAGTTTTTCAAAAAAAGGTATATTTATTAATCGATTAATGTAGATAAAGGTGATATATATGTTCTTTACCCCATTCATGCATTGATTTGCAAAATGAGGCAATTGAGATTTCCCTTTGAAGTCACCAAACACTGAAGTCACCATTCTTCTGCCATCAAATAGCTCCATTGGATGGATTGGTAGCAATCTTGGTGTCGGGTGTATCCCTAGTATCACTGTAAGGCCCCAACCCTGCAGAAAACCCCATCAATGGTAATTATTCATATTTTCATGTGTTGATATCATATAAGGGAAAATTATATTTACAATAGTTTTTTTTTCCTCACCAAGTAATCAACATATATATACTTATTTAAGGGTTTTTTTTGATGCTGTCCTTGGTGACGGTATCTTGCGACACGTTTCATAATAATATTTTTTTTTATTTTACGTGTCGCAAGTTGTCGCTCACAGGGCACCGCCAAGCAAGGTTTAAAACAAATTGGAGTACCAATTGGATTAGAGAATTTTATCTCATGTAAATCTATATTTCTACATGATAAAGTAAAGAGCAGTTAGGCTAACAAAATTTGGTTTGTAAGTGTGGATAAAACATACATACCTTCACTGTTTTTAATAAAATGCAACGATTAAAATATACTACAGCTTTTTAAAAAGTATATAATAATTTAATGAAAAGAAATAGGAGAAGAAACTGACATCATGGGTGGACAGAAAAGCCTCCCGTAGGACATCCAAGTTTCCTGCACATTCAAAACTATATTGCACACCTCCATCCGTAATTTCCCTTATTTTCTGCACCAATCTTCGCATCATTACTCATAAAACAGACATATTTGCATAATAACGTCATATTTTTAGGACTAATCAAATTTAGTCCTAACAAATTAATTTTTTTAAAAACTTAGGACGATTTTTTATATATGTGACCATATTTGATAAAAACATGTGAGACTACTTTTGTTAAAAAACAATTTTTTTAGAACTATATTAATTAGTTCTAAAAATTTGAGATTATTATTATTATAAATACTCGTATTACTATTTTGTAATTTATACTAATTTATATCATATAGAAACAAAATTAATATTTTAATTTAAAAAGATCAGAATTCCCAAAGAATAGCTGACCCTTAATTTGTTTTTTCTTTAAATATATAAAAAATTAAGACGTATTTTTAATTTATCTAAGAAATTTGCTTACCTGGTGCACCGGCTGGTCAAGGTCCTTGGGATTTACGAAGTCTGTGATCCCGATTGCCTGTCCTTCGGAATTAAAAATACAAGAAACTAATAAATAAAATAATAAGAAAATAATAAATAATTCATATGAATTATTCAGTTATTAAATTTTGTAGTTGGTCATTAAATGACTTTGACCGGCGGCTAAGACAAGATGGCATAGTTGACTGGATATATTGCGTACGGATTTTTCTACCATACCCTATAAAATATTATCATGTATAAAAAAATGATTGGCCTAAATCTAATTTGAAAAGTGTATCACGCTCCCCAAATTTAATTTGAATCACTCAAATATCCTATGAGACAGTACTTGATATGATAGCATAGAAAATCTCATTGCGAGTATGTTAGCTCTTTAAAAAAATAAATTAATTAACATATAAATCATTATGGTATTATGTCAAAATATATATTTTTTTGAAATCACAAAATGAGTGTTTATATGGCATAAACGTTAATTTTTTAAATAATTTTAACTGTGGGGATTGAGAGACTCAAACTCGAATTATTACATAGATATTTGTATTACTAATTAATAGGTCATTGTCCTATGAACATGATATATATATGTATACCTTTGAGTTGTTTCTCAGGGTTAATGTCAACTCCAATAATTGTCGATGCTCCTCTGGCTCTTGCCCCTTCAACCACCTGCAAGTTCATTGGAATAGAAAGTAAACTCAATAATTGCCATTTCTCTGTATAATTTGTTATTATATATAATAGAAAAAAATGGCCTTAAACTAAGAAACGGTATATAAAACATACAAAATAGTATTTTGTAATTATCTATGTTGCGATATTTAATTTGATAAAAGATATCAATAAGTTAGAGTAACTAGTTTTTATCTAATTCTTAAGTAACCAGCCAAAAATACTACCTCTTGTTTCATTTAATTAAAAATTAAACAAAAACATATTGAAAAGTATATTCCTTTTTTTTTCCCGAAGTCTCAAAGGAGTGATATCATTATATTATGTTTAATATTGTATATACTCCATTTTAACAAAAAATAGAGTGTAAATAACGTTACCTCTCTTAAAAGTACTATTTTGCTGAGCGCTCTAATGTTGTCGCAATGGAGAAAAGATCATGTCAACTATGAACCGACTCCAGTTTGAGTCGGCTTGACGCAAATAAATTTTGATTTAACCCCTCCCCACTCAAATATATACATATATATATATACATATATATATATATATATTTATATATATATATATATATATAAAACTAATTTTCTATTCTTATTTATATTATTCAATTTATAGAATAAAAGATAAAAGTATTTTGAATTTCAATAATAATAAATAATAAAAAAAGAGTAAACATAATCAATTAATTATAGTGAGCTAGTGGCATATAACCTCCCGTGGTTTGTCAAATAGGCAAATTACCCCATGTGATTTGAAAATATACATTTTACCCCTACGTGGTTTATAAAATAGGCAATTTTTACCCCCTATAATTTGAAAATATGCATTTTACACCATGTGGTTTGTGAAAATAGGCATTCCACCCCCTTATAGTTTGTGAATAGGTGTGAAATGCACCCTACACACATAGGGATAAATTGCCTATTTTGTAAACCACGGGGGTAACCTATTTTTACGAATCAGAAGGGGGTACAATGCATATTTTCAAACCATGGGGGTAAACTGCCTATTTTGTTTATGAATGGGTAAAATGTCTATTTTCAAACAACAGGGGGTAATTCATCTATTTGGAAAACCATAAGAGGGTAATCTCCCAAAAACCTAATTATAGTGCTTGAATGCAAAACATGAACTAAAACGTAGTAAACTTACGGCGAGGCCCACAGCTCCCAAACCAAACACAGCGACACTTGACCCGGCTTGTACGTTAGCGGTATTCCACACCGCTCCGAGCCCTACACCGTTTACTAAATTCATTAAATTTCATCCGATTCGTAGAAACACCCTTACAATCAAAGTTGTATATAATAGACAAAAGTTAGCCTATCATTTCTCGAACTACATACATAGCGGGGAGCTTATACTATATATAGCTACTATAGATAGGCCCAAGAGACCATGACAACTACTTATAGGACAAATTGGCATCCACGCGGAGCTGAATCGGGCAATTGTCCCGACTTCTACGAAATGAATCACAAAGTCTATTTCGGTGGGAATTTCTTTCCTTCCGAGACGAGTTTTACTCAAAGTTAGCGCAGTTTTCATCCAAAGAAATATTGTAAGAGAATATCCAAAGAAATATTGTAAGAGAATAACTGCTTGGCAAGTCAAGTAGTAGGTGTGAACCAGGGTTATATTACATGGACGCCCAACCCAACTCGGGTATTCGTTTTATTAAATGTGGGTGGGTGGTCCTCGGTTTATTATAAAGTCGAATCAAATTGGGATTTGATTGTCTCCATTTACATAGGACACGAATATTTTCTGACGAAATTTTATATTTTTTAGAAATTAAATATACCAATTTGGATTTATTCGATGAAGGCAACAATCATTGTATTAAAATTAAAATATATAGATTATCGGGTGGTATAGGTTGAGAGCGGCCTCACTGCTACATATATATATATATATATATATATATATATATATATAACAACCATATTTATTTTATCTCTTAAGTTTTGACTATTCAATACTGTATTATATATTTAAAATATTACGAAAGGATTATTAGATCTTTGAAAAAAATAAAATATATAGATTATCGGGTGGTATAGGATTATCATATCTGTGAAAAAAATAAAAAATAATCATCGAAGTAACATTTTTCAAATTACAAAACAATCCCATGGTTTTTCCTTCTATTCGAAAGTATCAAACATGATAATTGACTGTTTCCAAAAAAAAAAAAATGATGGTTTTTTTCGAAAAGAATATTTAAAAATATTAAAGTGTGACTCTATATTTTTTATTTCAAATTCACTTTTTTTTTGTTAGAAAGATTTCAAATCCAATGTTGTAAAATCCCACCCGCATGCTTAAAATAAAAAAATAAAAAAAATTGAGATAATCAGTACCGGTAGAAACACCGCAACTGAGAAGTGTCATTTTGGGGAGTGGAGCTCTCGAGTCAATCTTGACGCAACAAGCTGAATCCAGCACTGTATACTCCGTGAATGTGGAAGTATTCAGGAAATGGTAGATGGGTTCTCCATCTTTGGTCCTGAATCGACACTTCCCGTCGCCGCTCATCGTGCTCTTAAACGGATTTACCCGATATGTCTCGCACAGATTGGTCTTCTCCGACTTGCAGTAGGCGCATTCGCCGCACTCTCCGTTGAAGATGGGAACCACCTGGTCCCCTATTTCTAAGTCAGTCACCCCTTCTCCCACGCTTTCCACCACACTTGATTGCACCATAAAAAAAAACAAAAAAAACTTTATGATAAAGTTTTTTGTCAAACACTTTTCGTCCATATTACTTGGATATAAAACTATTTTGATCTTTTTATTTGTAATGTATCAAAATACTTTTTTTTTCGTACTTATACTTCGAAAGAAATCATATATAATATATATCTAACTTACCCAGAGGCTTCATGCCCAAAAATTCGAGGGTACACCCGCTGAGCCTCATTCTTGAACACAAAATTAATCAACTTAGTTTCAAGAAAATTGAAGCACAAAATCACATAAAACACTGAGATGTGTGTGTGTGTGTTGAATTTGTATTTACCTCTCCTTGCCAAGCACTGAGATCCGTGTGGCAAATTGAAGTGAAAAGAATACGGATTCGGACCTCCTTACTCCGAGGAGGATCCACCAGAATCTCCTCCACAACCAGCGGTTGCCCCGCTGCGTAGGCCACCGCAGCTGCAATTATTCCGCAAAAGTCAACTTAACAGGATAACACTACATCATCGATTACATGACCAACCTACCAAATTTATGCGTAAAAATTGCTTTGGTCCCTTGAAACTTTAAAATTTATTCTTCTTGTGGGCATTCCAAAGTCAGTTTTTTAGCAAAATAACCAGTAGCACTAACCGCCATTTTCAAACTACGATACTGTAAACTGGAAAATTTTCAAAGTTCTCGTACAAAAGATATTTGGTAGTCTAATTAATCAAAATTTGATCTTTTATTCATGTTTTTTTTTTTTAACTTTCAATCCGCTTCTCGCAGGAATGCATAACTATAAATCCACGGTGTCCGATATAATCAGACTAAAATTCCAATAAAAAACAATTTTATTCTACTTTAACCAAATTTTGACTAATTATAAAACCAAAAATCTATGTTTTTCGACTTATTAAATGCAATGCGTACCTTTGCATGTGATAACTTTTCCGATGGTGTCGTTTGAAATGGTATGATGGTAAGACGTGTAATTTTCCATACTACCCATTGATCTGGCAATTACTCTGTTATATGTGTGTGTATATATGTATATATATACTTGAAGTTACACAATGAATGAGGCTACACCGACACAACCATATAAATGCGTTGAATGGTAAAGAGATTTGCAGTTTTCCCCCTAAATTCTATATATTTCCAGTTAGCTCCTTAGCTTCATTATTTGTATTAATTTATCTCAAACGGATGTTGTCAACTGACAAATAATCAATTGGGTATGAATAAGGACGGTTTGCTGGGTCAATAATGGCCGGAATAAGGATTGGAAGATGTGTTTATATCATATTCTATTTATTAAAAATAAATGTATTTTAAATTACCCATAGTTTTTAAATCCCTAATCCATTATCGTCTAATTTTCCTCACGTACAATTTTAAGGTGGCATGATAACACTTATTTTATGAGAAAAATGTATTTTTTTGTCCTTTATATTTTGTTAGCCATCATTTTTGATCCGCATAGTTCAAATCTGTGATTTTGGTCATTTATGTTTATTGTGTCAGTGATTTCGACCATTTATCTTTTATCACTGCAATTTTAGTCCTTTAATTATCAGAATCCTTAATTTTAGTCTTTATGTTTTATTACGGTGCAAATTTAGTCCTTTATTTATAAGTTGAAAGTATGACCCTTTTATGATTTGTAATTTTTTTTATAAAAAGTAAGAAAATAAAAATAATATAAATTGATTTTAAAAATTTTAAAAAATAAAAAGCAAATAATTATTCTCGTAGAAATTAAATTATGTTTGAAAGGGTTAAATATTTTTTTACTGATTATTTAAATTAAATATATAATATAATAATATAGTAATTTGGGAAATTTTTAAAAGTTCAATCATAAACTAACAATTATATTTGCATATATGAAATTGAGAAAAATATTTGTTGTGAGAAAATAGAAAACCGTGTTGGGTTTTCTTATTTTTTGGTTCAACTAAAATTGTGGATTCTGATAATAAAATGACTAGAATTACAGTTATAAAAGATAAAAGACCAAAATCGCTGAAACAAGAAACATGGAGGACCAAACTTGCATATTTGAAACCATGATGACCAAAAATACTGACTAACGAAACATAAAAGACCAAAAATGCATTTTCCTCTTATTTTATTGAATTGAAAATTAAAGCAGTGCATACATGGGGGACTAAACCAAAACCTACATGTATCATAAAACATAAGTTGTGTTAAAAAGCACTACATCCCGAGAACCATCAAATAAACCTAAATTCAAAGATTTATACACGCGCATTATGTATGTCTATATATATGTATGCGTATCGGGGACAAGATTGTAAATTAAACCAGATCAAGTTATTATATTAATCACGTTGTAATGGTGATTTTGACTGAATTTTAAATTTTGTTTAAAACATTAATTAATATAATTGTGTTGATTAACTTGTTTTTATATTGACCTATTCAAATTGTAACTAGATTAATTTGACAAATGTAACGATACTGTAAATTTGAAAAGTAATAGAAAGTCTAGTTAGAGACACACGACGATTACAATATTACATATGCTATCGATGTGAGAAATCAGTATCTATTTTACCAATTGTTGGATTACTTAATGGGCTTAATTAAAATGGGTTCAAAACTTTTTATCAGTCGCATCTTCAAAATTTAGTAGTCTATCCGCATGCACTGATAGATTTATATTATATTTAATCAAAAATATAGTCATAAAACATCACAAATACACAATAATTTTAAGTCTCACATTCAAAATCTACAAAAAAATTCATTTCTCATTGAAGAACTTTTTTGTCAATTTCAATTTCCTGAGTTATTACTCATCCCAACCAACCCAAGTAGAATATTTCCAAGATTTTAGTAAGTCGGTGCATGTGAATTACATGCACCGCTGAGTCTATCGGCGCATGTAAATATATGCATCGATAGACTCATATCGTAGTTAACCAAATATATAGTCATAAAACATCTAAAATACACTGTAATTTTGAGTTTCACATTCAAAATCTTAAAAAAAAAAAAAAAAATCATTTCCAAAATTTTTCCAGTTTGTTTTTTCGTATTTTTCCCAACATAAATCCATATTCCCCTCATATCCGTGAACATGCATCGGCCGATTACATTGTATCCTTTTGATTGATATTAGGGCTTCAATTGATGTATTATGTTCATTCTATTTCTAATGACTTATACACTTGAATTATCTTTCAAAATCGTAAAATCCTGTTAGACCTTGTCTGTCTAGTCAAACAATAACTCGTCAATGTACTGTTGAGCATAGAAATATAATCATGTTCTCCTTTTTATATCAATCCATTACAGGTGCGATTGAATAAACTGCTGGCGCCTGATAACTGGTGCCATTGAACAAACTGCTATAGTTGTTCCGAAATTCGTGTATCCGATATTTCAAAGGAAATGACAAAAAAATGAATTACTAACAATCAAAATATGGTGCAGGTGTATCACATGCATCGCTAAACACTGACTTTCCAAAGGTTATAATGACTTATTGGCTTTCTGCAGCTTGGTTGTTTTCTGGCCTTCCTAGCAACCATTCTGAATGAGATACTGCTGGTGATACTTTAGTTGGTACATTGCTGACGATCACTTAGTTGACCTCTGGTTTTATGTTATGTGGGTTACTTGACTGATCTTTATATATTTAGCGAAATAGATTTGTTCAACTCCATCTGTCAGTGGACTAGACCATTCTTGTTTGAGTTCAACGAGCCACTTTGTTGTCCTGGCATTGATTAGTATTGTTAACCTTTATTTAGATTCAGGTCAGCTAGCCTAGAGCAGTTGATTAGTGTTGCTAATCATTTTGCTAGTATGTCTCTTCCGGATTGAACTTCAATAACTCTACTTATACTTTTTAGTGATTGAAAACTTAGATGCATACCAAATAGATTTATTAGTAACATAGAGACCAAGTTTTGTTAAAATCAAAATTTAGGTTAGTGTGGTTTTCCAAAACCCAACATATGTCCCCATGTATACAACAAAACTTTTTGCACTACACAAATATAGCTTTACAAAATTTATTTTTTTAACAAAAATGGCCTAAGGACTCTCCATTAAAAAAATAAACAGAACGGATATGTGTTGTGTACATGGGGACATGTGCCGGCATGGACAGCTTTGTTCTTTAAAGGACATGTGCACGACACATATGCATTCTGCTTAAAATACAGAAAAAGTGGTATTGAGACAATTTTAAGTTTGAAACAATTTTTGTGGTCCTATATTCGTCATAACAATTTCTATATGATTATTTTAGTTAAAAAAATAATTTGTATAAGAATATATTTGATTACTCTGTTACTGTTAAGTTTGAGATTACTATTATAAATTATATTAGTTAGTAGGGCCGTTTTTTTTCATTTGCCCTTTTAATTAATTGACAATCGGTTAAAAAAAATTGTCATTGAAATAATTTCAAAAGCTCAAAAACATATTATGTATATGTCGAGTCCCGAAAACCAGAATAATCATAGTCTGATGATTACAAAATTTGGTATTGGGTTACCAATATATTTTATCAAGCATAGTTCTTAAAATGTGATTTGGAGCTTGATGATTGCAAAGTTGAAGTGTCTGCAAGGAACAGCCGAGTCGGAAGGAATCAGCCGCGAGTGAAATCAGAACACCTCTGTTATTTTGGTCATATCTCTCAGCTCAATTGTTGAGATCGAGTGATTCTTGACTCTATGGAAAGTTAAGGGATAGAGCTTCAACTTTCTTGTTCATCATTTTGCCCAAAAGTCAATCAAGAAAGCCAAAAGTCAATCAAGAAAGAGCTACAAGCAAGAGGGCAGAATAGTTAAGTAAGCAACAGAGTTGAACCAATCAAACCAATTGGGTAGCCAACAAATATAAACAACTAGATCAGCTAAGTGCTCGACAAAGATGAACAGATCAGGTTAGCTGGGTAATCAATAATGTAAACAGAATATACAAGTTGAGTATTCAAAGATTAACGGACTAGACCAACTGAGTAACCAACACTGAACAGAGAATAGACATGTTGAGTTGTCAATAAAGTTTATCAGACAAGACCAACTGACTGACAAGCATAGTTGATCCAACCAGACTAGCATACCAGCAGAGTTATGACAACGTCGACCAGTGAGGTCAAAGATCAGCTCAGTTGCAGAAGATGACCATCAAACCTGACCGTTGGAATGTTAGAAATTGTACAAGACCTTTTCCGACTGGCAGATTCATGTATTTAACATACATATCATTATCGAATGCATAAATACAATACTTCAAATTTCAAATCAAATAATCCACATAGAATAATCAAAGATTACACAATCCCAACACACAATCGACTGATCAATAAAAGAATCAAATGGATTAAACGATGTGGAAATTAAAAGAAGATCTTGTCGGGTTCTCCGAGCTTGACTAATCTTGATGTTAAAATAACTTGTTATTTGTGTCGCTAATATTTCTAATCAAGAGTGCAACAAAGTTGTTGATCGCCAAAGAAGAATAATTTAACGCAGCAAAGTCAGACCAGCTAAAGTAATCCTGATCAACCGAGTCAATGGAAACCAGACGAACGGGAATTAAGTACTGACAAACCGAGAAGGCTGAGGACAACCGAACTTATCAAATCGGGACAGCTGAACACAGACAAGTTGTGTGATTAGCGGAAGTGATCACACCAAACCATATTAAGTGATCAACAAAATTGAGCAATCCGGACCAGCTGAGGGACTAATAGAGCTTAACCAGAGAGGCCAGTAGACTAACGAGCGGAGCTGAAGAGCTGAGTATGCAAGCAAGCTTATGCAATTAGCAAGCAGAGCTAAACATACATAAACCATCTAGGTCATCAACAAACCTGAACAGACATACCAGCTATATAGCAAGACAGCTAAATAGAAAAGACGTAAGTGAATAGATATAAATCATCTGGGCCATCAATAGAGCTGGACAGACATGTCATCTAGATAGCAAGATAGCTAAACATACAATATTAGTTGAGTCAACAATGCTGAACATGGATTAGGCCAACTGACCAAGATCAACGTACTGACCAACAAGGTCACCGAACAACTGAGTTGTAGAAGAAAACTGACAAAATAAATATGACCTGTGGGAAAGTCAAAGACCATACAAGAAGAATTAAATATCGTATAGATACTTTCCAACTAGTATATTAATGTATCTAATATACATATCTGTGAAAAAGGCAATAAATAAACACTTAAAGATCAAATATCGGTGAAAAATCGATCAACAAACACTTCATATTCATAAAGATAGATAAATGAGGATCTTCAAAGGCTAGAGCATATCCAAGTCATTAGGCACCTCTTACGAGTCTATATCTGGTCAGTTATAGTATTATTGTATCGAGTCATTTACTCAATCATTTATGAGCGTAATTAGAAGAATGATTTGATTGTAACTGTCACTCTGTTAGATACGTTGTATGCACAGATTGAGAGATAAGTGATTGTTTGCTAAGAGTTTCAGCTGCATGGGGAATGCACATCTAAAGCGATTATGTACAAGGATAGAATATAGATCAAAGACTAGAGTGATCCTTCCTATTTTGGGGAGAAATGGAAGGTTACACCACCTTCGAATTTTCATAAACAAAATCTTGTGTTCTTGACTTTCTGCATTATTTTTTACCTGCATATTTTTAAATGATTTTACAAATGCATAACCAGTTACAGAGCATGTTAGTTTGAATATCTTACATGCGGTTTTAGAACCGAACTAGATCTAATTTCTCGTTGCTCAGTTCCAATGGAACACTTCAAGAACACGGGATGTTGCAGCTCGAGGTTTCAGGTTAACAGCTGAGCACCCTCGATGTTTTGTCTATCTATGCTATGTATCATTGTTCACTCTCCCCTTCGATCCTGTCAGATTTGCTGAAATGGGAGCAAGCCTAGATAAAAAAAAACATCTAATACCAAGCTAAACCATATCAACTTCAAGGATCAGTTGTGTTGATTCATTCACTCAATCCTTTGTATTGTGACATTGTATAGAAGAGTGGATCATTATTTGTAGCTGTCAGACTTGATGTCTAAATAGAAGATGAGTGAGCCGTAAGCTTGGATGTGAGGCTTGTTATCCCAGGTGTAGTTGAGTGTTTAGGTACTAAGGAGTTTCAAACTGAGTAAGTTTAGACCCAGATGAAGTGAGTTGTAAAAGGGAGTTGTACTAACCAAAGTTTATAGTGGAATCCTTCCAGTAATGAAAGAATATGAGATGTAGAATGATTCAAGCACCTTCGAACTTTCAGAAATAAATTTGTGCCATTTATACTGCACTGATTTACAGCATAACTTTCAAAATGATTTTAAAAATATTTAAAAAGTTTGTGAACATGCTATTTCGAGCTTTTTCCGCTCGCTTCAGTAACCGAACTCATTTAATCTCTCTATATTCAGGACATTTCAAGAACAAAGCTATTACAGCTCAGTTCAACTGACTCTCCCACCGTTCTTGTCAGTATATATGTCGCTTGTGTCTATTATATTAGTTATTTTTATAGGCCAACCATTAGTATTATAAGAAGAAAAATAGTTCGTTCGAATTTGTTACTGATTTTTTTTTTTTTTAGCATAATTTGTTACTGATTTATGCGTATGGAAACTAGGGCTCATTCTCTTAAGTCAAAACCAAGCCTTGAGATCACTTGATGGATAACATAGGATTTTGACTATTGCATATTTTTTCAAATTTAGATGCACAAAATCTATATATCTTTCAGTACGAAGACGAAATTTAAATAAAAAATCCAAATCTTCTAATAAATTAACTGAATTCAATTTATCAGTTGAACTGAGTACCAAAAGTGGGCGGAATGCTGCTGCTAACATTAGGGGATGAGTAATGTACATAAACTTAACAATTGTCACATTTTTTTGAAATGTTGTACTGTTTGAATTCAAGATTTCAACTGAAGCATTTATTGCCAGGTCTTAAATAGTATATTAATTAATTTGTGACCGAAATTCACGGGTATAGCATTTTACATAATAATAATGATATAATAATAATAGAGAGAATGAAAAGAACACAATGAAACTGGAATTCAGATATTCATAACCATTTCAACATGTTCTGCTACAACCAGTTCATGTTACAACTCAAAATGGTGGTACAGAATCGCGCACTACTTCGCTACACGAAGCTACTAGAACGCGATGGGCGTGCATGAAATACGACGAGCTTACATAAACAAACTAAACAAAGAAGCAGAAAACAAATTAGTTCAGTAGACTGAGTGAATGGACCAAATTTAAGAGCAACAAAAAGGGAAACAAAGTGGTGCATTTGTTGCTCATCTCTTCCTCAACTCTAACTCTTTAATTGGTAACCAACAATTAATACCAAAGAGCTGTCACCCAATGAAATTTAGTGCATGACTGTCATCTTCCCCGTAAGAACTTTTACTGCTATTAGTATTATATCCATGTAGTGATGTTGTAAGACCCCAGGTGGCACTAGCATTTCCAAGGCATAAAACTTCACCTAATGGTCCACCAGGTGGTGAGTTAACCCAAGAAACTGGATTTATCCGTTGGGATTTCAGAATCCCATCTCTATCTCTTTCAGAATCAATCATTTCCATCCCAAAATGACTGTTTTTATCAGATTCATCAATCTCATTTAAACAACCAGACATTGATAGTGTGAGAGAGGAGGGGGTTGGGGGCTTCTCTTTTTCGAAAGTATCAATGAAATGTATGGTTGTCTGTGTCGTTCTATCTGAATTTGGAGACATATTTCCTTGTAAAGATGGGATTTTGGAGTCAAGATTTGAAATGCAGAACTGCCCATTACCCAATTCGTGATGATTTTCCAATCTTTTGGGGCTAAAAGGATTCAAGTTCATTTCGTGTTTTCCTTGTACTTGAAATGCAGATACGTTATTCTTGTTGTGGCTTTTGTTGCTGCTGCTGCTGTTGCCGCCGTCCGTAAACCATTCAGCATACCTTTGATAAATATCAAGAAACAAAAAACTCACACGCCTTCAATAATATTAAGAAACACAAAATTCACGCACTGAACAAAAAACAATAATGTTAGTATAAAACTGTTAATGCTGTGCTATTGTTCAACAATGCTTATGAACTCGAGTATATAGAATGAATAGTTTTTCATAACGACCGATATGCATTTCCTTTTCTATTTCGTTAAAACTGTATGGAGTGCTTATTTCTAAATCTTGTTATTCAATAACAAACCAACATAAATCCGAGGATGCTAAAGACCAAGTGCACATACTATTACTGATTCAAAGATTAATAAATAAGACATTTGTTTCAATCAAGAAATAAAAAAAGGCATTTGTATTTATGTGCAGGCCAACAAAAGGTCAGAGGACCAGGCCCACAAGCCACAACATGTACCGTCTATCAAGCTCAGGATAAGAACAGAAAATGAATATAATAATACTAGGAAAGCAAAGTGTCACAAAGTTAACATAAACATTTAAGTCCTAAGATTCTGATAAAAAAATCTTGAAAAATCTCAGTTACCTTGTCTGCTCATATGGTGTAGCAGACACCATTTTTGGAAATTGAGAAGCTGGGCTATGAAGGGACTGAGAAAAACTAGCGTTGGTGGAATTGTTGGATGACCCTTCCACAGGCTTTCTTGAACGAGGTCTAGTTTTGTGAGAATGGCGTTCACAGTATTTGTGATCAGGGGCCACATCTCTGGAGCACCTCCATTTTTTCCCATCTGTTCTTTTGCACCTCCATGGCTCTGGATCCCACCTATTTGATGAACATCTTGATTCCGAACCAGCAGTTGCTGATACATACAGAAACAAACGAACACAGGATAACAAGATTTAAGATTTAAGAACATAAGGATCATGATCCCTTTTCAGCATTAAAAATGTAGGGCTAAAAATGGTGAAGAAAAAGAGAGAAAAAGTTGAAAGAATTAATGGGACTTGTGAAAAGGAGAGTTTACTGTAAGATTGCGGGACAGGAGGAAGAGATGAAACTGGTAGGATTAGTTGAGGAGGAACAGGAATAGAGGCCATCATGTACTTGTGTATCATTATCTGTCTTTCAAGTTCTTGCCACTGTGAGGCTGTGAAAAGGGATTTTCCGGCCATTTCTCCCCCTGCAAACAGACAAATTTATAAATTATAACCAAACAACAATAAAATCAAAATCTCAGATACTTTTACTTTACAAGCAAATGAAACCACATCAAACAGCAATCCTAGCTATTACTACAGGAGTAGAGAAAAAGTTCTAAAAACACTATTTTGACTCAATATCAGTACACATATATCAGTACCAAACGCCACTTTGTTACCTGAAGAGTTAAAGAAAATGGGCCCAGCAGCACCAGTACCGCCGCCGCCGCCGCCGCCAACTCCATCAGCTCCACAAGAATACTCAAACTGATACTGATAAAATGGCAAGGACATGGGCTTCTTACACATATTAGAAGATTCAATCTGCATCTTCAAACCCAACCCCACATCACAATCTAATAATGATGACGCCTGATTTTTCTGTTTTCCGTTCTCCATCATTCCCACTCTTAATCTTTAGCATAAATAAACAAAACTTTCGAAAAAAAGTGGGAGCTTAAAAAAGTTGTCCTGGTTTATGAAATCTGGAACTTGAAAAGTTTCGGCTTTTCCTCTCTCTTTCTGTGTTACAGATTAGAGTTGGGGAATGTTTTCATTTGGTGAACGCCTCTCTAAACTTTGGGTGTTAGTATGGGTATATGGTTCCTATGCCTCCGACATGCCGCAAATACTTGTTTGTTATTAGGCATCTTTATCCTCATAATTGCATATCAAATTTAAAAATTGGTTATATTATTACATTAATAATTTTTAAAATTACTATATTCAATAATTTTAAATCATCTTTATCCATACAATTCACTTTAATTTCAATAAACGCGATCCACTAAATTTTATGTTATTTTATATCTATATTTTAATATATTCTATTCATATTTGTAATAAACTTTTAATGTTTTAGGCTAATTTATAATATAACTTATGTTACTTGATTCTATTATTTATAAAATTAATTAAAGTTATCTAAACATTATAAAATATTAAACTTAAAAATTATATTTCCGTATTATTTAAGTATACTATAAATTATTTTTTCCTAATTCTATTTCGCATTTAAAAATTTCCTATGAAATTTTATAAATTTATGTGCATTATTTATAGTATTCTTCATATTTATATTTAATTAAAAAATATAATAATTATATAACTATAATAATAATAGTATTATTTAATTATAATATTTATATAATTTGATTTATAAATATTAATTTATATATAATAGTTATATAATAATGATTATATATATTATATTTATATATAATAATTATAAATATAATATTTTTAAATCAATTTAAAATTTAGTAAAAAAATTAAAAAAAAGTAAGAAATTGAACTTGCAATGCCATGTGGCAATGCAAGTGAAATTGCAACAAATGAAAGCTTTCAAATTTGAAATGCACTCTTTTAACCATGCAGTTTCACTTGCAATTGTACAGCAATTTGCAATTCGGATAAAGATGTCATTCTTATTATTCTTATTATTATGTTTTCAGATATGACACGATGGAAGACGCCTGTATATTTTTATATTTTATATAAATATTATACATGTATTATATTATAAAATACTAAAATTTATATTTTTTAAATTCAAAAAAACCATGTAAAAACAACAAAATATTCTCACCAAATTCAAGAAGCATATAAATAAATCATGTCATTTGAATCATCATAATATCATTCATACTAAAACTAAATACATATTACCCCAAATTACAATAAAGTTTAACAAACCTGTCCAAATAAAAGATATCATCAAAAATATTCTTACCGAATTCAAAAAGTATATAAAGAAATGCATGACACTAAATAAACGTAATATCACTCATACTAACATCAAATGTATATTACATCAATTAATATAAAGTTTAACTAACACGTCTAAATTTTATTTTAGCCAAAAAAAATTAAATTGTACAATTAACCACAAAAAACTCCTTTATGTGTCGGACACACATCGGCCTTGTACGACATGAGTGTCCATTTTTTTAGGGGGGTGTCCGATTTTATTTTTTTAAAAAATTTAATGACACATCATATGGGGATATACCCTAAAAATGTTTGACATTGCATTGAGTGATTTTTATGAGTATCCATGCATTATATTCTTATACTATATAGTAAATTTGGGTCAGAATTTTGTATCTCAAACATCATTATAAATATTAAAACTTTGGGACTTCAAATTGAGATGTCCAAAATAACATCAAACTCAATTTAAAATAAGAATATCAAATGGTCATTTCAAAAAGTAATATCTCACAAACTTTAAATCTTTAAAAAAAATTACAAGTACAGAATCTCATTTTTTTTAAGAAGTTCTTTCTGTCACACATTTATGCGTACATTGGATCACTCAAAATTATTTATAGAAATACTAAACTTTTATTTTAATAATATCTTTTATTTGATGTTTTCACATATACATAGGATATGATTTATGAGCAAAATTGCTTGTATTTTTTCACAAATTAAGATTTTGGAGGTTGGATTCTTAATAAAAATATATATAATTTCATATCAAGTGTTTGGGACAACAATTGTCCATGGTGAGAAATCGATTGAAACATTACACCGACAAATGAATTTGATTGTGTTGGTGGAAGAATCGTTACATCGAAGCTTCGAATGGATGAAGGCTATCAAATGATATATAATGGGCCGAATCTTGGTTTTTGTATATGAAATGGAAGAATTGGTGTGAATTGATTTCATTTTGATGATAAAATCGAATATTCATTTATATTTACAATCCTAGATTAATTAGTTATCCCTATTATTCACATTGTTTACTTAGCATGGACTAATTATTAATAATTATGGGCATAATAAAAGTTATTGTTTAATGTGATTAATAGTCTCTAGTTATAGATGGTTTTATAATCATGAGATGTGGGAATAAAATTACTTATTTGCCCTTGTGGTATCTTATTTTTAATTTATGTTAATATTTAAAATTTAATAAAAATATTTAAAAAATCTTTATTTTTTGAATTTTAAAAAATTATATTAATATATTGTTGGATTATGAGAACCCTATAATCCGAATTTTAATGTTTTTCTTGTTCATATTATTACTAATAGATCTATCGAGCGTGCAATTAACAGAGCTTCAACGGAGTTGATAAAAGACTCATTCCTGAGAAGACAAGTTAGCAAAGTGATCAGCAATACTGACTTGTATTTTCTGTCAATTGACATGAGTCCAGCTAAAAACGGACATAACCATTCTCTATATCCAACGGAAGCATAACCAATCTACGCCATGGCAATAAAGAGGACATCCGAGCTTGAAGGAAAAGCTAGTTAACAGACCAGTAGAGTCGAAATCAACCAACCTTGCTGAATTGAAAAAATCAGTTGAGAATTCAAGTCAACTGATATAGACGAAGACCAACTGAGTCAACCTAACTGAAAAGATCAGACCATCAGAGTGTTCAACTCAACTGAACGAGCAGACGAGCGAAGTCGTCAACAACGAAGCAGCAGATCCAACTAGTCAAATATGAATGTTCTAGAAGGCATAATAAAGCATAGAAATGTTAGAATCGTACAAATACTCTCCAAGGGACATATTTATATGCCTAACATACAAATAGTTCAAGGCCATAAATCTACACTCGAAGATTAATGAAAAAAAGGAAAAGGCAATCCAACTCACAACTCATCATAAAAACATTCTTAGAGTTATTGATCCCATATGGGAGTTTATACGAATATATCAACTTAGTTAAGAACATTACCCACACACATAAGCACCATCGTTGAATAGTATATATTATCATGTATAGGATCAACTGTGCACCACAAACACTCAGTCCTCGTGAAGTGAGCTTTCTTGTACAAGAGTGATTTGTGTAACTGTTCACACTTGTGTCTGAATAGATTAATAGTCTGAATAGATTAATAGATAAGATGAGTTATACTATTGTTGAGCAGTGAAGTTGCTAGGAGTTTCAGCTAGGTAGGACTTAACTTAAGTAGGTTGGTACAAGTGGTTGTACTAATCAAAGTCTTCTAGTATATCCTTTCATTTGGTGGAAGCATGAGAGTCGTCGAAGGACCGAGTCTTCAAACTTTCATAAACAAATGTGTTCATATTTACGTATGTTTGTTTATCTTTGCATTTGATTTGATTGCTTTGATTAATCAGTCAAGAGCATATTCATCGCTGATCTGCTGATCTGCTGATCTGTTTTAATAGTTTTAAACTTGTAGCGAAGAAAAGAGATGGAAAGTTCAGAATAGTTTTTGTTTCAATCCAAGTTATTTTACATCAAAAAGTGGGAGATTGTTTGGTCGTGAGAATCCTACTAATCCGAATTTTAATGATAAAAGACTCATTCCTGATAAGACAAGCTACCGAAGAGATCAGCAACACTGATCACATATTTCAGCCAATTGACCTGCACTTGATGATTGGTAGAACCAGTCTCTATATCCAGTTTAGACTTGGCAGAACTAATCTACGTCAATGCAACAAAGAGCAGATTAGTCCCCCTCGGGCATAGCTGAGATGTGTAAGTGCAACGTACTTGGGTCAAAATGTCATAAGTTCAATTCCTGCATCTGTCTCTCTCAGTTTGAGCCTGTCGTACCGGGTTTGCCTAGTGCGGTTTACCTTGCTGGCGTGGTTTGCAGGCTATTGTATCAGTTTGAGGGTTTATCCAGTACACACTCTAATAGTAGTGGCTACAAGCTCCCATGTTATCAAAAAAAAAAAAAAACAAAGAGTAGATTAATTTGAGTTACTTATGTTTGGTTTCTTAAACAAATTATTATAGTTGATTTGAATTACAAAGGCATTTATAACAAAAAAAAATAGAAATAAAACAATATAAATATTAATATGAGATGGGAATAAGATAGATATCACAAATGGCCACCGGGGAGCATGGTGGGGCTTCTTATGATTGGAAAACATCGCAAAATAAAAACATAATAAACTTCAATGGATCTTCAACGGAGAACAATAGCAACTTAGGAAACGATAGATTTTTTAGGTGGGTCTTTGCTAAAGTAGGTTTATAATAAGTCAAACTTGTGAATGTGGGAATCGGTACACCTTTTTATAAAAGATTTTGTATTCAATTGACGATAGTTTTATTTTAACTCTTATTATATGAAGAATACACATTCTTTTGAATGGATAAAAGACCCTAGCATTGCATATAAGTCATTTGAAAATATATATTTTTTCTTTTTTTAAAAAATTTAAAGGAGGGATGATGACTCGAACCAGAGACCTCTTACATTTTAGGAAATAGATGACAACCACTATGCCAAATCATTGTTATCTAATTCATTTGAAAATATGGTTGCATTAAGTTTTTATTTATTTTTTATTGTGGGGAGGGGGCAAAGATTTTAATCAGCAACCACGGGACGCAAACTCGAGTCCTCCTCAAAGGAAAGTCAGCTGTTACCAAATCGATTAGGCTGGAAGCTGGCTCCTTAAATAGCTACTTTCATATGATTGCAGAAATGTTAAAGATCATGAATATATTTATTTTTTCCATAGTTTTCAAAAAAGCCAATGTAGTAAATATGCTTTAGAAAAGGGTCACAAGTTGTGTTCAAATTTAATATAATTTTACCAAAAAAACAAAAAAACTGTTTTAATAGTTAAAATGTCCAATTCTTGAATATGATAATTTAATTTATTTTAAAAGGTAAATATATAATTCGAAAAAAATAAAAATTGAGTGAAAATGGAAAGTACAATGTAGTCACTCTTTGACTTACTTCTCCTTTTGTATTGTACCGTAAAAAGCAGAAAGGTCGCTCTCTATCCTCTGCACGCCTCCCTTTGTTATTTATTATTCCACGCATTGGGAGTCGTAATGGAAGGCTCGGGATATTCATCACGATTAAATCTTTCATGTTCCACAAGGTAGCGTCTCACGTCTAACCATCTAATATATGTTGTATTTTCAATGTTGGACGAGAATATATCATTAAGATTAGATCTATTTATAGGGTTATTTATTTAAATAACCTGAATAAAACAAATAATTACAAAAATAACCTGAAAAATGTCCAGTTGGTCACGATAACTCAGTTGGCGTGACCGAATAAAATATTGGTCACGCCAACTCAGTTGGCGTGACATTTGTTTTTACGGTCACGCCAACTGGGTTGGCGTGACAATTATTTCACGCCAACTGGAGCTGCAAGTTGGCGTGAATAATTATTGGTCACGCCAACTGAGTTGGCGTGACCAATTAATATCACAGGTCACGCCAACTGAGTTGGCGTGACAAATTAATGGTCACGCCAACTCAGTTGGCGTGACTTGGTGTTATAAAATTTTCGCGCACCCTTCTTCTTCGGCAACATCTTCGGCAATTATATTACAGTCTAAATTTTCTTCCTCACCAACCTCCAAGTTACAATCGTTTTTTTCTCATTTTGCTTCCAGGCACTTCATAGTTTCAGAATTTAGAGGTAAAAATAGTGTCGCCGCGTATTAATTTCTATTTAATTTATATTCTTCATGTTAATGTTTTAGATTTGGGCATGGTCCCGGCTCGAAAGTTTAGCTCCTCAACTAGGACGCCTGAGAATTGATATTGGGCCAATACCAATCGACGAGGACAATTACTTACCTGTTACTCCATATGGTGCAAGGTGATGTATTACAAATTATTTTGCAATGTATAATATCATATTTAATATTTTGTTATATAATTTATGTTTTTTTATGATGATTATGAGTACACAGGTAGACATGTAAAGTAAGATTTACAGAAACTGGCACACATTCATTACGAATTATTAGGGACATCCTTGACCAGCAGCCATTAAGCCAAGTAATTTTATTTTTTATATTCATGTATAAAACATAATAGTCTTTGAACATTATTTTAATGTAATACTATATTTGTAGTTTAATTGGCAGCCGTACCCTGATGATTATATTGAAGGACTGCATACTGAGTTATGGACATACAGCGGGCCACTGATTTTGTATGACATAGTTGAGAACTTGAGATGCATCGTCCTGAGCGGGTTTTTCGTCAATTCGGCATGGTACAAAACATCCCACCAGATCCACGGTCAGGGGATGATATATTACATGCAGTTAACCGCAGGGGTAAAACAAATAATGACTGGTCTGCACATCATAGGCGGTACATGACTATATGGGTTAATGCACATGCTCATACCGTGTACAGCCCGCGATATGAGTCAGCTGGACATGGTGTAATTGTCGGGTACAATGACTGGTATGGGCGAGTAACACGTAGATTCATTGGCCATCAACGACAATTTGTGGAGGCTGGTTATCAACATGGAGATGGCCCGGCATGGCAACATGTGGTATTTTGCTTTATTACATATGTATTACATATTTGAAAATTGTGTTTAGATTTAAGTACTTAATAAATGTTCACTCATTTCAGATTGATCAGCTGTCGCAATTAACAGTTACCTGCGACCGTAATATCGCTGAGGAACAATCCATAGGGGCGTACATGGATGCATTTAGTGATGTCAGAAATGTCATACAAAATGTGTTGCATGTCGCGCAGGAAAGACGCGATAGAAACTTTTCGCCCTACGAAGAGGGACATGCGACTCAGGGTGAACAAGTACAGCCGATGCATTTGAGTGATGAAGAACAAGTACAGTCGATGCATGCCGTTGTTGGAGATGCTGGCCCATCAAGCTATGTCCCGACATATATGCCAGGTCCCTCTTCGTCATATATGCCAGGTCCCTCTTCGTCATATGCCAGTGACATGTACGCAGATTATTATACTCCTGGACCACTGCATCGGTTGTATGACCAAACGCATTTCACGCCTCATCAACCCATGTACTCACAAGAACAAACCAGCCCAGATGTTAATATTAGATTCCCCGAGATATATGCATCGATGGCACCACAATTTGACGTGTCACCGGTTGTGTTTCCTAATTTGTCACCTGATGTTCAGCTGGACGATGTACCTGTAGTGCAAGATGACCAGGCCATTCAGGAAGGACGCGGTTAGAGACGGAAACAGCCACGTCGTTGTGGTACTGGAGGGGCATTATAGAGTTTTAGCCTTTATATATGTAGTCATGCTTGCCTATTGTGAATCTTAGTATTAAATGTAATGAATGTACTTCCATATGAATGTCTTATTTGATGTGTGACAATAACAATAACACAATAACAATAACACAATAACAATAACAATAACAATAACAATAACAATAACAATATCAAAAAACAATTACAACTTTATCGGTTTTGGGAACTCGATGCCATATGTCGTCTTGCCCGGGCTTCAGGCCAATCAATCTCATTTTGCATGCGTGTTGTTCGGTCTCGACCTCGTCTTCTTATAGTACGCAAGGTGGAATTGTGGTACAGTTCGAATGACGGGGTTTCCCAATACTGCTCTCCCCATAATGGCTCAAATTGACCTTGATATGTGCTCCAATATTCTTGCATATTATAATACTCCTTGACAAATGTTTTTGCGTTTATGCCATAAGCTCGACATACTTGTCACATGTGAGCAAGGAATCCCAAATTCTTTCCACTTCCCACAAGAACATTCCCTTTATTTGAGCTTCACAACATGAGTATTACCCCCACGTCCAACTTGCATCCTTGTGATAACTGAGGCTGTTAGATGCCTTCGATCAAACATCTGAACTTCATGTTGAATGGAGTGAAGATCAGCCCGAGCATATTTTTCAAAAGCATAATCCGGCCATTCTTGATTATTTTCGATCATTCTATCCGCTTTTTTCACCCGCTCCAAAAAATAATGCACACAATGATCGAATGTTAACTGTACAATGGCAGTGATTGGAAGGCGACGTGCACCTTTCATAACTCCATTTATGCACTCCGACATATTTGTTGTTAGGATACCACAACGCCATCCTTCATCATGAGCAAGTGTCCACTGAGACTTATCAATCCGATTCAGGTAATCAAAAGCCCTTGGTTCAATGGTTTTGATCTCTTCCATCGTACGCTCAAATTTTATCAGTTGATTTTCTGATCCAGCTTTCCAACACAAGTCTTTTAAGTGCACATTTTTGAAACAACTATTAAAGTTTGAGCAAAGATGCCTCAAACAAAATCGATGCACTCCACGGGGGGGTTTAAAGTCGGGGATACAGTCGGCTGCTGCAATAAGGCCCGGATGTCGATCAGAAATCAAACACACGCCGCCAGATTCTCCAATAATGTGTTTGCTAACCATCTCCAAGAACCCTTTCCATGACAAAAAGTTCTCTTCATCGACAATTGAAAATGTCAGCGGTAACACTTGATTATCCGCGTCCATGGAGACAGCAATCAACATCTTATGCTGATATTTTACATACAGATGTGTGCCATCCACTGTAATAACTTGACGACAGTGGCGGAAACCATCTATACACGGTTGGAAGGCCCAGAAAACATAACTCAAAGTTTTTTCTCTTGGTCTTGCATTATCAAGATGATCCCACTCCACGACTGTGCCTGGGTTCCATTTTTTCAAAGCTCCCATATAGAAAGGTAATTTGTTGACCGAGCTCTCCCAGGTTCCATACACGTTCCGTATTGCACGTTTCAAACTATGCCAGCCTTTTGCATATGATATTTCAAAGCCATACTTATCTTTCACTGTTTGAATCACATACTTGATTTCATAAGCTGGATCACGACGAACGATTCCCAAAACAAGCTAGCAATCTTATTCCAAGTTCGAATGATCAAGCGACAGCTCACTCAGCAGACAAGTGTGAGGACCACCATATTTGGTTATTTTGAATAACCCAACTTTTTTATCCAAACATGCACGCAGGTACCGTCTGCAAGGTATATCCTCTGTACCGTGTTTGCATATTACTTTCCACAATGTTTTTGTACTCTTAACAACATGGTACTCACGTTTTGCAACACGTACTGAATAATCCTTCACAGCTGCCTGCAGATGAAATTTATCTTTGAAGACCATGTTGCGATGGATTTCACCTTTGGAGTAATCATAAAAACTCCCCCAACGGCCTGTTGGATTGTCAATCGAATCTCCAAAAACTTCTGGATGTGTCATGGAAAAGAATGGGATTGTTGGATAAAGATTATGATCATTTGTCATGGTTGGTGCCCCCTCCTCTTTGTTTTCAACTGCTTCTGCCATCACACCAATATCAACTTCATCATCATCAGCATCAGTCTCATCATCAGATGGAATCCCCTCTGGTTCAGAATTAATTTGATCACCAAAATCAGCAAAACTGTCTGCTCGTGGCTCAGCGGCAACATTATCAACATCTACTGGATGATCATCTCGGTCTCTACCACTATATGAACCCTCAGCTTGATGTCGAGCAACAGACGTCTCTTGAATAACAGATGTCGTCAATCCTTCTGAAAAACTGCCACTCATTGGCATTTCTGGAATATAATCATAATTCCTTGGTTCTGCTTGAATATAAAATTCCAAGCAACTATGACCCTGTTCTGAATCAAGTAGCCATGCTAAATTGTAATCATCATCTATGGGTAAAATAGTCTGACGTAACCCCGAAAAATCTTTGAACATATGCCTAGCATATAATTTCAAAAGAAACTGGTTGCGATCGAACCCAGTGATATCATATATTTTATCTAATAATTGTAGAAAATTAATTGTACGCCGTATAGTTGTACCTCTTGATGGACCACGATCATATCGGACGAACTCAGAATCTTGTATAATATTACCCCCCCAATAAAATAAAACTTGAATAGACATATTTTGATAACTACAGAAAACTATTACTAGTAGCTAATAAAATCTTTTCTGATGTAGAAGATCAGCTAAAGCTGCAACTACAGAGCATAATCAGAATTTATCATATAATAAAAATATTAAAAGAGACTTGTGAATTGGTGAGAGAAATAAGAGGCGGAGGGTTTTATTTATAGCACATTTAGTGCCGCCAACTCAGTTGGCGGCACTATTATAATAATGTCACGCCAACTCAGTTGGCGTGACCCTATAAAACAAAGGTCTCGCCAACTGAGTTGGCGTGACTACTATTCAACGTTGGTCACGCCAACTGAGTTGGCGTGACCAATATTTTATTCGGTCACGCCAACTGAGTTGGCGTGACCAACTGGACACGCCAACCCAGTTGGTGGTTTATGTTACTTTTTAAATGTTTTCATTTTTCGGGTTATTTTTGTAATTGTTTTATTCAGGTTATTTAAATAAATAACCCCTATTTATAGGATAATTGGTATTACCTCGTAAGATAGCTAAGAACATTTCATCCATGACATGAGACCATTAACTGTTCAACCACATGGTATTTGATATTTTATGTATTAAATATTTATTGAATGTTTTTTTTTTTTGTAAGATGTGGTTATTTTTTATTATATATGATGTAATCCGAGGTCAATAGTCACCGGGTATCATTTAATTTTTAACAATAACTTAAATTTTTTTAAGATTTTTAATATTTGGAGATAGATTTTGACATATTGCTTGAATTATTTTCTAGAGTTTAATTAACTGAAAAAATATTGATTAATTTTTTAATGAAAATTACATTGAAATATTTATTTTGTTGCATAGAAATGAAGATACTTTCATAAAACCTAAACAAATAGAGCCCAAATCTTGCAATCATATGTATTTTCTTCGTTCGTAAACTTCTATTGCTCCTGCTACTTACTTAGCAGAGGTTTAAAATTTGGGTTTTAAAACACCATTTTTTTGACGCATGCCCTAGTAAACGTGTTTCTCAACACTATTTTTTTTCTTTAAAAAAGTACTTAATATCTTAGTAAACATAGACAAACTCACGTAATAAATAACATATTTTTACTTATAAAATAAATTTTTTTTGTTAGGAAACCTATGTTTTGGTATAAATATAGTAGAACTATAACAGACTTCGGTAGTGGTGCATTTAATACATAACAATATAAGAGTAGAAAAGTAAGTTCAAATATTCTTATGATGTCTCGGGATTTAAGAACGGACATTTGCAATAAAAGATCGGACCGTTGCAATTCAAGATATATAAATAGAATACTCATAGTCAAAAGAGGAGAGGTCATGATGGAGTGTGAGACACAAGCTCTTAATCGACATATCTTTCACCTCTCAAAATCTACAATTTTTTTTGTTAAGAAACCTATGTTTTGATATAAATACAGTAGAACTATAACAGACTTCTTCATTTCATTGATTTTTATCTTCATATTGCTTCAAAAATCATCTGAAAAACTGATACAAAAAGAGAATTGGGGAGAGAAAACCATAGAATTCGAAATTAGGAAGTTTAAAGCAACAAAATCGAGAGGCAGCAACGGTGGGAAGGAAATCCGAGTTGGTTTCGGTTTTGATTGATGAATGGAGCATAATTCTTCAAGCTACAAGAAAGTATAACATCATTCTTGAGTTTAACAACTTGGATTTGTGTTAAAGGGTCGAATTGTTATGCAATTTGACGTAATCTTGCTGTCAAAATGTAGTCTGCTGAATTCAGTACATGAACAGTGTATTGTTTGAATTTATGGGACTTTTGGACTTCGAATTTGATGTTGGTGTCTAAATGAAAATTGTAATATCTTAAGTCAGCTTCAATCTGACAGTAAATTCACTCAATTTTGAGTTCTTATGAGCGAATTATGTTAAATTTGCCATAAGATGTAAAATATGTAACATGCATGTATGCGAGTGGAACATACAATGCATTTTCGATTTTCTAGACAATTTTGGCTACGAATTTGGACTTAAGATCTGAATGAAAGTTTTAGTGCTACGGGTTTTCTATAATTGGTTACCAGAATCACTCAACATGGAGTTCATATGAAAATATTATGCAAGTTTTGCTAAATGTGCTCAACCGGAAGAACGGAGTGGAATCAATTCTAGAATTCGAACGCATTAGCTACATATATGTCTCCACATAAAAGATTAAATGCATTATGTTGAGTTATATTGAATTCCCCACTGGAATTAGGTGTTTCCAATATCATATGAATTAATTATGATTTTTCAACTAAAATGGGTCGAGCTGGAAATGACACCACTTTCTGTGTGTTTTTAAAATCTGTTTAGGCTTGTCTTTAGACACGATAAATGAACCAATTTGGGGAAGTGCTAAACAAATGAAATGTCATATTTTGAGTTACCATTCAGACTAATCTTGACCCATGTCATTTGATTAAGTTTTGGAAGAGTAATGGGTCTATGTTTTGATGCATGTTGGCTGAAATTCAGAATAAGCTTTAAACATGATCTTTAGAATAATTTTATTGATAGTTTTGGAATATTTGGATAATATTTGACCAGGTTATTATATCATAAGGTCGATTTGAGAAAATACAAGTTATTGGTACATATTTAGCTTGGTTTGAGGTATGTAGAAATCGGTTCTATCATGATGTCTGACAAAGACGTGTGAGGATCCAGGTGTATGATTTATTTGTCAATACTTGGTTATATGTGATTATTGGTGACATTGAGATGCATTTACCAGTTGGGTGTCGATGTGCAAAATAAAATGATACGATATTTTGTTAACACAAAAATATTCAGTTAGCCACATCAATACCACTGGACATATTTTGTTGATCCTATCAATTATTTGATACCTATGTCATTCTTATTGATATCTATGGTATGTGGTCGTGGGGATGATGAGCACATCGCTGGTTCAGTTTAATAAATATAGCGCCAAGTGTGTCGACATCTCCAAGACACAAGAGGATGCTCGGCACATCGCTGGCTCGACGGAGGGCGATTATCGTAGCGGTGAGTGTATCGCCATCGTAGCTTGAGCTTTATATTGTTGATGATCATTCTTTGGACTCCTGAGATTTTGATATCTTAGATTATTGTACCATACCTGCATTGCATTCATGCAAGGCATGCATCGAATGATATTTTGTCTTACTATTGTGATTTATATTGGTTTTACGTACAGGGGTTACTGACCCCATGGTGAGGTTGCCATGTCTTTGTGTGTGGGCATGTCAGGTACTGCAGGTGTGCATCTTTCAGATGCTTGTGAGGAAGCATCTAAAAGTACTAGAGTTCGGTGAGAGCAAGCTCAGATATTATGTTTTATAGTCGTGAGTCCCAGATAATGTGTTAGTGAGTTTTTTAAACTATGTTTATTTCATCGTGGTATGCTCCGAGTAGATGTATTCTGAGTATTAAAGTATCTGCGTGATTTTATATTTGATTGCATATGTGATGGATTATGTGTTTATTTATGAAATTGGAATTATATATTTTCAATTGAGCATATATATAACACGTGGTATGTTTCTCGTACGATGAGGTCATGCCGAAATTTATAGGGCACGTGTTGGTAAATTTTAAACTAATCTTCTGTTGTTTATATTAACATAATCATTGCGTGATAATTAGTTTAACATTATATTGTGTTTTATAACATATTTTCACATAGTTTAACAGCTTGCAGCAGTTTTGAGAAAAATGGCATAACTCCTTGCCCAAGTTTCCAAATAATAAACCGCTATTTGTTTTGCAAACTAGACCCACATAGGATCGCAGTGGTACCAAAAATTTGCAGCCTAGTTGTACCTGGCAAAAGTTTTATTCCTTAAAATCGAGAAATGTGTGCTGCGATGAGGAAAGATGCTATGCTCAAAGTTGGAGTTGTTGTCAAGAAGCTCAAGGTTGTTGCACTCATAAAGGAAATAGAAAATTTATTCAAATTTGAGTCTCACATAATCAAGAAAACTCGTATGCTCATTCTAAATTTTTTTTGTACTGTTTAAAAGGTACGTGAGTTAATTGTCAATGTAATGTTCAAGTTTATACTAGCATTGCTTGTGCATTCAAGATAAATGATCACTTATTTTGTTAGAATTCTTAGCAATTCCCTTATATTGTGATTGTGTTTAGTGACTAATAAAGGAAGTTCTTAAATGTTCAATGAATATTTGATTGGCAAATATATCTTATAAGCGTAAAGATTTTAAAATCATTCATTGAAAGGACACATCATAAACTTACTTGTTTTGAGATCGCAATGATATTTTACAACTCCTTGATCTACTTATACTTGATGTTAGGATCATTGGTGACAGTTGAGAATAGAGGTTGAATCAACTGCACTGGTTCACTTACTCTTACTAATTCTTTACTCCGTTTAGTAACCTGAAGTTGTTTATTGATCAATACCGATTAGTCGAGTAATCATGGAATTAACCCAAAATGATGCGGCGAATACAGGTGAACTGATGATCGGTTCAACACGAGTTGAGTAGTAAAATATTACATTTAGGTTACTAAATGTTTATGGAAGTTCGAAAGCTCAATCATTTTATGTCTCCCATTCTTCCTTTGCAGGAAAGATAAACTAGAAGATTTGGTCTGTACAATCATATTCATACAAATCTACTTGGAGCAAGCTAACACTTATGGCATAAACTCATAGCCACTCTCACTCAACCAAGTAATGTCACACTTACACCACCACATATTCTTTATAGCCTATAGACCACATGTTCTGAGAATACTTGATATGTTCAGCTTTCCTATGCCTTTGAACTCATGGTATTCATTCTTGAGTTGGACTGATTTCTTCATTCTTCTCTACTAGCTCTGGATCTTCATTGGTTCTGCTTTAACTATGCCAAAACATAGATCCTATCATTTTCCCTATTTTGATATAATCAAAGCGACGCTTCTTTTCTAACAGATATAAACTCATCGCTTTCCAATAACTGGTAGAGCTTGCTACATAGAACTGTTGGGATATGCCTTAAGACAATACATTAGATGATTGATTTTGGCATATATTGTAAAATGATTTTCGTTAATGGCAGTTAATTATTATATATTATCCAAATATCTATGTAATATGAATTAATATATATTAATGTCCTTAGAATAATATTGTATTATACTAAAAGATTGTCCATAGTGAAGTATTATCATGAATTATGATTTGAGACTAGTATGTATTGATTGATGAATTTGTTCATGGATATGAGATATCGAATCAACACATGGTTACATGTTAGAGAACTATGTACTGGGCAGACCCACAATGAGAATGCTACATGGATTATTATATGAATGTCATAAGCAATTCTCAAGGTGATAATAGTGTATGTAATCCTTACGACTTGAGATCACCAGAGATCCCAAGATAAGAAGTTGTTGATCTTGATATTGCCAAGCGTTACCTGCAACATGGTAAACTATAAAGATAATCATTGGATATACTACGAATTATGTAGAAGGATGTTGAGTGATTAAGATACGATTTGTCCCTCCTATATAACAGGAAAAGTGTTTGAGCCATTGATCAAGTAAGACTAAAATGCATTGACATGCTCGAATGAGTCGATATGTGATATCGAGCTTATTCGTTTATTCTAGTCTACTCAGGGATCAATAAATAAAAGATTGAACTATACATGTATGACTTATTTCATGACTCGTGTTTAATCTAAACACATAAATGGATTAAGTTACATAGTGAATATTATCACATGCCATAAAATAAGATTTTATGTTACTGCCACGTTGCAAGATCCTAACAAGTCGCATAAAAGATTAAATCGATGAAAGGAGATTAATTAATTGGATGAATTAAGTTGATTAGGAAGAGTCATAATCATATAATAGTATATATATATATATATATATAATATTATATAATATGCAGTATTTATATATATAGAGATATATATAAATATGAAACATATACATATACGGTTTTAGCTTGGTATGGGCTAAGGGTTTTTCGAAAACCCAAACGAGTTAGATGTTAATTTTGAAAAGTTTAACACACCATTATCAAACGAGCAGCCGTCATCTCGTTCTTGGTTGGTTGAATTATCGAGTCTAGCAACTTGATAACTTCAACATCCCTTATCGATTTCGATCGTGTGGATATCGTAGAGGCAAATCTTTGGAGTTCTGCTATACGACTCGTGGAAATCGTGGGCGTTCTTCGGCATCAAACACGCTACAAAGGTATAACTCTAATCATCCGATATGATTACTTCGTATAGGTCAATGGTTGGAATCCAAAATTTTATTTATTCCGCTGCGTTTTTGCTCGTCAGATTCCTAACAAGAACAATTTCTAGTCATAATATATACCCCTTTTTTGGTTAACCTTGCGTAGCTCTCCTTATAACTGTTGTAAGTCGTCATCCTTGAAAATGCTTGTTGCGATCTGTGACTGAGCTTAAAATCTCCTTAAGCAGAACATTTTTTCACACTAAAACATAGCTTATCTCATTCTTTCCCCACTTTTTTGGTGCAGGAAAAACTTATTTTCACGGGTCTGCTTTTATCTATAACAATCCTTATTTGTTTAATTATTAGATCCAATTATTATGTATAAAGACTGTACAATTTTACGATTATGTTCTTTATCGATTCAACAGACCGATCAAGTTCAAAGTAAATGAAGTGAAGACATAATCGAACAAATTTTTTAATTATTCAAAATAAATGAACAAGTACAAAGATTTAATCAAAATAAATAATTAAACTATGTTGTCTTCTTCCAAAGCTTCCGCTATTTCGGCTGCTCAACAACTTCAGCTCTGGATGTTCCAGATCCAGTCGGTCATTCCTCATTCAACTACAACTCCTAGCAGCTCCACCGACATATTGTTTATTGTCTATATGCGAAGACTCACTCATTTATGGAGACAACATGTCTCACATATACACAAATCACGCTTTACGCTTAAGCTCACAAGATATAAAAGATAGAGTGTTTCGCGCATGTGATCCTAAAATGATAATGCATTCAACATTGGTGGGAGTGTTTAGGGTATTCTCTCTACTAAATTGGCATTCTATTTAGCTCCCCTTTGGTTAATCGACTTCTGTGATGGATTCTTTATGTGTCGATCTCGCTTCTGAATCTTCAAGTACAGAAATATATAGGCTTTGATGTTGATATGTCTGTCAGATACATTAACATTCCCGTTAGAAAGTGTTTGTACGAGCTATAGTACATTTTGTACTTTATTTGGCTTTTCATTGTTCATATTGACTTGTTGGTTATATGTTATTTAGCCGTTCGTTGATATTGTTGATAAACATTATAGTTATGAGAGCTTGTTGGTGATAACTCATATGATATCTTGCTACCTGTCACCAAGTAGATCAATGCATTTTCTACTATGAAGATTTTTCTGTTGGTCTTTGTATACATCAGTTGAACTAAATACTCAACCGATTTCTTTTTGTTAAGCGAGATAGGTACTTAGCTAATCTTCGTATGTTCAGCGAGATAGGTCAGTTCAATTCCATTTGTCATTAACTAGTCTAGTCTTACTAAACTTTGATGACCACTCTACTAGCCTGGTGTAGATTAGTTCTACTAATCCTTACTGGCCCATGATATTAGTTCTGCTAATCACTCAGCTGGAGTTAAGTCAATTGATCTGAAGTGGTTGATTAGTGCAGCTAATCATTTTGCTTGTCTAACTCCATTAGATTGAACTTCCAACAACTCAGCTAGTAGACTTTGACACTCGACAACTTTGCTGCTCACTTGATAAATTCATTAGTAGCAAGTTTTGTTAACATCAAAACTTGAATTCGTAAAGTTATCTGAAAGTCAACAAATAATATCATTTTAATTGAATAAAAACAATAGATTATATTCCGAAACTTGTGTTCATTTTCCGTGAACTCCTAAAGTCGTCATTCTTCTTAGGCCATCTTCAACCCTATGCCATCTTGGCGTGAGATTCCCCTCCCAACCGTGTGTTATTTGCTGCGTTAAAATTGACGTAAAAACTTTTGCTGAGCCATGAGTGGCGCAACAAGTTGGCCCTTTTTTATTTTTAAAATTTTTTTAGTTTTTATTTTAAAATGTTTAATAATATTTATTATGTTATTACATTGATTTTAATTTGTTTAATCTTCTTTAAAAAAATTAATTAAATTTGATAATTTTATTAATAATTAATTGTAAATGATTAATTATATTAATAGTTATTGCATTATATTATTATATGTTAATTCCATTTCGTTTTTGACCAAATTAATTAACTAAATCTTTGTAATTTTGTAAATAATTACATAAATTATATATATAGTAATCCAATCTTGATAATTATTTATTTATAATAAATTTATAAAAATTAGATTATGTAATGCATTAATTGATCATTTATAGGATGAATATAGTAATTCAAATAATTAAATTTGCGTTTATGTTATGTTTTTTCATCAAGTCTAGTTTGTAAAATTGGTCATCAAGTATCTAAGTTATTTATGTATAGTATTTAATTTATGTTAATATTTTGTTATTACAAAGTAAATAAATGATTAATCGTATTAAATTGAATTATCGATTAAATTTTAATGTTTTTTCATAATTAAATTTAAAATATTGTTGTTAGTAAATAAATAAATAAATTTGTAATAGATAATTGATTGTAATAAATATATTAATTGAGAATTACTTCTCAATTGTCCTGCCGTGCATTGTATGAGTGTCTCTTAGCCCTAAGATGCAATGAAATCTATGCTTAGCTTGATGAAAAAAAGGTCCAATTAGGTTAGAAAAGAGAAGAAACTGATATATTCTTCATGATGTATTGAAGTAAAAAAGGAATGGTGGTCCCTATTATGAATAATAGAAGTAATGTAATAATGAATACGAGTGGCATGCGAAGTGTGCTTCTTGAAGTAGCCCTTACAGGTTTCATTCAATCACATAACTTCACTTGTATTTTGAACTTCAATTGGCGCGTGTTGCTGCAGGATGGGAAGTCTCACAACTTGAGCTAGAGTAAGTTTTGCATACTTTGATTCTCGATATGATGCATTTTGCAAAAAGCATTTGATTTTAATGCAAATGATTCTCGGTATTGGCCTGTGATATGAAGCTGTTGATTGTCGACATTGTTTTGGTTGTTGGAATTGTGGGTTTTGTAATTTTATCAGTTCATAGAAACAAGAGAGAATATTGGATTGTTCTGACACTTGAATTTTTTTATTGTTGGCAGGCTCAGGCTGCTGGCCGTGGAGCCACGCCTGGTAGAGGCGGTGTGCCACCTGTGCGTAGGTGATGTTCTCCTGTATTTGGTGTCAGAGTATCATGTGCATTTAACTTTACCTATCAAGGGTGGTTCTTGGTTTTCAAACATCTGTGAAGTAACTTGTGTTGGAATATAGCTGTAACTGCAAGCTGTAGCTAGTACTCGAGGTGGAATTTTGAATATTTATTTGAACCTTAAACTTTGTGAAGTCCCTGGCAGTTTAATCTATCTACATGAACTTGAGAACTGCAGTAAAATGGAAAACTTTGCGTGCATTTGCTTGTTTTACTGTCGCATTCAGGCCATGAAGTGATTTGTGTTCTTTCAGCTATTAGTTGCAACTCTGGGTATCTATCGGTACATGTACTAACTTTCAAATCGGATGCATCTGTACGACCCAGCTTCAAAGTGAATATTTGATCAACTTATCGGCGATATGATGTAGCTCAATATGCATGTTAGACCTCTCTTTCGCATTCGGTTTCCGGAATCTCAACTTATACATGCAATTGTCACAATGCCGATAAATTCCCTCTAGACCTTCCTCTCAGCATAAACAAGTAATGGTGCTTATGAGGACATCTCTAACCCAAAAATTCATTTTAGCGCAGGTTTTGCACCAAAATAGTGCAATTTCTGCACCAAACATAAAACGCATCTCCAACCCATCTACTCCAAATTTTACTTCAAAAGGAATATTCCTTATAATATTCCTTTTAATTTCATTTATAAATAATTATTTTTTTCAATCAATTATTTGTTACAAATATTTTTATATATTTAGTAGCATAATTAAATTTTAAATTAATATTAAATCATTAAACTTTAATCAATTTCGATTTATTTTGCGTGTATTATTAAGTTAAGTAATTTCTAAATTAATTGTATGTTTAAACATCACGAATAATTTAATTTTGTACTTTTTAGCATGTTTTAATTTCATTTATAATAATTAAAAATAAATTTAATTTTTAAAAATATTAATAATAAAGTTTTAAATACTATAAATTTTAAAATTTTCAAATATTAAATAATAAAAACGATTAAAATATAATAAAAACAATACAAATAGTATAATAAATAATATAAGTAATTAAAAAATAAAACAAAAAAAATTAAAAAAAAAAAAGAATCTGCTGCGCCAGAAATGGCGCAGCAACAGAAATGGCGCAGCTACAGTGCTGCGCCATTTCTGGCGCAGCACTGTTCCCAGCGCCAGAAATGGCGCTGGGAATAGTGCTGGGTTGGAGTGCCAACCCTGCACCAAAATGGCATTGAAGTCATTTTTGGTGCAGGGTTGGAGATGGCCTGAGCAAACTGCACCAGACAGATTTTCCAACTTTTTACAACAAAACAACCGTTTGATTATGCATTCGAAGGATAATTAGAACTAGTAGAACCCCCCGTAAAACATGCAAATGGAAAACCAAATGGCTAAGGAATTCTTGGAAGGAGGAAGCTGAAAAAAAAAAACAAGAAGCTTTTAATAAGAAATTGTTGGAGCATACTGGTCTGCTCCGTATCAGTTTTGCCTTATAAAAAGCTCTGTTTCCTGGAAGTTGCTAACTTAGATACAAAATGTTAAAACAAGGAAGAAAGTAGGACTCGACAGACATCAACTTGATAAAATAAAAACGCAGAGCAGAGTAAAATCTTGCATTCCCGTTCGTCATCGAAATTTATTCCACATTTCAGAGCATCATACAAAACGAATTACATCAAAATCAAGGACGCCCTTTTCTCAAGTGCTAAAATATGTAAAACATTAGTGTCTAGAAATCTATCAGATCTCAGTACAAGTTTCAGGGAGAAGAGTCCTACTTCTGAATCAAACAGGAAAGAGTTCATACACCCACCAGTTTTTCTCACGCAGGTGCATCTACAACTTCTACTCAGCACCTTCCACATGCTTTGGTGCCTCAACTTCTTTCAATTTCTCCAACTTTGATATACGCATGTCCAGAGATTCATAAAGGCCATTGATCTACCAAGGAAATAAGCGAATAGAATATGTTAACAGTATATTTCTTCAGATGGAGCGGAGTCTAATATAAATCATCCAAGAGGAGCTAATGTTAAATATATTCACATAGTTCTTAAATTCACTCTACTTTTACACATGTTGTTGCCCTGGCGAAGGGGTCCTCTGTCCCTACACATACTTGTCTAGATACAAAATAGCCAGCAATAGGTTTAAGATATTTCCTTGGTCCTTGTAGTAACCTGACCACCAATATCTTCCGGATTTGGATTCAAAGTGAAGTTCATTTCACAAAAACCATTTGGGAAGCACAATGCATGGTATAAACGTTCTTACTTATTTCTAACGTTGGATGCCTGGCAGATAGAATCTCACACCAACTTAAAGTTCTATAACTCATAAACTAATTAAAGAAAAGGTCAACAACGCACCTGGATAAATCAAGAAGATGCCAACACAAACCCCCCTTCACCCCGTTTCCAGCCCCCAAAAAATATTTATTTAAGATGCATGAATAAGTTTTTAACCTTTAAATTGGTCACCTGCTAATGGGTGGTATTGTGGAATATTATGTGTTTTGTCAGGGCATGGCACAGGGCACTACTAAGCCTTGTCCAGAACAAGATAAGCATTAAAGTGGCAACATTAGAGAGTTCGTCGTTTGCAGCCCCATGAAAAGTTCTATGTATTCTAAGACCTATATATACATTTGATTTTTTTGGCGCACACTTACCTGATACAACCCAAGCGCAGTACCAAAGTATTGGAAATCAATGGTTCTACTACAACTAGGCAAATTGGTTGGTTACACTACATGTACTTTCCATTATATCCATTATGTATAATATAAGATCATGTTAGAGTACAGACAATACTAACCCCTACAACCGTGACTTGTTTAAGCACATAAAATCCTTTAGTTTCCATAGCCACAGGAAACTAGCAACTTTAGTGAAAAAATTTCATCAGGGTCCCAGTCATGAGAAGTCTTCTAAGAACAAATATTTGTATAAACCTATAGTCTATCAACTAAGTAAAATTGTCTGAGAGAAATTAAAAATCACTAAGAAGATGTTTGGTTGAGCTTATAAGCTCTTTAAAACAAACAGTTTACATGTTCTGAAAAACAAGAGGCCAAAATAATTTTTTTTTAAAAACAGTTACCCTAATTTATTTTGTAAGATCTAATCTTAATATTATTTTTAAAAAAATACGCTAACAAATTTTATTATTTCCAAATATACTCTCCCAAAATTCAATGACACAGATCCCAGAATATGTCCAAAATATTTATTTGTATCCTTTTCATATTATTGTCCTTTTTGTAATTATGATAATAAAAAATTATAATACCAAATATATCAACATTTTTAAGTTTCATCATCTTATTTTATCCAGATATCTTAACCGTTTATTTAAAAATAAGATCTTACAGCTTATAAGTTCCTAAAACAGTTTATAAGATAAAAGCACTTATAAGTTACGTCAAACGCCCTCTAGCCCACAAATTAGAAGTTAATACATGCTTCTAGTATCCAGACATCTAATGTAGAGTGAAGTAATTAACCTTCTAAATCATTCTTCCCTATCATTGACTTTCCTGAGGTAAAATTTGTTATATCCAACATAAAATGATAATTTGCAGAAGAATACAGAGTAATTTTAACTAGAATAGCAATAATTTTGGATCTTGCATTATAGAACCTCATTATTTAGCAAATCCCATTATATCAGATTGATGCTTGAAACTAAGTCGTTGAAGAGCATTAAAAAACCCATCCTCGGTCTTCCACATTAGCTCAGCAGACAGCAATGATTGTCAAAAGATGTTTTGTTGAAATATAATTGAATTGGGGTTGCATTTAAAATGTTTATATGTCTGAGTGTATGTTGTGATATTGCTATAATTTTGGAACCATTGCTGGGGGTGTATTGAATTGGTATTGAAATGGTTATATTGATGAACTTGAAACTATGTTTGCATTGAAATGACAGGATAATTACATACATTTGTTGGCCTTCAATATATGTAGATAGTACGAGGTGGTTCAACTATTGTCTGGATGAGTGAGCTACCACGTAATTGATGGCGCACGAGCATTTCTGATTGTTCTTTCCATTGTAGCTGCGGACTAGACAGCCCATTGTGGGTATCTACGGATGCTTGTGAAGGTTATATGGTATTATCATGTCATAAGAGTTGTTATCGTTGATATGAGTTCACGGGAAATGATTAGTCAAGGGGTATATTGTTTTGTTTCAAGGGATTTTGCTCACCACACAGTCATTGAAGCAGAGCTACTCGTGAACCAAGAACATATCCTATATAAATCTCCCCCGTTTTGAGTAACAACTATATAGTTCCATTTTAAGGAGCATATATTACTAAACACCTAAATTAACCCTACAACATCCAATCCAATCGCTCTATTTCGTCCCTGAATTCCAACGAAACACACAATCTTATGAATCTCAGATTTTCATATTTCCATTAAATTAGAATTTGAACTCAATTTACACCCAAAAGTATGCAAGTAAAAAAATTAGGAACGAAACCACCAATAAATTCATAAATTAAGCACTGCTTGAGTTTAAAGTAGAGAAAGGAAAACGATATTCTTATCCACCTCTTGAGAAATGGCGTGGTGAGCAAGCTTATAATCCTTATGGAGAAAATAGAGTCCGACGGCGGATGCTACGGCGGCGCCGGTGAAGAACGACGCGAATCGTACTCGCAGCACATACCCCATTCTTGTTCTTCTCTGTTGTGATCGAGAAAATTTAGAGGTTAAAATGGAAATATTTGGTAATTCGATTTTTAATAATTTATCTGTTGTCTACATTCCTTTAATTGCCAACTTTTTCACAGACTCAACAGCAGAAAACCCAAAACAAAGATCTACTAACTAATAACTACTTGATCCACGTTCAGCAATAATTGACCCACAAAAGCATTTACATACTACATATTGCTGAATTTAAACTATATTGTTTAACAATAAAATAAAATAAAATAATAATTTATACTATTATAATATTTAAATCCCTTATAAAAACTAACTTGGTATGACCATTTTTACATTCCAAAATTACCCTCATTTTCTTTTTAAAATTTCCAATATATAATTACACTCATACCCTTACCAATCTAAAATATTACCATCACACTTGCTATATATGTACCAATCAATTTACATTATGACATTCACAATCATACAAATTACCATCATACATATCATACAAATTATCATATTATCCTAAAAATTTATTAAATTCCAAAAAAAAAAAATACAAAAATACTGTATAATCATTTTATAATTTAAAATAAAAAAAAAGCTAAACCAAAATAAAAAACGACGTTACAAATCACAACAATTTACAAAAAAACATGTATATGCACGCAAGACGTGCAGAATGAGACTAGCATAAAATTAAGAAAAGCAGCACTTTTATCGGGGAAACTAAGTCATAACATCACCACTTCCTTCGAAAGCTTTGTCCTCAAAGCTAGGATATCGTCGCCTTAACACTTCAGAATCTTCCCAAGTCGCCTCCTCTTCTCCGACGCCTGTCCACTGTACTAGAACTTCCACTACAGCTCAATTTTCTTTTTTCTTCAGTCGGCGTTGCAGTACTTGTTGAGGTTCCGAAGCTAGAACACCTTATGTATTTACATTAGGTAACTCAATACAAGCTTGTACCCCTTCTCCCATCTTTTTCTTGAGGCAAGAAACATGAAAAATCGGATATAATCTTGATTCCCATGGAAGATCCAGCTCATAAGCCACTTTCCCCACCCGACGTAAAACCCTAAACGGTCTGTAGTATCTCAGGGCGATTTTAAGATTCCTACGCAAGGCGATGCTCATCTGTCTGTATGGCCGCAACCGTAAGTACACATACTCTCCTTCTTCAAACTCCAAATCTCTTCTTTTCTTGTCAGCATTTTTTTTCATTTTGTTTTGTGCTTCTTGTAGGTTCTCCTGTATAAGTTTAGCAATGAACTCTCGGGTTCTGAGTTCATCCTCTACCGCTTGTACCATGGTAGACCCAGCTTCAAATGACATCAGTCGAGGTGGGCTCTGTCCGTAGATAATTTCGAAAGTAGATACCTTTGTTGATGTATGTACCAAGGTATTGTAAGAATACTCGGCCAAAGTAACCATTTTACCCAGTCCTTAGGTCTGTCACCTGAGAAGCATCTAAGGTAACATTCCAATATTTTATTCATAGCCTCTGTCTGCCCGTCGGTTTGAGGGTGGTATGCCGTACTGAGTAAGAGATCTGTCCCACATAACCTGAATAATTCCTTCCAAAATTTGCTGGTAAAAATAGGTCCCTGTCACTTACTATAGTTTGCGGCATTCCATGTAATTTGAATATATTATGCATAAAGCTCCTGGCTATTGTTGTGGTTGTATATGGGTGTGTAAGAGCTATGAAATAGGTGTATTTGCTCAGCCTATCTATCAACACCAAAATGACATTCTTTCCTCCAGAGAGTGGCAAGCCTTCTATAAAATCCATGCTAACATCTTCCCAATTTCTTTAGGTATGGGCAGTGGTTGGAGCAACCCAGAGGGGTGGAGGTTTTCCACCTTACTCCTTTGGCATACATCACAGTCCCTGGCATGCTGTAAGGACCCTAGTTCCTTAAGTGCGGATTAAAGGCATAATTAGAGCTAATATAAATGATCAGAGTAAAATAATCGTGTTGAGACTATGAGCCTTAAGAATTACATGCCAAAATGAGGACTATCAATGGATTAGTTACATTCACAAATCAAATGAATGTTATCAATTATAGCTTTACACTAATCCTAGAGTAGATACTATACAAAATTAATCATGTCCTTCCTTTCTCAAAAGAATTCTTCACAAGCTCACCACCTCAACCCGCTTAGCCCTTCTTATCATGCCAAAAGTGTACCTACAAGGACAACCCCCAAACATGAGCAATAATATCATTCATATTCAACACAATATGAATATAAAGCGTAAATGCATAAATCACAATAAACACTTCCTGTTTTCCCATGCATTTCAAACGCTTCCAGTTTGGTTGTCCCTGTACCATAACTCATGAGTATAATCAATAGATTATTTAATGGTCTACACATGTCATGACATAATACCATCTCATCAATACCAAATACCAGTTACCAATCCTTAGTCTGTCCATCACAATGTATTTTAATGCCCCTCGTTTATTTACATATAGGTGGCATAGAATAACCTCGCTTCAATGGACATGCGGCGCTCCCACCCCTCGCTTCACATTGAGCGGCAAATATTCTTTCCTCGCCCTATATGATAACCACGCTCAAATGTGACATGCGGCGCTCCCACCCCTCGCTTCACATTTAGCGGAAACGAACCAAATAGCGGCAAGCATTACAATCATCAAGGGATGACCACGACTCATGGGATGTGCACCAATAACCATATGCATATACAATCATCATGCATAGTTCAACATGTATTTGCATCCACAATGCATAATCCCACATATACTCGCATCCACAATGCATAAACAAAGAGTATATTAGATACATGTACCGTTGGGTGCCCGTACGTCCTCTACGTACCTTTCCAAAAGTGGAATTGATATGGCTTCACTTCCTTGGTTGCGTTGCTACCTGGGATGGTTCTACACAATCACACAACCCCATATTAGAAGCCAAATAATAGTCAAATACCAAAAATTCGTCAAAAGAAATCATTTTTCAAAATTTCACAGCTGGCGATCGATCGCTTCGCTGAGGCGATCGATCGCCTCAATTTTTTCTTCGCGGCGATCGATCGCGCCAAACATGGTGATCGATCGCCTACCTCATATTTAGCTACTGCCCCTCGGCGATCGGTCGCCCCTTTTCAGGCGATCGATCGCCTGCCCTGCGATTTTGCTACTGCCCATAGGCGATCGGTCACCTCTTTTCAGGCGGTCGATCGCCTCGCAAAGACTCGTGATTTTTCCACCATTAATGCACCCAAAACCATTCCAAACCATACTAAAACTTCTCCCGACAACCCAACAACAAAATAACATCATAAACCTCCAAAATACACCTCAAAACAAACATAAATCCAACCCTCAACCAAAACAACACCAACCCACGACAAACCCATTTCAAAATCATTCAAAACCATTCCAAACTCAAATAAAACACTACAAAATCAACAATGAGGTATCCATACCTCTTGGGACTTCAAATCTCCCAATAAACTCCACAAATCAAGGTTTTTGGAAGGATTCTCTTCACCCCAATGCTCAAAAACGAAAATGAGGAGGGTAGGGTTTGTGGGAAGTGATTTTGGGGAATTAGTAAAGTGTTTTGGTAAAGGTGGGGGTAAAGGTTTTAAAACAAGTTCAATTGTATCCCCACAACTAACATGATGTATTAAACATCCCAACATGATATTTAAAAGGCATTTCACCAAAATGCACCATAATCACAATTAAACTCATGCTTTACAATTAATTGCTAACCATGGCAAATAAATCATGCTAATAACAATTTTCCCAACATGCACAACATGCACCCTGAAATGCTCTCCCGTGTCACTCTATCGTGTGACTAAGCATTTCAATATGATAATTAATTCCAGCACATAATTAATCACCACCATAATTAATCATATAAACACAATTAATGCCCAAATTGCAATTAATTATTTCGGGGATATCACAATACTCCCCTACTTATAAGATTTCGTCCTCGAAATCACATGCACTTACCCCCAAAAGAAACTAAACATAATCACATACCAGAGAATAGTTCCGGGTAGTGCTGCACCATATGCCGCTCCGTCTCCCACGTAGCCTCCTCGACACCCCTGCGATCCCACTGAACCTTGATCATAGGTATCACTTTATTCCGAAGTCTACGGTCTGCTCGATCCAGAATTCTAACAGGCCGTTCCACATAAGACACATCAGATTCTAACTGAACCTCGGAAGGCTGTAATACATGCGACGGATCGGCTCATACTTCCGCAGCATAGACACATTAAACACATCATGTATTCCAGATAAAGAAGGTGGCAGAGCCAGTCGGTAAGCTAAGGTGCCAATGCGCTGCAAAATCTCGTACGGTCCAACATACCTCGGAGACAGTTTCCCGCGCATCCCAAATCGCACAACGCCTCTGAAAGGCAAGATTTTCAAAAAGACCTTATCTCCCAACTGAAATTCCAACGGTCTCCGCCGTTTATTCGCATAAGCTGCCTGTCTGTCCTGGGCTGCTTTCATTTTCTGTCTTATCATCTTTATCTTCTCTTCCATTTCTCGGATCAGTTCCGGTCCTCCGACCGATTTGCGGTCCAAGTCATCCCAACACAAGGGTGATCTACACCGTCTGCCATAAAGAGCTTCAAAAGAAGCCATCTGAATGCTCGCATGGTAGCTGTTATTATAAGAAAACTCTACCAAGGCTACCGAATCCTGCCAAGAAACATCGAACTCCAATACACAAGCCCTCAACATGTCCTCGAGCGTCTGGATAGTACGCTCGGTCTGGCCATCCGTCTGAGGATGATATGCAGTGCTCAATCTAACTTCCGTTCCCAAAGGCTGATTGAAGACCTTCCCAAAAATGAGATGTGAATCGTGGATCTCGATCCGACACTATGGAAATGGGGATCCCATGCAATCTCATCACATCTCGAATATACAACTGCGCCATCCTCAAAAAGGTGAAAGTCATGCTATAGGGAATGAAATGAGCTACCTTAGTCAATCGATCCACAATCACCCAAATAGCATTAAAACATGAAGTACTCCTCGGCAGGTGAGTCACGAAGTCCATGGAAATGTGTTCCCACTTCCACTTCGGTATCTCCAAGCTTTTCAACTCGCCGCCAGGTCTCTGTCTCTCTGCCTTAACCTGCTGGCAGATCAAACACCTCTTAACAAAAGTGACGACATCAGATTTCATCCTTTTCCACCAAAACTGACCACGCAGATCTTTATACATCTTCTTTCCGCCTGGGTGGATGCTAAGTCTGCTACTATGAGCTGGCTCCAAGATCCCTCTACGCAACTCCGGCGTACTCGGAACCACCCAACGGCTACCCAATCTCAAAGATCCGTCCTCAGCCACTCTGAACTTCGTTGGCTGACCAAGATGTACTAAAGATATCCACCTCTGAACCTCATCATCTGACCTCTGAGCTCTCCTGATGTTCTCATAGATATCTGGCTCAGCTAACAAGGTCGATACATACACAGGTGATGCATCTATGTCGAAATCATAGCCTAGATGGCAATAGGAGGTCATCATAGCCGACAAATGGATGACGTCCTTAGCAGAACTCTTCACTTTCCGGCTCAAAGCGTCTACTGTCAAATTAGCTTTTCCGGGATGGTACTCAATCTCACAATCATAGTCCTTGAGTAAGTCCATCAACCTCCTCTGCCTCATGTTCAGCTCCGCCTGAGTGAATAAAAACTTGAGGCTCTTGTGATCCGTGTATATGGTAAATGAAGTACCATACAAGTAATGTCTCCAAATCTTCAGGGCGAAGATGATAGCCGCCAATTCCAAGTCATGGACTGGGTATCTAGTCTCATGCGGCTTCAACTGCCTCGATGCATAAGCCACCACATGCTTATCTTGCATCAGTACACACCCAAGGCCCTGAAGTGATGCATCGGTATACAAAACAAATCTGGAGTTCTCTGAAGGAATCACCAATACTGGCGCCGTCGTCAACCGGTGATTCAACTCCTGGAAGCTCTCCTCACAAGCTTCTGACAAAAAGAATGGTACTCCCTTCTGGGTCAACTGTGTCAACGGCTTGGCAATCTTCGAAAATCCCTCGACAAAGCGTCGATAATAACCGGCCAAACCCAGAAAGCTCGGTATCTCAGGTACAGAAGTGGGTGCCGCCCACTCCATCACAGCTTCAATCTTCTTGGGATCTACAGATATCCAGCTGCTAGATATGACATGCCCCAGAAATACTACACTGCTCAGCCAAAATTCACACTTGCTAAGCTTGGCATACAACTGGTGATCTCTGAGAATCTGGAGCACTGTCCTCAAGTGTTTCACGTGCTCTTCCTCACTCCGGGAGTAGATGAGAATGTCGTCGATGAATACAATGACGAACTGATCAAGATAGGGTTGGAATACCCGATTCATCAGACTCATAAAGACCGCTAGAGCATTCGTCACGCCGAACGGCATCACTAGGAACTCATAATGTCCATATCGAGTCCGAAATGCTGTCTTCTGCACATCTTCCTCCCTAACTCGAAACTGATGATACCCGGATCTCAAATCAATCTTGCTATAAAGTCTGGTACCTTGCAACTGATCAAACAGATCATCAATCCTTGGGAGAGGATACTTGTTCTTCACTGTAGCCTTATTCAGTTGCCGGTAATCGATGCACAACCGCATCGAACCGTCCTTCTTCTTCACAAAGAGAACCGGTGCGCCCCATGGCGATATGCTCGGGCGTATATATCCCTTGTCAAGGAGGTCCTGCAACTGCTCCTTTAATTCTCTCAACTCTGTCGGTGCCATCCTGTAAGGTGCACGAGAGATAGCGGATGTCCCTGGTAACAACTCGATCCCAAACTCCACTTCTCTAGCCGGTGGGAATCCTGGGATCTCCTCTGGGAATACATCAGCAAATTCTGCTACTACTGGCACATCCTCAACTCTCAATTCTCTATTCTTCCCAGACGTGTCCACGGCATAGATGAGATAGCCCGTGTGGCCACGTTCCAACAGTTGAGTCATCTTGATCGCTGAAATCAACGGAATCTTCGCACGAGAACCGTTGCCATAAAAAGTCCACTGACTACCCAAATCAGGTCTGAACTTCACTGTTCTCTGCCGGCAATCTACCACTGCCTGATATCTGTTCAGAATGTCAATACCCAAGATGCAGTCGAAGTCTGACATGCCCAACACAATCAAGTCTGTCTTCAACTCGTTGCCCTCAAAATAAATGAGGCAATCTGCCATAAACTGATCGGCAACGACATTTCTTCCAGTGGGTGTCGAGACCAAGAGAGGCGTGGGTAAAGAAGACGTGCGCATATGGTGTCTTTCCACAAAGACAACAGATACAAAAGAGTGGGAGGCACCTGTATCTATCAAAATAAAAGCAGGGTACGTAAATAAATGACACGTACCGACGATCACCTCCTCTGGGGCTGCCTGAGCCTGCTCTCTGGTCAGCGCATACACCTGCCCCTGGGACGGTCCCACTGTCTGACCTCCAGATGGTCGAGGCACAAACTGCTTCCTCTGGTGTACTGTCCTGTCATCAAATCTCGGCCTGTTGCCCTGAAACTCTGACTGTCCTCCCCGGGTGGGGCAATACCGAGAGATGTGGCCCATCTTGCCACAGCTATAACAGGCAGGGCACTTGCTCGAAGAATGTGGCCCTCCACAATTGCCGCACCTTGGCTCTCACGGACTATTTCCTTGCGTAGGCCCTCGGTTGGCTGACCAATTGTTCTTCTTGCCCTCTTGCTTCTGCCCAAAGAATTTCTTTCCACTAAACCGTGAAGATGAAGAGGCACCAAGAGGTTTAAATGATTCCCCTCGGGGCCTCAAGTTATCATTAACTTGCCTGGTGCTTGTGGGGGTACGGCACTAGGATAGGCTCCAACTCCTATCTCTGCAAGCTCTGCTCTTGTGAGAACATCATCAAAAGAAGTGGGGTTATTGGTGTTAACCCGGTCAAAGAGCTCCGGTCGCAATCCCTTCATGAAGTTTCTCATCTTCGCATGTCCATTGGTGGCAATGTGTGGAACATACCTCAGCAACGAGGAATAATGCATGGCATAGTCTGACACCGACATGCTCCCTTGTTTCAAGCTTGCAAATTCGTCCTCCTTCGTCTGTCTCGCCGCCGCGGAGAAGTACCGGTTCAGAAACCGGGTTCTGAAGAGTGTCCAATCAATCACTGCACCCTGTGCTCTCAGTTCCATTATCAAAGGTTTCTTTGCCAACTGGAACTCCGCCAGCCTCAGCCATGCTGTAACAGCACAAGGAGTCGATACAAATATCTGTTCAAGCCTTTCTAACCACTCCTCAGCCTCCTCTCCTGATTCTGTTCCCTCAAACCGGGGCGGGTGGTAAGACAGAAACTGAGTCAAGCTAATCTCACCAGGTAGCAATAACTGAGCCACTGGTTCCATGCCTACAGCTGGTGGAGGTAGAGGATTTGCCTGACCAATACTAGCGTTCACGCTCCCAACATCACCAACTTCTTCATTAAGGTTCCCCGCATTCATAGCAGCCATGCTGTAATACAAAGGTTAACAACAATTCCAAAACAAATATATATGTTATGCCGTTAGATAACAGGAATGATAATAAGCATGTTAGTATAACAGGATATACATCAATATGCACCACATGCATAAACATGCTTCAAATGTAAGCACCTAGCCAATCGTGCTAAGGCTACCCTTCACTCGTTCCCGGGTTCTCTAACCACTGCTCTGATACCACTAATGTAAGGACCCTAGTTCCTTAAGTGCGGATTAAAGGCATAATTAGAGCTAATATAAATTATCAGAGTAAAAAAATCGTGTTGAGACTATGAGCCTTAAGAATTACATGCCAAAATGAGGACTATCAATGGATTAGTTACATTCCCAAATCAAATGAATGTTATCAATTATAGCTTTACACTACTCCTAGAGTAGATACTATACAAAATTAATCATGTCCTTCCTTTCTCAAAAGAATTCTTCACAAGCTCACCACCTCAACCCGCTTAGCCCTTCTTATCATGCCAAAAGTGTACCTACAAGGACAACCCCCAAACATGAGCAATAATATCATTCATATTCAACACAAGATGAATATAAAGCGTAAATGCATAAATCACAATAAAACACTTCCTGTTTTCCCATGCATTTCAAACGCTTCCAGTTTGGTTGTCCCTGTACCATAACTCATGAGTATAATCAATAGATTATTTAATGGTCTACACATGTCATGACATAATACCATATCATCAATACCAAATACCAGTCAACAATCCCTAGTCTGTCCATCACAATGTATTTTAATGCCCCTCGCTTATTTAAATATAGGTGGCATAGAATAACCTCGCTTCAATGGACATGCGGCGCTCCCACCCCTCGCTTCACATTGAGCGGCAAATATTCTTTCCTCGCCCTATATGATAACCACGCTCAAATGTGACATGCGACGCTCCCACCCCTCGCTTCACATTTAGCGGAAACGAACCAAATAGCGGCAAGCATTACAATCATCAAGGGATGACCACGACTCATGGGATGTGCACCAATAACCATATGCATATACAATCATCATGCATAGTTCAACATGTATTTGCATCCACAATGCATAATCCCACATATACTCGCATCCACAATGCATAAACAAAGAGTATATTAGATACATGTACCGTTGGGTGCCCGTACGTCCTCTACGTACCTTTCCAAAAGTGGAATTGATATGGCTTCACTTCCTTGGTTGCGTTGCTACCTGGGATGGTTCTACACAATCACACAACCCCATATTAGAAGCCAAATAATAGTCAAATACCAAAAATTCGTCAAAAGAAATCATTTTTCAAAATTTCACAGCTGGCGATCGATCGCTTCGCTGAGGCGATCGATCGCCTCAATTTTTTCTTCGCGGCGATCGATCGCTCCAAACATGGCGATCGATCGCCTACCTCATATTTAGCTACTGCCCCTCGGCGATCGGTCGCCCCTTTTCAGGCGATCGATCGCCTGCCCTGCGATTTTGCTACTGCCCATAGGCGATCGGTCGCCTCTTTTCAGGCGGTCGATCGCCTCGCACAGACTCGCGATTTTTCCACCATTAATGCACACAAAACCATTCCAAACCATACTAAAACTTCTCCCAACAACCCAACAACAAAATAACATCATAAACCTCCAAAATACACCTCAAAACAAACATAAATCCAACCCTCAACCAAAACAACACCAACCCACAACAAACCCATTTCAAAATCATTCAAAACCATTCCAAACTCAAATAAAACACTACAAAATCAACAATGAGGTATCCATACCTCTTGGGGACTTCAAATCTCCCAATAAACTCCACAAATCAAGGTTTTTGGAAGGATTCTCTTCACCCCAATGCTCAAAAACGAAAATGAGGAGGGTAGGGTTTGTGGGAAGTGATTTTGGGGAATTAGTAAAGTGTTTTGGTAAAGGTGGGGGTAAAGGTTTTAAAACAAGTTCAATTGTATCCCCACAACTAACATGATGTATTAAACATCCCAACATGATATTTAAAAGGCATTTCACCAAAATGCGCCATAATCACAATTAAACTCATGCTTTACAATTAATTGCTAACCATGGCAAATAAATCATGCTAATAACAATTTTCCCAACATGCACAACATGCACCCTGAAATGCTCTCCCGGGTCACTCTATCGTGTGACTAAGCATTTCAATATGATAATTAATTCCAGCACATAATTAATCACCACCATAATTAATCATATAAACACAATTAATGCCCAAATTGCAATTAATTATTTCGGGGATATCACGCATGCTGTCTAACATCACCTTTTATACCAGGCCAGTAGAATTCCTTTTTTATTCTTGCTTGGGTTTTATGAACTCCTGTATGCCCCCTAATGGGCTACTATGGAATTGTTGCAGGATTTGTTGCTGAAAAATCACCAAAGATCCGAGATGCAATCTTCTTTTATAAAAGAGGAGATCACCTCGCATTTGATAAGCAGATGTATTCAGGGCCCCTTGTTGATAGTGGTCAGTGAGCTGCTTTAACATGGGGTCCTGTTGGTAAGCCTTTCGTAACTCTTCCATCCATGGTGCTTGCACCACACTAATTGCTTGGTTTTGTATGGTGTTGCGCCTTAAAACGCTACAACTCTCATTCCTCTATTTTAAATAAAATTATCGTTTTTGTTTTGATGATTACAAAACCTATACATTTTGTACTAATGATTTTTATTGAGTATGCAGCATAAATTATGATCAAATTTGAAGATTGTAATAGTATTGAAATGCCAAATAAAATTTGTCTTTGGGAAGACACGGATCGCCCCAGGCGATGAGTGCCATCGCCCCAGGCGATGGGTGCCAGGCGAGGATCGCCACGCTCATCGACCCAGGCGATGGCCAGGCGAGCATGCGAGGAAGATCGCCCCAGGCGATGGTGACCAACGCCTGAGGCGATGGCAGCCACAGGGACTTCGCTCCCGCACATCGACTGAAGCGATGCCGAGGGTGGCGCGGGCATGCGCGCAGGGGAGTTCGCCCGAGGCGATGTCACGAACGCCTGAGGCGATGGGCTGGAACGCCTGAGGCGATGTGGACTTCGCCCGAGGCGATGCATGATTTCAGGCTGCTGAAGCTACGGCATTGGGATTTGACTTGGATCGCCTGAGGCGATCCAGCGATCGCCTGAGGCGATCCGTGATTTTTGCTGACCGTTGGGGCGCGGCGATGGTGATCGCCCGAGGCGATGTCCGAGGCGATCTTGGAGTGATTCAAGCCTTATTTGAAGCAACGGCTAGTAGGAGCCTTGGAGGCCTTCTACACTATAAATATTGATGCTTGGGAGCATTTTGAAGCCAAGAAACAAGTCTACAAACTATACAAAAGCTTTGATTATTAAATTCTTGAATAGCATTACAAACTCCATACATTGTTGTTGTATTGGAGCTAGTAATTGTTTCCATTTGTTAAGTCTTGTTGTCTTCGTGTGAGTACACCGTGAAGGTGTTTTTGGTTTGATTTCTTGTAAAGGTCCTCCAACACCAAAGCAAGTTGGAAAATTGTAAAGTCATCAACAAGTCTAGTTGGTGCAAGTGTGTGGCTATCCTTGGAGCCCTTAAGGCCAAGAAGACTTGTGAAGAGTGTTGGTAGCTCGGGAAGAGCTTTGTATACTCGTGAAGGGTATTGTGCTCGGGAAGAGCGTTGTGTACTCGGGAAGAGTAGTGTGCTCGGGAAGAGCGTTGTAAACTCGGGAAGAGTTGTTGTGTGGCTAACTTGGAGCCCTCAAGGCCAAGATCTATTGTTCTAGTGGAACCTCGGTTGGAGGTTATCTAACCGGGAAGAGGAGACGTAGGCGATTCATCGCCGAACTTCTATAACAAATCCTTTTGTTATTTACCGCATTATTTCCTTTACGCATTTATTTATTTTGTTCTTTTATTTATCGATTGACTCAAGGCTTCCGCAAAGCGCAAAATATTTTTATTTTACAAACTCATTTTAAAAAGCTAAAGTAGCCAAGGAATCTCATTCACCCCCCCTCTTCGATTCCAACAAGTGGTATCAGAGCCATTTGATTTTTGTTTTTAAATCAAAATCTTTTTTATGGCTAATCTAGCAAATGAGTTTGCTCAAGGTCAATCGACAAATCGCCCTCCGCTTTTCACGGGTGATAACTACGGTTATTGGAAGAATAGAATTTCTCTATACATCCAATCCATAGATTATGATCTATGGAAAATCATTGTGAAAGGTCCACATATTCCTTTAAAGGAAGTTTGGGGAATTAATGTTCCCAAAGAAATGGACGATTTCACTAGAGCGGATATGATTTTAATATCACAAAATGCTAAAGCTATTAATATTTTGCATTGTGCCTTAGATATGAAGGAGTACAACCGGATCTCGATGTGCTCAACAGCTAAGGAGATATGGGACAAATTACAAATTTGTCATGAAGGAACCAACCAAGTAAAGGAGACAAAGATAGATCTCCTACAACTCAAATATGAGACATTCGAGATGGAGTCCGGAGAAGAGGTGGATTCCATGTTTAGGAGGCTCACCCTAATTATCAACGAGCTTGCTCAACTTGGAGAGAAGTATCCTCCAAAGCAAATATGGAGGAGAGCACTAAGAGCCTTACCAAAGGAATGGGATGCCAAGAGGACGGCCATCATCGAGTCCAACAAAGGAGAAAGTGCTTCCTATGATCTTGATGAGCTCCATGGCACATTGGTGACTCATGAGCTTGAAGTTGCCACAAGGAGAGAAGTAAAGGAGGGGGATAGATCCAAGAGAAATGGGATTGCCTTGGTTGGAAGGAAAGACCACTCCGATGATGAAGAAGATGATGATGATGATGAGGAGATGGCATTGTTCACAAGAAAGTTCAAGAAGTTCTTCAACAAACATGGCAAGTCAAAGACCTCAAGTGCAACCAAACATGAATCCAAAAATGAGGTAACTTGCTATAATTGTCAAGAAAAAGGCCACTATGCTAACAAATGTCCTAGGAAGAAGAATGAGGACAAAGGCAAGAAGAAGGCTTTTATAGCTACATGGAGTGATAGCGACTCCGATGAAGAAGAAGCCACCAATCTTTGTTTAATGGCTCTTGGAGATGAAGGAGATGAAAGCGATGATGAGGTACCTTCTTTTGATGAACTTTTAGAATCTTATAATGATCTTATTGATGCTCTTGGCAAAACCAAGATGAGTAATAAACTACTCAAACTTGAGATTGCTAAGAAAGATGAAGAAAATAATTCATTGAAAAATGAATTAGATTCTTTAAAGATATCCTTTTGCAAATATAGTGAAAGTAGTCAAAAGATGAGTGAATTGCTTGGATTACAACGATGTAGCTTTGACAAAGCCGGGTTAGGCTTTTCAAACAAATCAAAATCTTTTTCAAGCTTGTTGGCCAAAGCAAAGCACAACTCTCTTACTTGCACTTATTGTTGTAAAGATGGTCATAGCAAGAATAAATGTAGGTTTGCTAGAATCCAATACCAACCTAATAAGAGGTGGAAATGGATTCCAAAAGTGCCATTGAAAGTTAACCCTCAAGGACCCAAAAATCAAATGGGTACCAAAGTTCCTCCTATTGTAAATTTATCTTGTAGGAACAAAAATGGAATGGAGGATGAAGGGCCAAGCAACTCAAAGGAGGAGTTTGTATTATTCACCACTATAGAAGAGGCTCGAGGCGTTGGACCAATGACAAGAACGCACTCTTGTCATCAAAGGTAAAATTTATTTTATACATTTTAAATGAGCAATTCAAAATTAATTGGCACAAATTAATTGTGACCAATAAATAATGAAGCTCAATATTGATTGGAGTAAAATGCATAACCCCTTAGCATGTGCACATATAAATTGTTTTATTGCATGATGTATGCCTATCCTTTTTTATAGTAAGTGCAATGAATTTTAATTTGAATATGTTATATGATATTATGTGATCAAGCATGCTATATTTGGTTAGATGCTCTATCTTTGAATTAATGCTATCATGATCTTAACAAATTTATCAAATGTTGATTTAAGAATTCTAATGTTTATTGGGCACAAATGCATGAAATTTTGGTAGAACATATGCACATTTTGCACATTTTGAATTCATTGTTGATCGCCTTAAAACGCATGTTTGTATTCCTCAAAATGAATTAATCTTATGTTTATTTTGGGCTATTATATGCTTGATGAGGAACATGTGTAAAATATGGCTATGGGTCAACATATATTTGTGATTTGTCTATTTAATTTTTGTACTTTTTGATTATCACAAAAAGGGGGATAATGTGTGATAATCTTGAAGTTTACTTCATGCATAGTTTAAGGGGGAGAGCTTGTGTATGCATGGTTTGAGGGGGAGAGTTGTTTACTTTATGCTTTACTTGATTATTTTGTATGTGCTATGCAATTGTTAAGGGGGAATCAAGTTTACTCACATTTAATTTCAAAAATGCATTTTGAAATCACCTTTTAAAAGTCACAAATTGTGAATTATTGGGCTTTTTAGATTATGTGATTTAATTTTTGTTGTTAGATGGTTTAATGTTAGTTAGATTTATCAAAAATAATTTTTTGGTCCAAAAATTGACTCAAAATATGGCCAAACCATCGCCTCAGCATTCTGTGCGCAGTGCCTCGTCCGTGGCTCGCATCGCCTCAAACGATCGCAAGCATCGCCTCGGGCGTGGCTCGTATCGCCTCAAACGATCGCAAGCATCGCCTCGGGCGTTCTTGATCGCCTCAGGCGTTCTCCGGATCGCCTCAGGCGATCTCGATTTTTAAAGTCAGAAGGCTACGGCTTTTGCTCATTTTTTCAGCAACTTTTCGTGTTTTTCACCCATAATTCGAGATTTCTTCACCATTGTTATAATCGATCATCCTAAGCCTTTCCAAACCATCAATTTCACTTTCCAAACACCAAATCTTCCAATCCGAAATTTTTGCAAACCCTAACCCCATTTCTCAAAATCGAAACTTTACTTCAATTCCCTTAAATTTCTTGCAATATGTCTCGAAGCAACCGTGAAGAAGGAGAATCAAGCCGGAGGAGACGCTCTAATCGCTCCACTAGGAATCATACGGGTCCTCCACTTGATGGTAAGCCAATTCCGGAAGATTATCTTACTCGCAAATTAATTCCGGGTTATGTCTTTGATTTCGACTTCCTTAGGACTTCCCAGCTCCCAATTCTTGATTGGATTCAATTCCAACAATGGGAAAATTTTTTCAAACCCCCTAGAAAGAACGATTTTTTGTATCCATCCATGATTCATTCTTTCTATGCCAATCTTGAATTGTTTGAGGGTGATGGTGAATTAACTATCAAAACTATCGTTTGCAATCGCCCAATTGAATTCAATAGCACTGAATTAGGACATATTCTTCGCATTCCTTCGGAGGGTCCAGCTAAATTTGCTCTAGCTACTTGGCCCAATGATGGGGTATGTGATCCTGCCCAAGCCTTGTATCTCATATTTGGCGGAACCCCTCAATGTCCAAACCAATCCTTTCTTGTGAATTCCATCCCTACAAACTACCAAATCCTTCACAAGATTGTGATCACCTCGATGATCCCTCGGGATGGTGATCGTCTTAGGTTGAAATTCTCTGATGTATACTTGATGTATTACATCATTACAATGACCCCCTTCAACCTACCAAGGTTCATTGTCCAAATCTTTAGGAACACCGCCCATAATCCTAAAAAGGTTATTCTCCCATTCGGCCGTGTCCTAACAAAGATTTTTCTTCATTTCAATCTTCCTTTCGATGACAATGAGAAACTCCCTATCAAGTCCAAGGACACCTTCAATCTTAGGTGTTTTCTATTTAACAAAATTTCTTGGAATCCTTTCACTTCCTGTTGGGTTAATGATCCGGGGAACCTACTTTCTGCCTTCAATCCTAAAGATCACCCCTCATTACCCATTGATAGGATGACTAGTGCCCAAAGGGTTCATTTTCCTTTCTTGATTGAACCAAATCTTGATGAGCCACCCATTCAGCATCAATCTCCATCTACCTTTGATGACATGATGAATATTGGGGCGGATATTCCAGCTCCTGATAGTCATCAACCTTCTTCTTCTTTTGAGTTCAATCAAGACGCTTTTGCTTTCTTTACTTCTCAATTCCAAAGCCTTCGTGAGGATATGAAATCACAATTTCAATCCTTGAGAGTCGATATGAATTCTCAATTCCATTCCCTTCGAGATGATGTTGCGTCTCTTCGAGCTTACCAAGACTCCTCGAGAGAAGATTTGTCGTATTTACGACATGAAGTGGACGCTCTTCGTTCTCAGTTTTCCAGTGCTCACATGGACGAGGATACTACTCACGGGAATGATGGTGATGGTGATGGTGATGGCGGCATGGATTGAGTTGTCTTTGTTTAGTGTTTTTTAGATTTTATCCTTTTGTAATTATTTGTAAGGATTAAATGGTTAAATGATGTTGGAATGAATTTATTGTTTATGTTGATGGAGTTTAAGTTGTTAATTGAATTTTGAGTTGATTGTGTATTACTTGGATGAATTTATGGTTTATTCTTTTTTTTAAAGGAAACTATGTCCAATTTTCTTAAAAATCCTTTACCCTTTTTTATTCTCACAAAAAGGGGGAGAATGTATGTGTAAACTTGGTGCAAACTTGATTGATGAAATGCTATTTGCAACCTAATTGTTTTTACAACTTGTGGTACATTTTGTAAAGGTGATAAAAATGCACATTGGAACATTGTTTATCATTGCATTCATTAAGGGGGAGTTTAAACTCTCTATGCATTGCATTGTTATAAGTTATATTTTCTTTCAAGTTTACCGGGTTTTGTGATCATCAAAAAGGGGGAGATTGTTGCGCCTTAAAACGCTACAACTCTCATTCCTCTATTTTAAATAAAATTATCGTTTTTGTTTTGATGATTACAAAACCTATACATTTTGTACTAATGATTTTTATTGAGTATGCAGCATAAATTATGATCAAATTTGAAGATTGTAATAGTATTGAAATGCCAAAGAAAATTTGTCTTTTGGAAGACACGGATCGCCCCAGGCGATGAGTGCCATCGCCCCAGGCGATGGGTGCCAGGCGATGGGTGCCAGGCGAGGATCGCCACGCTCATCGACCCAGGCGATGGCCAGGCGAGCATGCGAGGAAGATCGCCCCAGGCGATGGTGACCAACGCCTGAGGCGATGGCAGCCACAGGGACTTCGCTCCCGCACATCGACTGAAGCGATGCGAGGGTGGCGCGGGCATGCGCGCAGGGGAGTTCGCCCGAGGCGATGTCACGAACGCCTGAGGCGATGGGCTGGAACGCCTGAGGCGATGTGGACTTCGCCCGAGGCGATGCATGATTTCAGGCTGCTGAAGCTACGGCATTGGGATTTGACTTGGATCGCCTGAGGCGATCCGTGATTTTTGCTGACCGTTGGGGCGCGGCGATGGTGATCGCCCGAGGCGATGTCCGAGGCGATCTTGGAGTGATTCAAGCCTTATTTGAAGCAACGGCTAGTAGGAGCCTTGGAGGCCTTCTACACTATAAATATTGATGCTTTGGAGCATTTTGAAGCCAAGAAACAAGTCTACAAACTATACAAAAGCTTTGATTATTAAATTCTTGAATAGCATTACAAACTCCATACATTGTTGTTGTATTGGAGCTAGTAATTGTTTCCATTTGTTAAGTCTTGTTGTCTTCGTGTGAGTACACCGTGAAGGTGTTTTTGGTTTGATTTCTTGTAAAGGTCCTCCAACACCAAAGCAAGTTGGAAAATTGTAAAGTCATCAACAAGTCTAGTTGGTGCAAGTGTGTGGCTATCCTTGGAGCCCTTAAGGCCAAGAAGACTCGTGAAGAGTGTTGGTAGCTCGGGAAGAGCTTTGTATACTCGTGAAGGGTATTGTGCTCGGGAAGAGCGTTGTGTACTCGGGAAGAGTAGTGTGCTCGGGAAGAGCGTTGTAAACTCGGGAATAGTTGTTGTGTGGCTAACTTGGAGCCCTCAAGGCCAAGATCTATTGTTCTAGTGGAACCTCGGTTGGAGGTTATCTAACCGGGAAGAGGAGACGTAGGCGATTCATCGCCGAACTTCTATAACAAATCCTTTTGTTATTTACCGCATTATTTCCTTTACGCATTTATTTATTTCGTTCTTTTATTTATCGATTGACTCAAGGCTTCCGCAAAGCGCAAAATATTTTTATTTTACAAACTCATTTTAAAAAGCTAAAGTAGCCAAGGAATCTCATTCACCCCCCCTCTTCGATTCCAACATATGGTTTGGTGAGGATAATTTGGGTTGAGGTTTTTGGATTCTGTAGATGCAGTTGGGGAATTTGGTTTAGTGGTTTGGCTAGTGTTTATGGTCTTATTTTGTTCGTAGTTACTGTTAAGGGTTGGTTCTTCAGTATATGAAACTATGGAAAGAGCATCTGCCGCAGCATTGTTTTGCACACTTCGATATTCCACTGTGAAATCATACCCCATCAGTTTAGACATCCATTTATGTTGTGAATGGGTGCCCACTTTCTGTTCCAGCAAGTATTTGAGTGCTTGTTGGTCTGTGCGTACTTTGAAAGTCTGTCCTACTAAGTAGTGCCTCCATTTTCTCACTGCCATTACTACTGTCAAAAGTTCCTTCTCATAAGTTGAGAGGTTCGGATTCCTACCCTTCAAAGCCTGCCTGAAATATGCAAGTGGTTGTCCCTCTTGCATTAACACACCTCGTAATGCTCCTCCTGAAGCATCATATTCCACCACAAAAACTTTAGAAAAATTAAGTAATGTTAATATAGGGGGTCTTACCATAGCTTCCTTAAGGCTTTCAAAAGCTTGTTGTGCTTGGTCATTCCAACAGAAGGACTTTTTTTTTGAGAAAGAGTTGTTAATGGAGCAGCTACAGCTCCATACCCTTTGATAAATTTCATGTAGTAACCGTGAGTCCTAAAAAACCTCTTAGTGCTTTGAGGTTCTTAGGGGTGGGCCACTCTTGCATTGGTATCGGTTTTTGAGGATCGGCTTTGACTCCTTTGACTCCTTCATTCGATATAACATGACCCAAATACTCTATCTCCAGGCTGCCAAAAACACATTTATATAATTTTACATAGAATTGTTCAGCCTGCAGTAACTCGAAAACTTTGGTTACATGATGTACATGCTCCTGCATGGACTTTCTATAGATAGGGGTACTTATCGGGCCAGGTCAATCCGGACCCGGCCCAGAACCGAAGCGGTTAGCCCGGTTCGAAATCGAAACCGGGCTAACCGGTTCCAACCCAAGAATCGGTAAAAAACCGGTGCGGAGCGGTTCCGTGCTTTGGAACCGGTAGCACCACCGGTTCCTGAATCAGAACCAGTATTTTTTTTTTAAAAAAAAGAAGTTAAAACAACGAACCGGACCGGATTCAATCCACTTCCTTAACGGATCGGACCGGATCAGTGCTTAACGGATCCGGAATCGACCGATTCTTGACCGGACCGGTCCGATCCGTTATGCACCCCTAGCTATAGATCAAAATGTCATCGAAAAATACCAGCACAAACTTTCTCAAATAGGGCTTAAACTGTAAGGACCCTAGTTCCTTAAATGCGGATTAAAGGTGTAATAGAGCTAAACATGCATCTAATGATATAAAGTTCGTGTTGATGTTTTGAGCCATTAGAATTACAGACCAAAATAAAATTTCCAAAAGGGATTAATTACATTCCCAACCAATTGAATGTTAATCCTATAGCTTTACACTACTCCTAGAGTAGATGCTATAAAAAGAATTAGGCCTGCTATGCCAAAAGCACTCCTCACTGGCTCACCGCATCAACCCGTCCGCCCAAAAGTACCTACATGAACAACCCCGAAACCATGAGCATGTATATAAATCATATTCACAATAATATGTTTATAATTCAATGCGTAAACCGTAAATGCGATTCACTTCATGTATTTAACACATTTAAAAGCTCCCTTGGTTGTCCCTATACCACAATAATAATCAATGGATTATAATACCAATATGTATGTCATGACATGCATCCATTCCGTGTATACCAATGGCCAATTTTCAGTCTTATTATATCAGTGGCATAATACCCCTCGCGTTTATATGACAGCGGCATTAATACCCCTCGCTTCGACATATTAACGGCATAATATCCCTCGCATCAATATGACAGCGGCATTATCCTTCGCTTCGACATATTTGCGGCAAATATTCTTCATCGCTAAATATGACAGCGGCAAGTATTCTATCATTGCTCCGACATGGAAGCGGCAAGTATTCTTCATCACTGTAATATAATCTCGACTCACAATATATGCAACCGCAATGCATATCCAATCAAGTATGCAACTATAATGCATATCCAACCATGTATGCAACCATAATGCATATACAATCATGTATGCAACCATAATGCATATACAATCATGTATGCAACCATAATGCATAATTAAGACCATGTATGCAACCATAATGCATAACCAATCAAAGCGTAATAAATACGTTTTACCGTCCGATGCTCGTACGTTTCACTACGTACCTTAGTCCCAAAATGTGATGTGTCGTGGACTTTATCTCCTAAGATGTGTGGCCACCTGGGATGGTTCTACACATTCACACAAATCAATATTAGGAGCCAATAATAGTCCATACCAAAAATTCCACAAAAATATTCAAAAACACCACATATTGTATCTCGCGATCGATCGCCGCGAGGGGCCGATCGATCGCGAGACCTCTCTGCCCGATACACAATTTTTCACCCTTTGGCGATCGATCGCCAGCCTCACCGATCGATCGCCAAGATGTGGCGATCGATCGCCAATCGCCCCTGGAGCCTACTGTTGGCTCGCGATCGATCGCCAAAAACGGACCCTGAGCTTCGAAAACCACCATTTTTGTACACCATTTTCAACCCAAACCACACCAACACTTAAACCATCAAACCAACCACATCAAACACATAAAAACCTTCAAAATACACCCTAAACATCCCAAAAATCCAACATGCAACCCAAAATAATATCAACCCAAAACAACCCATTTCAAAATCATTCAAAACCATTTCAAACCCAATCCAAACACAATAAAAACATTAGGGAGGTATCCATACCTCTTGGGGACTCCAAAACTCACACTAAATCCCACAAATCAAGTTTTTGGAAGGATTCCTCTTCCTCTTTTAAGCCAAAAACGAAAATGGAAAGGGATGAGGGTTTGGGTGGATGATTTGGGGGAAAAATAGAAAGTGATGGGTATAGTGGGGGTTGGGGGGTATTAAGTGGAATTGTTTTAATTAAACTCCACTCCCACAATTGCCATGGTGTATAAAACACCCCAACATGATATTTTAAAAGCATTACACCAAAAATGCAACAAAATCCCAATTAAATACATGATTCACCAAATAATCACAAACCATCTCATTTAGACCATTATAACCCCCAATTACCCATCATGCATAACATGCACCCTGAAATGCTTCACCGGGTCACGCCTACCATGTGACTAAGCATTTCACCAAGATAATTAATGCCAACACAAATATTAATTATCACCATTAAAAATCACATAAACATAATTAATGCCCAAATGCATATAATTATTTCGGGGATATCACATAAACACTTCATTCATTATCCCTTGAAAAGTGGATGGTGCATTATTAAGCCCAAACGGCATTACTAAAAACTCATAATGACCCTCGTGTGTTCGAAAAGCAGTCTTAAGAATGTCATCAAGATTCATTCATCTCAAATCCATCTTAGAAAATATTCCTACCCCTCCTAACTCATCAAGCAACTCATCAATGTTAGGTATATGATGCTTATCTTTGATGGTATTCTTGTTGAGAGCCCTGTAATCAATACACATCCTCCAACTTCCATCAGTCTTTCTTACTAACAACACAGGAGAAGTGTAAGGACTATGACTGCTCCGAATGCTCCCATTTTTCAACAACTCAGCTACGATCTTTTGATAATATGGGTACATGTACGGTCTAACACACATAGGATTAGTACCGTCCAGTAGCTTAATCTTGTGATCAAGATTTCTATGTGGTGGTAATCCGGTGGGCGGGCTATGCACAAACACCTCCAAATCTGTCTACAACTCTTTGGATCTCAACTGGCACCTTGCACTACTCTTGATATCGTTTCCATCCAAACTATGTAACCAAATACCCTTTTCAGCATGTTTTTTAACCTTGCAGCTGTAATCTTCTTCCACAATCTTATTTGCTGGTCTTTTAATTCCCTGCAGCTGCATAACTTGATTCTCATATTGAAATTTCATAATTAAATCAGAGAAATTCCACAAAACTGGTCCAATCTACTTAACCAATCTACTCCCAGAACAACATCACATCCCCCAAGTGTCAATACATATAAATTTGCCTTAGATTGATAATCCTGAAGTTTTAAAATGACTGCTTTACAATAACCAATGCAAGAAATAGTGGCCCCATTTGCCACTTGAACGGTTAAGTGGCTTGCTTCCCTTGACAAGTTTGTTTTTCTTGATACATATGGATCTATGAAACTATGAGTGCTCCTTGTATCAATTAAGACCAAAACATTTTGGTTATTAACTTCAGTAAATAACCTCATAGTTTTAGGCGTTAACGATCCAGCAATAGCGTGTAAAGATATTTTCAGCGATTCTCCAATTTCCTCTTAATTAGTATCAATAACAAGTGTTTATTCCTCATCCTCTACTATCTCATCTACTTCTTCTCATGTCATTCCTTCTAATAAATAAATTTTGGGCCTGCTACATTTTTGTCCAGGGTGATATTTCTCATCACAATACCAACATAACCCTTTTTCCTTTCTTTCTTGCATTTGTGTTGGATTAATTCTTCGTATGGGAAAACTGTTTGTTCGGGAATTGTTGAAATTTTGAGTCTTATGTTGGCTTTAATGTGTGGAACTGGTAGTTTAAAAGGGGTGTGTGGATTGGTATTTTGATGGAATGGAATTTTTGTTTGAATGGTTGTAGTGGCGTTCTGGTATGTGGGAAATCTGGTTGGATTTCCTCTAACACGTCTATTCACTTCTTCCTCTTGTAACCTGGCTAACCCAAACGTTGTAGATAACGTTGTGGGTTTGAACATAGTTACGATAATTCTAAGATCATCTCTCAACCCGCTAAGGAAGGTACTAATTCTAAAGTCTTCCGACAACCCACTGATTTTATTAGACAGTATTTCAAATTGTGTGTGATATGATTCTATTGTGCTTGTCTGTCTAAGCTTAGTAAACTCACCCACCGGATCCTCATAAGTGCACTGACGAAATCTTACCTTTAATGCTAAAATAAAATCATCCCAGCAGTTTACTGGACTTGATTCCTGTAACCAAATATACCAGGAAAGTGTCTTGCCCTCCATACGAGAAAAGGTTATTTGTAACCTTTGATCATCGGGGGTATTATAGTATTCAAAAAATTGTTGTGCTTTTTGAAACCATTCCTCCGGATCCGTGCCATCGAATCGAGGGAAATCCAATCTGAGTGACCTGACTTGAATTCCCCCATTCCCTCAAACAAAGGATTATTACTAACCTTCGAATTTGAGGAACCGCCTTCAAGTTTCTGATTTGCTGCCAAACTTTCGTAACTGGAAGCCAAGTTTCTCATTTTTTGTAGAACAGCTGCTAACATATCCTTTTTCTTGTTTCCTCTACTCGCAGATTGTTGTTTTCTTCCCTTAGAGCACGAGTCTCTGATACCACTGTTATGATCAAGAAAATTTAGAGATTAAAATAGAAATGATTTGGTAATTCGAGGTTACCAACGCCTCCAAAATTCTGTTTTGAATAATTTATCTGTGTTGACTTCATTCCTTTAATTGCCAACTTTTTATACAGACTCAATAGCATAAAACCCAAAACAAAGGCCCACTAACTAATAACTACTTGACCGACGTTCAGCACTAATTGACCCACACAAGCATTTACATACTACATATTGATGAATTCAAACTATATTGTTTAACAATAAAATAAAATAAAAATAAAAATATAAAATTAAGACAAAGCAACACTTTTATCGGGGAAACCTAAGTCATAACATCTTGCCTCCTCCTCGATCGAGGTTTTATTAATCGATCCACACTAATTATTGACTTTGGGACATAATTTTAGTCTTTAGGAGTATATTGTTAAATAGAACACCATACAATAATCACCATATTATTATAAAAAACATTAAAAATTTAAAAAATTAAAAAGGTATCAGTATAAAACAATTATTCAATTAAATCTGGTCAAAAAAACAATTTTTATTATAAATCCATTTTTCAAGAAATTTATTCATATATGTCCAATTTCTAAACATTTGATCTATTGAGAACATTTTTTTACTAAAATACCCTTATTAAAAAACACATTTTGTTGCATCTCACGGATGCATCCGGAATCCTCCACCACCAAAACTACCACAACCACCGTCTGTTACCGGCCACAAGAAGGAGGAAGAATTCAAAGTGGAGAGTAAAGAAATCCGACAGAAGAAAATTCTAAAGAGCAAAGAAATCCGACTGACTAGCCATAACCATCGTCGGTGATTTAACAATATCTCTCAGCAACCAAATTCGTCAATTCAACGGAAATCCAACGCCCAACAACAAATATACTCCTTAATCAGATATTAGGTCAAAAGAGCAAAGAAACTGCGTGCACCGCCTACCTGTGCACGTAGAGTTTACGTGCACTGATAGATAGTGCACTTGGAAATGAGACGTGAAGATGGCTGCACGGGGAAAATAGGAATCAGTGCACGTACCTTTTAATTAGGAGTCCTTGCACGTACCTCATTCCCACAAGAAGTAGAAGGGTTTTGATCAATTCTAGCAATATACATGATGTGTCTAGAAATAGACATATTTTATATGCTTAATTGTCAATGATTATGTATGATTTAATGGTTAACTTGATGTATATGTCTCCTAATCGTACATTTGGTACTATGTAGAAAAATGTGAAGAAATCGAGCTAAAACGGTGGAAGAATGAATAAAGTTGAGAAAAAGAGAAAAAATCGGAACACAAGACACATGTCACTCATTTCTACTCAAATTTCTCCATGTTCAAGCCATATTTTGGAAATGTGGTCAAGATAAAAGTTGTAGAACTTTCTGTTATCTTCGTGTTGACAACTAATTCATTGAATTCAAAGATAGTATGAGAAAGTTATGAACAAAATACTAAACTGTAGCGCACCAGGCAAAAGACCAAGCGCCTGGGCACCTGTCATGGCATATTTCAGACTTCAAACAGAAACATAGGTGCATAGGCGCCGATATTCAAGAGCCTAGGCACCGAGGAGTCCTGAGAAATATGAAAACATGATTTCTTTCATTCCTACATGGATTCTAACCTATCTATCAGCCCCCTATCATAAAACTCAAAACTCGAACTTTATTATTCATTAGATAGCTAGGGTAGAGTAGTTTAGACTAGTTTATTTATTTTGTTATGCATAGCTAAGTTTTTAGCTCTTGGTTGAAGAAGATAATCTTCGGGAAGATTATTGTTCTTATATATAGATTTTTATTGAGTATCAATGTTTTTTCTTGTTTTGATTGATATGATTGTCACGTTTGATTATTAGATTGACAATCTAGTAATTTGCATATAATCTAATGCTAAATTGATAATTGTTTGATTCATCGAATATTTGAAGCAACTAAGATTGATAATTTTGCGTGTGTGAGGTTATTAAATTCTTAGGAAAAACAATTGACTAGATTAAACATAGACGGGTGGATTATGTGTCTAAGCTTTATCATTCTCACTAGTTTTGGATGCTATCGTTGATTTAAATCTTGATCGCGTGTATTTTGATTGATTAATCAATAAGGGTTACCATAGAACGCGTTGGCTATTTTAACTAGGAGTAATGTGAGATAAGAGTTGAATCTCCAATGATAAATATTCATATAAAATCAAATCTTTTGTGAACCAATGAATTAGATGATAATATCCAAGGGAGAGTTGACCGATACCAAGAATCGCTTTTAATAGTTTAATAACGTTGCTTTTAAATTCACTAGTATAATTCAATCTTCACAACCCCATTGTTTATTGCTTTTGTTTTGATTTTCATTAACACAAAAGATTCACACATCCTTGTATGATCGATCCCTACTTATGCTACTACATTTTAATTATCAATCTTGAGATTGAATGTGGGTAATTTGAGCATATACGATAAGCGCATATACGATAAGCGCACACCAAAATTTGGCGACGTTGCCGGGATCCCAAGGGCTTGGAACCAATTCTCTTATATTGATGCAATGCCATTGAAGCATAAATATTTGCGGAGGACTTTGGGATTGGGACGTGAAATTACCAGATAGCAAGGACTTTGAGGAGGCAATAATTGCGGCAGTTTTGGGCTTGGAACGTGAAATTAAAGCAGAATTGAAGGCCTTTGAGCGTGTCCGGTGCATGCTCAAATGCATCGATGCACGCCGCATGCACCTGTGCTTTAAATTTGTAATTCATTTTCTTTGGAAGCACCGGTGCATGCCGAAGCATCTTGCTGCTAAAATTCGTACAGCAAGTGCGAAGAAGAAGCTGTTTGTTGAAGAAAAATTTAACATGTAAAATAACTTCCGGAAGCCTAACCTACGCGAAGCTGGGAAGAAGAAGCGTCTTGAGAAGGTGCGAAGAAGGTCTGAAGGTGCGTAGAAGAAGCTCCGTAAATCGCTTCTAGAAGGTGCGAAGCTTTAGGCTCTGTTCAACCTAGAAAACGGAGAATATGCAGCTTGGCTTGAAGACCAATTGTATTGAGAAGCGAGGCACCCAGCTCGGAGGCACTTGCCTCAACACTGGCTGCATGTAGGTATTTGAAAATAGACTTAAATGATTTGTAATTTTTTTGTCTGATTGGAATGAAAAAAAAATTCCGAGTATCAGCCTGCAAGTCTCCCTTAAAAAATATTCAAACATAAAATTTAGATAGAGAAAATTACACCAATATGATAATACTTTATGAAAAAAAATATTTTATAAAATTAAATTTACATATACGAACTGCACACCAAAATTACTAGTTTCTAATAAAATATTTATGATTTTTAATTTTATTTTTATTATTTTTAATAATCCTTTATATTTCTTTACTAATATGCGTGAGTTGTTTTAGTTAATTTATTCGGTCATCAAATGTGTTTCCTAACACACCCCAAGTTCATTTCACCCCTCAACTTTTCAGAACATGCACTTAACCCCTGAATAATTTTAATATTTAACCCACTAAACAATATTTGGGGATAATTTCCCAAATATTCTAGCTGCAAATTCCTCACATGCGTCTCAAATGCCACTCTCGAGAGTATGTATGTATTTTATGTTGTTAAAATTGTTTGGAATCTTGTTGGTCTTCAACTCCACAAGGATCTCATTGGAGTTGTTGTTTGTAGCGGGAAGGAAAATCTATAGATGCCAATGTTCAATTTTGAGTCGAGACTAGTGTTGTATACTATCTCCTTAAGAAGATTTTGCCCTGCACACGGTGCTCATGGAATACGATAATCTTACTCCAAGATACGACAACTATTTGCTTATAATAATAGCACTACAAATCACACGTCTCACAACCACAAATGTTGCAAATTATCTTCTTCACGAACAAGATATGAATGTGATGCAAAATAAACTTGATCTTGCATTTTCTCTTAATAATTGTGTTGAATTCATGCACAATTGTATGTTTAAATGCATGTGAATGTGTTGTATAAATTCTTGGCCAAAAGACACCTCAAAAGGACACAATTTGGAGGTGTTTATTCATGAAAAATGCACCCGGACGCGAAGGGATACACTCTTTCATTAAAAAACCGTCATAAGCCTTTTCCGGGCAGAATGAGCACTCAGCCCACTGCCCAAAAATTTCGACTTTTCCTCATGTCCATTTTGCTTAATTTCAATTAATTAAGCCTTAATTAATCTTAATTCATTAAACTACAATTTTATCTTGCTTAATTTTAATTCATTAAGCCTCAAAATTCCAACATTTTCATATATTTCTGCATGAATTTTACTCATAAAATTTTCGCAGAAAATACATGAAAAGGCATAAATACCCTTGTAAAATTCCCGCAGAAAAAATAAGGAAAGGAATACATAACCTCGACCATGGCATGTACGATGCACGTAAGAGAATTTGCGGCGAGAATATTCAGGAAATTATTCCCGAATATTGTTTAGGGGGCTAAGTGCACTACTTATAATTGTTAAGGGGTTAAATGCACGTTTTGAAAGGTTAGAGGTGAAGTGCTAAAGTGGGTGAACGTTGATGATGTCCGCTTTTTACCCTAATATATATTACTATTATTAGGCTGTGTTTGATTTGATGGATAAGGGTGTGAGAAGCTCTTTATCACATGTTTGGCTCGCAGATAAACAAAAAAGGTTTAATTCCAGAGCACCGAGATTAAAAATTGTAGACATGGGAAATTAGATCACTTCTTGTCCAAGGGATTATTAAACCTAATTCAAATATTATTCGTGATAATGAGGTAAATTCAATAAAAGAAAACACCGAGACAATGAAGCAGCGGAGGAAGACCCTTTTAACTTGCGAAGACTGTGCACAAAACCGGACAAGCCCAAGAAATCCACTCTCCTACTGGATGTATACTGATGATTTTTTGTTATTAAAAAAATTGAAATTGGTTTTATGGTGTGTACATAGGTGACAACAGCTACCTGTTCGTCATGGTGTTCTTCTCCTCATCCATGTCTGCTATTCAATACTTATTATTGGACATGAAATAAGTATACGATGCCTTAATATATTCATTTCCCTTCTCTTTTTTTCTCAAAAAAATTAGTTTTTATGGATGATTGATTATTGGGTTTTGTGTGGAGTTTTCGTGGAGTGGATCAATCATGGAGGAAGAAAAGAATATGAAAAGGCAAGCCCTTGTGTGAAAATGGCACGTGCACAACTGTTAAAATCACAATTTTGTTTGTTAAAATTACTAATTTGTTAGAATTACGTGCACCAACTTGTTAAATTACATGCACCACTTTGTTAAATTTATCAATTTGTTAAATTTACGTTAACCGCCTTATTAAAATCACAAGTTTGTTAAAATCACATGCACCACCTTGTTAAAATCACCAATTTGTTAAAATTATGTACACCAACTTGTTAAAATTACGTGAATCACCTTGTTAAAATCGCCAACTTGTTACAATCACGTGCGCCAACTTGTTACAATTATGTGCACCAACTAGTTAAACATCAATTTGTTAAATTTATGTGCATCAACTTGTTAAATCACGTGCACCAACTAGTTAAAATCATCAATTATAAAAATTAAGTGCACCAACTTGTTAAAATTACATAACACCTTGTTAAAAATTACCAACGTGTTAAAATTACATTAACCACCTTGTTAAAATCACAAATTTGTTAAAAGTATGTGTACTAATTTGTTAAAATAACCAATTTGTAAAAATTAAATGCACCAAGTTGTTAAAATTAAGTACATTACCCTGTTAAAATCAAAGACTTGTTAAAATTACATGCATTATGTGATGACCCCAAAATTTGCTTAATCAATTGCCTTTCCAAATCATGATAGTCATTCATTGTCTTGCTAAAATCATAACATTAGTCATTCAAGGTCATTTAATTATATGATCCAAATTCTTACCACCATTCAATCTCACCAAATCCAATATATTGACATTTAATGTCTTGCTCAAATTATGCTATTAGATGACCAACATGTGATGACCACATTCTTTTTGCCACTCATTTTGCCTATTGATGACACAATCAATCACCTTGATATCATTCATTCATTATTTGACTCAATTATTGTTATTAGAAAGCCAAAGACATGGAATTGACAATCAATCTCTTACATTACCCATTGATGACATTCATTACTTGCTCAAATTATTATGATGTGATGACTCATTGAATTGTCCAATTCAAATGTCTTGCCCCAAATCGTGTTAGCCATTCAATGGACTTACCAAACCTTATTATTAGTCATTCAATGACATTTAAGTGACTAGCTCAAGTCATGGCATACCATTCAATTATCTCATTAACATGTTCAATTTTCTTTCCCAAAATGATGATACTAAATGGTAAAAGTTTAGGAATCTCCATTATTGCTCATACTTTAAAAATACCTCAAATCCCACCAAAGAAAGAGATATTCTTCCAAGAGACAACACCTTTGAAAACCACAATACACCATGCTAAGAAAATGCTATCCTATCTTCAAACACCTTTTTCGAAAATACACACCATCTCACACACAAGAATTTCAAACACTCTAGGCAAGGGAAGAGAGCTTTTGTACTATCTTTCAACCAAGGATCCATTATAACATGCTTCGTATATCCAGCGGTAAGTGGGCTCTTTGTTGCGTAAAATCCCTTACCGCAAGTGTACGGTAGTCAAGTTTTAGTATAGAAAGATGTCGAACCCACAGAGATTGATTAAATAGTTAAATCGAAGTACTGAATTAAAATAATCTTTGCTTTATTTAGAGAATCGAATAGTTGAGTGTTATGCGAATAATAAAAATTAATTAACTAACGATGATCAAATACTGAGTTGAAAAGAAATCAGTTGGAGACGAATCTAGGAGTACGATTTCACTTGTTCATCCACTACACTTATCATTCCTCGATTTCCATTTTATGGATTTCCTAGTTTACTAGCCGAAAATTCTTATTTGTTTCTACTCCCCCTCCCGGGTGTTAAGCAGAAGTAATTATCTAACATTAATCTTGATATCCCTATCTAAGATGAATTATCAGACAATTGTAAAAGCGCAGTAATTCCTATGACGACTTCTATGGAGTTATAGGCCTTCCGAACAATATAACTACCACGATACGAATTCCTTCTTTCCTATTCATAACCCCCTCTCCCGAGTGATAGATCACAAATATGGAATCATTCAATCCATGGCCAGTAGATTAAAAGCATTAAGAACAAGAAAACATAAATAAACCATACGGAAATCCAAATAAACTTCAATCAATTCATAATAAGCGTAGTTTCAAAACAAGCTACATCGTCTCCTAGAAAATAAAATTAGCTCATGCTAGAAGTATTTAAACACATAGACATGTTTAAATAACCCATAAAAATTGCTAAAAGTTTAGAGATACAAAACGAATTGGACGCTATTCTTCGATCTCCGATGAACGCCGCCGTCTCGTGATGAATTCTCTACTTTTTGCTCCGAGCCGTCGTCGTATTGTTCTCCGTTCTTCAACCCTAGCCTCCTTCTCTCCAAAAATATGTCTAAGTCTGAATATCCTTCAAAAATCCTCCTCTAAACCCTTTAAAAGTCCCGTGCAATCAACTAAGGAAAGTCTCCAAAATTGCCAAAATTCCATTGGCGTAATTACGCCTCCGAAGTGGCGTAGTTACGCCTGTCGACGTGTCCAAAGTCTGGCTTCCCGCGTGACTGGCGTAATTACGCCTCAAAAGTGGCGTAATTACGCCACTTAAAATTCTTCAAAATCTCAAATGTCGTGGCTTAGGCGTAGTTACGCCTCAAGAAATTCGTTTAAAAGCTCAAATGCCGTAAGCTAGGCGTAGTTACGCCTCAAGACAGGCGTAATTACGCCTGTTGCTTTGATTCAAAGTGTAGATTTTTGGCTTCAATTCATCTGTTCTTTCCGTCATTTGCACCATTTTAGTCCACAAAACATGTAATTACCTAGATTCCTGCAAAAACAACACATAACAAAACCAAAAGCGTAATTCTGATCGAAAACTAACACTAAATCATGTAAAATAAGAAGAAATATAAGTGTATAAAATACACTTATCAAACCCCCTAAACTTAAACTTTTGCTAATCCCGAGCAAAACAACACAAAAACAAAACAAAAACAAATCAAAACTAAACTGACACGAAAAAACACACAAAACAAAGTTGTAAAACATTCCAATTGTGTAGGCCTCAGAAGTATTCAGACATGCATATCATTTTCTCAAGAATTCTCACGTGTGTGTGTGCTACCATTTCCATGTAATCATTAAAGCAATCTTTAACTCACACAAATCAATAGGACTTTGCAAGGTATAGGTTCAAATTGCATTGTTCAAAAACAGAGTGTATTTTGATGAATGCTAACAATGCATCAAGACTAGGTAATGAGATGCTCATATGTGAATGTCAAAACCATGTTTATTACAAGTGTTTCTCGAGTGTCATAGGTTCACTATTCATAACCTTCTCCACTAGTATATTAGACAAATGTGGCTTGGTCAATAGGTCTTAATAAGCTTGTAACGTTAGGCTTTGGCTCATGGCTTCAATAAAAGGAAAGGTATTCAAAGCAAGAGAGTAAGTTGAAATTATAATCAATTTGCGCATTCTCATCCCGCTTTCGACTCCTTCTATTGATGATTCATCAATTTTCTTTTCATTTCAATTCGTCCTCTTTTCTCATCCTCCTCATCATTATTCACCTCATTATTTTTCTCTTTTTCTTTCTTTTTTTTTTTTTCATCGTTACTCCACTTCTCATTTTCAATTAAGATCATAGGAGTTATTTGAACTTTTAAAGCGCAATAGAAGCTTACTCCCTTGAGGGTAGGAAATAGTGTATAAGCTTTAGCAAGGTGGTCAATGTGGGATTTTGAAATGATGTCGAATGGGGGTTATTATGTGCCTAAGCACATGCCATTCGATTTTCAATAAGCTCAAAAGGGTAACTACAGATGAAAATGATGTATTTTGGTGGCTTCAAAGGCTCAAACGATAAAAAAAAATGCCTAAATCATTCCTAAGCCACATATGTCTGTATTTCGCCTCAAAGATTACTATAGTAAGTTCTATACTACTCTCAATTCACAAATAACTTACATGATTTGACCAATGAGCTCAGTTGCATCTGAAAACCATGGTAATATCAGAGAAAATTTGAATGAGATTCTAAAAGATATTGCAAACAATTCAATCCTCATTCTTTTACATTTAAGCTCAAAGTGGCTACTATGGCAATTTTCTATGAAAGAATCAAGGCCCAAATTATCAAGAATTGCCTATATCATTTTTGTGTTCGTTCAAATCATCATTGATTAATCAAATGGTCATGTGTTCTAGTGCAAGAATATGTGAGAACTCAAGAGCAACATGAAAACATGAAAATTTTAAACTTTTTCACAAATCAACTCAATTTTTTCATCATTGGCCTCAACTGACTCGTAATACAACTTATGACACTCAAAACTCAACAGACTCTAAATCAAGACAAACCAATCAAAATAAGGAAAACAAACACACAAAAGCAACAGAAATCCAAGTAGTTTGACTAGTTCAAAGTACCCCCCTAAACTTAGAAATGTGCATTGTCCTCAATGCATATACATGAAGAAATAAATAGAACGATGCACATACCTAAGCGATGACCGTCAGTGGTCATCGTCATCCATATCGTCGGGGGGCGTTTGTGGAAAAAGTGCTGGCTGGAACGTCGGCGGCAACCCTTAGATGAAGAATTTTCGATTTGGTTGGCGAAGCTAGACCACTTTGTTGCAACCCCCCTAAACTTGCTTCCTTGCACCAGTAGACTCCAAAAACCTGCAATTAATCGATAAAAATATTGACTTTAGAGGTGGGATAGCTTAATTAAGAGAGATTGAAGAAAAAATTGGAATTGAAAATTTGAGGGGAAGAGGACTAAAAATACGCGAGGCGTAATTACGCCGCTGGAGAGGCGTAATTACGCCTCGCCTACGGCTTTTTAAAATTTTCTGAAAATTGACAGGCGTAATTACGCCACAAAGAGGCGTAGTTACGCCTGTCCTACGGCATCTCAAAATTTTTTTTTTTTTATTAAATAAAATAAAACTAAAATAAGGATACATGATTCGGGTTGCCTCCCGAAAAGCGCTTAGTTTATAGTCCTCGGCCCGACTGTCTTCCATCCATTCACTTAGGCTCGCTCAGGTGAACCTCGTCCACGTCTCTTACTTCTTCCCCAAAATAATGCTTCAAACGCTGCCCATTTGCTTGAAATGTGTGGCCGTCGTCGCATTTCAGTTCAATTGCTCCACAAGGGGTCACTTTCTCAATAGTGAACGGCCCAGACCATCGTGACTTCAACTTTCCTGGAAATAGTCGGAGACGAGAGTTATATAGTAGCACTTTCTGACCAGGCATAAACTCTCTTCTCACGATTTGCTTGTCATGCCAATTCTTCGTTCGCTCCTTGTAGATCTTAGCATTTTCGTACGCTTCATTACGAAACTCATCCATCTCAGTGAGCTGTAGCAACCGTTGTTCACCAGCAGCCTTCAAATCAAAGTTCAGCTTCTTTATGGCCCAGAAAGCCCGATGTTCCAACTCTACCGGTAAATGGCATGCTTTCCCAAAGACTAGACGATATGGGGACATCCCTATGGGAGTTTTGAATGCAGTGCGGTATGCCCATAATGCATCATCCAATTTCAGAGCCCAATCCTTTCGGTTAATACTGACCGTCTTTTCAAGAATTAGCTTAATTTCTCGGTTAGAAATTTCGGCTTGGCCATTAGTCTGTGGATGATAAGCCAATGCAATCTTATGCCTCACAGTGTATTTCGTCATCAAAGCACTGAAGATCTTGTTACAGAAGTGGGTCCCTTCATCACTTACAATCGATCTCGGAGTACCAAACCGTGTAAATATGTTCTTTTGCACAAACTTGACCACGACATGAACGTCATTAGTCGATGTGGCAATCGCTTCAACCCACTTAGAAACATAGTCCACTGCTTGCAAAATATATGACTGCCCAAAAGATGGTGGAAAGGGGCCCATGAAATCAATACCCCATACATCGAAGATTTCTAATTCCAAGATATTTGTCAACGGCATCTCATGGCGTTTAGAAATATTACCAATGCGCTGACAACGATCACACGTCTTCACCAAAGTATAACTGTCTCGATGTAGCTCTGGCCAATAGAAGCCCGATTGAAGCACTTTTGCTGCTGTCCTTGCTGCTCCAAAATGTCCTCCATAAGGTCTGGAGTGACACTTTTCAAGAATCTCTCTTGATTCCTCCTCAGTTACGCATCTCCGGACAATTTGGTCTGCACAGCGTCTGAATACATACGGTTCATCCCAGTAATAATTCTTCACATCATGAAAGAACTTCTTCCTTTGCTGATAAGTGAGATCAGGAGGTAATATACCACACGACAAATAATTAGCAAAATCAGCGAACCACAGAGTTTTAGTACATACCTCAAAGAGATGTTCATCAGGAAAGTTCTCTTGTATGACTCCATGATCCATTTGATCCTCCAACTCCAAACGAGATAAGTGATTTGCTACTTGATTTTCACTGCCCTTTTTATCCAAGATCTCGAAATCAAACTCTTGTAGCAACAAGATCCATCTAATCAACCGGGGTTTCGCATCCTTCTTGGTAACGAATCGCTGCATGATCTGTGTAAACTATGACCTTTGTCCCGATCAGATATGCTCTAAACTTGTCGAATGCATACACCACAGCTAGCATCTCTTTCTCGGTGGTCGTGTAATTCTGTTGGGCTCCATCAAGAGTTCTACTTGCATAGTAGATCGCCCTAAAAATCTTGTCTCTCTTTTGCCCCAAAACTGCTCCCACAGCATAGTCGCTGGCATCACACATTAAAACAAATGGCTCCTTCCAATCCGGCACTATGATGATTGGTGCAGATATAAGTGCTTTCTTTAGCCTGTTAAATGCCTGCAAACACAAATCATCAAAGACAAAAGGTGAGTCTTTTTCTAACAAATTACACAAAGGCTTAGCTATTTTAGAAAAATCTTTAATAAAACGTCGATAAAACCCGGCATGTCCAAGGAAGCTCCTAATAGCCTTCTCATTGTTCGGAGGTGGAAGCTTCTCAATTGCAACCACTTTTGCTCTATCCACTTCAAGTCCTTGAGATGACACCTTATGGCCAAGGACAATACCCTCTTGCACCATAAAGTGACATTTCTCCCAATTTAACACGAGGTTCTTTTCTTGGCAGCGCTGTAACACAAGAGATAGGTTATGCAAACAATGGTCAAAAGAGGAACCAAATACCGAAAAGTCGTCCATGAAGACTTCAAGGATCTCCTCCACCATATCTGAAAATATCGCCATCATGCACCGTTGAAAAGTAGCAGGTGCGTTGCATAAACCAAAAGGCATTCTTCTAAACGCAAAGGTGCCATATGGACAGGTAAACGTTGTCTTCTCTTGATCCTCGGGGTCTATGGCAATTTGATTGTATCCTGAATAGCCATCTAAGAAACAGTAATAACAATAACCGGCTAACCTGTCAAGCATCTGATCGATAAATGGAAGAGGGAAGTGGTCCTTCCTTGTGGCCTTGTTGAGTTTCCTATAGTCAATGCAAACTCGCCACCCCGTCACAGTTCGAGTTGAGATCAACTCATTATTTTCATTTCTTACCACTGTCATCCCTCCTTTCTTTGGCACGACCTGTACTGGGGAAACCCATGCACTATCTGAAATAGCATAAATAATCCCAGCATTTAACAATTTAAGCACTTCTGCTTTTACTACCTCCTTCATTGCTGGATTTAACCGCCTTTGATGATCAATGGAGGGAACGAAGGAATCCTCCATAAGAATTTTATGCATGCACAAAGACGGGCTAATCCCCTTGATATCAGAAATCGACCAACCCAAAGCAGATTTATATGTCCTCAATACACGTAATAATTTATCCTTCTTTAAAGAACAAAGAGATGAAGATATAATTACCGGGTATGTCGAATTCTCACCCAAGAAGGCATAAGTAAGGTGGGCCGGTAGTTCTTTCAGTTCCGAGCTCGCCTTCGTATCTTCTTTGACTGATGTATCTCGTACATCTTCCGCTTTTCCAGCAGTGTTGTTCTCCTTAGGCAAGCTCTTAAGTGCTTCCACTTGCTCAGCAATATCAGGTTCAGTTGCATCCACTTTCGTAATAGAGTTGACCATGCAATTCTCCAATGGATCCTCCGGTATTGCTCCTACTTCAAAGTTATGCACACATGAGTCAATAACATCCAAAAACTTGCAAGTGCTTACCTCGTCAGGTCCCTTGAGAGCCTTGTAAATATTGAACATAACTTCTTCTCCTCCAACTCTCAAGGATAATTCTCCTCTTTGGACATCTATCAGTGCCCTGCCTGTTGCTAAGAATGGTCTCCCCAAAATTAATGGAACATCTCCATCTTCCTCCATGTCTAGAACCACAAAATCTGCAGGGAAAATAAATTTGTCCACCTTCACAAGCACATCTTCAATTATCCCTCTAGGATATGTGAGAGACCTATCCGCCAATTGCAATGTGATTGTAGTAGGCTTTACTTCACCAAGCCCTAAACTCCTGAAAACAGATAAGGGCATTAAATTAATACTTGCACCTAAATCACATAACGCCCAATTTGCACCTCAAGAGATTTCATTGTAGCACCCATGTTGTTCATGTGACCCTCAATCGTATCAAGCCTCGACTCATTCTTCTCAAACCTCAATTTCGAACTTTGAACAAAAGTATTCACCAAATCTTCAAGTGAAGGTTTACCTTCATTCTTTTGTGGAGCATATCCAGGTGGTGGATTCAGAGCACTATTGTTGTTGGCATATGAGAGTCTATCATGTTGTGGAACCCTTGTTGATACGGATTGCCTTGGTAGTTATTATTGTTGTTGGGATACCGATTGTTTATGAACTGAACGTGCTCTTGCTCTGCTTCCCTTGACAACTCCATTCCAGCTGCAGCGGCGGCTAATTCAATAGTAGGTTGTGCTCCTTGCTTGGTCAGAGCTGCTACCTGCGTGGTTAGTGCAGACAGTTGTGCAGTAAGAGTACTAAAATGATCAACCTCATACATACCTATGGGTTTCCTTGCCATGGCTCGCTCACTGGGCCACTGGAAGCTGTTAGCCGACATCTCCTCAAGTAATTCAAAGGCAGCATCTGCAGTCTTAGAAAATAGTGTTCCTCCTGCTGCAGCATCCACAATGATCCTAGTTGGTCCATTCAACCCACTGTAAAATAACTGAATCTGCACCCAGCTTTCATAGTTATGTTGTGGGCACCTCCTCAATAAATCCTTGAATCGCTCCCATGCCTCGTATAGTTGTTCAGAATCAATTTGTCTGAACGTACTGATTTCAGTTCTCAGTTGAGCTGACTTAGCTGGTGGGAAGAACTTCGAGAGAAATTTCGATGCCATTTCCGCCCATGTGTTAATACCATTATTTGGAAGAGATTGTTGCCAACTCCTTGCATGGTCCCTAAGAGAGAAAGGGAACAATCGCAGTCTCGCAATATCTTCTGGAACACCATTCATCTTCACAGTATCAGCTATCTCCAAAAATATCCTCAAATGCAAGTTGGGGTCTTCAGCAGGGGACCCACCAAACTGATTCTGTTGCACCATACTTATCAATGCCGGCTTAAGTTCAAAGTTGTTGGCATTGATAGTCTGGCGAGCTATCCCAGAGTAATTGTTGTTGACCAAAGGTTTGAAATAATCTCTGATCGCCCTTTGAGGTTCAACAAGTTGTGGAGGTGGTTCGTTGTTGTCTCTATTTGCAGCCATTTCTATCAATTCCTCCCTTCTCGTTTTTCTCAGTCTTCTTGCAGTTCTCTCAATCTCCGGATCAAACAGCAACGATTCAGGAGTAGTGTACTTTCGCATGCACTGCAAAAAATTCAGAAAAGACAAAAATCACTCCAAAATAAAATGAATAAAAGCTCTAAATTAAAACCAAGATTAATTGGTACAGTATCAGATTGTACTAAATAAATCAATCCCCGGCAACGGCGCCAAAAACTTGTTGCGTAAAATCCCTTACCGCAAGTGTACGGTAGTCAAGTTTTAGTATAGAAAGATGTCGAACCCACAGAGATTGATTAAATAGTTAAATCGAAGTACTGAATTAAAATAATCTTTGCTTTATTTAGAGAATCGAATAGTTGAGTGTTATGCGAATAATAAAAATTAATTAACTAACGATGATCAAATACTGAGTTGAAAATAAATCAGTTGGAGACGAATCTAGGTGTACGATTTCACTTGTTCATCCACTACACTTATCATTCCTCGATTTCCATTTTATGGATTTCCTAGTTTACTAGCCGAGAATTCTTATTTGTTTCTACTCCCCCTCCCGGGTGTTAAGCAGAAGTAATTATCTAACATTAATCTTGATATCCCTATCTAAGATGAATTATCAGACAATTGTAAAAGCGCAGTAATTCCTATGACGACTTCTATGGAGTTATAGGCCTTCCGAACAATATAACTACCACGATACGAATTCCTTCTTTCCTATTCATAACCCCCTCTCCCGAGTGATAGATCACAACTATAGAATCATTCAATCCATGGCCAGTAGATTAAAAGCATTAAGAACAGGAAAACATAAACAAACCATACGGAAATCCAAATAAACTTCAATCAATTCATAATAAGCGTAGTTTCAAAACAAGCTACATCGTCTCCTAGAAAATAAAATTAGCTCATGCTAGAAGTATTTAAACACATAGACATGTTTAAATAACCCATAAAAATTGCTAAAAGTTTAGAGATACAAAACGAATTGGACGCTATTCTTCGATCTCCGATGAACGCCGCCGTCTCGTGATGAATTCTCTACTTTTTGCTCCAAGCCGTCGTCGTATTGTTCTCCGTTCTTCAACCCTAGCCTCCTTCTCTCCAAAAATATGTCTAAGTCTGAATAGCCTTCGAAAATCCTCCTCTAAACCCTTTAAAAGTCCCGTGCAATCAACTAAGGAAAGTCTCCAAAATTGCCAAAATTCCATTGGCGTAATTACGCCTCCGAAGTGGCGTAGTTACGCCTGTCAACGTGTCCAAAGTCTGGCTTCCCGCGTGACTGGCGTAATTACGCCTCAAAAGTGGCGTAATTACGCCACTTAAAATTCTTCAAAATCTCAAATGCCGTAAGCTAGGCGTAGTTACGCCTCAAGACAGGCGTAATTACGCCTGTTGCTTTGATTCAAAGTGTAGATTTTTGGCTTCAATTCATCCGTTCTTTCCGTCATTTGCACCCTTTTAGTCCACAAAACATGTAATTACCTGGATTCCTGCAAAAACAACACATAACAAAACCAAAAGAGTAATTCTGATCGAAAACTAACACTAAATCATGCAAAATAAGAAGAAATATAAGTGTATAAAATACACTTATCACTCTTGTTATATATTCATTCCATTTTTGAAAAATCATAAGTATGTTTTGAAACCTCAATTGATTATGTGAATTATGTTGAAACTATGAAATTATGATGTTTTGATGAAAATTATATTTTTAAAGCACTTTAAATTTCGAAATCCAATTGGTAGGAATTTCGAGTTCTGTTTCTGTTTCTGACCACGATGCGGTGGGATTATAACCGACATTCTGACGTGATACGGTGGTTAACCGTTGTTCTGAAAAGTCCAGACCCTTTATTAGTGGGTGATCCGATGTTTCTAACCTTATCTCTATGAGGGTTGAGTCTAGAGAATTGATATCAGTACCAGGAGGAAATTAGAGATTTACTGTGCTTCACGTATATGAAAAATATTTCTGATATGACATGTTTCTGGCTCTGATTAGAGCAATTCTGTTAAGTTTTATGTTTCAGTATTCATATCAGTTTATGCTCCGATTATGATATATGTTTTGGAAAATTATGAAAAAGTATTATATTATCACATCGATTGGCCCCCAACTTGCTGAGTGTTTTCCAAAACACTCACCCCTTACATCCACTCCCCAGATAGAAGCGAATAAGAAATCGAAGACGAAGATCAAATCAGTTTTGGAGATAATGATTTAGTTGATGTCGTTCAAGATGACGCTGCCATTGATTTTTGAAGTTTCCGCTGATATTTGTAAGGATTATTTATTTTAATGGAATAACAGACTGGTTTTCGTAGAATTATGTGTTACGAGCTTTGTTGATTTTGAATGATATTTAGAATCAACGCCGGTGTTATCGACCTCGGTCTCGGGGCGTGACACATTACCCTGTTAAAATCACCAATTTGTTAAAATTACGTACATCAACATGTTAAAATTATGTGCACCAATTTATAAAATTACTTGCGCCACATTGTTAAAATCATCGATTTGTTAAAATAAGGTGCACCAACTTGTTAAAATCACATGAACCAAGCCACCAACTAGTTAGATCACCAGTTTGTAAAAATTATGTGCACCAACTTGTTAAAATTACGTGCATCACCTTGTTAAATCACCAATTTGTTAAAATTATGTCCAACAATTTGTTAAAATCACGTGCATCAACTAGTTAAAATATCAATTTGTAAAAATTATGTGCACCAACTTGTTAAATTACGTGAACCAACTTGTTAAAATCACAAATTTGTAATACGTGCACCAACTTGTTAAAATCATCAATTTGTAAAAAATACGTGCACCAATTTGTCAAAATTACCCTCACCACCTTGTTAAAATCACGTTCACCAACTTGTTAAAATCACGTGCACCAACTAATAAAAATCAACACCTTGTTAAAATCACGTGAACCACCATGTTAAAATCACGTGCACCACCTAGTTGTGGAGTGTGGTTCCTTTTTCGGTGGTGTGGGAAAGATTTCCTGCTCGAGACTGGCTATGTTTCATCTTTCGTCTGGTTGGGCCGCTGCTGTTTCTTGAACGAGGATGTGGCGACGTAAACTAAGGTTGCGTTTGGTTCGGTGGATGAAGCATGATAAATAAAATAATCTTGTTTCATCCTTTGTTCGGTACGATTTTTGAGGCCCATTTGCAATCCTTCGGGCAGGTGAGGGGCAGGTAAAATTTACTGTTTTCTACTCATAACTTATACCACCAGATTGGTGTGACAAATTATCATCCACCTCAAAATCCCTTCAATACAAAAAAATTTATGGACGCCACAATTGTGCCTCAATCAAAAGTCCAGTCATGGATGCCATTGATATGCAGTTCTGTTTCAGTCGCCGCTAATTGCAGTTACTGTTGATCCCACGAGCATAGACAATAATGGAAGCTGGAAATACGTACTTCCCGATGGCTATTGAAGCAGTGTGGATTTCATGGCTGTCGGAATCTCTTGGAGAACAAACTTCCCTGGTTTCATTTATTTTCCTTTAGTTGCTTCGTAGCCGTTGCAAAAATACCTTGCTCCGATTAACTTATGGTTGCACACACTAGCCGGAAAATTAACTCCGGTAACGCATTCTTGTTCCATTTCGCGGGTACATGACCCAAATCTCTCTGTTAAAACTCTCTCGACTCTTTTAACAACCAGGCACTGTCACTAGTTCTCAAGCCAAGGTTGCCTCACTTGTTCAGGAAAAAAAGACTTTGGTGAAAAATAGATAATTAAGGGTTGTAATTGGACACATCGCCATTGTGGCATTTACCCTTTTTCCATTTATTTTGCAGAAGCCAAGATTGTCTTCGGCTGTTGATCGAGAATTACGAAATGTAAAGTCCTTGATTGAGAAAGCAGCTATCATAGAAGATTCTCACTTTGATGTTAGTTTGTATAGAAATTTTTCACCATTCAAAAAGTAATTGAACCACGCGAAGATGTTATTTTTCAACTAGTTCAATGTTGTATGCAATATTTATTTATTTTTTATATTTTCAAGGGTGGTTTAATATTGCTTTAAAATGAATTTTACTTTGGGGAGTTTTGTAGTACATTAAAACCTAATTGTTGTGTTTTAATTTAATGTAGAAATTTGCTAATTGCAATTGTGTTCTGGAAATGCATGGAAGACTTGAAATTGTAAGTATGTACTGACTTGAAATTGCATGTCCATGATTTATGTATTGACATCAAAATGAAAGTATATGTTTCGGACACGAGATGCGAATACCAATTCGAGGGTATTTTGATTAATAATAATTAATTATAATATTTTATTAATAATTTAATTACGTAAATCAAATTATTTTGATTAATTTAAATTTAATTGAAATAAAATGAAGAAATAAGTGCAAAACCTATTAGAGGGTATTTTTGTCATTTTATTAGTAAAATTAATCTATACCACATAATTATCAAGTACACCAAACACAATATTACTTATCATGTTTTATTAATCATACGAACCAAACGCAATATAATTTATCCATTAATTTACTTATCAACCCATTATCCACATTTTAATATATCCATCATTTATCATATCATCGAATCAAGCGCACCCTAAGAGAACGAGCTTTGCGAAAAAGACAAGGGACGAGAATGATTTTTGTGAAAGAAGTGTATTTTAGCCAAATAAAATAATAGATCAAAAGTTTAAAAATTGAACAAATCTGAATAAAATTTATCGAAAAAAAGATTTATATGGAAAATTATTTTTTGACAGAATTTAGTTGAACAAAGTTTTTGGAACCGGTACATTTCTATAATTTCCCCATTATTTTAATATTGGCATGTGACTGGAATCTTAGGTAATGAATGGACTATACAAATATTTAGTTAATTAATTATTAATAAACCAAAATTAATTAATATTTAGTATCTCTTAACATGTCATGAATATGTACGGATAAATTCAAAATATAGTATTATCAAATTATATTAAATTTTGTAAAATATAATTTTGTTAAAATAAATTTTCTCATCAAATAACTGTCCAGCTTTTTTTATTATATTTAATTTTTCATAAAAACAATTTATTATGATTAGATTTTTATATCTGATAATCTTACAATCTTATACTGGCTAAGCACCTTAGTGGTATGATCATTTTGCAAATTCGAAAATACCCCTACTATTATGTGCTAAATGACCGCATGATCCCTGCTAATTTGGATAACTACAATAGCATCAAAAAATATTTGGGAAGGTATTAAACTACAAAATCAATTTAAAAATAGTTTATTACATCCCAAAAGCAAAAAATTAAAAATTAAATTTATAATTACCATCTCACTTTACAAAACAAATATTGTATATGTAAGCAACGTGTTCAACGGAGCACTAGTATGTATTAAATATATGATGCAATAATATTATTATTTGCGAAGTGGATTATTTTATTGAAAAGGCCAAACGAAAGAGACTAAGGGAAGAGTTGGGTTGTGGGTGATGGTGTTTACAGTCTCGGGAGTGACGAGGGGTGAGGGCGTAGCAGTCATTTCACAAGAATTTGTGGTTGCGTCACTCCTACTGGCAGCGGCGGCAGATCTCTCATCGTTGATGCACGGGATTTCACCCGGCGGCGACGGTCGTCCGAGGATATCAATCTTTGTTGAAGCCAGCGGTGGAGGTGGAAGCGGAGCCTCCACTTCGAATGTCGGCATAGTTATCGCCGTTACAGCCATGGCCGGCCTTGCCATCGCCGCTACCTTTGCTTACTCCCGTAGGTAAATCAAATCGAATAATGAATCACTTCATCAAACCATAGTAATCTGATTGTTAATAGAGATAGATGAGTTGTGTGAAATAGGTAGATTTTGTGAGATAGAAAAGAGATGTTGGTACAGAGGGCATTTAGGCGGAGCCAGACTTCGTTGGGGTCGAGTAGTACGACGTCGTCTCATTCATCCTTGCCGTCAACTTCATCCTCTTGGATCCATTTGAGATCGGCCCTATTAATTGTTACTTCATCATCATCCTCACCAGTTTCTTCAGATCGGTGAGTTCCCTTTTCAGTGTATTTGTCTTTCTTCAAACCCTTTTCCAATTGATTAGGCTTTAGCCTTTCCTATTCGTTGATTTAAAGTGATAGATAAAGATAGGATTTTTCTCATAGGTTTTATTATCAATCTTCAGAATTCAATCCTAGGCTTCGATCGAAGTCAATTCAATGATTCGAAGTGGTTCTGCTTTCTATCTTTCTCATGTAATGGCCATGTTAAAATTAGGAGGGTGTGGCTGCTTAGGATGCAACTGTGGTGTTAGAATAGTGTGGGATTTTGCTAATTGCATCCTAAAGGGGATGACAAGATTTTTTTTATGTTATGAATTTAGTGTTAAGAGATTTGATCACGAGACCACTGTTTCTTTCTGTCTTTATGAAACTTTCGTAGTTTCTTTAGAAACTAATTCACACCCCACTCGAATCGGTTGTGTTGTTGGCCTCTTATTTGGAACTCTGGTTAGGGACAACATTGAGTTCCAGTTTAGGACTAATAGTGTATATCGTAGTTGTGAATGAAGTTGAATCTTATTTTTTTGCCTCTTCCTGGTTTTAGGTGATCTACTTTCTTAATTACATACAGATGGCATGGTATCTTTTGATGGAAACTGATTTTTAATGCCATTGTTCACAGGGGAAGCCTTAAATCTCCATGGTCTAGAAGAAGAAGAAAACATGCGCTTCTTGCCAAACAGTGGAGGAGTGAGTTTGGTTTAGATGGGAAACTCTCTGATGGAGGAGTTACCTTTTTAAAGAAAGTCCGGAGTGGCGTATGTTCATCCTTTTGCTTTTATATGCGTATATATGTTATGTATATAAGCCTATTCGAACAGCTGTCCTTAACCATGGAGTTCAAAGTGGTTACAAGCAACAAAAAAATCAGTTAGATTAGATTTTAATCAAGCTTGAATAAATGTGTGCATGATACATACTGTGTCAAAGAGATGATACAAATAAGTAAAAACTCTGTACATTCCCAAAATTGAATACAATTCATTGATCGCTCAGAATTAATTTTGTTCTCTCTGCTTGTAATCTTCGTCCTTAAATTGAGCTGTAGAATAATGCAACTCGGAGTTTACATACGGGACATAGATTTCATGGGTAAAAAGGTTTTGACCCCCTTTGTTTTTGGAAAATGGCAAAAAAGGAAAAATAAAAACAAAAAACCTCTGCAAAAAGGTAGCATAAAACCCCCTGTGATTTTTAAAATATTGCATAAAACACACTATTTTTGGTTTAGTGGCTCTTTACAGCATAGCTAGAACACGGGATTTTGCGCCTATTTTATTTTCACAGGTGTTTTCGCCCTTTCTCAAAAGAAATGGGAGCAAAATGCACTTTTCCCCAGATTTTACAACATTAACATTTTATATTTACTTGATTTACTTCAGCCTGTTGTGCTGTTTGTGTGAAGACATAACAAAACCTTGTAATATTTGATGCAGGGTGTTGATCCATGCATAAGGGCAGAGGTTTGGCCGTACCTTCTTGGAATGTATGCATTTTTAGATGGACTTTGTTGAGTCACTTGTGATTGATATGTTTTTCCTCCCTATCTATAGTCATTGGCCATGGTATACCTAATCTAAATTCCTTTGTTGTGGTAGTTTTGATGGCTTGGATTTCCTTTTGGGTATGTCAGTAGTTGATGTTTATGTGGCATTTCCCTATAACGTACTCTTCAATTTAGTGTTTATCCGCAAGGAGACTGATATGAATTTAAATTTTACTTAATGATTTTTATTTTTGCATCACTTGATCTGTAGTTGTTTGAAGATATGATCTGTAGTTGTTTGAAGATATTGGTTATATAATTATATAGTTGATCCACTCAATGGATGTGAATAAATACCATAATCAATATGCTCTATTTCCTGCGATTGAAGGCTGTGCTGGTATTTACCGTTTACGTATTCATTATTTAAAGCCAGTGCCATGTACTTGTGGTCCAATTCAAACTTGATTTACATTGCAAAATTGATAATCCTGTCATTTTCTTCTTTGTGGTTTGTGATTGAGCTCAGTCTATCAGTGTGTTACTTCTAGGATTAATGTTGACAAATTTTCCTCTAATCTTTTGATTTCTTAGGATTTTAGCCTAGTTTTGGACTTTTGATGCAGCATGTTATTTTGTATATTCAAGTGTTTGCCCGTGGGAATGTTCTTTTTTGAGTAGATAATATTTGCCTACAGGTACAGTGTGAGAAGCTCTAAAAAAGAGAGAGATTCTATCAGAAGTCAAAAGAGGTATATTTATTTTCTTAATTGCCTATATTTAGTTGGAGCAAATCATAAGGGCAATGCCCCCCTTTCCCTACTGCACTTCTCAATCTGCAGTCTGTCAAATTATGTATTTCTCAATTATCCTTTGCTTGCATTAATCCTCCCAAAAACAAATTTTCTACATTGCGAACACTTCTTTTGGAGAACAAGTTTATTCTTGTGCTACCAAGGTTCCTAAAGTTTCTCAATTATTGGATTAGTTCTCTATAGTTTTGGTATTTCCTGCTGTCAGTTTGTTAATACTAGCATTAGTTGTATCAGAAAAGAATATAACGACTTACGGAGACGGTCTCGTCAAATTTCAAAACAAGGTGAAAGGAGTTTCACGCTGAAGGAAACCTCTGGGAACAACAGCAAGGAGGATGGTGGTGATGTTAGCCAAGTTTTAGACTCCGGTTGCTTAGAAGAAGTTGCTAGTGCCCGGCCTTCTCTTTCTGTTGACAGAGATGGCTCTTCCGGTGAAGTTGCAAATAACATAAATCTTCCAACATCAAGGGAGTTGGTAGATGAGGAAAAAGATGAGGGTGCCATTACTGAAGAAAATGTTTCTGATCCCGATACTGATACTAATGATTCCTATTCCTCTGAAGAGTCTGAAGAGGTGAAACCTCTCCTTGGCTCGACAGAAACTGAAGATAATCATCTTAACGAGCCGTCAGATTCCACTCTTGATAACTCAGAACCTAGCTGTGCTTCTTGTAAAGCTGAAGATTTTTCGACATGGCAGCGGATTATGCGCCTAGATGCAATCCGTGCTAATGCTGAATGGGTTATTTATTCCCCATCCCAAGCTTTGGTGTCTGAAGTGAAGGCACTTCAGTTAGCTGAGAGCGTTGGATTGAAAGATTACGACCATCTCGAGCCATGCAGAATCTACCATGCTGCTCGTCTTGTTGCCATTCTCGAAGCCTATGCTTTATATGATCCCGAGATAGGTTATTGTCAGGGTATGAGTGATTTACTCTCTCCAATTATTTCTGTCCTAGAAGACGACTACATGGCTTTCTGGTGTTTTGTGGGTTTCATGCGGAAAGCTCGACATAACTTCCGTCTGGATGAGGTTGGAATCCGGAGACAATTAAACATTGTATCCAAAATCATCAAGTGCAAGGATTCACATCTTTACAAGTTCTTGGAGAAGCTTCAGGCCGAAGACTGCTTCTTCGTGTACAGAATGGTGGTGGTTCTGTTTAGGCGAGAGTTAACATTCGAGCAGACCCTTTGCCTCTGGGAGGTCATGTGGGCCGATCAAGCAGCAATTCGCGCTGGTATCCCCAAATCCGCATGGGGAAGAATGCGGAGAGCACCTCCAACAGATGATCTATTACTGTACGCCATAGCTGCCTGTGTACTACAAAAGAGGAAACTAATCATAGAGAAATACAGCAGTATGGATGAAATAATGAGGGAGTGCAATAGTATGGCAGGGCGTTTGGACGTCTGGAAATTGTTAGAAGACGCCCATGATTTGGTGGTGACGCTGCATGACAAGATATAAGGAAAGGCTATTTGTTTGCTGGTATTCTCTACTTTTAATCTTAATTTCTTTATCACATTTTACTTCATTGAGGACCCTCGGAAAAGCCGAGGGATACATCCTTTTCTTTCTCACAGAACAAAGACTTGATAGAAAACGTTTGTATGGAGTCATTTAAGGAACTTCGCCCGCACTCGGCACTTTTCCGAGCGCAGTGGCGACCTTAAGAAAGTTCTTTATGGAAGAGTTTATGTTGGTCATTGTTCTGGAGTTTTTACTTGCTATGGTCGGGATCAAATCCCACTACCCCTGCCTGAGTGGGTTGCGGAAACCATGATTGATTAATTTCATAACAATCTATGTATATGTATATATATGTGCTTGTGTGTGGGTGTGATACTGGATTACTAGTAATGATTAAATGGTGAAACGTCTATCATGCAAGTCAGGGTGTCTCAACGGAGCCAATGTAGGCTTGTAAGGCTTCAATTGAATCGTTTTAGTGGCCTTTAGGTCCATTGTAATTTATTTAATGCAAATCCCCAAAATATTATTATGCATGTGATGAGACGGATTGCCATTGATTCATGAAATATGAGTTATATTTATTTATATTGTATTTTCCGAATATTCCTAAAAAACGTTTATGGATTTGTATCATATACTTCTTGGATAACGATAGTAGATGAATATATATCAATTATTTCTAGGTGCTTTGATTATATATTTGTTTTTGCTAAGGACATCATCATCGTTTATGCGACATTTTTTTGTTGTTGAATGTGTCATATGTATGGTGATGATGTCTTTATCCCCTTGAGGACAACATGAAAGTAATCGCGTGAACCCTACTTTTTTAAGGGTTCTATCTCATAATAAGGGCTCTCACTCTATCCAAGAAATGAGGTTACACAATAAGAGATCTCCTCTAAACCAAGGTTTTTGGCATGTCATTACTGCAAGCTACATTTGGACCTAATATAGGATACATGCGAAGTATCAAAGAAAAGACCTACAGAAAATAATTTTTGGCTTTTTGGTATCTATAAGACTATAACTGTATCAAGAAATACACTTTATATTTAATAAGATTTATATCTTACTAGAATCATAATATTTTAAAAAAAATAACATTTGTTTATAGTATAAATTTTCATAGTACTATGAAGATTATTTTTAATTAAATTCGTAACAAACTAATATTGTTTACTTAAATTTTGGATGTATAATGAAACAGACTTAGATGTCGGGGTCCGTTAATTTTTTAAATACCCAAAATTTCTGCAACACTAAAATAACCAAAATAATGTTACTAAAAAAAAAATCGTCTATCCCAACAAATTCTTAATTTGAAGTTAAGTTTTGAATAATTTATATACAAGTTAATTTAACTCCAAAAATATTATAAAATATGATAGTAACAAAAAAAAAAGTGCAAACATCTGCACAGTCTAATATTTCTCCCACTTGAAGCTTGATTTCAATCATGTCTTCACTGTCGAAATTTATCACACGTTTTAGCATGTGCACCGTCCAACAGTACTTGAAGACTTGATTTCAATAATGTCTTCACATCATCAATGCAGCAGCAGCACATTTTCCCCCTTCTATGCATGCAGTCGAAATGAAATCGAACACAACTTCAGTTTATCAACAGTCACGCTCTTCGTTAGCATATCAACTGGATTTTTACTTCCAGGAATCTTCTCAAGAATCAAGACTCCATCCCCAGAACTGATATGATGTAATGATCTCGAACATGTATAGGCTTCGTCCTATAATGATAAACATGATTATTTGCTGAATGAACATCACTATGACTATCACAATATAACGAGCTATCATCAAACTTCAGACCCAATTCTTCAAGAAAGGATCGTAACCAAATCATTTCTTTGCTAGCTTCTGTCACTGCAACATGGTCAACCCCAGTAGTCGAAAGCGCAACTATCTTTTGCAGCTTAGACACCCAACTTACTGTTGTACCACATAATGTGTACACATATCCAATAGTATTATTTCTGTCGTCCAGGTCACCACCCATGTCGGCATAAACAAAATCTTGTAAGTTTAGATTTGACCTCCTGAAGCATAGCGATGAGCTATTAGTACCTTTCAAGTACCTGCATATCCATTTAACTACTTTCCAGTGTTGTTTTCCTGTGCATAGGTGATGTCATGCAACCTACAATGATTTTATAAAATTACCTTAATCGATGATCAATCAATCTAAAAGTTGATTGATACAATTTTTCCAAATATGACAGAACATGTGAATGATGCAAATTACATGGTTAACAAGTCCATTATTACCCAAAAAAAGTCGATGTGTACGAAATTAATTAGATCCTCATATCAATATTTCCTGGTGAAGAAAGATAATACGCATCTTAGGATTCTGTACAAGAAGACAACAACATTTTTCAAGAAGGGTTTAACTCTCTTAATCCTAGCGGTTTGCCACCACATCAAATTTTATTGAAGGTTGGTTGCCCTATTATGTTATTGAGAAATGTTGCACTGAACTTGTCTATGTAATGGGACAAAGTTAAAATGTCACAATATATGAAGAAACTTCATAGATGCATATATCATAATTTGACTTGGCATTGGTATAATATATTTTTTTGCATTGAATGCCTTTGAAAAGTGAAGATAATCATGGATTGCCATTTGAATTGATACTCAAACAGTTCCTAATAAGATTGAATTTTGCTCTCACAATAACAAAGCACAAGGGCAAACAATGCCAAAGTATCCACATCTTTCTGTGCAGTTATGTCTTTAACCATGCCCAGCTATATGTATCAAGAGGAGTTTCACAACATTGCACAAAAATCTTTTGGTAAAAGATGAAAATTAGAGCAACGCTATGGCATGTACACTAAATATATTGTGTACAATGATACTCTTTTACCAAATAATGGATCATAAAATGGGAGACATTGTGATTTTTGTCTGCATAATAAAACAAAACCTGTTTATCACTATCTATAATGCTTTGCAAATTTTTTGATGTGCAAGTGACCACCTAACTAGTTCCACAAACTTTGATGATAATATAACAATTGCTACTCGAGATGCAAATGGGAATAACACTTAAAGAAGATCAACAAAGTAGATTGAATTTGAGTGAGATGAGCCAAAGAGTATGCTTTGTTTACAATGAGTATGCTTTGTTTACATTCTATTTGATTTCATACAGAAAAAGTGAATATTAGTAATAATTTTAAATAAAATATAATTTAACATGGTTTTATAAATTCAAAGTCTACAAGGATGTAAATAATTTGTCTGTGATGAAAAACTACTGTTGGGCTAAATGTTTATGAATTTGGGTGATGTGTTCTAAGATATGTATGGAAACAAAGGAGACATATGTAAGCAAATTCATTACATGCTATGTCTTTTCTATTTTAGTGCAAAATGATAATCCAAATGACGTATTTTATAGTGCAAAAAGAATTGCTTGGATTGAAGTATGAGATCTAATAGATGTATCATAACAAATTCTTATTGTGATCTTTATATGTATCAAGTAAACATCTAACCAATGGTGTAGAAGGGCATATCAACAAGAAGTCGTATGGAAGAAAAATACATTATTTAGGTACACATATTATTAAATTGAATTATGTATTTCACATTGATTTACTGATATGTTTTCTTATATGTATAGAAAAAAGATAAGATCTGCCAATGATATCCATAAAGAAGTGATATTAGTAACATGCATTTTTACTAATTCAGTTTATATATAATGTGATTAAATGTATTTTTCTAATTCCACGAAATCTTATATTTTCAGTTCTACTACTAATATAAGTAAGAGAGACCACAATAAATACTTCAATTTGAAATATATCAACTAACATTTTAATATGTTTTAAATACCACAATTATTTTCAACAAAATTTCTACCTAATCCCATCTATTATTTTCAATAGAGATGATTATTACAGGATTTTGCATCTTCAAATTGAAGGTTTAGGAAATTTGCTTGCCTTGGTCGATGTTTATGGAATTTTATTCGATGCTTATGAACTTCTTAGTAAAATTAGTTACTTTTAATATATTAGACAATTGATGGTTCTTGATAGATTTATTTGTAGACGTAACGTAACACTGATTCACGATCATATATTTGTGACTATTTCAAGATAATCATATGATTGAGAACATTATAAGTAGGTGTTTGCAATTGCTTATGAAACTGCTTATCTGCTTTTCAGATAAAAAAACAGTTTTTGAGTGTTTTATTTGTTTGCTTCTGCTATTGCTTCTATAAAAATAAGCAGAAAAAGCAGAAGCAGATAAGCAGGTCATGACATGCTTTTGACTGCTTTAAGTTGTTTTGTGGCAATTTCGTAATTAATTTAAGTTTATTAAGCTGCTTTTTTATTTAAATAACAAACACTCAATGCTTTTGCTTAAAATTAACTTTTTCCAACTTTAAGCAAAAGTAATATAGAAGTGCTTTGAATAAGCAAGCGCAAGCACACCCTAAATTGTAAAGGTTTTGTGAATAGCTGGCTTATGCATTTTGTGGTTCCATAAGTTCTTGCTTTATTTAATCTGCATGGATGTCTCATTTCACGGGAATGAGCAAAAAGCACTAAAGTTAATGTTTTATGTTAAAATTTGTACTTTTGTCATTTTGGTTAAAATGTGTATGCCATTATTATTTAATTGTGTGTGAGTAGTCTGGTAGTATATGTGTACGTTAACAATTGTTTATTCAAAATATTTCTATATTATTTTTACTTAAATTTTGAAAAAGTTACTTTAAAATAAAATATTGAGTATTTGTTATTAAAATTTAAAAAAAAACAGCTTAATAAACTTCAATTAATTATAAAATTATCACCAAACAACTTAAAGCAATCAAAAATATGTAATGGTCTGCTTCTCCAATTCTGTTTTTTTCTGTTTATTTTTAGAGAAGAAATAACAGAAGCAAAGAAACAAGACATTCAAAATCTACTTTTTTTATCTAAAAAATTGATAAGAGGTTTACAAAAACATTTACAAATACCCGCTATATAAATATTGTAATGCTAAAAATTATACGGCAGGGAAAAAATCACATCCCGTCCCAATTTGCCCTCACCTTTGGAAAACATTCAACAACTTCGACTCCCAATTTTTCATTTGCATTCCAGTTTTAGAATGAAACTGCAAACACTCTCATAATTTTCTCATCGAATTTCTTTTCATTAATAGAAGTCAAAGTTACGTGTAATCATTCGTGGAAATCGGGAAGGATTCCTATTGATGATGGCGAATTTATACGTGCAGGCGGTTCCGCCGACGGATCTGAATCGGAATACGGAGTGGTTTACGTACCCTGGTGTATGGACCACTTACATCCTCATATTGTTCTTCTCGTGGCTTGTCGTGCTTTCGGTTTTCGGATGTTCTCCGGGCATGGCGTGGACGATTGTTCATCTTTCCCATTTCGTTGTACGTGTTTTGATTTTAGGTTTCGTTTTTTTTTTTGTGGATTCTATCGTGGCTGTTTGCACATTCACATTGTAAATTCCACGCGATCGATTGATTGTGTTAGCTGGGAGATGCATGTTGATTTGGTTGTAGTGATTGAAGGAAATGTGTGGATTTCGTTGGGTTTGTTGTTTGTTTTTGTGTGTGAGAAAGTTTGGACACGATCTCTTGTGAGTGAGTGTGACTTTTGATAGCTGATGCTGTTTAAATTTGATCGTTGGGTCTATTTGTAATGGTTTTGCATCATGATGGCTGATTTGGGTGGATGAGCTGACATAGAGTAGTACTTGATGAGTGGAATCCTGTGGATATGTTTCTGGTTAGGATCATCCAGTTTCATAAAGGGTGATGCCTCTAGTGTGTCAAATGGAATACTCATAAAGGTTGATGCCTTTAGTGTGTCAAATGGAATGCTTTAAATTGCAAGATGGATCTTGGATATCAATTTAACTAACTTTGTATTAATTAACTTTTGGTGCTTTTTTTTAGCGTGGTGGTTTGGTTAAGTGATTAAATAGGTGGGAATTGAGATTTAATTCCTCTGTGGTTTAATGCATGGGTGCCTTTTTGGGGTCAAATGAATTTTTCATGGTAATGTACAAATAAATTGTTTTAATTTTTAAATACAAGTTTTCTTTTCAATATTGGACATCAAACATTTTCTTTCTAATAAGATGTATAATATTTGAGTAGTTACCGCTTACAAAAAAATTGGTTTGTCCATGGAGAAAGGAAAAACAATCACTACTCAGGTTCCCAATGGTGCTGTTGAGGGGTTAAGGGAATCCTTTGCAAGTATGAGTCATGGTATATGCCATTTTATGCATGAAATACATCGTTTCTTTGCGTGAAATTATAAATAACGCTCTTATATAGGCTACACTCCAAAGACATTTATATGAGGGCTTTTCTATTCTTATATGCAGTTATATTTGCTTCATTTAGTGATGAACTGTCTGATTTCTCATCAGGTCACATATCACTTCTTTCACTGGAAGAAGGGAACTCCTTTTTCGGATGATCAGGGTATATACAATAGGTTGACTTGGTGGGAGCAAATTGAGAATGGCAAGCAGCTGACCCGCAATAGGAAGTTTCTAACGGTTGTCCCTGTAGTACTGTAAGTGTACCATCAATTCTATTATTGTGTTTAGTTCTGAAACACAAAACTATATTTTCCTCATAGAGTGATATCTTTTGTTATTACTCCTGGCTCTATACCATTTCATCTGCTCCAATCAAGCCTACAACATGTTCACTGCCCCTTGTTTGGCATCAATTTCGATGGCCATATCATCTATTTTTGACCCTTTTGGTCTTAAGACTCTGTTTTGATGGGGAGACTGGATGTTGGATTGAGATTTGACAGTGGTAGGCGTTGAAGAAGTTTGCCTAACTTTATTTATATCAGATGGGAAAGGAAGAATAAGGAGCAGGAAAAGGGATAGTGAAGCAATCCTTTTTAATGAAAAATTTCCAATATCTCCACTAATCCATTACAAAGGAGTTGGTGGAAAGGTTGATCTGAAAAGAGTTGAAAATATTATTAGTCATGTTAGGAATATGCTTCCTAATAAGTTTTGTTTGTGGACATACGGATGGATATTAAATATGAAATTTGTTTCCCACTTTCCCTTCTCTGTGACATCCATCAGAGAGAAGAGAGGTTCTACCTCTCCATCGCAAGGGTTGGAGTCATTTCTCATCTGCTCTCCCTTCCCAACCTAATGATTCATGGTCTTTCTGAGGAAAAAATATGCCTCGTTACAATTGAAAATTTTGTATGTTGTGCGTTCGGAAATCAGGATTGAGCCACTTTAAGCCAAAAATGAATGCTAAATTAGTGTTCCTTTTTGCCCTGTTAATTTGGAAATGATTTAGCAGCATATGCTGCAATTCATGGTTTACCCGTGAACCTCAATTGTCATGAATGTGGTATATGACATTTTCATATGCAGTTTGCATATCCCTAATAGTCCTACTCTCCTACTAGTATTGTTTATCCCCCAACAACACATATAACTTGATGGAAATTCATTGATTTGCAATTTTCTTGACAACTTGAAGCTAAAGATATTGTTAGCATCAAGGAATGATGTTTTTATCTAGTTTAATGTTCTGGAATGTTGTGAAGTTCATGCCTTATCTACATTGGAAAAACCTTCCAAGTTGGTTGCGTTTTGGCAGGTTCAATTTTTTCTGTAATTGCATTTTGATTTACTTTGTCTGTACCTAGGGCTTATTTTTTTTGATTATGCATTATTCTGTTATTGGTTCATTAGCAAATCATTATGGTTAGATGTCTCTGGATTTTGTGTATGTTTTGAGATCCTTGATGCGTCTTTTTTATTGTATCATTACTTTTATTTGAAATCTCTATAGTTGGATAAATGACATCGAATTGTGGCGTTGAATGAGATATATACATCTGCTGTACAAATGCTTATTTTGGCAGCTTCACAAGTTAAGCTACAATAGGCATTAGCAAGACTCTCTTTTCATCTTTATTTTTACTTATATCTTTGATTTCAGTTTCACACTTGCCATACCTGTTTAATAATTCACTTTCATGAATCTACACTTGCATGTGTTTTCTCGCTTTAAAGTTTTGTAGAATTATTTATTTCCTCTGACCATATTTCAGAATGCCATGTGAATCGGTTCACAGTTTTATATTAGATGGTAAATGATTTGGATATTCTTACATTTTCATGTTGAACAGTAATACATAAGATTTGCTGAATGGTGTCTCAATTACGTGCGTAGGATCGGGTTATGGGATATGGTCGTGAGTATCGGTGATTTTGAGAGGTTTGTTCGACCTTTTCTTGGGATTCCCTATGATTGTTGTTCACGGCAATAAGGGGATTGAGGAAGATTGAGAGCTTAAGTCCAATAAGGACCAATAAGGACTTGTATCACTTTTGTTGGGATAAAATTTGAATATCATTATTGATATATATAAACCAAGAGTCCTAGAAAACCAAATCCTAGATAAATTTAAAAATAAAATCCTACCTCTAAGAAATCTCAAAAAATGCTTTTAGATAAACTTAAATAAAAATCAATCCTAATCTAACCTAAAAAAACAAATCCTAAAGATAAAATTGCAGGTGTTTCAAAGATCTCATTGGTGATTTTATCTTCATAACATCACTCCTCCCGTGAGAACTGTACGCTCAACGTCATCTTCTTTAGGATGGACGGATTCGGCTTCCACCGGTGGTCCTCCAATTCCCTCAAGCCAAAATAATTTTTTACACTGATGAAGGGTCGCAGTTAAAACACAGTCCACGTCATCACCTCTCTTCCATTTCTGCCTTGCTCAAGCGTTTGATGAAGGGTGGATGGGACGAAAGATTGGTTTGTGGGCAGTGAGAAGGATCTTCTCGTTGGGGCATGTGCAACACTTCATATAGACGGGCAAGGCTCATAGCACCGGTGAGTGGCGTGCTGGTTGATGAAATGCGACTCCCATGGCGATGGGATCTTGCAAACCACTTAGGAATAACTGCACCTCTTGTTTGCGTGTCAAGGGATCGGCTCGCATAGATAATTTTTCAAAGTGGCATTGGTATTCATCTACTGTCTTGTGTCTGAGTTACTAATTCCCCCATATGGTTGCCACTCAGCGGTGGGCCAAAATGGAGGTGGCAATGATGTTTAAATTCTTCCCATATGATATTTGGCGTATTGGCCTCTAGTTTGAGAAACAAGAGTTGAGCGTCGCCATCCAAGTGAAAGGAAGCCAAGTCGACGAACTCCATTGATGGCGTATGTTGGTGGCGAAAGAAGTGCTCGCGGTGGGTTAACCATCCTAGGGGGTCCGAATGCCCATCGAACCTAGGAAAGTCGAGACGCAAGGTCCTGATCGGGAGTGGGTTGAAATCCCTATGATCGCCGTTGGTGCGACTCCTCATGTGGTCGCCGTTGGTGCGGGATTCATGCGCGTGGGCATCCAAAAATCCAGGCTTGCCGTTGTCTTCTGTTTTGGAATCCGATTTTAGAGTGGAAACTTACAGGGACAGGTCGTCGACTCAAGATTGGAGCATCTCATTGTCAACTTTGTATATAGCCATGAATCCGATAATTGGTGTTGAATTGCTTGCAGATCTGCCATAACACCTGGCTCTGGTACCAGTTTGTTATGCGCATAGGATCGAGTTATGTGACGGTCGTGAGTATCGGTGATTTCGAGAGGTTTGTTCAACTTTTTCTTGGGATTCCCTATGATTACTATTCACAGGAGCAAGTGGATTGGGGAAGATTGAGAGCTAAAGTCCAATAGGGACTTGTAACATTTTTGTTGAGATAAAACTTGAATATTATTATTGATCATAAATCCTATATATAAACCAAGTGTCCTAGAAAACCAAATCCTAGATAACTTTAAAAATAAAATATTATCTCTAAGAAATCTCGAAAGACAAATCCTACTACATAAACTTAAATAAAAATCAATACTAATCTAAAAGAAAAAACAATTCCTAAAAGATAAAATTGCAGGTGTATCAAAGATCTCATTGGTGGATTTGATCTTCATAACAATGTCCTCATTACTTTTAAGCAATAGTCTATTAGAAATGAAAGTTGCTAGTTTGGGATGTATTCTAATTAATTATTTGTTGATACCCTGAAGAGAAAGATGACCATTTAGCTAGACAAAGGATGTGCCCACATGGTACAAGAATGGGTTGGGGACCGTACTTCCTCAACTGGAAAATAACGATTTTCGTGCGATTTATTTACAAACTTAACTTTTCTCCTTTAGGCAGTTTATGTGCTTTTATACAGATAAGTCCATTTGTAATTGTCATCTCCAAAAAGATATATTCTCATTTAATGCCTTGTTCTCATGTTCATCCTCTAATTTTTGCAGCAATAACATGGTTTACTAATGCATTACATAGAGAGCTTTTTGATTGTTTTTGCTGTTTGCTTGTCTTTCATCTGGTTAGTACTATTGTGCGTTCAAACACTATCTGCATTTACATATTTATCTCTTATTTTATTATCATTTTTAATTTGTTTGAAAATGCATGTACTTGACCGAGGAACATTGTTATAATCAATGGTTATGCGCACTGATGCATCCATTGGCTTGGCTAAGAATTGCCATATGCTTATCCTTGTTTCTTTTGGCAGGTACTTGATAGCCTCACACACAACGGACTATCAATATCCTATGATCTTCTTCAATACGCTTGCAGTGTTTATTCTGGTGGTTGCCAAGTTCCCACATATGCACAAAGTGCGTATCTTTGGAATCAATGCCGATCAATGAACCATGATCTCCATGATGTTGCTCGATGCAGGTTTAATATCAGCTTCAATACTTTGATCCTTACAGTATAGCAGTATGCTTCAATACTGTAGTGTAGGGACTGAAAAGGAAAAGATCACTTTGCCCAATATAAAGTGACGTCTCTCCGGTACTGGATATTCTCTATATGAACTCTCTGTATAAGTCGTTTTCTGGAATTTACATATGCTGAAATTTTTCCCTTTCTTTATTGTTATGTATTGCGCACTCAAAAAATCATTTGTGGTTTGCAACTTGAGGGATTCAGTGGTTCCCTAACTTTTAAGAAACATTACCACTGGCTGAGACTCGTAGAAGAGCTAAAAATTACCATAACTCCTGATGAGACTCCTAGGAGATCTACTCTTTGCTCGTTACAGTATGCACTTTAGTTGTCTGGTCTGCCGTATCGCATTCGAAGTTTTCATTTCATCGACTGTATCACCTTTTATCACGTGGGTCATACTTCATTTAACGTTAAAAAGGTTGTGAATATAAATCTTTGGTTATGAAATGGCTAAACTATCATTTTGTCTTTCTTAGTACTCATGCACGAACATTCTGCTTAATGAGTTCTAGAAGTAACTACTTGGCATTCATTTTGATTACATGGAAATTATTAATATAAGTTGATGGATGGATTCCTTGTGCATGGTTATCCTATAACAAAGGAAATGAGTATTATAAGCTCTCATCCTTTCAGCTTATCATAGTTTTGCATGCTGATCCACAAACAACAGAATTTTGTAGGTGGTTCTTGCAATTTAAAGATGTTTTCACGCATTGTTGTTTTCCTTCCGACTAATTTAAGAGGTGATCGCAATGAATGTGACAGTGACCCACATGATAGCTAGCTATGGATAATTAGGGCTGGCGATATTTCCTGACACCCATCACCTTAGACGCAGGGGTGCTCGCCGAAGTGTGAGTGTAAATATAGTCAATTCTACCAACGATTATCATACATCCATCATCGTTTTAAAGAAAATGATCTACCTAAATTGCTAGATGAATCTTTATATAATCTGACAAGCTTTTTTCAAGTCAAATTCTACAAGTCAATGCTCACCGGGCATCACACCTTACATATCATTTGGTTGCTACAATGATTTGATGAATTTATAGGATTTGTTGATCTAACTTGGCATAAATGTAGCATGAAAGTATGTATGACTTGTCTTCTTGTATATGGTACACAAAAAGAGGTTGATACCACTTAAGGACACTATATTTTTGAGCGGGTAACAACCATTGGACGAGAATATTCACATATAGTCTTATCCAATAGTTTAATTATCTTGTTCTTAAGGGTAGCATCAAACTAGAGTGAGTGCATCGGAAGAGACTTGTGTTTTATGGACAGAAAGCTGCTTTGTGGAAAAATGCCCAAATTATGGATACATTAGTATACAAATATGCAAATAATTATATTCTAAAGTTCAGGAATATGATTATAGAATTTCTGATTTAGTTAGGATTTTTATTCTTTTATTTCAGAATGTCATCTCTTTATTTGGTAGGAGTCCCTTGTACTTTGGCCTATAAAAAAGGCTAATGTATTACAGAAATTAAGACATGCGATAAAATTCATTTCCTCATGGACGGAGAGGGTTTGATTCCTCGGATGATTTTTCTTTGTTTACGCAGCCTTAATTGCTGTGCTAAGGTGCATGGGTCTGTTATGTTTTGTCCTTGTTCGCCCTCACTTCAGTCAAATCATTCACTCTCGTAGTTATAAACCAAGCAAGCTTTCACCGTTACTTGTATATACACGTTTTCACAATTTTCTATCGTTTTGATGAATACCCAGTTGAACTAGATAATGAATCTTCGTCTGAACAAGTTTGTGAAGATAACGACTTTGATACTCAAGAACAACTCGCGAATGCTAATGCATGTGTAGATACTATAACCACTCGTATGCGGAGTGATGCTACACATATCATCAACAACGAATTTCAGATAATTTTTTATGAAAAACTGTTGGAAATGCGCCAACACGAAAGTACTAATCCGGAAAAAAATATTTAGAGTTAAAATTAATCGTGTTGAACAAATCGTGAAAGTAATTTTTCATATAGTGTTGTGAAGAAAAAATAGTTCTAGAAATAATTTTCCAGCATAAGTTTTCAATTTTAATATTGCTCGATTTTTTTTAACTTGTTTAAGAATTTGAATATTACACAGTTTAATCTATATCATATTGTTGAGGGTATTTTATTTTATTTTGAACCGGTTGAGGGTATTTATTATAAAGTTAGACTAGGATACGAAGTTAAAATTCAAATATACGTAGATTAACTGAAGTCAAATAGAGGCAACTAAAATTCTATCAATATTATATGCTTACTAATTGAAATAATTAATGCATATACTAATAATAATAATATCACAATATAAATAATATTATAAAGCTTTAATCTGCCAGTAATTAATTTTAATGAGACACTAGTAACTAAATAAAAAAAAAATATTTTCTCAGTTATTAATAAGAGGATATTAATGCTAAATTTATTTTAAATAACTTATAACCTACTATTTAAATTATTATGACTTTATTGATGAGCCATGTTAAAAGGCATTAATATCGATATTTAATGTCAATTATTAATTCAAAATAAATAAATAATTTAGTAATAAATCTAATAAATATATTTTAGGAAAATTAAAAAACTTCATACAGTTTGGTCCAAGTTTCAATTTAAAACATTTGTTTGAATAATACGTAGGGGTGCTTAACGGGTCGGGTCAATCCGGACCCGGCCTGTAACCAGACCGGTTAGTCCGGTCCGAAACCGGAACCGGACTAATCTGTCTGAAACGGGAACCGGACTAACCGGTCCCGAACCGGTCCGGAACCGGTTTGATACCCGGACCGGATCGGTTCTACCGTTCCGGATCCGGTATCTTACCGGTTCCGGACCAAACGGATCCGGTTCCGGATTGAACCGGCCGGATCCGTTTTTTTTTAAAAAAAATTATTTTTTTTCCCGAAAACTCCCTTCGTTTTTTTCCTTTTTTAAAAAAAAGAAAAAAAAGAAAAATTCGGTTCCGGGTTGGAACCGGTCCAACCCGAAACCGGTGGAACCGGAACCGATCTAACCCGGAACCGGTGGAACCGGAACCGGACCCGATCCGGTTTCGTCCTTAACGGACCCGGAACAGGCCGGTTCCGATCCGGACCGGGTCAAGCCAATAAGCACCCCTAATAATACGATTTACATCCATAGCTTTTATAAATTAGAACACTTTGAATCCTACAGACTCAGTTTGTATTTTCATAAAAAAATTATATCCGCATTCGATCAACGCCATACATGCTCAAACTTAAAGCTCGTTAAGCTTAGCTATTGCAAATTATAAAAAAGATCAAAATAAATTTTTGAGTGTCAAAATTTCATTTTTCCGAAATCAAACAACTAGATAATTTTGATACCCAAAATGTTACAAATTATGAAAGTTAAAATGTAAACTGTAATTTTTGAAAACAGTTGTTGTAAAGTAAAATTTAGACCAAACTATAGAGTGATTTTTTTAATATTTCCATATATATATATATATTTTAAAAATATTAGATTCAATTGGGGGTGGCATCAGGTCAGGATCGGGTTTACCCGAGGTCTTGTAGTAATTTTGAGTACCCAATCCAACCCGAAATTGTTTTCCAGCATCGTAAGAATAAAAATGCAGGCAAATAAAACCGATTACATCAAAACTCTTCAACCTTACTGCACACGACCTGCAACCTCACGAGAAAATTAGGATTTCTACAATTTCTACAATTTCAAAGCTATGGGTAAGGAGGCGGTGGGAGCTTTGGGAAGCACGGTTTGCCGTAAAGCCATTATAACAGCTAGAACGATCGTTCCACAACTGGTACGAAGGTATGTATCTGTATGTGGTGCCTGTAGCAGGAGACGAAGGTGGCGAAGGATCGAAAAGGAAATATTAGAGTCAAGCCCAATAACTTTTTTCAGTAATGTGCAAATAAATTTTCAAGGATTGAACCAAAAGATTAATAAAATAATTTTAATATTTCTTTTAAATCTTAATAACAGGCAAATATGAAGAAACCAACAGTTTTTTTTATAAAATACCTGACCCAAATGAATTTCGTTCAGTTCGGTTCGGGTATGGTACAGAATAAAAGTCGCCCACCCCTTGGATTCAACTAATTTCAAGAGCTTGACTGCAGGGGTGAAAGTGTAATCTCACGTGCTTTGAATGTGAATACTAAAGTTGAAGAAAGAAAAGAATCACGGGAAGAAACATCTACGCAATAGTTTCGTCTTTTATTTGAAATATAGTTGGAGATTTCACATCTTTTTTATGTCCTAACAAATCCCTTTTGAAAAATCTTCGGATGGTATATTATATTTATGAGAATTTATTGCTGAATTTTTAGTAGTTTTTTTACAGTGTTTGTTGTTTATAATTTTGGTTGCTAGCGGATTCTGCGATTGATGTGCGAATAACTGAGATTTTACGGGAGCGGATGGGTTTATGGGTTCTTGACTAAAGTATTTTGACTGCCTCCAGGTGAGAGGCGCTATCTCTTGATTCTGAAAAGTTGTATAATTTTAATTGATTTCCTGAATTTGGTGATATATTAGTCCTTTATCAGATTTTAATTTTTCCTCGTATATTGGATTTTGATCTGTAATAGTTTGATGTTTCATATTTAGCTAGTTCAAGATTAAACGGATGAATAATACAAGGTTTGGTTGTTCTATGTTTAATTATTTGTTTTTTGCGTAAAAATAATCTATAAAATTCATATTCGGTTTATGTAAGAACGAAAATACGGTTTGAGGTTTGCAAGAGTTAATTTGATACAAGTGGTGCTTGATGAAACAGTGAAATTCAATATTAGAGAATCATTTTCATTTTAATTCTTGCTGTGGGATGTAGGGTAGTTCAGCAATATGGAAGAAGATCGGTTCTTTGACAGCCGTGATGAAGCTTCTTCTGTCTTGGATCTTAGTTCCAATTGCTCAGAAGGTTTATTGAGTTATGAGGATGGACATTGTGCTCTAGGATATGATTTTTGGACAAAAAGCCCCGTTAGCATCGATGAAAGGCGTGGTAATTTTTTGAAATGGATGGGCTTGAGTTCAGATTGGCATAGAACTTATGGAGTTGAAGAGCACACTTCTTGGCATCATGAAATGAAAAGAGACATTGATAGATTGAGGGAGTGTGGACAGACCGAGCTGGAAAAGTCGGATTGCAAAATACAGTTCTTCTCAAGCCGTTCTTTTCAGTCATTACAGTCATATGACGCCACAGATTCAGAAGATCAGGATGTAGATAATAATCTGACATGGAGAATAAAGAATCTGGACAATGGAACTGAATTTGTCGTGGATAAACTTACCGATGGTATCCCCACCACATATCGTGAAGTTGGTTCTGGTATGATGTTTTCGTTTGATGAGCTTCAAAAAACACTAGGCTCATCATCGTTTGTTCAGCAGTTATTGAGGAAAGGCTGCAAAGAGTATCATGTGGTTGATACTGAGAACAAAGTTAAAAGCAGTTGGCTCAGGAAATTCGTTGCAGTGGCTCATATTGCAGATAGGGCAAAGAGGGCCTTTGCGAAGCCTGATAAGATTAGTTCGAATACAGGCTCTGCTACTCAAAGTGTTCGTGTTGATGTGTGTAGTAAGCACTCAAAAGAATTGTCGTCCCTTTACACTGGCCAAGAATTTACTGCACATGCGGGATCGATTCTGACTATGAAGTTTAGTCCTGATGGTCAGTACCTGGCCAGTGCCGGGGAAGATGGTATTGTGCGTGTGTGGAAAGTTCTTGAAGATGACATTTTAAAGAATTTCGACATTCAAGATGCTGATCCTTCATGTTTATACTTCTCACTGAATAATTTTTCCAAGTTGGCTCATTTGGATGTACCAAAAGAGAAGACGAGTAAGATGAGAAGTTTGAACAAATCGTCTCATTCGCCTTGTGTAATTCTTCCAGAGAAGGTCTTTCAATTATTGGAGAAACCTCTTCATGAGTTCCATGGACACGAAGGAGAGGTGTTGGCTCTCTCATGGTCTAAAAACGGGGTTAGTATTTTTCTCTTGCGATCTTCTGGATTTACAAGAAAATATGAGAATGTTCCTAGTTGTTTGGCAGCAATAATTGGCCTAACTGTTCCCCGTGATTGCCTTCATGGCACAATGATCGAAATGTGACGTTTGAAATTTGAACTTGCTGTTTATTTTATGATAGTTGAATTATATTTTTACGACCAACGATAGATTTTGTTATGGTGGCAGAGGCTTGATCCTCTTCATATGCATAGTTTTCTTGCGACCAATTGATGTGCTGCTCATTTTAGCGAGCTTTGTTGTTTATATTGTAGCATTTGCTGTCATCTTCGGTCGATAAAACAGCTCGCTTGTGGAGACTGGGACATGATCATTGCCTCAGAGTGTTCTCACATAATAATTACGGTTTGTCTCTTGCAAATGAGATGTTTTTCGTCCATTTGCTATTTTGTTTATGCCTTCATCTTGCAGATGTTTCGTTCTTGTGTTGTTCTTCATGCAGTAACTTGTGTCGAATTTAATCCGGTGGACGATAATTATTTCATTAGTGGTTCACTTGATGGGAAAATACGCATTTGGGAGGTTCAAGGTTGTCGAGTGATTTGTTGGACTGATATTCAAGAAATAATTACCGCGGTTTGTTATAGTCCCGATGGCAAGGTCTGTGTATTTAACTTTAAGCTATTTGTATCATTTTTAATCCTTTTTTTGGTGAACATGACAAAAAATTGTGTCTTAATTGTTTAGGGTGGCGTTGTTGGTTCCATGGATGGCAACTGCCGTTTTTATGATGTTATAGGTAATGCTTATTTCACATGAGAAGCGCTCATTTTAGAAATTTTCTTCTTTTTAAAACAAATATCCCCTAAAAAAAAGGAAAAAGAAAAAAGAATCTCTCTTTAGTTCTTCCTTCTCTTAAATTTTTTATGACAAAGCCTTAGTTTATTTATTTCCTTTGTGCTTAATTCCTCCGAATCTAGAATAATTTTGTCGCACAATTATTGAAAGTTCAAACATTCAAAATAATTTAGAAATTCTTGTTGTTGTAGACTTTCAGAAAAAAATGAAATACAATTTGAATAATGTCAATCATCTTTTAAACATAGCAAAGTAGCAATAGATTTTGTTCCTTTTATGTCTTCCCTTCAATTTATTTTGGTGTAAAGACGAACTGATATTTGTATGACTGGACATTTTTTTGTATAGATGATCGTTTGCAAGTGGGTTCCCAAATCTGTCTCAAGGGGAAGAAGAAATTTACCGGAAAGAGGATAACTGGAGTTCAGGTTCCCCTAAAAGAAACAGTTTTCATGTTTGACTTTTTTTTTCTTTCTATTCTTTGCTGAATCGGGTCTGACATCACCCACACATACATATAGATACATTTGTATGTGTGTTGATGTATGTGTGACACCCGGTATGTAGAAGCATTTTCCATTATTTATCATGCTCGTGTTTGTTAATTGCTTCAGTTCTGCCCGAGTGATGCAAGCAAAATAATGGTTACTTCGGCTGATTCACAAGTTCGAATTCTTAGTGGAACTAACATTGTCGGCAGATTTAAAGGTGTCCTTTCTTGGTTGTGTTCTTTGTTTTCTCCCTCTTTGTGTCTCTGCTACACTAGGTGATATACATACATTCATTTTAGGTCAAGAAAACCGAACTTATTGACCAAAGAGCTATACTAGAAGATTGGGGACCGAAGTGCTGTTTTTTTTCCTTCTAACTTTTCTCTTGCCTCACTCAGGTACTCGTTCGAAAACCCAGGTACCAGCATCTTTCACTTTGGATGGGGAGCACATTATTTCGACCACCGAGGATTCAAATGTGCACGTGTATAGCTACAGTACCCACGACCAAAAATCAACTCGACCAAAGAATTTGTGGTCATGTGAGAGCTTCCTGTCTCGAAATGCTTCCATAGCCATTCCTTGGTGCGGTTTGAAGAACAAACTAGGAGCCCTTGGGTTTTTCTTGGATTCTTTATACAGAGGAACCGCTACATGGCCGGTGGAGAGACTTCTCGAAGCAAGACCGGTGACGGTTCTACCTTCCATATGTAAATCGGAGTTCAAGTTTCTAAAGAGCGCATGGCTTAGCGCGTTGAATTCTCCTAATTCCTGGGGCCTTGTGATAGTAACTGCAGGTTGGGATGGATGTATTCGAACATTTCTCAATTACGGGTTACCTATTTGATTATGAGACAAGATTTTGACTAATAAAGAGGCACCTTTATGATGCCTTGTAAAGTGTAATTCTTTATAGGGAAAAAATGTAACAAAATTATCAAGATTATCTAAGTTTCTATACGATCGGGCCACAGATGAACTAAGTTGGTGGGTTCTTTTCTCTACTGCAAGTGATGTCCTTAGTCACAGGTGTCGAGGAATTACATGTTAAATTAATTTTTAAAATCCGATTTACTTTTTTAAAACAATATTATTCATGTACTCTCTGTAGGTGTTTATATGCTACAAAGTCATCATGCATAGTATGGTTTAAGCTAGAGCCGTCCTTCAATTATGGAATGGATCCATGATTTTTTTCACGGTTTCAATGGATTTGTAGACCTCTAGAATACTATCAACATTCACAGTGTATTTTCCTATGACCCCTCCTCTTGAGTGATAAATTATAAATTATTGGGTATGCTATGTCCAGTAAGTCCTTCTGTGTACTCGTGGACGAAAATGCGTATCACTTGTAGTCCAGTGGCTTAACAACCCTGCCCATTGGCGCATGTAATGTGCAGCCCATCATGTCTACCTGTCGCTTAGTATGTTGCTTTGTTCTGCCACTGTATAAGGGTTTGAAGTTGCGTCTATACTACCAGCTATAACTTTTAACTTAGTGGCAAGCGCTCGATCCTAACAATTGATATCATAACGAGGTCATGTGTTCGAATCGCCCAAAAAGAACTTTCTGGGGTGGGGTGGGGGGAGAATTATTGGGTGTGCTGCGCCCAATAAATCCTTCTGTGCACGCGTGGATGGAGGTGCGTGTCATTTGTCGTTCAGTGGCTTAACCGTCCGGTCCATTGGATCATGTAGTGCGCAGCCCCTCATGTCCACCTGTAGCTTAGTACGGGCTCTACACTACCACTGTATAAAGATTTGAAGTTGCGCCTATGCTACAAACTATATCTTTTAGCTTAGTGGTAAGTGCTTGATCATAACATAAATATAATATCATTTTTATGATCAGTAAATAAAACAATACAAGCAAGAAAATACAAAAAATAAAAACCAAATGAAAAATCCATATATATTGATCAAAGAATCCAAAACACATTTTCAAACTGAGCTACGTCATTCCCCTATAAATAAAAGTTTAGAAAGGCGAAAAAAACAAAATATCATAGCATGTTCTTAAATACATAAAATCCAAAAAGTCCCTCCAAAATTAGTGTTGGGTGTCTTATAAATGAGTCAGTCCAAATAGGCCCATGGCTTCACGTCCGTTTGCGCTAGGGCGCCGCATCGATGGTGCTAGAGCACATTGCTCACTGGATAAAAACAACCGATAATTTCCATTAGGCGCTAGGGAGCTGCTTCCTCGGTGCTAAGGCGCCTGTGTTGCTGTCTTGAACTGAAAAATCCATCTTTCAGCGCTAGGGGTGCTGACTCTCAAATTGTAGGGCGTTGACCTTGTTGCTTCGGAGTCAGACTTTTTTTTTCATCAACTTTCTTCCTCGTTCCGTCGTCCTTTGAGTCCTTTTTCACCTTTTTATCATCATTTCATGTATTTTCACCATTTTAATTCATTTACCTTATTTCCTGAAAAACACAAATAGCACAACACGTAATTCTGATCGAAAACTAGCATAAATCTAAGTAAAAAGCATAGAAAATATAATTACATAAACACACTTATCATATGTCCCGATAGCCATATGAAATGAAGGCTCCTATGATCGATATATGTGTCGAGATCTAAGATATGGTGAGCTTTGATGATGCTCCATATTGGTATCTCTTTGCTTGACATGCTCGGGGGACATGCATTACATTACACTGCATATATCATTTTATAAGTTCATTTGTATTTATTATGATTGTTTCCATAATGGGGGTTTGCTCACCCCAAGGGGATTGTTGTTGTCTTTATGTATCGATAATGACATGTACATGATATGTTTATTTTATACTTATTCCAATGTACATAGCTGTAACCAGGGTGTGTCCCTTGGGGATGAGTTGTTGATATGCATTTATATTTCATTTATATGTTGGCATATTTTATAAAGTAATGAATGAAGGTATATGAAATTTTATATAATATATTATTTTTAGTATTGCAATCACAATTGTCGCTTTTGGGCTCAATTTTAAATGAAAATTTTAACTCATTTTATGTTGTGATTATTTAACTATAATCAAATTACATGCTTGTAATGATTAGAAGTTAATAGCCCCACAATAACAGTGAGACTTTATCAGGTTAGTGAGTTTGAAACAAGTTCATTACAGGACACCCTTTAGGTTTGTACAATGATTTAAAATCAAAGAAAAGAACAAAGAAAAGTTCCATAACAATGATTTTGAAGACGAAAACGGACTAGGGGTTAATTTTTGACATAGAAGATGTCTGAGTCGGAACATATGTCAGTGGATCCAAGAGGAGTAAAATAAAAAAAACTAGATTAAAAGTTCAAACACTTGTCGCTTTATCAAAAACTATAGTAGTAACAATACAATTTAAATCTTTTAAACTTTACAATAACAGAAGCTTCACGCTTCGATCGCCTTCCAATCAGGAACGTTATTACACTCAAGCCATAAACCTCTTATTGAATAACGAACCATTGACCCCACCATATTTTTTTTTTTAGTTTTACATAACGTTTGAACGAATATTTAAATATTTTTTTGAGAAGCTTCTATTGAAAATATTATATTGTTAGGTGGTATTTTTTTTTTTTATGTTAATAAGGTGAATAAATTTTTATAGACTTATTTTACCAATTGTAGACCCTCCACGGTTCCTTTGAACCGTTTTTTCGAAACCAGAATTGTCTCTCAAAAACTTTAAAAAGTCAAAACTGTTTTTCAATCTCAGTTCCAAAACCGAAACAAGAACCATGGACTTACTGTCCGGTTCTGGTTATATAACAAATTGGAACTCTGTGGAATTTTAATAATAACTGTAGACTAATCTTTTACATTTTGTAGTTGTTGGCCCATAAAAATAATTTTCTGGAAACCCGAGTATAATTAAGGATCCCGAGGATCTTATTAGCGGAAGGGGATTTGAAAGTTTTGCGTGCAAGGAGAATTTTTTTATGGCTCAAGTAACGAGAGTTGGATGTTGATTTGGTCTTGATTTGTAACTTGACCACAAACCGACGGCCAAGAACATGTAGCAACTTGGAAAAGCTGTTGGAACAATTGACCAAGTCATAGCCACAATATTGACCACTAATCCACTACAAAGATCATGCAGCAAGTGGAAAGGATAAACTATCGGTGGAGGATTGAATAAATAGAAGGACCCATTTTGAGGGGTCCCTACACACAAGCAAATATATACTAACCCTTTTGCAAATTTCATACAATGTTTTAGTCCTTAGATTTTAGTTCATTTCTCGTCATTTCTAGTTTATATATTTTCAATATTCCTAGTTTAGCTTTCAAGTTTCTTCAGCTTTATTTTACATTCTTTTAGTTTGTAAATGATGTTTCCAATTATCAATAGCATAACTATGTGTTTGTGTTTATCGGTGAATTTTCCCGTTATTTTTTAATCAACTGTTCAATTTAATTTCGTAGCTTTGACAAAGCACATTGTTGAGAGTTGTCTTATATTGAAAATTTACAAGTTATTTTAGCTTTTTATAAGATATATGAGTTACTATACTAATATTATTTGATTTTAAATTAAAACATCATGTATTCTTCTGTAACAATGTTAATGTGATTTAGTAATATTTTGGGCCATCAAAAGTCGTAGTAAAGCTGTACAACGAATTTTTTTAATAAAAATTAAGATCATTTTAATGATCAATTAATATATATTAAAAACAAAGTCGAACTTTTAACTACGTTTATACATTAATATTACTAACTACCCTGGTATACAATCGGTTATTTTTATATAATATATTTTTTTATTACAATAAATATTTATAAAAAAGTACTTTATTTTTTTGATAATTGTCTTTTATTTATTCGAATTATAAAATAAAATAGTTTTTTTTTGGTTTTATTTATTTAAATTGTTTATATTTTTAAATTATCAAGGAAGCTTGTGTTTTTAATTTTAGATTAATAGGTTTTGTTTTGGTATTGTAAAGTTATTCCCGGAATACAAAAAAATTGTTATAACATAACATGAGCGTAAATTATTTAAAAAAATTTACCAAAGAAGTTATTATATGATGTTCTTGCATTATAATATAGTATAGATATAGATAAAAATCTGATTGTTTTGATAAAATCAACAATGAAGTGGTCCAAACTAATTTCTGCTAAGAGGCCTTCTGCGGCCCACATTGTACAAGGATCACTGATAACTGGATATTCTCATAAGCACAGCGATTGGGCTTTATGGCTTCTTCCCTCCAAAATCATCATAATGGGCTTTGGAGGAAAGAGAAAACAGTGTTGGGCGGAGAAAATTAACGGGATGGAAATATAGATATCTTGATCTTTTTTTAACAGTGATTTTGTTAAGGAATCTCTAAATGACTTGGAGAATTTTTAAGAAAGAAGGAAATTCAATCCATAAAAATTAGAGTATTATGTAATTCTCTTTGAGCTCAGATGCAATATGTTGGAGTGTTTGCACAAAGTACCCATCAAGTCTTCTGTGCGCTCATAAGTGATGTGGCTTACACTGCATAAAACATAACAAGTCTGACCAATTGATACCTAAGTATCTGATATATGCCCGTCGCTTACTATACGGCTCTACACTGCCAAAAAAATAAAGGAAAATAAAGTTGTGCATATGCTAACAGTAATAGTTTTTTTGTCTGGTGGTAACAATTTGATCCTAACACCTGGTGTTATAGTGATGTCATGTGTTTGAGTCGCCCTAGTGGCAACTTAGGTTGGGGGGAGTTTTTGTGCGACTCAGCAGTCAGGACCCAATAATTTTGTATTGTTGGCATAAAAAACTTCATATTATTGAAATAAAAAATAAAATGCATATAATCTTTTTTCTTTTGTTGAAAATAATGCATATAATCTCGAATGTCCTTTAGATAGAAAACTCTAAAAAACATATTCATAATTGACATTGTTGTTATCTGCGTGGGAATATTTTTTATGATATACTTTTGGTTTTGGTACTCCGACAAAATATTTTTTTGTCAAATCTATTATGCTTGAGAAATGGAATATGATAGAAAATAAACAAATGTATGAATATATCATATTTTAAAATTGAATATCAAATTCGGTTGAAACACCATCGATTTAGATCTTTGCAATAGAAACTGATTGAATACTTTAGACACAACCCTAGTATAATAATAGTTTTGTCTATTGGGTCGGTCCTTGCCTGAAGTTTCTAGGCGAAATAATATTATAAGTCTGACCTACCTGGTAATAATAGCTCACCTCCATTCTAGATATACTCGAGTTTGAATTTTACAGTATACGAAAAAATATTTAGCACATTCCCTCTAAAAACAAAAGGGTTTTTAATATAATACAAATTTGTATTTTATTCAATTATATTGGCGGTCCAAACACAATACAAGAGCCCTTAATGACTACCAAGTGGCTCACGAGCTCAACAGTCGTGCAATATACAGAACTTTGTTAAATGGGTATCCGACAGACCAACTTGTGGTCACGTGATTTTTGATCCTATGCTGTAAAATACTTTTTTAATAATTTTTTTTGGGATATTTTATCTATATGCCTATGTTTTTGCACAGACAAAGACTTTGATATTATTATTAACCATATGAAATATGGTTGTATAATGGTTGACAACAATGAACACCATTTCTTAGTGGTTGTAATATCTAAATTTATTCTTGATTGATGAGTCATCTAATAACAAGGATATCGGCTTTCTTGCTCGAGACTAATATTTGTATCATGTTGTTGCTGCATTTCATCAGCACAGACGTAGAGATATTTGCAAGAAAATCATTCTCTTTCTTCGGGCCATTTCACAAATCATCTAGAAATTCGATGTTTAGTCGGTCTAGTTTTCCCTCATTTATTATCTAACTTTTTTTTTTGATACAATCCTATACTATTGTTGGGGAGTGGGTGGGAGGTCTCGAACCTGAGACTTCCTCGATGTACATACAAATTAATCACCGCGCTTTTGAACAACAATCAGGAGAACATCAAGAAGATGTCCACTAGTATTTAAATTTTGTTTAATTTTTATTTTTTTTTACAAAATTGGATTGGCTAATAATATCTTTCCAGTAAAGTACCATCATTGGAACTTTAGTTCTTTAATTGGTAATTAAATCACTCAATACGTGTGATGGACATCAACTCTTGGTTAAAAACCGAGGTCGGGGCCCTAAACATTCAGCGTTGTAACTTGTATGGGAATCCATTATGGTTTTGTACCATTTTTGTAGGGTTTTGTACCCATTCCAGAGACACATGCATGTGCTATCAGTCAATACAATAACCACAAAAATATCGTTTGGTAAACTTGAAAACAAGTATATAAAATGGACACCTCCGGGCTACCCGGATCGGTTGTCATCATTATCCCATTTGAGATGGACTCGAGTTCGAGTCCTATAAAATACCTTCGCCCCTTCCCAAGCTCAAAAAAAAAAAGAATTTATACGAAATGTATTATTTTTCTTTAGCATTTATGATTTATGCATATTTTAGTTAAAAAATAGTAATGTTTCAATGAATTACAACATCCTAAGAGCTGGATTCAATTTTTGTAAGCGGAGTATTTCTTGATAAATTTGTGGTATTATTCAATTATCTTATAAACGGAATATACAAATCCAATGAATGAGACTACTACCCTATAAGGTAGCAAAACCAATTATTGAGACTGGAATATCAGAATCACCCCTCCTTAGAACTTACGTCATCGTTACGATCTAACTCATTGTTCCACCGAAATTAGGAATCTAGAGATGTCTCGTGCAACTTCGCGATTTGCTTTCCATATATGTAGTACTTTGTGTTTTTGCTAAATAATCATATCATTGTGTCATAGAGTAGGCTAGGTCCAATCCCATGCTTCTCATTTAATATATAATTTTAGTTTTTTAAACAGTTTGATGTGATAAAAAAAGAAATTATAGGGAAGGGAGAACTATTGAATGAAATTGATTAGTCATTAAATATGATAGATACTTAAGAATGTTCCTTCAGCCGTTAACCTCAACAACTTTTTGGGAAGAACGTGTAACGTTCACTACCAAGCCTTTTGAGTGACCATACAAAGTATATTCGTTATTGATGTTATAATTAAATATCTATAAATCATATAACCATTTTCACCCAAGTTTTAAATATTTTGGCATATAGTAGATCATATATGACTCAGGATAATTACGGTCGGAAACAATAATTAGCGAGCATATGAGCTGTTGTAAAATTTAAAAAAACTTCAATCGCAGAATTACTTCAATTTATAGTTTTATGATAAAAGCGATATGAGCATGATCCTATATTTGGCATAAAAGTCAAGATCATTTCTTTAATTTATTGAGTTGCAAAGTAGTGTAACTATCAGATTGGTGAATCGATCAGTCGTGGCTCACTTACGTTAACTCTACTAAATTTGAATTAATTAATATAACGTAGTGAGTAGGAATCGTTCTCCAAGAGGAGGTGAAATTTATTGTTGTAAAAATAAAAACAATAATAAAAATAAATGGAGGTTTTCACAAAATTAAATCCTGTCAAGAAAATAAAAATTAAATTCTAACAAATAAACTAATTAATATGCAAAATTAAAATTATGAAACAATCAATGAAATCAACCTTGGTTTTCGGTCGACTCTGCTATTGAAATTTCATAAATTGATATTAACTTAATCATCAAATGCAACAAATATCATTATATATATAACTATTCACATTGAAATATATTTCATATCTTGCCCTATTATTTAGTTAAATAGGAGACAAGCATCGTAATTAACTATTACCAATTAAATAATGTTATACATTCGATAAACTGTTAATTTAGTTATAACCTTAAAACTAGCAAGAATGATGAAGCTAGCACAAATACAAGTGGTTGGCTGGTTGCATTGCATTTAAAACAAAAAAACAAAATAAAAAACAAGTGATTGCATTTAATCTAGTCAAACTAATTCCCCAAAGAATTAATAATCCTCATGCAGCAATTGTTAATCTTAGTCGCTTCACAAGAAGTATTTGATATTTAATTAAGTAGTAGATTATATGAATAAAAACTAGTCGGTCGATCTAGCAATCAAACAAATAAGCTTAATCATGAGAAATAGACAAACAATTGATTCTCAAATATAAATCAATCAATGGAAAATGTATATGAACCACAAAGCTCACAAGTAGTAATAATACCAAGTTATTGTCTTTCTAGACCAAGAAAATAAAATTTAGCGACACAATTAAAAGTGAAATTGAAAAAGAAAAAAGAAAAAAAAGAATAGTGTTGTTCTTGCAGTTTTCTTGAAGCCTTAGATGTCTTATAGTAGTAGACCATATAATTAAAATAGAAAACTAGAATGTGAATTGACATTAAAACTTATGTCTTTCTCAAAACACATAAAAATTGAGCATAAAATCTTGACTCTGATACTAAACATTAAGTTAAACAATAATGTCGAGATACAACAAGAAGCAAATAAAGTTTTAAAATTATATAACTTAATATAATAATTTCCATTATTTTGTTAGACGACACTATAGGGTAACTGATAAAATATTTATATGGATCGAGTATTTGTAAAGACCAAGATACATAAATATGTATGTATATGTTTGTATGTGTGTTCATGTTTGTAAGATCGAGTGTATAGAAGTGTGATCGGGGTAACTATTGCTGGTTTATTTATTTAAGACGAGTGGTTTATAAGGTTTAATGAGGCATGTAAAATGATTGTATTCTCATTTACTGTACTTGCTGAATATATACAAGTGGGTCTACCAATTAGTTTCACCATATATGCCTATAAAGGTGGAACTAAATATCAGATATAACAACTAGAGATTTCATAATACATTTGAATTTTAAACTTGAGATTTGGATGAGATATTATTGTTATCATGCCCCCGGAAGATTGGGGTATCGCAAAGAACACCAATCTTGAAGCGTTGTCGTAAAAATGACTGGCGTGCAAGTGGCTTGGTTAGGGAATCTGCAGTGTGAACATGTGAGACACGAATTTGATCCTTGACGACTTGATCACGGACAAAATGAAAATCGATAGCAATGTGTTTCATACGAGAGTGAAACACGGGATTGGCGCACAAATATGTATATATGGTAGGAATTGTTGATGGTGTAAAGCGTAGCTCAGATAACAAATTCTGAATCCAATTAAGTTCAACATCAGAGGAAGCAACTGATATGTACTCCGCCTTGGTGGAAGAGCGAGCTACAATTTTTTGTTTCTTGGAACTCCAGCTAATAGGGTAGCGCCCAAGAAAACAATATAGGCTGAAGTTGAAGTGCGGTCATTAATATCACCGGCCCAATCTGCATAAGAAAATGCTTGGAGATGGAGAGTATTAGACTTGTGAATGAGGAGACCGTAGGTGGATGTCCCTTTGAGTTAGCGTAGAACTCTGTTTACGGCAGATGATGCATGGTAGGTTGATACATAAATTGAGATAACTTATTTACAACGAAATATATATCTGGTCTCGTCAAAGAAAGATACTGCATTTCACCAACAATTCGACGGTATTCTGTAGCATCAACAAGAGAACTACCATCCTGAAGACATAATGATTATGTAGAACTCACAGGCGTAGAGACCTCATTTGAATCAAGCATTTGGGAGCAATGTTGGAGATCACGAATATACTTAGATTGTGACAGAAAGAGACCATCTGTTGTAGGAAACGCTTCAACACCAAGAAAATAGCTAAGAGAGCCAAGGTCTTTGAGAGAGAATCTTTGGGCAAGAGTGGCAATAAACTGGTTGACAAGTGATGAAGAGTTTCCTGTAATAAGAATATCATCCACATATACCAGCAAAAACATGGTGAGGTGACCATCAACAAAAATAAACAGTGTAGTGTCAGAATGAGAGTTAGTAAACCCATTTTCAAGCAGAAACCTCCGCAGTTCATTAAACCATGCACGTGCTTCTCGAAGTCCATACAAAGCCTTAAGGAGTTTGCACACATGAGTGGGGTGTTGAGCATCAATAAATACTGGTGGTTGCTGAATAAAAAACATTGTTAACATCAAGTTGTCGTATATTCCAATTTTGTTGGATAGCAATGGTGAGTATGATGTGGATGGTGGTTGGCTTGACAACTGGGCTGAATGTTTCATGAAAGTCAATACCCGGGTGATGAAGAAATCCTTTAGCAACCAAACGAGCTTTATAGCGAGAGATGGACCCATCGGGATTCCGTTTAATCTTGTAAACTCATTTGCAACCAACGATGTTTTGTAAAGGGTGAGAAGTGACAAGGGACCATGTATGATTATGGAGAAGATCATCAAATTCTTCACACATAGCTTTACGCCAATGGGGAGAATTTCGTGCTTGGGTAAAAGAGTTTGGTTCAGCTTGTTGGAGGATTGTGAAATGACAGTAGTTAGGATTAGTTTAAGAATATTATGTTTGGATCGAGTTTGCATTTGATGAATAGATTGAGTGGGCTGTGAGGGTGGTGATGTTGTTTGTAATTGAATATTTCTTGATGATGATGAGGAACTGGACACTGGTACATTTGGGCCAGGACATGAGCTAGAAAGAGATCCACTAGTCATCTGGGGGCCTGTAGAGGGGACTCAATGGATACTGATAGAAGTAGGAGCTGACTAGTGTGGTGGAGAGTCAAATAGTGCCCAGTGATTAATGGAGTCTGATTGAACTAAATCTGAACTATGCAAATGATCTTTAAACGGGAACGAATTTTCAACAAAAACAGTATGACGTGAAATGAATATGTAATTTGTTTGTGGATCAATGCAACAATACCATTATGCTCGGTAGAGTGCCCAATGAAAACACAAGGATGGGAGAGAGGTTGAAGTTTGTTGGTAATGTATGGATGCAACCATGGGTAACATAAACAACCAAATATATGTAATTTGTAATAATATGAGGATTTTTGGAAGAGCTTGTGAAATGGAGATTGGTGGTTTAGAATAGGTGTCAGAAGACGATTCATGAGATATGTAGCTGTTTGAAAATAAACAGACCAATGGGTAAGAGGCATAGATGCATGGTGCAGTAAAGTTAATCCTGTTTCGACGATGTGACGATGTCGCCTTTCAGCAGTACCAACAAGTTCAGGTGTATGAGGAGGAGATTTTAAATGCTGGATCTCATGTTTTGTAAGAGGTGTGGATAGCCCCTTTCTCCGACACTGTCTATTGGTGCTGGAATGTTAACTAGCTAGAGAAAAAACTATCTTTACAGGGCCCTACTTTCTATCACACTCGGGATATACATAAATACTCTTTCGCAGATACTCCCCCCTTCATCAGAATAAATTGTAGAAATTTTAGTCTTGAAATAATTTTCAACGACATTTTTAAATTTTCAAATATGGAAGTGACTTCTTATTTGTGTTTCATTAGATATAGCCAAGAGTATTTAGTATAATAATCCACAAACACAACATAATAACGAAAATGATCAAAGGAAACAATTGGTTCAGGACCCCAAACATCCTGTATAACACATCGAGTGGCTTGTTACAAGAAATATACGACTTTCCAAAAGGAAGCTTGTGACTTTTATTACAAAGACAAGAATTGCAATGACTAAAACTAGACTCTGACGCTGACAAAGACGCAGTGGACATAAGACTCTTGAGAATTTGAAAGGACGGGTGACCAAGACGATTATGCCATTGACTCAAGCAAGACTTAGATGTGTGAAAAGCACGAACAGAATTGTTATCGCTGGAGGAAGATGGCCATTCATACACATGCCCCTTATTCGGCCCTTGAACTAATGATGTCCCCGTGCTTAGATCCTTGACAACAAAACAATCAGGAAAAAAATTCAATTGATGTGTTATTTTGGTCACAGAATTGAGAAACAGATAAAAGATTTTTTTTGTGATTTTAGGAGCACACAAAACATCGTTCAATTTGAAAGTGGAAGGAGTAACAAGATTAGTGGAACCAATATGGGTTATATGAATTTGACTACCGTCACCGATGATGATATCATCGTTGCCACCATAGTCGGAGTGTATTGAAAGATTCTGGACATCAGAGGTGATGTGATGAGAAGCTCCAGAGTCAACTATCCAGTTGTTGGTGCCATTGCCTCCATGATTAGAGTGTAAAAGATTCGCTTGTGGTGGGAAAGATGGATGAGGACGAGATCAGCAAGTCTTTGCACTATGCCCGGGTTTGTCACATAATTGACAGACATTTCGTTGCTGATTATTTTTAGATTGAGCATACCAAGGCTGATTGTGAGTTGAATAAGTACCATTATTTGCAGAATTTCCATTGCCATGGTAAGATCTGTTGTTGGGGTTCCCTTGGTTCTCGTACTTGTTCCCAAATGGAGCATACAAGGTTTTATTGTTGGTATTGTAGCTGAATTTGAATGCCTGCCCTTATTGTTATTTCGTTGATTAAATTGAGTTGTGATAACAGGCTTTTCCAGTCTGGCTTCATTACGTTTCAGAGTTAACTCATAATCAGCTAATTTATCATGTAATTCTTCAAAGGAAATGAGTGAGTCATGAGCGCGAATAGCCGCGTTAAGATTCTTGAATTCTGGACCAAGGCCTTGAAGTGCAGCGTGGATGAGTACAACATCGCTCATTGGTGAGCCAACGAGTGCAAGAGTTTCAGATATGCTTTTGACAGTCTGCATATAATCACCTATGCTCAGATTTTTAGTGGTGGTGTTAGCAAGAATCTCTTGAAGTCCCATGACACGGGTGTGTGATTTGCTTGCATAGGTTCGTTTGAGACTACTCCATGCTTCAGTTGCAGAACTTGCAGAAGTAATAAGAGGAACTATGCTATCAGAGACAGAAGCCAAGATAGCATTGAAAAGAAGACTATCCTGCCGTTTCCAAGAACGGTGTGCCGGATTTGGCATTGTTCCAGTTTTATCAACATTCTCTATTGTTGGTGGAGGGCATGGAAAGGTGCCGTCAATGTAACCTTCAAGATCATAGCCAAACAGTAAAGAAGAGTTTGCACCCTCCATGAAGTATAATTGATTTTGGCGAGTTTGAGTGGCAGCGTTAATTGCTACAATTTGGTTGGATGAGTTTTGAGTAATGATTTGAGTAGTAGCAACAGAATTGGTGCGACGTCCAGATTTATTAATAATCATTTATTGGATTTAATATGATTTGGATTTTATTGATAATTAATTTTAGAATTAATTAATTAGAAGTGGAATTGACCAAGTGAAGGTCAACTGTCAAGTTAATCGGATCATAAAATATTTTGAGATTGTAAAATATACTCCGATAATATTTTAGAGATAAGTTAATTAAAATGAAGAATTTAAGTTTGGGTTTTTGGGGTGTGTATAAATCCTAATCGTTGTCTATAAATAATATATCAGTGCACCGGTGACACTTCGATGTACAAAACCGGGCCAAGATACAAATATAATTATGTTATGTTGGGCATTTTCGGGACACATAGTAAAACGTGTAAATACACGCACTAAAACCCGATCCTCTTTTCTTCTCTGCTGAATAATCGCGCACATCCGACCCCTCGCCGCTAAAGTCGCGCGCGCGCCGCCGTCGGACCTCCTTCCAGCGCGTCCGAACCACCACCGTCTTCGTCTCTTCCAGGCGCAACTTTCCATACCACGAATCTGAAGTTTCGTCGCGGATTGCTTCCGGATCTTGCAAGGAAGCCCATCGATTTGAATGTATATTCATTGTGATTATGGATATTATGTATGCCAGCGTTGGCGATGAGTATAATGTACCGCCGTAGGGCGATGAAGATTCATATATTGCTATTGTGTTAGCAATAAATATTGTTGTACCACTATTGTGTTAGCGATGAATATTAATGATGCTTTGAGTGCAGATGGCAATAGAAGTTGTGCTATATACAGTTATGTTATTGTTCCTTGGGTACATGTGATTTAGGCCCAAGAAGATATTGGATTGATCCAGGAGGACGAAATATCGAGGTAAACCATTTCAGTTGGTTGAACATATTGATATATGTTGATTCGAGTTATTTTGTTGATTTATATTGATTTTGAAATCATGTACATGTAGAAAAGTTGATAATGGAATTGAAGTGAAACCTAGATGTGTCATAATCATGTTTTGTTGCGGTAACAAGGCAAGAAGGGGTGTAACCTCTGTGATAACACTCTCATATCTACGGTGTGTAGTGATGAGATATTGAAAATAGATGTTAATCATTTTGTGATGATAATTATTGTTGTGGAAGCATGCTAGTTTTGTATGTGGTAGGATTAATAATTGATTAATCACCTATTATGTTGAATGGAATACAATCAGATAGACACGAGTTTAATGAGTGTGTCATGGGATGACATGAGTACGTTACGGGACGATGCGTGATTACTACGAATGTCGTGTGTGGACATGCGTTCATTGTGAATATTCATGATTAATGAATTATTATGTTTCGAGGATGAGTTAAAGATTGATATAAATTGCGTCATTGAGGCATGCAATTGATTCTTTTGTTAAATTTCAATCACCCTATGAGATAGTGTGCTGTAACATGTTGTGTATAGAACTGCGTGAAACTTTCGATGCAGGGAATTAATGTTTGATGACAGAACATTATGAATATCAAAATGCGTAAATGACAAGGTACATATTATCTTATGAGTATTTGAGAAATACTAACGAGTTTATTTTGTACTTGCCCTATGACAGATAATAGTTGGGTAATGTAATGTGGAAATGTTGATACTTGAGAGTATGTGAGTACTGTGATGAGCATAATACTATGATGCCATTGTGTATTGTAGATGATTCCATCTACAAAGGTATGTCACGAACTATTCGATATTGATGTTGATGCCTTGTGTTAGATGAGTATAATCGTGACATGAAAATATTGGTGTTAAGCCATCTATCATGATTTGATACTGATGGTCTGTGGCGGTTGATGTGTATTATGTGTATATACGTATGTGAGAATGACTAATGGGTTTCCTAGTCATTACCTTGCACCAGATAATAGCCAGGAGATGATATATGAAAGATTGATGCGTAAAGGCTCAAGAGTACCGTTACTTCATACGGATGATGGTGATGATGTTGGTATAAGTTGCATACATTTGAAACGATACAGGTATGAAGTTAATTACGATAAATGTTGGTGTATTGTCATATATTCTTGAATATACATGAAAGCATGGATTGCATGATTTAGCGAGATTATATGATGGGTACTGTGATGAAAGTATATGACGGGAAATAAGATTGTGCAATGGAATTGTGTCGATGAAAGTACACAGGTAGTGAGATATGATAAAGAAGCTTGACGGTTAAACACTTCTTGCGATCGTTGGTGCAATGGGGCACATGTGTGATCCATGATGATTCCGATGACTGTCGCCCTATGGATGGTAAAGACACTATCTTGAGCTATATACGGTACGTAAATTTTACAGGTTTTATTACCAATTTGGAATTGAAACGAAAAAGTTATAGCATTTTTACTAACACTGCTCAAGCTGGAAAATATGTTTTCAAATGCTACGTTTTTAGTGTTCAAACCCTATTTATATGTTTGAACCAGCTTGACATCAGAATAAATGAAATGTTGTATTTTGTGTTTCTGAACTTTGAGCACCAGAATTGAGTCGTTTTGATGTCGTATGTAATTTTAGTAATTTTTCTACGAAAATGGGTCAGGCTAAAAATTAAGAAACTCACTAAGGATCAATATTTAGAAGTTGCATTTGATTCAATGCAAAAGCTTGAACACTTAGTGTCATTTTGAATTTACATGCCCAGGTTAATAGATTTCAAGGTTGATTCGAGGAGTACTCGGTAGTTTAGCTTTGGTATGAGGTGCGTAGAAATGAGTTTTATCATGACGTCTGACGAAGACGTGTAATGATATTATTGTATGATTTTACATGTCATTAATTGATGTATATGATTTAATTGTCACTATGTGATTCTTATGTGACTATATGACATGTTGAGATACATTGTAGTACATGATATGCGACTTACATGATATGTATTGATTTTCACATGAGATTGCATGACATAATAAGTTGCATATGTCATATGATGCATATATGGTTCATGGGCATATCATATTGATCTATCCACTTCTTTGATATACATGATGATGACTGAGTTGATTTTTACATGAGATTGCATGATATAATAGGTAGCTACTGTAGTCATGCGCATTGCTATCGGACCTAGACACGAGGGATGACGAGCACAACACATGATGATTCTCCTAGCGCAAAGTGTGTGTGTTGTCACCCTCGGATCGAGCTGATATTGATTGATGATACCTTCCTTTGGACTCTGATATTGGTATCTTGAGATTCGATTCTTTATACCCATTCATACATCGCATTCATACATGGTATGCATTGCATGATACTTTGTCATTCTTGACATGATCTATTTATTTCTCGTACTGGGTTCTGACCCCTGTAGTGGGGGCTGTCATGTCTTTTGTTGTTCGGGCATGACAAATGTTACAGGTAGACAGATGTTGGATGCTCGTGATGAAGCATCTTAGAATACATGAGTTCAGCTTTGGTATATTGAGTCTGAGTCCCAGTAGTTAGAATACTTTTTAATTACATTTTAAATTACCGGGGTATGCCCCGAGTATCTGTATTTTAAGTATTCTATTTACTGGTCGGTTATATATTCGATGCTTATGTGATGAGTAACATGATGAATTGAGAAACTGAAATTACATATTTTCAGTATCACATGTATGACCTAAAAGAAAAAAAATTTATGGGCCATTTGACAAGATATTTGAAACAAATCTTCCTTTGTTTATGTAAATTAATCATTATGTGATAATTAAAAGCCACATTAGGATCGGGCTCTCACAACTGTGATCACTAATACTGATCAATCATTTCAGGCCAATCCATATGAGTCCAACTGAGGATTAACATAACATAACTACGCCAGGACAACAAAGTAGCTTGCAGTACTTAACGAAGAGAAACTAGTTAACTAATAACTAAAGTGTAATCCAATCTACCCAACTGAGTAAAATAAATTAGTTGAGTATTCAACTCAACTAATACAGACAAAGACCAGCTTAGTCAACTTTAGTAAACAGATTAGACTAGTTGGGTACTCAACTCAACTGAACAGAATGTCCAGCAAAGTCGTCAACAACGAAGCTATAAATAGCCAAATAGTTACATATGAATTGTACAAGCACCGACATATTTCAGTATCTAATGGAAAAATAAAAAAGGCTATATATAAACAATCAAAAAGAGGAGAGGACAATCTAATACATCTTGCAACTCATCGTTAATATCATCAGATGGGATGGATCCAAAAAGGAGAGTTTGAAAGATATACCATCTTAGTGCACAGAGCACACCCCAACTACACGCACATCATTGAATGGAATATCTGATCATGTGTATGATCATATGTCCGTCACAAACACTCGACCTTTGTATTGCGAGCTTCATTGTTAATGAGTGATTTGTGTTAATGTGTAGATTCATGTCTGAACAAATTGAGATATAAGATGAGTTAGACTGTTGTTAGACAATGAGGTAGCTAAGAGTTTCAGCTAGGTGTGACTTAGCTGAAGCTGGTGTATACAACTGGTTTGTATAAAATAAAGTCTTCTAGTGTATCATTTCATTCGATAAAAGAAGGGGAGATGCAGAAGGGTTGAACCTTCGAACTTTCATAAACAAATTTTTGTGCATATTTATTTTCTGTTTCTTTGTTTATTTTTACATTGATTATATTATTTTGCTTAATTAGTTCAGAGTATGTTAGTTTGAGTTACTTTAACTTGGTTTCTTAAACCAAACTCCATATATTCTCTCGGTGCAAACACTGATATCGAGCATCTGGCTGTCTTGGGAATGTTGTTGTTGCTCTATTATCTAGTGGCGGGGCGTGTGTGTGTAAGTAATCCTTAGAGCATACTACGCAGCGGAATAAAAAAAATTGGATTACTAGAACAATGGATCTATACATAGGATTTCATATCGGATAAAGGTTTACAAAATTCTCACCCTTGTAGCGTGTTTGAGCAGATTCCACGGAGCAGCACGTCCAACGAACTCCGAGTCACAAGCAACACCTCCAAGGTCTTGCCTCTACGGTATCCACACGATCAAATCGAAAAGGGATATTCAAGAATAAGTTGCTAGACTTATTCTTGAATCAAAACCAAAACCACGGATCAAACCAATTAAAGGCAACCGATGTCCTTCCCTAACTAGCGGCGGCGACGGCCGAGAGATGGAGAGTGAGGCGGCGGCGATTAGGTCACCCTCTTGAGGTGGCCGAGAGCTCAAGGTTTTAGTGGCTAGGTTTTAATATCAAAGTATGATATGAAAGTATTGATTAACAATTAATCAAAACCTTGTATTTATATTATAGGGCTTTAATTAAGGTTCAAGACTTTCTTAAAGTCTTATGGGCCCAAACCCATGATTTAATTAAAACCTTTTAATCACTTAATTAAGACTCTTCTTAATTAATTAATTCATCCAATGAATTTAATTTCCCTTCTCGATTTAATCTTTTGTGCAACCCGATAGGTTCTTGTAATGTTGGCAGTGACATAAAATCTCATTTTACGTTACAAGCAAAGAGCGGTGTCTAGCAACACATCAAGGCTACCCAAATTACAAGAATGTCAATGACTCGACATAACCTTTAGAACTTGTGATAATATTAACCATGTAACTTAATCCCTTTGTCCTTTGTGTTTAGATTGAACACGAGTCATGGAATAGTCATACTCGTATATTCAATCTCTATTTCTTGATCCCCAAGTAGAACTAGAATAAACGAATAAGCTCGATATCTCATATCGACTCATTCGAGCATGTCCATGCATTTTAGTTCTCACTTGATCAAGGGCCAAACACATCTCCTGTTATATAGGAGGGACAAATCCTATCTCGATCAGTCAACATCCCTCTACATAATTCGTAGTGTATCCAATAGTCGCCTTTATAGATTACCCTGTTACGGGTAACGTTTGACGATATCAAGATACATAACTCCTTATGTTGTGATCTCTGATGATCACAAGTCGTAAGGATTACATACATTATTATCACTATGAGAATTGCATATGACGATCATATAACTATCCATGTTGCATTCTCATGGTGGGTCTGTCCAGTATATCGTTCTCTAACATGTACCCATGTGTTGATTTGATATCTCATATCAATGAACAATTCATCAATCAACACATACTAGTCTCTACGTATTATCATTATCCCTATTCATGATAATACTTGACTAGGGACATCTTTAAGAATAATACAATATTATTCTAAGGACATTAACATATATATTAATTCACATTGCACAGTTAAAAGAATAATATATAATAATGAATTGCCATTCATAAAATCATAAACATTGTACGTCAAAACAATCATCTAATGATTTGTCTTAGGGCATATCCCAACAAATCTCCCACTTGCACTAAGACCACTCAGACATATACCTAATGCCTAGAGATCTAGTATGACGATCATGCTTCTGCTGTGACAGTGGCTTCGTCAATGGGTCAGATACATTATCATCTGTTGGTACTTTGCATATTTTAACATCTCCCCTTTCAACGATTTTTCTCGAATGAAATGGAAACGCCTAAGTATGTGCTTGGATCTTTGGTGAGATCTTGGTTCCTTACCAATGCGATCGCTCCTTTGTTGTCACAATAGAGTTCTATCGGATCTTTAATGCTAGGCACCACTCCAAGTTCAGAAATGAACTTCCTCATCCAAACAACTTCCTTTGCTGCATCCGAGGCAGCAATATACTCAGCTTCCGTTGTAGAATCGGCTACTGTTTCTTGCTTTGAACTCTTCCAGCTCACAGCACCTCCATTTAGGCAATACACATATCCAGATTGCGATCGAAAATCATCTTTGTCGGTTTGGAAGCTTGCATCAGTGTAACCCATTACATTGAGCTCTTCCTCACCTCCATAAATCAAGAATGTATCCTTAGTCCTTCTCAAGTACTTCAGGATGTTCTTGACAGCAATCCAGTGACCTTCACCTGGATCAACTTGATATCTGCTCGTCATGCTCAAAGCATACGATACATCGGGACGAGTACATATCATGGCATACATGATAGATCCAATAGCTGACGCATATGGAATCTTACTCATGCGTTGTCTCTCATCTGGTGTTGAAGGACACTGTTCCTTCGAGAGATAAATACCATGTGTCATAGGCACGAATCCTTTCTTTGATTCTTGCATGCTAAACCTTTTAAGCACTTTGTCTATGTATGTACTTTGACTCAGACCAAGAAGCCTTCTTGATCTATCTCTATAGATCTTGATTCCTAATACATAGGTGGCTTCTCCCAAGTCTTTCATCGAAAAGCAATTCCCTAGCCAAATCTTTACAGATTGTAAGGCAGGGATATCATTTCCAATGAGAAGTATGTCATCTACATATAACACTAGGAAAATGATTACGCTTCCACTGACCTTCTTGTAGACACAAGGTTCATCTTCGTTTTTGATAAAACCAAACTCTTTGATTGCATCATCAAAACGAAGATTCCAACTCCGAGAAGCTTGCTTCAATCCATAAATGGATCGTTGTAGCTTGCATATCTTTCCAGCATCCTTTGGATCGACAAAACCCTCAGGCTGTGTCATGTACACATCCTCGAGCAGATTTCCATTAAGGAAAGCTGTTTTGACATCCATCTGCCAGATTTCATAATCATGAAATGCAGCTATTGCAAGTAAGATCCTTATGGATTTAACCATAGCCACTGGTGAAAAGGTTTCATCATAGTCAATACCATGAATTTGTTTGAATCCTTTTGCAACCAGCCGACCTTTATAGGTTTGTACGTTACCATCCATATCGGTCTTTTCTTGAAAATCCATTTGCACCATATGGGTTGTACCCCTTCAGGTGGATCAACCAAAGTCCATACTTGGTTTGCATACATTAATTCCATCTCAGATTTCATGGCCTCTTGCCATTTCTCAGAATCATTGCCCATTATAGCTTGTTGATAAGATGGCGGCTCATCCTCATCAATAAGTAGTAAGTCACCTTGTTGAGTCACAAGAAATCCATATCTCTGTGGCTCCCGGTGTTCTCTTACAGACCTACGCTGGGCTTGTGTCTCTTGAGCAGGTGCTTCTTCCACAACAGTTTGCGGTGCCTGCTCTGTTTCCATCTCAATCTCAGGTTCAGTGTTTTCTTGTGGTTGAACTTCACTAAGTTCTATTTTTCTCCCACTGGTTTTTCTAGAAATAAATTATCTTTCAAGAAATACACCAGTCCGAGCAACAACTATTTTGTTCTCGGTGGGATAATAGAAATAGTATCCTTTCGTTTCCTTAGGATACCCTTAAACACTTATCAGATTTGAGTCCAAGTTTGTTAGTGGCGTGACGTCTAACGAAAGCCTCACAACCCCAAATCTTCATAAAAGACATACTAGGACGCTTCCCAGTCCATATCTCATATGGTGTCTTTTCCACTGATTTAGATGGAACACGGTTCAGTAAGAAAATCGTTGTTTCTAGAGCGTGTCCCCAAAACAATATCGGAAGATCTGCATGACTCATCATTGATCTAACCATGTCCAACAAGGTTCGATTTCTCCTCTCGGATACACCATTCCATTGTGGAGTATACGGAGGAGTGAGTTGTGGGACTATCCCACATTCCTTTAGATAGTCATGAAACTCTTGGCTTAAGTATTCACTTCCTCGATCTGATCGAAGGATTTTGATACTTTTGCCAAGTTGGTTTTGTACTTCATTCTTGAAATCTTTGAACTTTTCAAAGGTTTCATGCTTATGCTTCATTAGGTACACATACCCATATCTACTGAGGTCATCAGTAAATGTAACGAAGTATTGAAAACCACCTCTAGCTTGTGTACTTATTGGTCCACATACATCACTATGTATTAGTCCCAATAAAACATTTGCCCTTTCAACATGTCCCTTGAAAGGGGCTCTAGTCATCTTGCCCATTAAACAGATTCGCATGTTTCATATGATTCAAAATCAAATGAATCTAATACTCCATCCGTATGAAGTTTAGATATGCGGTTCTCGTTTATGTGGCCCAAGCGACAGTGCCAGAGATAAGTCGGATTACAATCATTATTTTTAATCCTTTTAGTATTTATGTTATAGATAGGCATATCAAGATTTAATACATAAAGACCATTCATCATTTGTGCACTAGCATAAAACATATCATTTAAATAAATAGAACAACAGTTGTCCTTTATTATAAATGAAAAACCATACTTGTCTAAACAAGAAATAGAAATTATGTTTTTAGTAATAGATGGCACAAAATAACAGTCTTTTAAAATCAACGATAAACCAGAAGGTAAAGCTAAACAATAATCTCATATAGCTAATGCAGCAACTCTTGCTCCATTTCCAACTCGGAGATCAACTTCACCTTTCGCCAATGTCCTACTCCTTTTTAGATCCTGCACATTTACACAAATGTGAGATCCACATCCAGTATCTAATACCCATGATGAAGAAGTAGATAAATTGACTTCTATAACAAAAATACCTGAAGTGGAAGTCACACTTCCTTTCTTTAGATCCTCCAGATATACTTTGAAGTTTCTTTTCCAATGGCCGGTCTCACCGCAATGCAAACAGTTCCCTTCCTTCGCTATCCCCCCTTTTGGCTTTAGTGCAGAAGACTTTGGCTTAAATTTAACAAAGACCTTCTTTGCTTTCTTGTTGCCTTTAGCTTTGGCCCTTCCTTTGCCCTTATTCACAATAAGAACATTTGTGGCCTTAGTCTTCTTTGTATTTGCTTCATATGTTCTCAACATACCAAGCAATTGTGGTAGAGTCTTTTCCATGTCAGTCATATTGTAATTTACTACGAATTGACTGAAGCTCTCAGGCAACGATTGCAAGATCACATCGGTGGCCAACTCTTGGTCCAATGGAAAACCCAGCTTGTCCAGATTCTCAATGTACCCAATCATCTTGAGCACATGAGTTCCAACTAGGCTTCCCTCTACCATCATGCACTGGAACAACGCTTTAGAGACGTCATACCTCTCTTGTCTAGCTTGTTGTTGGTACAGTTGCTTAAGGTGCTCGATCATATCAAACGCCTCCATTTCCTCATGTTGCTTCTGAAGCTCAGAGTTCATGGTTGCAAGCATAAGGCACCCAACATCAAGTGCGTCACTTTGATGCTTCTTGTAAGCATCTTTTTCGGCTCTTGTAGCCGTTAGGGGAGGTTCCTCAGCGGGTAAGGGTTCCTCTAGGACATATTGTTTCTTTTCTTGTTTGAGGACTATCCTCAAGTTCCTATGCCAGTCTAGGAAATTTGTCCCATTTAATTTGTCCTTCTCAAGGACCGATGGCAGTGATAATGTGCTAGTAACGTTGTTAGTTGCCATGGATATCTACAATATAAATATGCAAAATAAGTTTATGATTTAATCATTTAACATGGTCTTATATTAAATGATACTCCCACTATTTTGTTTAAAAATATCAACCCTCGAAACCTTTAGTGGGCCAAGATCCATATTTTGCCTAATCTTGAGTTAGCTTTGGCTAATCGCCCAAGACTCGGTTATTTAGGTAGACAACACTTTGTCAATTATATCACATATAATTCTTGGATAGTTGGACGAACAACGCTTTGTTCAATTCATCAAATGAATTATTATCCAACCCATGCCTCTAGGTTCCCAATCCTATTGAGATAACCTAGTTAAGTCGTACCCAATTTAAAGATAACGGATATCACTTTTATCCTTTTGCACCTTACTAAGATTGCCACGGTGCTTTGCTTTGGCAAACCCACACATGTACAATCGAAGTTATTGACGAGTACTTTCAATTTTGGAAGGCATCTAAAACTTAATATTTTAGAGGGATTTATTGATCTCATGATTAGTTTGATAATTTAAAATATGTCCACTACATATAGTTGTATACATATCTACATATATGTGTAATACAATTATCAATCTAAAACATAAGATAAATCATGCATCAACATACATAATTAAACGTGACATGGTTATAGCCCCTACTAACGATTCGCTCAAGCCAATGAGAAAATCCTAAGAGTCAACCTAAGGTAACTTCACTAGCACCTTCCTTTGGCTCCAATTTGTGAATGGCCTCCTCATCCCGGCACGATGATCCATCATCATTGATCACCATCAATAAAATAAACTACACTATTTACAAGATATAGAATTCCTCGATTCACATTCGAGGGGAACATAGGGGAGGGATTACATTTAGAATGAAATAGAGAAGGCACGACACGCAGGTCGTATTATATATTACAAACATCCACAAATCCTATCTAATAGGTCAAAGGGCTATAACCACGCACCATGCTCAAACAACACATAAAGCATGCATTAACATTTAATTAATTAAATTCTAAACATTTTAAATTTAATTCTAATTAAAACTGTAAAATAATTTTTGAAAAATTATCGTACGCTCGGGACATCACATGCCACGAACTTAAGCGACTAAGACACGAACCACCATGGTTCGAACCACAAAAGCACACGGCTGGACCAATAATGGGCCTAGGGTTCGAAACCCTAGCCCATGGCCGAGCCAAGCTCGAGCGGCGGCGGCGCTAGGGTTCCAAACCCTAGCCGCCACGCACCACCTTGGGTTTTCATCGAGCCATCTTGTTCGAAACGCCAGAATTTGTTAGCCACGAGTCACGGTCAGGCCATGCACGGGGTTATGCTAGCTGGCTATGATGTATGGTTCACAAGTCTGATGTTGAATGTCCAAGTTATCCAAATTGATGAGGAAGTTTGAGTTTCCGTAGATTGCTTGTACACTGCGATTGTAGTACTGATGCAATCAGAGTTTCCGTTGTGTTGTGATGGTACTATGCGTTTGACAATAGTTCACACTCAATGCTTACCGGATACTCACATTGCCAAAAAATCTCTGTTGGTCTTACTGTTGGTTTTACGTGTACAAATCACTCCTGTCATACAACAATCTAGCATATGACAAACTGTCAACACAGTTCCACTAAAGAATCAATTTACGGATGTCTCTCATGACGTCCTTTTCTGTATCTAGAAGCCATACAAACATCCAATGCTCTCAGCAACAACATCGATACTCACATATTATTCAAAGCAGACCAACAAATTTCAACCTCATAAAGACAGTTCACAAACACAGAACTAGATGTTCATATACAACATCCCATACACAACTGTATGCACTTGAGGTATCTCGTGTCAATCAAAGACACCCATGGCTGCCACATATACCACATATATAGAGTTGCATACGGACAACCTTATCGCTCGGACTAAGTTCATATCAAAACAATGATATTAGCCAGATATCCTACATGGTCACATAGCACCATGTATGTCCCAGTACAGCCATCACAAAGATCACATGTGCATACGTCACAACAATCTTTGCCGGTAATCATTGCATCACTGCAATCTCCGCCGGTACTCATTTTCTTTCAATCTGAAAGACTTCCATGCTCAAATCCATATACTATAACAAGAGCGAACACAAACAGTTTCTGTGAACCAGTCACCAAAACACGAGTGACTCAATGACATAATAGTCTACCAGTTAACTCACAGTTACTGTGATTGGACTGCTCTATCATGTTCCTTGCCAACTCCATGACAACAAACATAGAGTTCAACACACACATACACACCGGAGAACCATACACAGATGATACCCTGACAAGATAATCATCACCACGATGAGTTCATCAATCACCAATTACCGCTGTGAAATACCACAATAAAGAATACTAGTATTGTACACTAGTTTCACAGTCGCCACATCTCCCCATGTACACACACTGCATTAGCCATACTATCCACATACCAAGAGCAAAGTATTACATTCCCATGCAGACCATACATGTCGAACTGATAATGCAACCACAGATTGTAATATCAATAATTGCCCCGGAACTAGATATAGTGATCAATAACCTGTATCTTTACTTTCATTCACACCTCGTGTGTCAACGGCCAGTCCATCATTAGGTCGGATACACAATCTCATGCAGGCTGACTTTGCACATGGAGCTGATATCAAGCTTTGCTTTTCACGCTCCAACCAATGTACAACTGACTCCTCCAATTCGGTATCGACCTACATACCATTACCACGGAATCAGTGGAATAGCTCCCACGAAACAGATCATGTTTCCCCAGCCAAATGATAGTACAGAAACCTGGTAGCAATTGATAGTACAGATATCCGGTATACCAATCACGGTACACCTACAACCTCACTTATGCCACACGCATAAGGATGTAAACCAAGCCAAGTCATACTATCATCCTGCAAAACAAGGGTTAACAATAACAGATACAAATACAAAGCATGTTCCCAGACACTATATCATCAGTATCACATGCCTTTAAGTGATTAGGTAACTCCCTAACTCACTTCCTCTACCCTTATTCATCCCGTTCTCGAACCACTGCTCTGATACCACTAATGTGGGGTCCTCTTTACTTAATTCATTAGGTATCCAGTTAACATACATACGTGAGTCTGAATTAAGTAAGAACATACACTGATTAAGAGTATCTAACAAGTTAAGTTGTTACAAGGTTATAAAAACCTAACCAACTATACATCACATGTACAAACAACAACCTAATTCACGATAACTCCTAGGCAGTGGTTCAGCTCGCAGCGGAAAATGACTCACATCCCGTCTCCCCACGTCTATGAGTCCCTACAGAAAACATTCACACAATGAGTATAGAGAACAACGATCTCAGTGCAACAATATCAATATCAATGATAAAGCACAATAAATCATCTAACGTGAATGTTCTGTATCATGCATCCACAAATGCACTATGTCATGACATGTCCAATAAGCACCCTATTATCACGAGCCCCATATGATATGCCTATTCAGCTCAATATGTCAGTGAAACCACATCACATCTTCATATTAGCAGCACATATCATAGTACCATGCTCATCTGTGACAATAGCCAGAGCATATACCCACACCAGGTGTATATCTCTCAAGCCAAAGCATATGTAGTATATCTATCGTGGCAACGATCCCAGCCAAAGCATATACCACACCAGGCATATCTATCGAGGCAATGATCTCACCAAAGCATATACACATATCTATCAAGGCCTCCATCCCACTCATATGAAATCCATGTATGTACATGCATATGAAACTACCAATCATATGACACAAGATAACATAAATCATATGATATCAAAACCATAACATCATCATAAATCATATCTATACTCCGTACGTCAACACGTACCTGTAAAGCGACACAAACCAGATAAATCAGTCGTCAATGGTTAATTGCCTCTGTGCCCTGTCCCCTGTGATGATGTTACAACAATGCCAATAATATATCATGTTATTATAGGCATTAAAATCAAATTCTCAAAAATATAAACATTTTTCAACATTTCTTAAAGCACCGATCGATCGCCAAAACATTTTGTCTCCTCGCGATCGATCGCAACAACTTGGCGATCGATCGCCAAAGTGTTCTGTTGCTCGCGATCGATCGCTACATTTTCACCGATCGATCGCTACATGTATAAACCGCCTTAAAATTTACTCTGTCTCGGCGATCGATCGCCACAAAGCTCGCGATCGATCGCCGATGTCCAGAAAGTTCAGAACATGGCGATTTTGAGCTTATCCTCCTAGCTCTTCTCCTACAACTCGAATTTTAACATGTAAACATGTTTCATGCACTATCTAGGAACATCTTCACATGATTCTAACATCATAAATTCCAATTCCTAGCATATAAACAAGTTATGATTGTACACATGAACACTTGATATGCTATGTCTCATACATCAACACCAATGACAAAATCAAGTATACAACTATGAATTTCTTACCAAGATGGTACAATTCCACTTCACACACCCTCCTAGCTCAAGTTACAAGTGAATCACAAGCTCAAACCATAAGGAATTTGAAAGAGATGGAGAGGAGCTTGGTAGAGATTTGTAGGTGCAAAATGGTGTATTGTGAGTTTAAGTGCCTTAATCCCCTTAATATAGTCACTTTGTCTAATACCATACCAATTAACATAAACATGTAAATCCAAACTCAAATTCACATGTAATTCCTCTCACATGCATGGTGAATGTATAGTCAAATTCACATGACATTCCTAGAAATTCAAATGCTAATTTACATGGACATGCATATGAAATTAAATTCAAATGCCCACTAGTACAAGTTGGTTTGTCATATATCTACTATTCATTTCATGTATGTGAGTATTTCCCTCGGTTCAACCCGAACCCGAGTCCATATCGTACCGTAATTATTCAAATTTACGCCATAACAAATCCGAGGCATTACAATTTACGCCATAACAAATCCGAGGCATTACAGGGTTGGCTCAACCATCTCGAGCTAAGGGTTCGAAAAACCTTGCTCTCATGTGGTAAAGCTACTAATCCATGCATGCGTGAACCATTATCGAGCCAAAGAGTTCAAAACTCATCCACGTCTCAAAACCTTAGCATAAGAGGCGACGATGGCCGAGCCCATGCACGGCTACTAGGGTTCGAAACCCTAGCCGTCATGAGCTAGCCGTCACGAGCCAATGGGTTCTAAACCCTAATCAATTTTCGACACTTCCATGCACAATTATTAGCCACAACGACTAAGCCATCTCGAGCCAAGGGTTCGAAAACCCTAGCCCTCATGTGGCTAGCCGTGGTGTCATTTGTGATGGTGATGGCCGAAAATATTGCCCAATAAATTTGATTATTCGCCAATTATATCAAATACAATTTTACGATGATTTTCACAAACTAAATATTAACATATCATATATGTTCATACAGTTTTAAATAGCATGCAATATTAATTCTAATATGATTAAACTATTTAACCACCTAAATCCGATATGAGCCTTGTACACGGCTCTGATACCACTGTAAGTAATCCTTACAGCATACTACGCAGCGGAATAAAAAAAATTGGATTACTAGAACAATGGATCTATACATAGGATTTCATATCGGATAAAGGTTTACAAAATTCTCACCCTTGTAGCGTGTTTGAGCAGATTCCACGGAGCAGCACGTCCAACGAACTCCGAGTCACAAGCAACACCTCCAAGGTCTTGCCTCTACGGTATCCACACGATCAAATCGAAAAGGGATATTCAAGAATAAGTTGCTAGACTTATTCTTGAATCAAAACCAAAACCACGGATCAAAACCAATTAAAGGCAACCGATGTCCTTCCCTAACTAGCGGCGGCGACGGCCGAGAGATGGAGAGTGAGGCGGCGGCGATTAGGTCACCCTCTTGAGGTGGCCGAGAGCTCAAGGTTTTAGTGGCTAGGTTTTAATATCAAAGTATGATATGAAAGTATTGATTAACAATTAATCAAAACCTTGTATTTATATTATAGGGCTTTAATTAAGGTTCAAGACTTTCTTAAAGTCTTATGGGCCCAAACCCATGATTTAATTAAAACCTTTTAATCACTTAATTAAGACTCTTCTTAATTAATTAATTCATCAAATGAATTTAATTTCCCTTCTCGATTTAATCTTTTGTGCGACCCGATAGGTTCTTGTAATGTTGGCAGTGACATAAAATCTCATTTTACGTTACAAGCAAAGAGCGGTGTCTAGCAACACATCAAGGCTACCCAAATTACAAGAATGTCAATGACTCGACATAACCTTTAGAACTTGTGATAATATTAACCATGTAACTTAATCCCTTTGTCCTTTGTGTTTAGATTGAACACGAGTCATGGAATAGTCATACTCGTATATTCAATCTCTATTTCTTGATCCCCAAGTAGAACTAGAATAAACGAATAAGCTCGATATCTCATATCGACTCATTCGAGCATGGCCATGCATTTTAGTTCTCACTTGATCAAGGGCCAAACACATCTCCTGTTATATAGGAGGGACAAATCCTATCTCGATCAGTCAACATCCCTCTACATAATTCGTAGTGTATCCAATAGTCGCCTTTATAGATTACCCTGTTACGGGTAACGTTTGACGATATCAAGATACATAACTCCTTATGTTGGGATCTCTGATGATCACAAGTCGTAAGGATTACATACATTATTATCACTATGAGAATTGCATATGACGATCATATAACTATCCATGTTGCATTCTCATGGTGGGTCTGTCCAGTACATCTTCTCTAACATGTACCCATGTGTTGATTTGATATTTCATATCAATGAACAATTCATCAATCAACACATACTAGTCTCTACGTATTATCATTATCCATATTCATGATAATACTTGACTAGGGACATCTTTAAGAATAATGCACATTGCACAGTTAAAAGAATAATATATAATAATGAATTGCCATTCATAAAATCATAAACATTGTACGTCAAAACAATCATCTAATGATTTGTCTTAGGGCATATCCCAACAGTGTGTGTGTGTGTGGGTTGATGATATGCTATTTGAGTTGTAAGCACTCATTTTTTCTAGGTATCATTGGTACCTTTTTAGCTGGGTCGACCGAAGTAAAAGGAGACATGTCGTTAGGATACTATGTTTTGGTAAACAAAATAGAATTGCTGAAGATTCAGAGCTAATAAAGATGAAAACAACCCAGCTCAAGTTAGGACCAGTTCAACAGTCAAAGAGTGGAGAATAGTTCAGAGAAGAGGATTGGTTTGCAACCTCCTTCAAGTTTTCAGAATAGGCGGTCCAGGACCGATGATAAAAAGACGTTACTCGGAATGAGATTTGATAAGATAGGTCTTTGCATGCCAACTAGTCGTTATCTGCCGAAAGAGAAAAGTCAACAGAATTACAGTCAAAGCCTGATATAGTACTAGTGCATTTATTGAACTTACCATACTATATCAGGCTTTGACAGCAGTATATTTAATGTACGACAATACAAGAGCAGAAAGCAAGTTCAAATGTTTGTATGGAGTCTCAGGAATCAAGATCATATTGTTACAATGGAAGAAGTATTTATAGAAAACTCAGATTCAAGATAGATATAATAGTGATGTTGAGCCATGTTAAATTGCAAGATCATTTATTTATCAGAATCTCTTTGAAGAAAGATGCCATGCTCTATTCATTCGCTTGCAAGTTCTATTTGCTTATTTATAAGCATTCAAGGCACCACACTCGAGCTTTTTGAGATCGCTCAAGATCTCAATGCCAGTATACTTATAGCAATTTATTACTGCAACTATATCCTTCACTCTCGTATTTATTGTTGCATTGCAAAGTTTGGAAGAATGAAGTTGTAATAGTTTGTGACTTAGAGCCAAAACTGACTATATTGTGCTCCCATCTATAAGAGTGACCTCTACTGGTGGAGTTGTGTTGCTAGGAGTTCCATGCGTAAAAGTGACTTCGACTAAGGTTGGTGTTGTATAATAGATTGTATAATTCAAAGTCTTCTAGTAAAAAAATTTATGCGAAGGAGAAAGGGGGGACACAGAAGGACCGAGTCTTCGAACTTCCAGAAATAAATTATGTATCATTTACTTTACACATTTAACTGCTTTACTTTCTTAAATTGTTATACCCCTGTTGAACCGACCATCAGTTCACTTATATTCATTGTATCATCTCGAATTCTTTTCGTACTATTTTATTTACTCTACTGCAGTTTTGATCAAGAAAATAGCTTTGATTGTTAACACAACTGGAGCAAAATTTAAAACAACAAGTGAACTGTTGTATATTCAACCCCTTTTAAACTGCCCTATCGATACTAACACATTTGTTGACATATGATTGGTCGAGGGATATGCGTGCAATAACAGTTATGGATAATTACATCAACACCCCCTTAACTTTGATGTAATTACAGAAACCTCCCCTATAGTTTGAAAAATTACACAAACCTCCCCTCAAGTTAGGTTAAACATTACAGACAAGTCATGCCGTTAAAAAAATAGTCGACCGTTACAACAACCACACCTAATTTTTAAAGAAAACCCCATATTACCCCTGGTCAACTTTGACCTCTATTTTTTGACCTAAATTTTTAGATGAGTGTCTTTGTAATATGGTTTTTTCAGGGTGTGTGATCGTAATGAAACCATTATTTTATATTTAAATTTTTTTGTTTCAAATACAATTACAACTTACTCAAACATTTTTATTTTCCTAATAAATTCAATTTTTTATCATTTTTTATTCAATCTCGTAAAATATCAATATATACCATACAAATTCAAAATTTATATATGTACATCAATAAAAACTTTTGTGAGAAATAACAACATTTTAGAATATTTTAAACTAATTGTCATTTTCAGAATTAACGTCAAGAAATATTGGTTTGCCAAAACAAATCGTAAAACTTGATAATATATAATCATCTAACTTTCAATAAATTAGTTAAAATATAAACAAAATGATTAATAATTTGAGAAACGAGATAAAAATATAAACTTTGAAAACAAACTACCACAATACGAGTTCAACTAGAGGTGAGCATTTGGTCTGAACATACCGAATTTGTAAAAATTGAACCAACCGAATTTGTTTTTCAGCCAATCGAACTCAATGGTTTTTTTACACTAATTGAACAAATCGATTATTATTAAAGATCGTGGCCTAAAACATAAGTAATATAATTCAAATTCAACATCTAAACATATAATCGTTTAAAAGATATTTACTAAACTATTTAAAATAGTTCATGAGCTGTGTAGTCTCATTTTAAGAATAAGATGTTAAAATATTTGGATAAACTTATTTTAAATATGTTAAAAATGATTATGTATTTGATTTTGAATGAATTTTTATATATAAGTAGTTTTAAAATATTATCATTAATATGAAAACTAGTTTATAGTTTAAAATATTTAATAAATAATTTTTTGAAATAAATAAACATAATATAACATCATAGGGGGTGTAACTGTCATGTCTAGAATACTATAGGGGTGTTTTGTAACGTTTTGATAATTTTATATTACAAATACTATAGGGGGTGTATCTGTAATATTTTTGATAACTTTATATTATATATATAAAAGGGCAATACCGTCATCTCGTTTATTCTGTTAGTTTTTTTGACGGCGTTACACCAGAGGGAAGGTCTCTGTAAATATACAAAGTTGATGGGAGGTTTCTGTAATTAGGGTAAAGTCGAGGGGGTGTAGATTTAATTATCCCTATTAATAGTGGGTTCGCTTCCCACATAACTGTTGTATATAATTCTCTCAAACTGTATCTCAGGAAAAAATAACAATGGCTTTAAAAAATAATTTTTATGTCGAGGCGAGATTTGTAATCTACGTCCTTAAGACAATATTGCCCCGCTATGGTGCTAACGGTTTGCTATGGCAATTTGTCTCCCAAGATACAATCACTATGACTTGTGATAGGAGCACTCCAAATCACAAGTCCTCAAACCATAAAGGTTCAAAGCACTCAATTTGATGAACAACAAATGCTCTCAAATTCACTAAAAATTTGATAATGATTTCGAAAATCTGTCTTAAAATCAAGTGGGTTAATGTTAGTTATATAGTAGACCAAAAATCAAGTCCAAAGGACACCATTTGGAGGCACCATTTGGCCAAAAATCACACCCCAAACATCAATGGACATACTATTTCATAAATCTGAAACATGGCTCGATCGATCGAGCACCCCGCTCGATCGATCGAGCTCTTGTAGCAACACAACCAGAAACTTTCTCGTCCGCTCGATCGATCGAGCATGTGGTTTTGCATTATGGATTCTATCTCGCCATTAACAGCCTATTTCCACATAGGAGCATCAGGGCTAGATAAGGCGTCACTAACCGATCTTGGTTCATTGTCCAACATATACGTCATGAAGTCAGGACCATAAGTCTTAGCCACTTTGGTTCTCTTGCTACGCCGTGGTTCTACTTCCTCAATAGAGTCACGGTTAGCGTCTTCATACACCCTTTTCTTATGGCTCATTTCCTTGTTAGTTTTGTAAGGAAATACTTCTTCAAAAAATACCACATTTCTTGATTCCATGATTGTACCTTCATGCACATCACTTATTTCAGATTTATGTACTAAAAATCGATATGCACTACTATTGTTAGCATAACCAATTAATACACAATCTATTGTTTTAGGCCCGATTTTTACTTGCTTTGGTTTTGGTACTTCTACCTTCGCCAAGCACCCCCACACTTTCAAGTATTTGTAGGAATGCTTGTGACATTTCCATAACTCATAAGAAGTTTCATCCTTACTTTTGCGTGGTATTTTGTTTAGAATGTAGTTGGCCGACAGGATTGCTTCCCCCCACAAGTTTTGTGGTAATCCAGAACTTATCAACATAGCATTCATCATCTCTTTTAGAGTACGATTTTTACGTTCGGCAATACCATTTGATTGAGGTGAATAGGGGGCAGTGGTTTGGTGAATAATGCCATACTCAGTGCAAAATTCTTCAAACGGTGCTCCATATTCTCCTCCCCTATCGCTTCGAACATTCTTTATCTTTTTGCTAAGTTGATTTTCAACTTCATTCTTGTATTCCTCGTCTTTGCTTCTTAGCAAATAAACGTAACAATATCTCGTACAATCATCAATGAAAGTAATGAAGTACTTTTTCCCACCTCTAGTTTCCACAAACTTTAGATCACATAAATCCGTATGAATTAATTCAAGAGGTGTCGTGGTTCTTTCCATTGAATGGAATGGCGGTTTCGTTAACTTGGCCTCGACACAAGTCTCACACTTATGTTTCAAGTTAACATTCATTTGAGGCAATAATTTTAACTTCACTAATTTGTTAAGTGAACCATAATTTACGTGACCTAAACGATCATGCCATAAATTACAAGACTCAATCGAATAAGTAGAATCATTCACTTTATTGCTTTCAAATTGACGTTTAACCGTCATTACATTCATTTTGAATAGGCTTTTATCCATATAGTCTTTTCCTACAAAAACTCCATTTTTGGAGAGTATAATTTTTCCAGATTCTAAAACTAGTCTAAAACCCGCCTTGACTAGAGCCGATCCGGATATCAGGTTCTTTCGGATGTCGGGAACATGTAGGACATCAATCAAAGTTAATTCCTTTCCCGAAGTCATCTTTAGAACCACCTTCCCCAGTCCAATTATCGGAGATGTTGTGGAGTTTCCCATGTAGAGTTGGCGCCCACTTATTGGAGTGTATGTGGAGAACATGGCCTTGCCTGAACACACATGTCGGGTTGCACCGGAATCGACGAACCATTCCATAGGATTGTCCACCAAATTTACTTCAAAGATCACAGCGGTTAACATCATTCAAATCTTACGAGATCCGATCATGTTCGGTCACGTTGACTTGATCTTTTGCTTTTCCACGAGTGTCTTTGTTACGACAATCCTTTGCCATGTGATTGGGCTTTCCACACTTATAGCATTTTCCTTTGAACTTTTTCGCCTTGCCATTGTTGGAGGCCATACCGTCAAACTTTCGCTTTGATCCGATTATTTGTTCAACTATGTTAGCCCGTGGTTCCATTTGAAACCTACCCGCCTTCCTCTCGGAAACTTTGTTGTCCTCCTTGATTCGTAATCGAACCACAAGGTCTTCAAGACTCATCTCCTTTCGTTTGTGTTTCAGATAGTTCTTGAAGTCCTTCCACATAGGAGGCAATTTCTCAATCATAGCGGCAACTTGGAATGAATCACTTAGACTCATTCCTTCCGCATGAATGTCATGCAAGATCACTTGTAGATCTTGCACTTGCGCCATCACAGGCTTGGTATCAACCATCTTGAAGTCCAGGAACTGTCCAACTATGAATTTATTCATGCTGGCATCCTCGGATTTGTACTTCTTTTCCAGCGATGCCCACAGTTCCTTCGCTGTTTTCACAAGACAAAACATTATATAATTTATTGTCTAACCCATTTAGGATGTAGTTCTTGCATATGAAGTCGCTTTGATTCCATGCATCCAGTGCTGCCCTCTTTTGGGTGTCAGTCTCTCATTCTTCAACCGTAGGAGGCTCCTCGGTTAAGAACCTTGCCAAACTTAGCGTGGTCAAGTAAAATAGCATCTTTTGTTGCCACCGCTTGAAGTCGTTCCCATTGAACTTTTTAGGCATTTCACCATGGTGAACAGGAGTCGTTGTTGCACTCGAAGAAGCCATTGAATTGCACAATTATTGTCTTAAGATTGTTGTATATAATTATCTCAAAGTGTATCTCAGGAAAAAATAACAATGGCTTCAAAAAACAATTTTATGTCGAGGTGAGATTTGTAATCTCCGTCCTTAAGATAATATTGCCCCGCTATGGTGCTAACGGTTTGCTATGGTAATTTGTCTCCCAAGATACAACGACTATGACTTGTGATAGGAGCACTCCAAATCACAAGTCCTCAAACCACAAAGGTTCAAAGCACTCAATTTGATGAACAACAAATGCTCTCAAATTTCACTAAAAATTTGATAATGATTTCGAAAATCTGTCTTAAAATCAAGTGGGTTAATGTTAGTTATATAGTAGACCAAAAACCAAGTCCAAAGGACACCATTTGGAGGCACCATTTGCCAAAAATCTCACCCCAAACATCAATGAACATACTATTTCATAAATCTAAAACAGGGCTCGATCGATCGAGCACCCCACTCGATCGATCGAGCTCCTGTAGCAACACAACCAGAAACTTTCTGGTCCGTTCGATCGATCGAGCATTTTGCTCGATCGATCGAGCATGTTTTATAAAAAAAAATTTGATTCATTTTTGTACATTTTCCAACAATAACTTGCCAAAATAATGTTGCATAAAAATTGTATTCTTCACATAAGCAGTCGGATTAAACTTTGTTAATAATGTGTTTGGAAAATTGTATAATGGCGTGATTCTTCCAGAGGATGTGAATAAAAATCCCATGTCTGTAAAAGTGAGAAGGCGATCAAAGATTTTTTTGGCGAAGCCCTTTCGACACTCATATTAAAAACTATTCGAAAATAGAGGAGATATGTGGACTAATAATTTGGAGAGAAACACTAATGATGAATTCTAATTTACTTTTCACATATCTAGTACTTATAGATGCGAGGATACCATTATTTTTTAGAGTAAAATATATGTGATAGGCGTGAAACTTCATTTTTTTTATTTCATCTGAATGTCATTCCCTTATACATTGGTATTTTCGCCTTCTGGGGTCTAGCTATTAAATAACAGTAAGTGTGAGGAAGACAAAAGCATCAGCTTTTGAACACATTTTGTGTTCCATTATATTCAAGGAGTTGGGAGAGAGAGGCAACTACTTAGGGCTCAACCACCTTTTTTGAGGACTCAAGAGTCGGTATCGCCAGATTGAGTCAGTTCGTGTACTTAAATGATATGAAAATTAGGCACTACGGATCTCAATAATGCCAGTGTTCCTTAATCGTTCTATCTGTGGTGATGACGTGTATACCCAAGGTAGCAAACACTCACTTGTCCCCCGGGGCATAGACGAGATGGTAAATGAGGTGCAATTTCCCACGCTGATTAAATATTTTGTATAATCATTTATAAAGTATGCAAGTTAAATGTATGTAAATAGTTTGGTTGAAGAATTTTATCAAAGCATGGTCATGCAATTGTCAGGTATTTTATCAAACATATTAAATGATTCAATTATACTCCTTAAATTCTTAATAATAAGTGAATGCAATGAATTAAATATTCATAAATTTGTTTAGAGAAGTTTGAAGGTAATTTTTTTTAACATCTCGCTTTCTTCCATAAATGGAAGTTAATATATTAGAAGATTTTGATTAGTACAACTCTTTGTACAAAATTAATTCGGCTAATATAACTCTTGTAGTCGATACAAAATCAATATTTATTTAGGGAGGGTGGTCCTTAAAGCGTATTCTCAAAATCCCTATATCTATAGCTGTAGCAATTGGGGTATCAGTAGGGGTGCTTATTGGCCCAATCCAGTCCAATCCGAACCGGAACCGGCCGATTCCGATTCCGATGATTCCGAAATCGGTCCGATCTGGTACGGAATCGGATCGTATCCGATTCCGGGTTGGATCGGTTCCAACCTGAAACCGATTTTTTTGTTTGTTTTTTTAAAATTCAAGGAAATTGTTGCTTGGAGGATTCGAACACGCAACCATTGTCTTCTACTTTAAAGCTCTAACCAATTGAGCTAATGAGCCTTTTTGTTGTAAACTAACCTCAAATATATTTATCTAAATTTTAAAAAAAAATCATTTTTTTTTTAAACGGATCGGGTTCCGTTCGCCCCGAACCGGTAAGTTACCGGTTCCGAAATGGTAGAACCGCCCCGGACCGGTATCTTACCGGTTCCGGGGCGAACCGAAACCGGACTAACCGGTTTCGATTTTGGACCGGACTAATCGGTCCGGTTCTGGGCCGGGTCCGAATTAAACCAGCCCGATAAACATCCATAGGTCCCAGTATACAACTCATTCCAATTGAAACAAGACTCCAAGATCAAAAACTAGAAATGTGATTGCAGATTCTTTATTGTTTATATGCAAAGTCACTCGCTATACTATTCTATGAGGCCTATCTATCTTTTGTGTGACTGATTTCTCTTCAAATGATAGTTTTCAATACTTGAACGATAAAGAGTGATCAATAAACTTGTTTGATTATGAAGGAATTTGTGTTTCAAAGCTCAACTCACATCTTGTTTCTCACAACACACTTCTTTTTGGGGATTTCTCTCATTCTAGTTGACTTTTTGTTCTAATTTGCCCATGCTTTCAATCCTTGTCAAAATCTTCTGATTTGACCTTCAAAATTTTGTATTTATGGCTTTTAGATACGAGAATATTGCCATTAGGAAATATTCTGTACAATTTCTGTCATTCAAACATTCATGTCTGTGTTGCTAGTATTTTTTCATAACTAAGCTGATTTTTTACTTGTTGGTCAACTTAGCTTGTGAGTCACATTTGCTGGTCACTCAGCTAGACACAAATAGAAGAGTAACCAAGTTGTCCCAGTTATGAGCAAGTTGAATTTTACTCGGTTGTTCTGTTGTCTTGACTATAGCTTTAAATTCATTGACTGTCGGGCAACATTTTGAGAATAAGAGTTGTATCCCATTTTGTAAGCTTTCTATGGAATCAAGAATCACTAAATTTTGAGTCCATACTGGAAAGATATACTCAAAATACAAAACCATGACCAAGCTGAAAATTTTCTTTATTCAGGGGATAATCCATGGCTTGAATGAGATTTTTTCATCATTTTAAGATCCAATCTAGGCTTTGACTTCTAATGATGATTTGTAGTTCATTATCTTAGTTTCGTAACTCATATCGAACCACTTCATAACTGATTTGGGAGATATGCCCAAAATACAAATGCTGCTCCAACTTGGCTGCTCGATGTTTCCTTTTGACTCATCTGAAATTTGCAGACAATTTTTCTCATGGTCAAAGTCGGAATCAATACTAGTTCTTTAAAGAAGATTTTTAACATTTTGAGTTTATGATCGACCGACTTGGAAGTATGCCATTTGGATAACAGACCAATGAGATATGCTCAGAATAATTTGTTATACAAGAAATTCAGTTCTCAAATAATCTGATGCGCCAGAATTTCAATCATGATGAAAATTTATTTACTTAGCTTATTTTGCTCTTCCAAGACAAAATACTACTTAAACTTGATTTTTCTTTAAGCATATCCAATATGAACATCAAGCTAAGCTTTTTAAGCAATTTTTAAAAAATATTAGCAACATAATAACAAGTTTTATTGTAATCAAAATCAAAATTGCCCGTATTTTCGCAACCCAACAGTCAAACTGAATTAAGCTTCAACTCGTGAATTCTCACAAATTCGACGTATCATTTACGGGGTGATCATTCGGTTAATTCAGATATTGACCAAATATACATGCAAAAGTCAAAACTGAACAAATTCAATTTATTTCCCGAGCAAACCAAACATTATGAATTTTTATGAAAACCGAAAAAAATTGGATTGAATTGAAAATTTGTTATTTCAATTGGAATTAAATGATACTTTAAAAAAATTACTTGAATCCAAGAAACATTAATAAACATGCATATAATATATGATAAATTTATTTAAAAATAATATATCACGAAATAATAAAAATGGATGTGCGTAAATAAAGTAAGATAAAAGGATGAAATATAAGTTAAATATTAGGATATCAGACGTATATAAAAAATTGACCCACTTTAAAAAAAATAATCGATCATTTTGGTTTATTTATTTATTTTTAAACGGAATAAACTATTTTTTAAAACAAAAACCATATATATATATATATATATATATATATATATATATAAATGCAATGATTTTTTTTTTAAAAAAAGACAAAATTTTATATGGCGGAGTCACTCATGGACAAGGGGGCAAGCGCCCCCCTTGCCCAAAAACAAAACTTTTTATTTACCCTAAAATATTTTTTAATTTTTTTTTTGCAGTTTTACCCCTAAAAATTACATTTTACCTCCAAAAAAATACAGTTTGCCCCCCTTAATTTATTTTTGATCCCTTAAAAAATTCTTTGCCCTAAATATTTGAGAAATTTTTTTTGCCCCCTTTTGTATAATTTCTGGCTCCGTCCCTGTGTATATGTTTGTTTGAAATCATATAATAACAAGTTAATTCAAAACTTTTAAAATCAACCAGTTTCCGAGCTCCAAACATTTTCGATATTATCCCTATTCTTTTGACATTTCTAACATTGAGAATTTTATTTTTTTAATTATAAAATTTTAATTTTATGAAAGAATTTTTTTGATGATATTTTATAATAAATTGTTCTATCTAAATATTGATGAATTATTTGAGTCCTACTGGCATTTAAGTTTTATCCACCTATGCATGTGACTGATGTTTTCAATGGAGTTGTCCATGTTGTACGTTCGACATTTGTACAGCAAAGTGTATCATGTTTTGTAAGACCCGGTCCAAGTCTCGTGACCCAAATGAAAACCCGATCCGGTTAAACACATTACTCCCTCTTCAGTTACTGAGTTGTAACTACTGCAATCATTGGGTAATAATGAGGGGAAAAATGGAGGAGATAATGGAGGAAGTGAGAACTGTAATTCCTAAATTGCACCTTTCTAAATATCAGATCTTTCACAATGGAAATATTAATCGAATATGCTGCAAAAATCCCACCTAAAAATCCTTCCAAAAAACAAACTGTTCTACCTATTTCTACAGCTCCGACAACATGTTCTAACAAGGAATGTCGATTTTGAAGCGTTCTGCAACCTGAATATGCACAACCATTTTTAGGAATAAACCAAATCAATCAATAAGTGGGGTTGATCGAATACGTGAAGCAAGTTTAAGCATGTATTTTTGAGATAAGATTGTTTTGAACTGTGAGTTTCGAAATCTTTTTGGTAGGAATTCTAAATTTTTACCATGACGTCGAGTTATGATCGATATTCTGCCCAAATACTGTAGGTGACAGTTGTTCTACGGTATAGGATCATTCATTCGGGGGTGAACCAATATTCTGACCATATATTCAGGAGGGTTATGTCTATTAGCTGATATTAGTACCATGGGAATTAGAAGATTTATTATGATTATATGAAATAAAATAAGCTATAAGATATATTCTGGCTTTGATGGGAACATTGTTCTATCCTTGCTCTAATGGAGCGATCTGATGGGAGCAAATTTATGTTTCAGTCTCAGTTCTATTATGTTTTTGTATCAGTTTCTGTTCTGTTAAGGAATCATGTCTTGAAAATATGTATAACATATATATTTTTATCGTTTTCGGCTGGCCCCAACTTGTTGAATGTTTATCCAAACACCCACCCCTTACATTTCCATCCTACATAATAATGAGACAAATGCCGCACATTTAAAACAATGCAAGTTTTGGGCATGATGATTTTGTGCTACTGTTGTTTCAAGACCACTGTTGTTATTTAGTATATGTATAAACTTCTACTGATATAACTCGTTTTTATAACGATTCTATTTTATGGAATAAATACTTGTTTTATTTCTTTAACGTACTACGCTTGTTGTTTTCAAATTTATTTTTGGGTGCAACGTTGGTGTAGATGGCTCCAGTTTCGGGGCTTGACATGGAATTGGTATCAAAGTGGTCAGATTTCCATAATTCGGCTAGGAAGAGCTCTCTCATAGAATTATTAGTTGTAAAAGGTTCTAGATAAAAACAGACCAACTAAACAGGATATTATAGACCACATGAGCAAGAGAATGAGTTGGGTATATAAACCCTATAGAACAGATCGGTAGAGCAGATCAGTAGAACAAGCTTGTAAAACATATCTACTAGAACTGTCAAAATGGGCTAGGCCCGCGGGCCTGGCCCAACCCAACCCGCCAAATAGACGGGTTGGGCCAGCATTTTTATGGCCCACCAGCAGGCGGGCCTATACGGGCTGGCCCAAACGGGCCGCGGGTTTTGGCGGGCCAACCCGCGGGTTGGCGGGCTGGCCCGCGGGTTTGCCCCATTTTTTTTTTTAAAAAAAATTTGATATTTCTTTTTTTTTTTAGGCTCAATTCATAGATAAAAACTCAATATCGCATTGAAGCATTCGATCTACTATATATTTTTCACTTGATCTTGCTTGAAAGTTGCAACAAGTATTTCAAAAATGAGTAAAATATTGATTCACTAATAAAGTTTTTTTAGTAGCAGTGTTAATATCTAGATAAAAGCTGAAACAAGTTTCAGTATTCTTCTAGCATCAGTTTCAGTTTCGACAAGTTTAGTTGGGAATATTTTTTTGAAGTTTCTTAAAAAAATAATTAAATTTTTTTTTAAAAAACACTAAAAGTAAAAAAAATAAAATTCGGCGGGCCAGCCCGCCCCAACCCGCAGCCCGCTTCGGGTCGGGTTGGGTTGGGGTTTTCCCAACCCGCCTGGAGGCGGGCCCAAACGGGTTGGGCCCGTTTGGGCCGCGGGTTGGGCGGGCCAGCCCGTTTGGGTCGGGCTGGCCCGTTCTGACAGCTCTAATATCTACAGAACATGCCAGCAGAGCAGGCCATTTAATAGGTTTGTAGATCAGATCACCAACTTTGACCTGGTTTGACCAGTTTTGCACTGTCAATTTTGACCACAAGTTCTATCGGTTCTAAGATTGCTTGTTCAGAAATCCTTCAGTTGGACAGATGTCAAGCCAACTAGAGCAAAAATGCAAGGTTGTCAGCCAAACTTCACATTGTCATAATTGATCCCGGGGAAATTTTAATAATTAGTATTAGTATAACCAGGGAAAGAGTTTTTCGAACAAATCTGGCACAACCAACGGTCCCAATTCCATAATTTCCACGAGATACGCCCAATTCTTTGAAATTTTTCATTTTTGGGCTAATTTTGAGGACTTTTATTTTTCCAAGCGACTCGACATGTCGAGTCTTTTTTTTTCATAGGATTCCTGCTCTTGATTGGTAGAATTCTCAGAAACGTTTACGCAATTCCGTACACTTCATTTTTTATTGAACTTACAGACTAATTTGATTAATCGTGTAGATGTCATTCTTACTATTAATGACACGCCCTGAAACCCGAGCGCATGACACCGGCGTTGAATCCAAATATGAAATTCGGATACAACAAGCCTCATGTACAGATCTATGATAAAACCATTCTTTTATTCCATAATCAATAAAAATTGTCATTACAACTTCAAATACAAAATCCATATGTCTCGTACTAAATAAAAATTACGGAAACGTAATTAAAATAATAATTCTTCTTGAAGACTCATAGTTGATCACCAACCCCAGAATTGCTCTTGTTCTTCTTCCTCGATATCTTCTTCTTCGATTTTGTCTGGGAGGGGAGGTAAGGGGGGTGAGTGTTTGGGAAAAAACACCCAGCAAGTAGGAGCCGATTGAACATAGTAAAAATATATATATATTTTCATAGCAAAATCCTTTTAAACATTTCTTTAACAAAATCATAGATCCTGGCATATAAACACATAAGCACATATCTTACACATATCTACATAGCGACTTATTGGATTTAAGATGTGGCTCCCGTGTGCATAGCACTTTGCTCTTAAGGATCAAGTGGTGGCTCTCATGCATGTGGCACGCCCACATCATGTAGCACTTTGCCCCGTCGAATCAAGTGGTGACTCATACACATATAGCACTTTGCTCTGCAAAGTCTTTCATCATGATCATGTCACATACTTGTTAGATTTAAAACATAATCCTCATGTTTGATGTTCAACCGAAAGTTTAAATCATAAATAATGTTTTGAAAACGAAATGCAATTGTAGCAAAAACCCACTTGCTGTTGGATGTACGAACGTGAAGGATGAATCTCGGGTTGCGAAATAGCACAAGAGTTCTTCATCCTTGCCTTGAGATTTTCAAAAATCTGAGTGTGTGTAGTATGTGTTTTTCGAAATTCTTGATGGGGATAGGATAGGTTTTCTTCTCTATTTTTTGGTGTGATATATAATGGTTGGAAGTGGTGGGTGGTTTAATTTAGGTTAGTGTAGGAATTATGGGATTAAATCCACTAACTCATGTCCTTCAATCCCACAACTCATGTCCACAAATTTGGATGATATTGTTTGGTAACTAAATGATAAAATGTTACTTGGTAAGATTTTTGGGTAATAAAGTGGGGCACCAATTTGGAGTCTTCACAATTAATGTTATAGCATTAGAACAGGTTGAAAGGAACTAGACCTTGAGGCACCAAACGGAACACCTCCAACAATATTATGATGCATATCTTGAGCAAAAGGAGGCTCAAGTTCAAACACTTATGGAGGAGAACAATGGGTTGATGTATGTATATCCAGAATTCAATAACAATCAATACGACACCATTTTAACCATCTCTATATAAAATTGCTAAACTAAATTTATCACCAAAGTACAAAATATTAGTGTCAAAAGATAGCATGTACCTCAAGGACGCCGAATATATAATTTATTTTATCACAGTTCATTCGTTCTAGAAGATATAAATTTTTTTTTCGAAATCTTCCCTTAACTTCTCGTTTCTCGCAAAACTATTGTCTGAAACATGAATTCTATTCAAATTGAATACGTTAAAAAAGAGAGAGAGAAGGGTGAAATGTGTCGCCACTTACAAGATAACATCAGTATATTACACCCATACTTTGCCAAATATTCAACATGTAAGTTTTAGATCTTCCTTTTACCTTCACGTAGACAACTAATTTTCTTAATTTTGATATTGTATGAGAAAGATATGACTATAATACCCAACTGTATCACGATAAAAAATAGTATCAATTATCAATGATTTTTTTCCCTTAATTTCATAAAATTAAGCATCTCTTATTCGTTTCCCAAGACCTTTCGATATCTGTCGAGTCCAATCTCAATATTTACTCAATTTCATATCATTCTCGACCCCAAGCACTTTTAATAAAGTTTTATTTCTTTTAATCACAATTAGAACTCATGTTTATATAATAAATATCAATTATAGTTTGTATGATTTTCTCAAAGTTTTTACACTACATGGGACCATTTGAAACTTAGGTAATGTGAGAACATTACGTTACAGAATAACATTACCACACAATCTATCAAAAATGCATAATGCCATCCATGTAGCACAATTAAGGAAAGATATAGCCGATCCAAGCCACTTACTCAAAGTAGAACTTCTAGCAGCTCAAGGGAACCTGAATAAAAAAATGAAGTGCTAGTAAATTCTTAATAGAATAGACGAATAGTAGTTTCAAAAGACCAAGTGTTGTGGGAAGGACTATTCCTTATGTCAAAGTACCATAGTCCAAAATAGCGAAAGATAAGCTACTTGAACTCGAAAAAAAAAAGATCCGCAAGAAATATCCCTACCTTTTCAAAGAGAAAACTAACTCAAGTTTCTTTGTTTCGAAGATGAAACTCCAATAAAGACATGAAGGTTCACGGAAAACCTATGACCCAATAGAAGATCAGGTCATACCCAATTATCCATTAGTTACAATGGACACTAATCATTGCTACATTTATGACAGATAATGAGGGAAATATCTAAAAACATGTGAGAAATTGGGAAAGATAATGTGCACAACCATTTTCAGGGATCATCCTAACCAATCATTAAGTGAGCTTACTGCTTTAAAACAATATTTATGTGTTTAAATCGATCAAATATGTGTAGCAAGTTTAAAGCATGCATTGTCTGAAATTCTGATATATGATTGCTTTGAGCACTGTAAATTTCGAAATCCAATTGGTAGGAATTTCAAATTATGATCATGATGCGATGGTGTTATAACCATTATCCTACCCTTATACGGTGGGCAGTCGTTGTCCTGGGATGCCATACCCTTTATTCAGGGGTTGAACCGATTTTCTGACATAATATCTAGGAGGATTATGTCTAGAAAGCTGATATCAATACCATTAGAATTAGAAAATTTACTTTGTCTATATGAAAGAAATAAGTTCTCACTCTGATGGGATCAAAGTTATGTTATGGCTCTGATGGGAGCGATATCTGTTTTGGCTATGATGGAAACAAATTTACGTTTAAGTCTCAATTATGTTACGTTTCAGTCTCAGCTCAGTTATGTTTACGCACCTTCCCATCCATGCAATATTGAGACATTATCAAAGAAGAATAGTAGTTGGTATTTTTTTTTTAGTTTGTTTTTAGCCTCTTCTGATGTAAGGTTTGTAGGATCGAGCGCTTACCGCTTTAACAATAACTATAGTTAAGGGTAATGGTGCAACTTCAATCTTTTCAACCATACACTGGCACAAGCGCCACATGTTCGACCGATCACAAAGCAGAGGCAATTGTTGAACCCCAACAATCCCTCCCACAATAATTGCACTCTTTGCAACTCATGTGAATCGAACACGCGACCTTGGCTCTGATACCAATTGTAGGATCGAGCTCTTACCGCTTTACCAATAACTATAGTTAATGTTAATTGTGCAACTTCAATCTTTTCAACCATACATTGGCACAACATGTTCGACCGACACAAAGCAGAGGCAATTGTTGAAGAACTAAAACACAGTTTTAAAATGAACTAAAATACAGCTTTAAAATTATTGATTTGAACCTTAAAATTGACATAAGAAGTAAATGGATCTTGTTAATGCGGTCCATAATCATAGGACATGTATTTATACCACTTAAAAGTTTGATTTGAGCTGCAAATTCAGACTAACCGTTTTGTTTTATTAACTGTTGGAACTAATGTCAAAAACTTGGCAAAAATATGATTAGTTTTTAAATATATTTATGAGCCTTAAATACTCAATTTTTAGTTTCTGATTGTAAAATATTTACAAATTTGTAACTAATAAAACCAATACGAGAATAGATGCATTTTTATATTCACTAAAATTACAAATTCAAGGGCTTGAAAATCGAATTTTAATTGCTTTAAATATCATAAAGGGGGAAAATATTTATATGAATTGAGTTTTTTGTAAAAACCAAAATACGTAAATATGTATTTATAGATTTGTTTGTGTTTTTATATTTATAAGATCGAGTATATTGAAGTTAGATAGTCGTAGTAAAGGGTTATATTTTTCTTTATTATGATACATTATTATGTACTATATTTATTTAGCGGTCAACGAAGAGATTGATTGGTGCAAGAGGCCATGTTTACAAAAGTAGACGAGTGAGACACATGGTTTCTACAATTATTGGTTTTTGATGTGTTGGACGGTAGATAATTAAGGATTGCTATATGTTTGAAATGGAAAACCAAATTAAAATATTGATTGTTCCTTTTGAAATAAATCAAAATGTGTGGTTTTATAGTGCCCCACGGCAGTACGTCATATGATTTAATTATCATAATTTATCAATTAATGTGACACTTCTACTTTCCTATAATTTTTAGATGAATAATTGTACCTAGGACAATTAGGATACACATTTTTATTTCAATTTTAGAACTGCCAAACTTTCAAACTTTATAATTATCATGTTTATGTACACAAATGATGAATTAATGTGATATTTCTATATATACTTTCTAGATAAATGAGAGGTCTTTTTTTTCGGATTACCCCGCAACCGCTATCATTTGAGTGTGTAGTGGGTAAATCATTGAGTTGACGTAATCGACCAAAAAATTGTTAGTAGGAGAAATCGATACGGTGACCAAAGATATCTGTATTTACCTCTTTCACCAACTCGTCTATCCTATGAGAGGGCAACGAGAGGTCTACTTTTGAAATCATAAGATCTGAATTGAGTAAAAAATGGTACTAGCTCATGTGATAGACATTTTCATTTAAACTTTTAATGTGACAAAAAGTTTGAACTTTATAATAACAATGTTTCAATTTTCCAAATATTTTCAAGGGATAATTACATATGTTTTTATTGTACAAAAATGTTTTAAATATATACTAAAAATTCCAATCTCCATTATATATAAAAGTATATATTCATTGGTATATGCTGAAATCAAAGTAATAGTCATGTTGACCCTTAATAATAAATGTTCTAACTAAATAATAGGCAGACCCGGTTTTCAGTAATGGATGTATGGAACCAAGATTTTAATTTCAACGTGATACGTGTTGGTGTTGGTTTGATGTTGCCTCTAAACACATTGTCTTTTAGATGCTACGTCAAGCGATAGATGTGTATTTTTTATTATTTTATTCCAAACACCGTACACGTGTCATTTGATATCGGACCAGCCCCAAGAATACCGTCGGCCCTAAGGATACCATGTTAAATACGACATAGAAAAAACCCATGTGTTCTGATACATCAACAACTAGACAATTCAAAAAAATGTTATCACTTCCACCTACCAATCAATTATATATGCAATAACAACAAATAAAAGATATTTATTTATATTAAAACATTTAATTTCTGTAGGCCCATTAATTACATAAATAAAAAAATAATATTCTCACAGAAAAAAGAAAGACTAAATATTTTTAGTTGATTATTTTTATGAACTTTATTTTAATTAGTGGCCTATAAAATTGCACCCAAACATCATATTCCATGGTGTTCTGAGAGCTCCCTATTTCCCTTTAAATCTCTTCGTTTACTCCCCCTTTGGCTGCTACTGTGTGAGAGACCAAGTGTGAGCTTTTCTTTTTCTTTCTTTTGTGTGTATTTAAATGGAAATGGCATAAAAAACTATAAATTGAATAAAATCATATAAATAAAGAGAGTGCAAAATGGGAAGATCCCCGTGTTGTTCAAAAGTTGGATTAAAGAGAGGACCATGGTCTACCAAAGAAGATACTTTGCTCACTAACTTCGTTCTAGAAAATGGTGAAGGACTGTGGAGCTCTCTCCCCAAGAAAGCTGGTAAATTTCTCACTATCTTTTCTTTTTATTTACTTACTTAAATTTCAATATTATCGTACACACAGAATTATATGTCTATTTTTTGCCCCGCAACCCCTAGGTCCTGATTCGAGAAGATACTATTAAAAAGAAAAAAAATCAGAAGAATTGTTTGATCAGGATCCAATACTTAGCTATCTCTAGTCTGCATATGTAATGAATTTTCAATGGAAATTACTTATTTGATTACTGTGAAAAATAATTATAGGGCTATTGAGATGTGGAAAGAGTTGCAGATTGAGGTGGATGAACTATCTAAGGCCAGGGATTAAAAGAGGTAACATCAGCGAAGATGAGGAAGACTTGATCGTACGGCTACATGGCCTTTTGGGAAACCGATGGTCCCTAATCGCCGGCAGATTGCCAGGTCGAACGGACAATGAGATCAAGAATTACTGGAACACTTATCTTCTTAAGAAACTCAACAATGCCGGAATCCACCCCACACCCCATAAAAATTTGCCAAAACCACGCAACATTAAGAAGTCTTCCGCCGCAAGAGACGACGGCGCCGCCGTCCCCAATAAGGAGAAGAAGAAGCAAAAGAAGAAGAAGCAAACGAATGCTGTAAACACCCATCCCGAAGGGATAGAGGATACTGACGATATTCCAAAGACTAAAGTGTATTTGCCTAAACCAATAAGAGTTTCGTCGGCCTTTTCGAGGACTAATAGCTTTGAAAGTCTTGTAAGTGGATCTTCAAGCAGCGGCGGCGGCGATGCAGGGGAGAACGGTGGTGGAAGGGGGGCGGATTTGTCATATGTGCCGGGGATGTGGCCGATATTTGAGCTGGAAGACGTAAACAACGAGTTTAGCGGCGGAGACGATGATTTTCTCGGCGAGTTTCGTATGCTGCAGCCGCCTCCTTCCGCTTCTTCCGATGATGTAAATATGTTATACCAAGTCTACGATGAGTATTTGCAGCTAATTTAGGAAATAATTAAAATAATATTGTAATAAATAAGCAAAATATGTTAATTAGTTTGTGTTTTAACTTCTTATTAGTTATCTTTTTCCTTGTGTTATGTTTTGTATTATGAACAAATGGTACTTAATCTTTCGGAAAATATTTATACTTATACGGACATCGTGTTTGTAAGATTACACATAAATATATATAAATATATATGTATAGGTAACTAATCTTTTGGAAAATACTTATATAACAGCATGTTTATAAATATCAATATAGATAAATATGTATGTGTATGTGTATATATATTTATTTATATATGTGTTAATTTTTGTAAGATCTGGTATATCGAGCAGCTGAGAGTGGTAATCTTTCTTTTTGTGATGATTAATTTATTATTGGCTAGGGGCCCATATTAACTATTTTGCTCAATCAGTGGCAAAATTTGATGTCACTTTTAGTACTTTGACATTATTAGATTCTTATGCTGAGCATCTTAACCTGGAAATCCTTTTGTTTTTTTCTTGTCAGGCAAACAAATATTTCACAACCACTCCTCCCAAAACAAATCGTGGTGACCCATTTAAAGATAGTATACAAATCAATTAATACAATGCTAAATCGTTCAGCAGCAAAATCATTGAAGTTAATATACAAACCAAACTGAATACTCTATAAAACAATACAAAATACTAGAATATGCCAGCTTGACGATTTGGTTAAAAGCTCATCATATTTGGAAAAAAACTTATGTTCGAGTCCCATAATATATGAAAAAAAATCTTTAGCATATGCTTAATAAAAAAAAAATATAATAATCTCAAGAGGTGGATATCATGAGTTAGAAAAGTGATTTTCCCCCATGTTATGTGTAACAATATACACTAGGGAGTTTTTAGTTTATTATTAGTGTAAAATTATAGAAAATTATATTATTGAGATTATTCTTTATATTTTAAGGAGTAAAGAAATATTTTTTTTTTCTATCTAAAGTACCCATTTCACAAATTTTTCATTACAAATGGTGAAAATAATATATTTTTCCGTTGTACCCCTTGAGTAATATGCATGAAAATAATAATTTTCTATTGAAAATTTCTCAACTTGAATAAAAAAAACTTTTTTAAAAATTATTAATACTCATAAAAATATTTCCAAATAAATAATAAGGTAAATTAAAACATAAAAACTATATATATTCTTGTAAGAATTTTAATAAATTAAAAGTAAATTAATGAAGAAATAATTTATATTCCTATATTTAATATATAATAAAATCTTTATCAAGTAATTTATATATAATAAACTAAGCATAAATTGTTTTTTAAATTTTTTAAAAATAACTAATATATGGATATAATATATTTAAAAGAGATCAACAATTTTGGTAATGTATACATGTCTCTTTATGATTTATATCTTCTAGGTAGTCTGTTTATATCTTCTAGGTAGTTTTTAGCCTGTTTATATCTTCTAGGTAGTCAGAATTTTAGCCTTACTCTGTTATGTTTTTTTTACAACTATACTTCTTTTTTTGTGTTGTGCTGATATGACGCTGATATGACGATGATATATATGTACTTTTACATCAGTAAAGAGGCAAACAAAGAACTACAATTGCAAAATAAAAAAAATAGAAAAAAAAGAAAAATTCCAAATAGGACTAAAAAGGGAAAGAAATATGTTTTTAAAAATATAGTTTCTTGTCATGTAACATTGTGTTTTAATGTTTATATTTTTATTCAAATTTTGTGATCACCAAAATAATCTTGATTTGATGTTAATAAAACTTGTTATTGTGTTGCTAAGATATTACATCAAGTGTTTAGTTCATGGAATACATTTTACAGCTTGATGAATGGTGAAGAAAGTTATTTTGCTAAAATGAGAATTCAACATCCGCTACCCCAAGCACTGCTGACTTAATGATCATATCTTATAGCTTGGATATCGAAACGATGTGCTTCCAAAGGAGTTGAATATGCAACTCAATTTACTGCAAGTTGTATTTCAGGCGATCAGACTAGATTCGAAGGTTTACTTATGAAAATGCGTCTACAAGAGTCTGCTGGTGCAAAGCTGAAACAACAACATCGAGATTGTAGCAGGTGTGGTATTTTGGACATAACTCTCAACTCGATTGTCCAAACAGAAAGATTCAGTATAGATTTGAAATCTGAGACAAAGATCTACAAATCATCTTCAGAATTCAAATATTTGATAAGTGTGATTTTTATACTTAATTTGTTATGAGATTATGAGCGTTTTTGTAGTGATTCCTGGACAATATTACACGTTTCGATATATATTTGTAAATTTTAGGAATCTAGGTCAAACTGCATAAAAATGGAGGAAATGAGCTAAAATGATGAGAAATGACTCAAATGAGCGAACCGATCGAAGAGGGGCGAAGAAAATAGCATTTGAAGATTTCCAGTCAGCAATCGATCGCTAGAGAGGCAGAAAGTTGGTAAAATTTTGAAGAGTCTACCGATCGATCGCTACACATGTACCGATCGATCGGTAGAATGCCGTAACATAAAGCGTTTAACGCATGGAAATACCAATCGATCGGTGCATCTTACCGATACCGAGAAAATCTGAAAAAAAAATATTGTTTAGAGTTTTTGTCCTATAAGGAATCTTTCAAAATTCTTCCCTACTATATAAGACACAAAGAGCCCGATCCTATGGACTTTTGGCTTATATTCTACCCTACAATATCAACCTCCACCACTCTCCATCAACCAATTGTTGGCTAAGTTTGTTGTAAATACTTAGGGTGTTAGTTTCGGATTTTAAAGATGACAAAACAGACCAGACCGATCGAGCATATGACAAAACAGATCAGACTAATAAAGTCTATCTCACAACAGACCATATCGATGTAAACCAGACTTACCAGATCGACGCAGATCCAGATCGATCAACAATATCACACCAGACCAGCTCGATACATATCAGATCAGAACAGACGAAGTTAGTAAGCTTCGGTCTTCAGTCCGAATAATCAACGGCTATTTATTGAAGCATTTAATGGTGCATTTAATGCTGAACAAGACCAAGAACTGAAGATTACCTTAAATGGTAAATAGACAAAGGAGAGTCTATCTGACAAGCGCCAAAAGAATATACCAGAAGGGAAAGTACCTAAAGAAGAAGACTGCAGCTTGTTCAGATATTAACCAGAGTATAGAGTTGCACACAAAATGAAATATTGTCGTTGGTAGAGACGATTATATATAGGTGCAACTTCAAAAGCTCAAATATAGGACGAGACATAAGAGATTCAAAAACACATAAAAGATCAATCAACTTTATCAAGCATTCAGTTGAGCAGAACGCTATCATCGAAAGATTTCAACGTATCGATCTGCTCAAACTAGAAGCACTGCTTTTCGTTTTATTTGATCACTTGAGGATCATTTGTGCTTAGATTAAACCACTCTTTCAATTGTATTTTGTTCTAAAATAGAAGAGTGATATCTTTGTAACTGTCAGACAGATTGTGTCTGAACAGATTGAGAGACTAGGAGTTCCAGTCTGGTAATGGGGTAAATCTAACTGAATCGGGGTTGTATAAAAAGTTGTATTACTCAAAGTCTTCTAGTAAATCCTTCCTTGATTAGAAGAAGGGGAGACGTAGAAGGATTTGCCTTCGAACTTCCATAAACATATCTCGTCTACTTACATTTAGCACTATCTTGCATTTCATAGCCATCAACCGTTCTTACTAGCTAAGAACATACCGTTTTCCGCACTTTCATTTCAGTGGTCTGTTCTGCTTAAGTACTGGTTAATAAACAGATTTCATTTACTAACCTGAGTGAAATTAATAAGAATTAATTTTTCGAGGAATGTTCATTCATCCCCCCTCTAAACACTCACGTCCGATCCTAACAAGTGGTATCAGAGCAGGCATTCTTAATCAATAGAATACCTGGACTGATGGCATCCTTCAACAAGATTCCCATGTTCTCAAAAGAAGATTATGATGATTGGAGAATCAGAATGCAAACTCACCTGGCAGCTCAGGATGATGATATGTGGTACGTCATTACAGACGGACCAATGAAAATTTTAAAAGTAAATCCTGCACTAGGGGGGTCAAGTGGCGAACCTTAAATGATCGAGAAAGAAAGGGCTACCTGGACAAATGAAGAAAGAAGGAAAGCCAATCTAGACAATGTAGCCAAGGACATCCTGTTCAAAACTTTGGACAAGAACATGTTCAGCAAGATTAAGATGTGCTATACTGCCAAAGAAATTTGGGAGAAGATTGCACAACTCTGTGAAGGGAATGACCAGACAAAGGAAAACAAGGTGACCGTAGCTCTACAAATTTGAGAGCATAAAGATGAAGCTTGGAGAAACTCTAAACGAGTTTGATGAAAGAGTTACTGGCATCATCAATGAACTGAACGGTCTGGGCAAGAACTATTCCAACAGAGAGATTGCTCTGAAGGTGATGAGAGCATTGCCAAAGGAATGGGACGTCAAGACGAATGCCATGAGGGAGAATAAAGATCTGAACAAGGTCGAACTCCATGATTTGTTCGCTGATCTTAAGGCGTACGAGTTTGAGCTGATCACCAGAGGTGAAGCAGAGCCATCCACCTCTCAGCCAAACAAGGCACTTGCAGCCATTCCAGACCAGTCCACCCCTCCATAGACCGATCTATCGAATAGATAAGTAATGATGCTTTGTCATTATTCATCAAAAAATTTGGTAAATTCATGTCAAAGAATAAAAGGAATTTTAAAACCTTCTCATCAGTATAAATCAAGAAACGATGATACTGTTAACGATCAGGCTTGCTACAATTGTGGTAAGACCGGACATTTTATTGCAGATTGCACCAGGCCGAAGAAAGATGAAAGAAAAGAAAGGCATTGTGATGACAAGAAAAAGAAGCATTACAAAGATCGAAAAAGTCATCACGGAAAGGCTCAAAAGGTTCTGGTAGCAGATGAAGGTAACCGCAAGTGGACTCAGACTGACTCAGAATCAGAGAGCTCAGAATGTTCATCAAGTGAAAGCGAGGAGGAAATCCAATGCCTAATGGCAGACGAGGAGACGAGTCAAAAAGACGAGGTATTCGACTTTGACTCAAATAAATTCACACGAGAAGAGCTTGTGTCTGCACTACAAGACATGGCTAATTATTACATTATATTAGCTTGATCGTTTGAGAAAATTAAAGCTGAAGCCGAAGATCAAACGGACAAGCATATCAAACCAAGCTTTTCTAAGCTAGGTGAATGCAACAGTCTGAAGATCGAGTTGGATAAGCTGAAAATCTCTTATGAACAGCTCCACGAAGAAAATCAGAGAATTAACACACAAAATGCTAAACTTTCTCACATTTTCAAAACATGGACAAAATCAAGAGCCTCATTGGAAGAGTTGCAAGAGGTACAAAGAAGTGTCGGTGACATCACCGGCATAGGGCACCAATGAAAGCACCAAAGATGAATCTGAGTTGTTGCTGGAAAGGAACAAAATCAAACAAATTTGTTAGATCCAGCACAATATATGAATCCGAAGTGCCTACAATTCAAACGGGAATCTCCTTCAAGGATAAATGTTTGAGAAAGGTAATTGGGTATGTTGACCAAGCCAAGTAAAAAGCACCGGCGAACTTTGTGTCTATCAGACCAAACTCAAAGGTGCAGAATCTAAGGAAAGGAAGACCACCCAACTACCACAACTCACAATCGGTCCAACGAAGATATAGGTTGCCTAACAGGAACAAAAGGCCTCCATTTCACACACATTATCACACACAACACCGAAACAGATCAGCACACACCACACCAGACACATACAAGCCAATAAAACTGATTCAGGTGTGGGTTCCCAAAGGGCTAATCCGTTCCGGACCCAAGTAGGATTGGGTACCAACAGTAATTTTGTTTGATAACAGGTACTGCAGAAGCAAGTGTCTGACTAGTACTTAGACAGTGGATGTTCTCGACACATGACGGGAAACATCGAGCTGCTGTCTGAAATCACACAAAGCACTGGTCCTAAAATTACTTTCGGGGATAACTCAAAGAGTAAGACCGTGGGCAAGGGTAAGATTGTCCATGGTAACATTATTATAAATGATGTACTCTTAGTTGAAAATTTATGCTATAATCTGAATAGTATAAGTCAATTATGTGATAATGGTTATACTGTAGAATTTCACAAACACACTTGCACTGTCAAATCATCAGATTGTAGAACCATGCTTGTAGGAATCAGGAATGGAAATACTTATAAGATTAACTGAAATTATGTCCAACCCGATAATCCTACTTGCTTCATCGCTAATAATGATAATAAACACTGGCTATGGCATAAACACTTGAATCATCTTAACTTCAAGACTATTTCTAGCCTGTGTAAACATGATTTAGTTATCGGTCTGCCTAAGATCGACTTTGCTAAGGATAAGATCTGTGAAGCTTGCCAAATGGGCAAACATATCAGATCATCTTTCAAGAACAAGAATGTCAAATCCTCCTCTTGTTGTTTAGAACTATTGCATATGGACTTATTTGGTCCCATACCAATAACAAGTTTATGGGGAATGCGGTATACTCTTGTTATTATTGATGATTACTCACGCTTTACATGGACTATATGTTTGAGCAGTAAAGATCATATCGGACCGAAATTGATCAAGCTACTGAAGCGCGTTCAGAACGAAAAAATCATCTGGTATATATAGGATTCAAAGTGACAAGGGCACTGAATTTTCAAACTAGAATCTTGAATCATTTCTACAAGACCAAGGAATTAAGCATGAATTCTCAGCAGCTCGAACTCCTCAACAAAATGGAGTTGCAGAACGACGGAACAGAACACTTAAGGAAGCAGCAAGGACAATGCTTGCTGACTCTGGTATATCTCAAAAGTTCTGGGCAGAGGCTATCAACACTGCATGCTATACACAGAATCGGTCTATGATTAACAAGAAGTTAAACTCAACACCATATGAAGTATGGAATGTAACAGACAAACTATCTCTTACTTTCATGTATTCGGCTGCAAATGTTACGTCCATAATAATGGTAAGAATCATCTTACTGCATTTGAAGCTAAGTCAGATAATTGAATATTCTTAGGATATTCATATGTTAGTAAAGCATTTTGTGTTTTCAATAATCGAACCTTGACTGTAGAAGAGTCAGTTCATGTAGTTTTTGATGAATCACTGTGTATTAAGAACCACAAGGAATTAATTCAAAAACAGTTCTACCGTGCGACACTATTAATCTGAGAGATGACAAAGGGGCACTGTTCACGGTCAAAGAGAAGCTGTTACGACACTACCACAAGGATGACGGAAAATCATCCCCCACTGGCCTTTGCGGCACTTGAGCTTACATGGTAAAAAGTCCAGCTTGTGACTATAAATCAAGAACTTTTTCTTATCCCTTAGCTTTGTTTTTAGTTTTTTTTGGTTTTCTTTTGCTTTTGCTTTTGATTGTGGTGAGAGACTCCTTGTGCTGTGATGTGTTCCAACAATATGCCCCACTAGCCGACGAGGAATTGGACGACGATCACTGACGGTCGTCGTCAAAGGTAATTGCTTTGTCTTATTTTCCATGCCAATTACATTGAGAACAATGCATGAATTAAGTTTGGGGGAGTACATTACTGTGTCATGCTTTTTCTTTGGGATTGTATCGTTCTTTGAGCAGCAATAAAACATTTTTTCTTGAAAATGAGTTCAATTAGTAAGAAAAGAATGAATCATAGTAGTGATCTCTATTTCATGATGTTATTAATCTCACTATGCATGTCGGCTTGATTTTTGATGATTGTAAGACTTGTTTGTGAATATCTTGTTTTGAGTTAGCATGTCAAAGATGAGAAATATTTTGAGCACATTTGAGCCATAATCTTGTGAATTGCATTTGGAGCAGTGAAAATCTTTGTGAACTTGATGAATTATTTTTGAGCATCTTAGAGTATTTTAGAACCTGTTTGATGACGACACTTTGAGGCAAAATTTAATAGTTATGATCTTGACTTGGAAATGATCTAGGCAATCTTTGGACCGTTTTGAGCCTTTCAAACTTACCATGTATACATCAATCCTTGTCCACTTTTGAGCCTAATTGAAAAAGAATGGTGTATGTTTAACATATTATTAGCCCCATTCAACATTTTTTGGCAACTCATTATACCCACCTATTTTGACCCTTAATTGAAAATTTATCCTTACCCTAAGGGAGTATAATGAATCTCATTAGATGCACATGAATTGTTATATGTTGATGAGCTTATTGTTGAAAAAATGATGAATGAGAAAAGAAAAGAATAGAAAAAGCTTCTGCAGTTCTCATATTGTGGAGACGAAATAAGCAGACTTACAACATGAGTATTGTTTTGTATTTCAAGCATATCTCTCTCATAGAAACTCAAAATCAAGCGATTCTTGATTCAGTGGAAATCAAAGAGAAAGGACTACAACGTTTATGTTGATCACTTAGTCCATAAATCAACAAATCAAGAGTCATAACCAAGAAAACATAACTACAGACTTCGGACAACAAGATTGGCAGCAGACGTCTACTTTGAGCAAGTATACCTAACTCTACCGGAGCCTTTGCAAGTAGACATACTGTACCAAGCCTTTGTAAGTAGACCTACTATGATGAAGCTTTTGACAAATAGACTACCATGCTAAAGCTTTTGACAAGTAGACCTACCCTACCAGAGTTGTTGCGAATAGACTATCCTACCGAAGCAGTAGCAAGTAGATCTACCCTACCGAAGCAAATCACCAGACTTGCAGAAAATAGCCCAGAAACAGAATATGACCGTTGCATTTTTGAAAACTTACCAAAACTCTCCCAACAGCTATATTATTGTATTTAGCGTATATATCATTATTTGAGGCTATATATACAAGACTTGGAAGCTCAAAAACAAGTGATTGAAGGCCAATCAAAGCATTCCAAAGCAAACCCACTTGAGATTCAAATGGGGAACTTCAAAGACAAAATCTGCTAAATGAAGAGCACTCCTCAAACCTTTTGGAACCTCTTTCAAGCTTGTATTAGATCTGCTACGAGATCATTATTGCCTTTGTATTCACTCTATTCATTGTATTTGTGAGCTAAAATAGAAGAGTGAATACCATTGTAACAGTTGGTGATTTATCACAACTGGGTGAGGATATCTTTGCATGTGAGACGTTAAAGAACATGATCTCTGTGTGATCTGTATGACCTAGGAGTTTAGGCTATCTATGTATTATTAGCCTAAGTTGGATTGTACAACGAGATTGTAGTACTCAAAGTATTCTAGTGTATCTTTTCATTCGATGAAAGAAGGGGAGACGTAGAATGATTACACCACCTTCGACTTCCATAAAAAAATTAGTGTGCATTTACATTCTTGCATTATTTACCTTATTGTTTTTATTAGAATTGTTGAACCATTTTATGTACTTGATAAAACACCAAAGTGTAGCTCATTTTTACATATTTTACTTGCATATCTTTAAAATAATTTTCAAATGGTTAATTGATTATAGAGCGGCTTATGTTGAGTGTCTTCCACTCGTTTTGAAACCGAACCCGATACAATCTCTCGGCACAATTATTTCAAGAACACGAGCTATTAGAGTTCAAGGTTGTTGAACTAGGGTTTGACTTGGCCACCCACCCCCGAATCGATCCTAACATAAATTATGTTCAATCTAGCAAATTGTGCCATTATAGTGGAATATCTACATTTATTATATATTTTGATATAATTTTGCCCCTTCCTCCGGAAGTATATGGACAAAACTCAAAACGTAAAAGTTGTAATCCTATGAGTTGGGTTTCCAATAAAATTATCCTCATCTCATTGGGATTTATACAATTAATTATAATAGAAATCATAACAAATATCACTGATCTGCTGAGATCCTGCATACATGTCAACATAATTTCAAGAACGATTTTGTTCCTTCATCAAAATATAATATTTCTCATGTTCATTCTCATCAATATCATTAGTATAAAATAATGAAATGGTTATTGAAATTTAAACATGATTTACAAAAATACGGTATGGTGCTCTTGCAATTAGAGTGAAACAAATATGAAAAATGATCTCAGATAGATCAGATGGCAATATCAGCGGTGCATTTTAATGAGCAGTAGAGTGCTAGTTCTTAATTGCATATGATTGCTCGGTAAATGCTTGATGTTTTTGAGTTGTTTAGAATTTTAATTGTAAAAAAGCTCTCTTTATAATTGAATAGTCTGTTAGGTGAGAGACATTGCTTGTATAGCAAAGAAGGGCTATGATATGATCGAAGTAATGTTTAGAAGGGGAGTTGAATAAACATTATCTCAAATTGTATTTTCTTCAGGTTACATGTTGAGCCTTAAACGCATGGTTGCGTTTAATGCGTTAAACTATCCCCGGTCAATCTTTGAGTTTTGATGATCACAAAACTTGATAAACTTGAATAAGTAATATGCATGAAATGTGAGTAAAAATAACTCCCCCTTAACAATTGCATAACACATACAAGTTATCAAGTAAATCATTAAACAAATAACGCTCCCCCTCAAACCATGTATACATAAGCTCTCCCCCTTAAACTATGCATGTATTAAGGTTCAAGTTTATCACAAAATTCTCCCCCTTTTTGTGATAATAAAAAAGCATAAAATTCAAATAAACATGGCATAATTTATATGTTGACATATAACTTCAAATTACACATGTTCCTCATCAAACAAGATTAAATCATATAGAGGTGAATCACAACCATGTGTTTAAGGCACTCAACAATTAATTCTAAAAGTTGCAATGTGTGCATATGTTCATGCTTTCATTCCCAATAAACAATAAAATAATCAAAACATTATAACACATCATATAATTGCACATTTTCACATAGCATATTCAAATTTGAATGCAAAGCATATCTAGCTACTTACTATAAAAAGATAAGCATACATCATGCACTTAACAATTATGCAAAGGGGTTATGCATTTTACTCCAATGAATATTGAGCTTCAATATTTATTGATCACAATTGATTTGTGCCAATGAATTTTTGAATTGCTCTTTAAAGAAGAATCAAATGAATTTTACCCTTGATGACAAGAGTTAGTTCTTGTCATAGGTCCAACGCCTCTCGTTTCTCTATGGTGGTGAATAGAATAAACTCCTCCTTTGAGTTGCTTGGTCCTTCATCCTCCAATCCATGGTTGTCCCTACAAGACAAATTAATAATAGAAGAATCTTTGGTACCCATTTTATTTTTGGGTCCTTGATGGTTAGCTTCCTTAGGCACCTTTGGTATCCATTTCCACCTTTTGTTAGGTTGGTATTGGATTCTAGCAAATCTACATTTGTTCTTGGTATGACCATTTTTGCAACAATAATTGCAAGTAGTAGAGTCATGCTTTGCTTTGGCCAATAAGCTAGAAAAGGATTTTGATTTGCTTGAGTAGCCTAACCCGGCTTTGTCAAAGCTACAACGTTGTAAGCCAAGCAATTCATTCATCTTTAAACTACTATCACTAAACTTGGCAAGAGAAGTCTTTAAATCAAGCACTTGGTTTTTCAAAATAATATTTTCGTCTTCCTTCTTAGCCAAGTCTAGTTTAAGCACTTTGTTGCTCTTCTTGGTTTTACCAAGACAATCAATGAGTTCATTATAAGCATCTAATAGTTCATCATAAGATGATACCTCATCATCATCCTCTTCATCTACAACTCCAAGAGCCATTAGACAAAGATTTTTGGCTTCTTCTTCATCGGAGTCGCTATCACTCCATGTGGCTATGAACGCTTTCTTCTTCCCTTTGTCCTCATTCTTCTTCCTAGGACATTTGTTAGCATAATGACCTATTTCTTGACAATTGTAACAAGTTACCTCATTTTTGGATTCTTGTTTGGTAGCATTGGAGGTCTTTGACTTGCTATGTTTGTTGAAGAGCTTCTTGAACTTCTTTGTGAACAACCTCATCTCTTCATCATCATCATCTTCTTCATCATCGGAATGGTCTTTCCTTCCAACCAAGGCGATCCCATTTCTTTTGGATCTATCCTCCTCCTTCATTTCTCTCCTTGTGGCAACTTCAAGCTCATGGGTCACCAAGGTGCCATGGAGCTCATCAAGATCATAAGATGTGTTCTCCCCTTTGTTGGACTCGATGATGGCCGTCCTCTTTGCATCCCATTCTTTAGGTAAGGCCCTTAGTGCTCTCCTCCATATTTGCTTTGGGGGTACTTCTCTCCAAGTTGGGCAAGCTCATTTATGATAAGGGTGAGCCTCCTAAACACGGAATCCACATCTTCTCCGGAATCCATCTCAAATGTCTCATATTTGAGTTGCAATAGATCAATCTTGGTCTCCTTCACTTGATTAGTGCCTTCATGACAAATTTGTAATTTGTCACATATCTCCTTTGCGGTTGAGCACATCGAGATCCGGTTGTACTCCTTCATATCTAAAGCACAATGTAAAATATTAATAGCTTTAGCATTTTGAGATATTAAAATCATATCCGCTCTAGTAAAATCATCCATCTCTTTGGGAACACTAATTCCCCCAACTTCCTTTAAAGGAATATGTGGACCTTTCACTATGATCTTCCAAAGGTCATAATCTACGGATTGGATATATAGAGAAATTCTATTTTTCCAATACCCATAGTTATCACCCGTGAAGAGCGGAGGTCTATTTGTCGATTGACCTTGAGCAAACTCATTTGCTAGATTAGCCATAAAAAAGATTTGATTTAAAAACAAAAATCAAATGGCTCTGATACCACTTGTTGGAATCGAAGAGGGGGGGTGAATGAGATTCCTTGGCTACTTTAGCTTTTTAAAATGAGTTTGTAAAATAAAAATATTTTGCGCTTGCGGAAGCCTTACGTCAATCGATAAATAAATAAATGCGTAATGAAAATTAAAGCAATAAAAGACACAAAGATTTGTTATAGAAGTTCGGCGATGAATCGCCTACGTCTCCTCTTCCCGGTTAGATAACCTCCAACCGAGGTTCCACTAGAATAAATGATCTTGGCCTTGAGGGCTCCAAGTTAGCCACAACCCAACTCTTCCCCGAGTTTACAAAGCTCTTCCCGAGCACACTACTCTTCCCGAGTACACAACGCTCTTCCCGAGCACAATACCCTTCACGAGTATACAAAGCTCTTCACGAGCTACCAACACTCTTCACGAGTCTTCTTGGCCTTAAGGGCTCCAAGGATAGCCACACACTTGCACCAACTAGACTTGTTGATGACTTTACAATTTTCCAACTTGCTTTGGTGTTGGAGGACCTTTACAAGATATCAAACCAAAAGCACCTTCACGGTGTACTTGGTATCAGAGTTATTTGTTTAATGATTTACTTGATAACTTGTATGTGTTATGCAATTGTTAAGGGGGAGTTATTTTTACTCACATTTCATGCATATTACTTATTCAAGTTTATCAAGTTTTGTGATCATCAAAAAGGGGGAGATTGTTGAGCCTTAAACGCATGGTTGCGTTTAATGCGTTAAACTATCCCCGGTCAATCTTTGAGTTTTGATGATCAACAAAACTTGTATTTGTTATACTAATGCATCTACTTAGTGTGCAGATTAAGTGATGAAATGTAGTGTGGATTGAAGAAAATCAAGTGTGCATATTCTGGCCTGGATCGCCCCAGGCGATGGTGAGCATCGCCCCAGGCGATGGGTGTCAGGCCAGGCATCGCCACGCACATCGACAGAGGCGATGGCTAGGCGAGCATGCGAGGAAGATCGCCTGAGGCGATGGTGAACAACGCCTGAGGCGATGGCAACCTTTTGGACTTCGCCCCCGCACATCGACTGGAGCGACGCCGAGGCATGGCGTGGGCATGCGCGCAGGGAGATCGTCCGAGGCGATGGGCTGAACGCCCAAGGCGATGGCACGAACGCCTGAGGCGATCTGGAGTTCGTTTGAGGCGATGCAAGATTTGAAGGAGCTGAGGCTACGGCCTTGATTTTGGCTTTGGATCGCCCGAGGCGATCCAGCGATCGCCTGAGGCGATGCGTGATTTTTGGTGACCGTTGGGGCGCGGCGATGGTGATCGCCTGAGGCGATGTCCGAGGCGATCTTGGAGTGATTTTAGCCTTATGAGTAGCAACGGCTAGTAGGAGCCTTGTAGGCCTTCTACACTATAAATATGGATGCTTTGGAGCATTTTGAAGCTAAGGAACAAGCCTACAAACTTACACAAAGTCTTGATAATTATTGTTTGAATTTGCATTGCAATCTCCATACATTGTTGTTGTATTGGAGCTTGTAATTCTTATCTTTCTTAGAGTCTTGTTTCTTCGTGTGAGTACACCGTGAAGGTGCTTTTGGTTTGATATCTTTTAAAGGTCCTCCAACACCAAAGCAAGTTGGAAAATTGTAAAGTCATCAACAAGTCTAGTTGGTGCAAGTGTGTGGCTATCCTTGGAGCCCTTAAGGCCAAGAAGACTCGTGAAGAGTGTTGGTAGCTCGTGAAGAGCTTTGTATACTCGTGAAGGGTATTGTGCTCGGGAAGAGCGTTGTGTACTCGGGAAGAGTAGTGTGCTCGGGAAGAGCTTTGTAAACTCGGGAAGAGTTGGGTTGTGGCTAATTTGGAGTCCTCAAGGCCAAGATCATTTATTCTAGTGGAACCTCGGTTGGAGGTTATCTAACCGGGAAGAGGAGACGTAGGCGATTCATCGCCGAACTTCTATAACAAATCTTTGTGTCTTTTATTGCTTTAATTTTCATTACGCATTTATTTACTTATTCTTTTTATTTATCGATTGACGTAAGGCTTCCGCAAGCGCAAAATATTTTTATTTTACAAACTCATTTTAAAAAGCTAAAGTAGCCAAGGAATCTCATTCACCCCCCTCTTCGATTCCAACATTACAGCAGACTTTAAGTAGTGTGGTAGAATCTCAATCAATACAAGGCAGTGGACAACTAATAAATAGTGCGGAAGATAACTGAAAGGCAAAAACAAGATGCAATAAGGTAAATGACAGAAAGGAAATGACACAAGGATTGTTTCTGGAAGTTCAAAGCACAAACACTTATATGTCTCCTATTCTTTGGTTGCAAGAAGGTTACACTAGAAAACTTTGGATTACACTTTTCAGTATACAACTAACTTAGGCACCCACACAGATTGCCTAAACTCCTAGCTACACAGAATCACAAGAATTACAATAAATTTCAGAACCAAGTCTGAAAAATACAATGATTTTCTCAACACTCTCTCAAAATGAATAAAGCACTATTTATATGCGAGTGTTCTTGAGCAGCAAACTTGAATACTTAGATCTTCAAGATCACTTTGAAAGCTTAGGTACTGATCTGAAAAACTTCAGAGAATGTTTGTGAAGATTTTTGTTTTGCTTGTGTAGAAGATTCAACGATTCAGAGATAGATTTCTTCAGTCTGCTTGTTGTCGTATTTATAGACTTGAAAGTCTAACGACAGTTATTCTTCAAATGGAAAGAATCGCTTGAAATCAGCTTCCTGGACGTCCAAATTCTTTTTGTCTTCTTTCTATTTCCGTTCACAACAGTTAGTTTGATCTGACGAAACTGGTGAAGCTGATATAGTAGTGTGACACTCTGTTTGTACTATTGTCAAAGTAAAACTGATCAGGCTCTTTGTCCTTTTGTACTCTTATGTCTACTGGTTTTCTTCTTGGTGACTTAGTCTACTGGACTAAGATCTTCTAAATCGTCTATTGGTTTCTTTAATTCTTTCAGATAACTTGTCAGTGGACTACGATTACTCCTAATCCAGTAGACTTTACTTCTTCTTATTCAGTAGACTTTCTTCTTTGCATCTGATAGACTATGATTGAAGCAGTAGACTATTCCTTCCAGTAGATCTTTGTAGAGTCAGTCATCAGGCTTCTCATCAGTAGACTTCTTTGATGTATTAGATGCTTCAAACAATAGATATTTGTTATCACCAAAACTTAGAAATATGTTCCCAACAGACTACAACAAAGTTGCTTGAAGTCTGCTTTTGTCATTTGCGAAACTATGAAATAATGTTCAAACATAGTCGTACCACAAATATTTTTTATGTAGAAATAGAAATTAAAGTATGATTATATAATAAAGCTTAATAACTATTATTAAAGAATACTTCTTAAAATAAATTTATATTACAACCTAATGATTACTACTTGCAATGAGCAAGAGTGATTCACTGATTTGTAAAGAAAACAATAGAGTTTTGATCGATCTTTGGCATGGAAATTTAGTGATGTTGGATGAAAATTTCATTTCATAAGAGTTTTGGATATTAGATTTTGTAGAGTTCATTTTGTGTTAAGAAAATAGCTTTTCCTATTTTAAATATTTTTATTAGTTTTATATATAACAAATTAATATATCACACTCGAATTCAATCCTCCAATGGAATTTCCTAATCCGCTACTAATAATTCTTTCTCATGTTTGAGTATGACATTGCCGCATAAACAAAATATTGCTACAATTTTAGTCATGAACAACTTATTAGTTTAAAATTTAAATAATAGACAACTAAAGAAGAAAGTCAGCAGACTTACAGTTGGCCAGACTATGGCCGCTGTGCATTTAATGCACAATAGTACAATAACAGAATGAGTCTCAAGATTCAGAATCGGATCGTTTCAATTTCAGAATATATATAGAAGATTTAGATTGAAGAAGGAAGAGGAGAGCCAATTGCTGAGACGCTTAATCATCATATCTTTCACCTCTTAGAATCTCATCGAAGAAAAGCTCGACTCTGCTCATACACGTTCAATATTTATTTGTTTATCAAAGAAGCATTCAAAACACAGTTTTCAAGCTACATCATGTCGCTCAAGGATCAATGTGCCGACCCCTGTTCGCAGCAATTAATTGCTGCAACACTCACATTCCTCTCATATTGGCAATGTGCTTATTGTTCAGTAGAGTGAAGTTGTAACATTTCTTGACGAGTCCTCCAGAATGAGAGTTGTAGTACCCAACTGTATGACTTCAGCCGGTTGAGTGGGCAGCTAGGAGTTTAGACCATAAGTGTGACGTTGATTTAAGTGGGTTTGTACGAGAGTGGCTGTACAAATTAAAGTCTTCTAGTGTATCAATCCTACAAAGAAATAATGGTAGACATAGAAGGATTGAGCTTTCGAACTTACATAAAAAAACCACATTTTTATTTTCAGCACTTAGCTGCTTTATATTACTGCTCCACTCCTATTGACAGGTCATCAATTCACCTGTATTTGTTGTATTTGCTGAATCTAGTCGAGTCTAATTCCACACTTTCAAATTACTCGAGAGACCAGTTTTATCAAAAACCGCTTCAGGTTGCTAACCGGACCGAAACAATTTGAGAATAGTAAGTGCATCGATGCAGTTGATTAAACCCTCATTCTCAACTGCCCCACCAAATTCAATATCGATCATAATAAGTGGTGTCAGAGCTGCTGAGCCAAGCCAATTGTTCCTATCACTACATCTCACACATTTAGTTTTATTAATTATATCAAATGCTGGTGGAATTATTTTAATCTGCTGGTAAGCTGTTTGCAGGTCATATTCTATTATTAAATATACTGTTCTTTTGAATTTTAAAGTGTTGTTTAAATTTTAGATCCCGATCTCGTTAATTTATTAATAAATAGCTTTTTAATGGTCATTGTGCTTAAAACGTGCCCATTTTAAATAAATAAATCTCTTTTTTATTTTAAATAATATAAATTAAAGAAAGATTACAATATTGAATAAAATTGATTTTAATAGAGAGTGGTCAACACTCCAACCGAGATCTGTGGAGATAAATGTATGAAACTATGATTAATTAATTTGGGTTTGATTAGGATGTGATCATCTTGTATTGTTTTATCGTATTGTTTATCTCAGTGTTATGTTAGAGAGTATATTTTAAAATCTGTTTTTATTTTACTCGGTATGTCCCGTATAGATCTATTTTGAGTATTAAAGTATCAGAGAGATTTCATATTTGATTGCATGTGATGGACGATGTGTTTATTTATGAAACTGGAAATATATATTTTCAATTGAGTATATGAGTATATGTATAACATGTGGTATGTTCATCGTACGATGATGTCATGCCGAAATATTTAGGGCCTTATGTTGGTAAATTTAAAATTAATCTTCCGATGTTTATATTAAAATAATCATTGTGTGATCATCAAACACTTGGTACTCACCATTTGCTTAATCGAAGAGATTAATGAATGTTATAGCAAAAAAACTTTTTGATACATGAACTCTGATTAAAGAACAAACTGATATTGGTAAATATTAGCCAAATTATTAACTAAATTAAAATACTTGTGTCACCCCTTATCACAAATGATGTTAAAACAATGGGTTACCTCTCTGCTCACGTACAAACTGAAGTAGGGAGGAGTTCCGACTTGATGAGGATCTGAAATCCATAACAATATATACCCGTCGGTTCTGAAAAGGATAGGATTGGTTCAGCCAACTCCAGCACAGAAAATGGCAATTTTTGAAGCGTTTCGATGGATGAATTTGATTTGAATAGACTGATTTGATTTGAAAATATATTTAAAACTTGGATTTGAAATTACATATATTTTTGATATATTTCAAATCCATCATAATTACCATTACATCTACATAAATTAGTAAAAATGTGGATCTGAAATACACCAAATATAAATTCATCCAAACAATTAAATGGATTTAAAATCCACGACTTCAAATTTTTCAATCGAAATACACCCTTAAACACTTTTAGGACACCTTTCCATCAATCTGCTAGTGGGCTTACTGCTTTAAGCCTATATTAATATGTGTTAAATCGATCGAATGTGTCATTTTGAACTATGCATTCCTTAAAATTCTGGGGAAGAACTTATATTTTTTGCACTATAAATTTTAAATTCAAATGGTAGGAATGACGAACTCATGTTGACTGTCATACGTGGGGTGATAACTGCTTCAATGCCCTGATACAGTAGGTAAATGTTGTTCTAATTTTAAGACCCTTATTTGGAGGATTAACCGATGTTCTGACTTGGCCTGTAGGATGGTTAAGCCTAGAGGACTGATATAAACATACATGGGTAAATTAGAGGATTTTCAGTGTTTATACAAGTGTAATTTTGGTTCTGTTATGGATATATTTTAAATTAGTTCCGCATATCAGTTCTATTATGTTTATGTTTGTATTTCTGAATATTTCGCATGCTAGACTAATTTTACTATTATGAAATTATAATATATATATATTGTTATACCCGGAATAAATTCGGGAATAAAACTGGGATTAAATTACAATCTTTACTAAAATACGGGGGCTCTTTTCTAATAAGACGTAAAACTTAGTCCCGAGAAGGGCATGTCCTGAGAAGGGCATGTCCTGAGAAGGGCATGTCCCGAGAAGGGAGAAAGCTTAGTCTCGAGAAGGACATGTCCCAAGAAAGGAGAAAACTTAATCCCAAGAAGGGCATGTCCTGAGAATGACATGTCCTGAGAATGGAGAAAGCTTAGCCCCAAGGACATGTCCCGAGAAGGGCGTGTACTGAGAAAGGCATGTCCCGAGAAGGGCATGTCCCGAGTAGGGCATGCCCTGAGAAGGGAGAAAGCTTAGTCTCGAGAAGGGCATGTCCTGAAAAATGAGAAAGCTTAGTCCCGAGAGAGGCATAATGCCTGATCCCGAGAAGGAATATTCTTATTTTAAAATATGGATATGAAGGTGTAACAACAAGATCCCTAGAATCATGAGATCACGGAAGGGACCATAAGATACCTCAAAATGATTGACAGACGGTATGAGAGATTACACCGACTATTGAAGTAATGATTAATAATATCTTGGAAAAACAAACAAGAGGTGTCCAAATCTGAGAGGTTAAGAATAAGGGGGCCTACTATCATCATTACAAAAAATGACGCGCAAACAATGTTTTCCGTAATAGGAGGCGAGTGATTACCTGAAGGTACAATAATTATATATTATAATCTAATAAGAGGGAGATATTTTTTGGCAAGGAAAGAGGATATAAAGACTCCGAAAAAAGGAAAAATGTCCTCTGAAAAACTGGCAAAACTCGGCCATCACAAGATTTTCAGATAACATTTATATATATATATATATATATATATATATATATATATGTGTGTGTGTGTGTGTGTGTGTGCACGCGCGCGCGTGTGTGTATGTTCATATATGTTATACCATGTTCGATCGACCCAAATACGAGTGTATGTGTGTATGTTCGTATATGTTATACCATGTTCGATTGACCCTCACTTCATGAGTTATTCTTATGGCACTCACTCACTTACCTCCCATCACAGGTATTAATGAGGAAGAACTCGAGGAAGATGAATATATCTAGTTTTGGGTTGATAGGTTTTCGACGAAGATGGTTGTTGCCATTACGATTCAAGAGACGCACTGTTGGATATATATTTTGAAGATGGCAAAACTTTTGGTTTTAACTAGATACACATTGTTTCATCTTAATCAACCTAGCTGATCTTCATAATGTATGTTGCACCGAGCTGAGGAATCAGTATGCTTATATACTAAGTTGAAGACTTCTTCAACTAACATAACAAAGATTCAACCGAAGTATCAACGACAATTTGCTGATGTATCACATCAATAGCTTGTCTTGAGGAAAGTCGTGCAGTTATAGAAGCCATTGTCAATGATGTCAACCTATCAACTCCTTGAATCAAGCACACGAATTCCCCCAAATAAGCACTCAATCAATCGGCCAGTCAACATGCTGAATAGATTAGACAGTAGAATAATTTCGGGTTGTATAAATGTACTTTCCTTTGTTAGAATTGTAAATGTTATTATATATAGAACGAGCCTCTCAATTGAGAGGTATCCAGTCAAAATCCTTTGTATTTGACATGGTATTGAGCCATATACAAAAATCTTGTAGACTTTTCAAGCTGTGATCAAGCTCCTGCCCCAACCCTCGTCGCCTTCTTCGCAGGAGACAACAACGGTGTTGGGGGCAGACAGCTTTCCACTTTTGCTTCGATTTTTTTCATAGGCTGGTTCCTTTTTTTTTTTTCTGGTTTCGCAATTTTGTTCCGCGCTGGTTCCGATCTAGATTTCTGATTTCTATGGTTTCACGCACGTTCTGAGGCTTCATGAATGTTCTGGGCTTCACAGATCTGGGATCTTCTCGATCTGTTACCTTCACGATTTTCATCTGCTGTGTGTTTCGAGGGCGGCGTGTGCTAGGGTTTCGCTATTTGGGGGCTGCACTAACTAGGGTTTCGAGATTTGGGGGCTGCGCAACCTCGGTTCGCGATATGGGTTGTACCAATTTTTTTTATTTATCTGGGCTGCTTGATTGGAGCTTCTGAGTGTCGATTTTGCTGTTTTGTGGCAATTTTGTTTTTTGCGATTCGTGCAAGATGTTGTGCTCGATTTAGGGTCCTGCATGTCGTTTCGCGCAGATCTGCGGTTTCTTGGTGTTTCTTGCGGTTATGTGCAGCGATCTAAGGTTTTCGAATTTGGGATTTTGCGATCTGTTCTTCGCCATTTTTGGTTCTGCACAATCTGCGTTTCTGCACGATCTGGAGCTTGAAAATAATATGAGTTGGAGAGTATCCACACATAGGTTTCTTGCTCATCTGCCTCAAATTCTTCAAGTTTCCTTTCTGGTTCTTGGATCATCACATATCATCCGATTTGTGTGTGGTGATCAATATTTTTGCCGCGGAGTTTGCGGTGTCTTGCACGGTTGTTGTGCATTTGAGCCTTGAACGGTTGTTGTGTGTTTTAGCATTGCACGATTGTTGTGTGTTTCAAACTTGCACGGTGGTAGTGCGTTTGAGCCCTCACGGTAGTAGTGCGTTTTACTGTTGTCGCAGTGCAAGACATATTTTGCACAATTGTTTGCGACGGCTTTGGGCGATTGGGGCGTTGTTATTTCAAATGGCAAATTGATGCTTTTCGCACGACCAGTATCAATTTGAGGGGAGATATCAATGATGTAACCTATCACCTCCTTGAATCAAGCACACGGATTCCCCCAAATAAGCACTCAATCAATCAAGCAACTTGCTGAATAGATTAGGCAGCAGAATAATTTCGGGTTGTATAAATGTACTTTCCTTAGTTAGAATCATAAATGTAATTATATATAGAACGAGACTCTCAATTGAGAGATATCCAGTCAAAATCCTTCGTATTTGACAGCCATTACTATCAAAATTGTGCTAATCTATATGCGAAGTCGAGGAGCATTAAATATAAAGTATTGGACCGCTACTATTATGGCGATGACTATTGTTGGACCGCTATTATTATAGTGATGAGTATTATTGCACAACTATTATTATAGCGATGCGAATATCGATATGTGTGTTGATATGAAAGTATATTCTGTGAGAATATGAAATGTTGAAAACAAGAACAATTCGAAGGATCATGTGTGGATCCGCAGTATACATGAAATGTTCTTACAACTTATTGAGTTTGTACTATAATTCATTATGATTTGAATTATACTGGTATGCCCATCCAGTGTGAAAATTATCATGTAAGAACAGGTGACATTGTAGACTTTTGGAGGACTTGGGAGAAATAGGGTGTCATGCATAGAATAATATCAGAAGATCTTTTGAACTTAATGATCATGGCTAGAAACATAGTGTTATGTTAGTCATGTTTTGCGAACCATTTTGATTATTGTACAAGTTGTCTAATACTTTCTCCTGATATTAGTACTAAGATCATGAATCCTTTTAAAATTTCTCTTGAGTTCTATTGGATATGGAAACTTTTGTCACTGTGTGAATTTTGTTTTGAAAATTTCAAATCTTTCACGTCATTATTGTGAATGTTTTAGTATATTAATTTGGGGGCATTACACCATCACTATGAGAGAATCCAAAGACTTGAAGAAGCTATAACTGCATGACCTCTTCACTCATCTGAATAAATATGAGTTTGAGTTTAAAATTCGAGAGAAAGAACCATCTACATCCTAGCCTACCAGAGCCCCAGCTACATCACTTAGTAATCTAGTGAGCCAAGTAGACTGTTTTTGCACTTATAAAATTCATTTTAAGTAGTGTGCTAAGCTTACCTTATTGAAAACTGGATTTCATTTGATAACCCAGCTGAAATCTAATTCAAGACTTTTCAAAGTTAAATTTCATGTGGTATTTATTCACCACCCCTATAAACACCCGAACAATCCTAAAACCCACTACTATTTACTAGATTTCAATTTTGTTGCTGCTTTATTTAGGTTTATGTTGCTAAAGACGAAGTTTAATTTTTGTTGTACAGATGCTTTATATGATTTTATGGAATAAAGATTGCATCTGATGTCTGTATTAGTGATGCTTGTTGATTTTGATTTGTTAAATTTTGATTCAATGCCGATATGATCGTCTCCGAGTTATTCTGTATTTAAATGATATATGAATGATGCTCAAGAAATTTTGATATGTTTTTTTTGTGAAAGTGAGCATCCAGTTTGAAATACGAAATATATCGTAACATGGTCTTGGGTCTTCATCATGATTATAATGAAATTATTTTTGTTGTATTGTGATATTAGATAATTATTTAATTATTATATGATAATTATCGATGAGAATCGAGGGCCATAAAAATTGTTCAACTTTATATATTTTATTAGTGAAATATATAAGCTTATGAATTAAATTGTGGAACCAAGTAGTTATTTTAGTAAATTATATGTTGAACTTACTTTAGATTATTTACTGAGATATATTTATGGACGGGGGAGTTACCAATATTTCAGACTCAGGTGGTCAAAATTTGAAGTAAAACTTCCATGTAGATAAAATATATTTGTGTTACTTTTGAAAAAAATTCTATACAAAATAATAAATTTTATAAGAAAAAATATATCATTTTGAAAATTTCCGACCATGAAAATTCTCACCATTGACATCGAAAAAGATAAAGTTGGCAGTAAGAATCTTATATTTATTATATTTCAAATTAAAATCTATTATATATTAATAAATCTTACTACATATCGTACTATTCATTTTATTAATTAATAATGAACTATTTATTTAAAACTATTACGAGATATATGCTCGAAATACGAAACAATAAACAAATTGAAAATTTTCTCCACGCAATGCAGAAAACGGACGGCTTAATCATGATCCTACCAGCTGGAAACACGTGATTTTACTTGTCCAACACTTATTTTTCTCTTCCAATCCGAAAATATGCTTTAAACTTTAAAACAAGCTTCATACCACTTCTTAGTAAATCATCAAGCTTGAAATCATCATCCATGTATTATACACCGATACACTTGATTAAACATGTTAGCAATACAAGAACGAGTTTTATTATCATTAAAATCAAGATTGCTCGTATTTTTGAAACCCATCGTGGAATATTTTTGGAGATTTGTTCCCTATTTTCCTTAATTTGTCTCTATTTTCTCACTCTCTCCCATTTTTCATCCTTCATTTTCCACGGGCAAATTTATGGATGGAAGACATTTGCATGTTTGCGACTTGTCTTAGGTGGTGTCTGCTAGTATAGAAAACTAAGACAATAATTCGCCAATTTTATGTCTAAGCTTTGCTCGACCACTCAATTTTATGTCTTAGGCAACTTTCTCTTGTACTGTTATACATCACGCCTCGAGTCAAGAAGGATGGGGATTGGCACAAAATCCTACCACCTATTTCATATTCATTGGCACTTTGATTTTGCACTTTATTTAAATAAAGTATCAATGCAAGCACAAAATTAAAACGCATTAGGAGCTTCCGGTTTTGTCGGCTTGATAAAAACTCACTTATCATTTGAGAAAGACTCGAGTTCGAGTCCCGTTGTATTGAAAAAATCTTAGCCCATCTTTTATTGAAAAAATCATGCCAACTATTTCATATTCATTGGCACTTTAATTTCGCACTTTATTTAAATAAAGTATCAATGCAAGCACAAAATTAAAACGCATTAGGAGCTTCCGATTTTGTCGGCTTGATAAAAACTCATTCATCATTTGAGAAAGACTCGAGTTCGAGTCCCGTTGTAATGAAAAATCTTAGCCCATCATCTTTTATCGGGGGAAAAAAAATTATTATGTTGATTCAACTCGTAGTAAGTTGTTTCAATAAATCTAAGGAGTTGGTCAAACTTTACTTTCAACGTGACCCATGCACATTAATATTCAATTAATTTTATATCTCGAGATGTACCCAAAAGTATATAATATGATGAAAAAATCAAAGATTATATAAAATAATTTCCACAAAATCTTTTTGACAATCTGGCAATTATTTAATCAATAATGTTGTAGGACATGTCATTGTCTGAGTACATTATACCAACGGTCTAAATTAAAAAGGACAATGAAATTAAATTGCGTATAACTAGAAAATAATACGTAGGACTGAATAGCATGTGCGAATTAACAAATGAATCGTGGTGACCACTGACTCCCACTTCTTCGGATGTCCCCATTTGGAAGAGGACAAGCTATACTGGAAAAAACACACACATAACTTGTAAGTTTGGTGTAAGAAAGATAATTATTATATAATTAAATATAAAGAGGGCTTAGAGAATTGATATTTTTTAAGAAAAGGAAAAGCTTACCACGTGTCAAATATAAACAATTATCAATACTAAAAAATAAATAACCTATTGCCATTTATTTTTAATTTTTTGAAATAATAACAAAATGACAAATGGGAACGTGTAGAAAATAAATAATGATCACAAAATAAATAAATAAACTTTGTCATTTACTTTGGTTTTTTGAAATAATTATAAAATGACAAATGGGAACAATGCAGGAAAGGAAAGAATGAGGTCCCCCAATTTCTTTTATTATTGTGTTGTCAATTAAAATTGGCAAAGGGTTTGGAGGAGTAACAAAATTCCAAATGCATGGAGAAAGAGTACTCTCATCCCTATCTATGAGAATAAGGGTGACATTCAAAGTTGCACCAACTATCGTGGTATAAAACTCATGTGTCACACAATGAAGCTTTGAGAGAGGATAATTGAATGTCGTTTAAGGAGGGAGGTTAAGATATCGGAGAACCAATTTGGGTTCATGCCAGGACGGTCAACCACTGAAGCTATCCATTTACTCCGTCAACTTGTCGAGCGCTATCGTGAGAGGAGTAAAGATCTTCATATGATCTTTATAGACTTGGAGAAGGCCTACGATAAAGTACCAAGGGAGATATTATGGTGGGCTTTGACGAAGAAAAAAGTTCACATCAAGTATGTCAATATAATCAAGGACATGTACGACGAAGTAGCATCCAATGTGAGAACGTGCAGTGGGGTGACAAGTGAGTTCTCGATCACTATTGGATTGCATCAAGGGTCTGCGTTAAGTCCTTTCATATCCGCCCTAGTGATGGATGAGATAACAAAAGACATACAAACTGAATTACCTTGGAACATAATTTTTGCTGACGATGTTGTGTTAATCGACGAGACAATGGCCGGGGTAAATGCCAAATTGGAGTTATGGAGAGAGACTTTGGAATCCAAGGGTTTTAGATTAAATAGGTCTAAAACCTACGCCAAAGTGGAAGGGCCACTATAGAAGCTAGAAGTAGTCAATCATAAACTCTTTTTGAGGACGATCCTCACGGAATATATGAAGTGCAGATTTAGTGGTCGTTCCATTCGGGATTCCGATGTGTAGCACTCGGTGGTCAAGAGGTATCGATGAGCATCAAGTTTCGATACCTATGTTCAGTTATCCAAAAGGATGGAGAGATTGAAAACGACGTTAACCACATGATTCAGGCTGGCTGGTTGAAATGGAGAAACACCACCGGAGTTCTATGCGATCGTAATATCCCGCTGAAATTGAAGGGAAAGTTTTATAGAACCGCCGTTAGACCCGCAATGTTGTATGGACTGAATGTTGGGAACCCAAGAGAAATCACATCCAAAAGATGAGTGTGGCAGAGATACGTATGCTTCGTTGGATGTGCGGTAAAACCAGAAAAGATAAAATAAGGAATGAAGATATTCGAGCTGAAGTAGGTGTAGCTTGTATAGAAGAGAAGATGCAAGAAAGCCGCTTACGCTGGTTTGGTCATGTTCGACGTAGGCCCAGCAGTGCACCTGTGAGTCGAGTAGAGTCCATGGATTTCGGCCAGTTCACGAGAGCGAGAGGACGAGCGACGAAGACATATCTCGAAGTTATACGCAAATATTTGGAGTGCAAGGGGATTACAGAAGATATGTTGACTGATAGGAGCATTTGGAGAAGACTGACGCATGTGTCCAACCTGATTTGATTCTCTCTATTGTTCATGTAGCCTACCCCAATTCATTGGGATTAAATGCTTAGTTCTTGTTGTTGTTGTTGTTGTTGTTGTTGTATTTATTTAAAATAATATTTTAGAGAAACAAAAAAAACAATGCTATATTTGGAGATTAAGATACCTATTGTTACGCCCCGGGTTCGAGCCCGCAAACATGGTTACATAATGGGCTCACATAGCAATTACTTCGTATCTGTTCTCGCTTTACGAAAATGGTTAAACCAAGTTGCTATAGAAGTCCATTGTAAGCCAGTATAAGCCATTTTAAACTTTCATCCACAACCAATGTGTGACAAGGGTAATACAATCAACCGTCATTCAGAACGCTACATCCTCGTCACGACCTAACTCATCGATCCACCAGCATCGAAAATCTAGACGTGGATCCTACAGGTTCAAGAGGTGGCTCCAGTCATGCAGCAACTTTGCCCCGCAGGTTCAAGAGATGGCTCTCGTCTTGTAGTGATTTCTCCCTTGGGCTCAAGAAGTGGTTCCAACGCACGTAGCATTTCGTCATGTCACGCCTCGGACCCGAGCCCATGCAAACACGACTGGACAATAAGCTCATATAGCAACTACTTTATATCTGTCATCGCTCTACGAAAATGGTTAATCCAAGTTGTTATAGTAGTTTATTGTAAATCATTATATATCATTTTGAATTTTTATCCACAACTTATACGGGACAAGAGTATTACACTTTTGATTAAAATAGAAACGTATATTTGATAAATATAAGCAAATTTTTTTTTTATTATCAACGACATGCACAAATTGTGTAGTGACCCAGTAATTTTATTTTGTCATATTCATGATTTGACATTGCGGTTATTTCTGTCGTTTCAAATAAGGAAAGGGGGTCAAACAATTCATTGCCACATAGGAAAGACAATGGAAAGCAAGGAGGAGCTTACTGAAACAAAAAAGAAAGTTCAAGGAGCAAAAGAGTGGAGAAGGTACAACCCATGTGCATGGAAGTGTAAGATCATGTGCAAAAAAATGCTGCACAAATCTTGTGCATACCATGGCTTAATATACATGTGCGCTCTGGCAACCTCACATTTTATGCAAAAAGGTGTCATGATCCGAGATCATGGCTGATAACACAACATTCCTTTCAAATAAAATTTGAAACAACAAGCTTCGTAGTATAGACATGAATAAACCTCAATATGTATTCCATCAAAACAAAACTTCTCTTACAACCTGAAACAGATAATGTTTAAACTGTTCGACAAAATTATCCTAAAACGAAAGATAATAGTGGAAGTTTAAATAAATTAATAAATCGTTTTGAAAAATGGAAGCAATATATCACCAAACTCTATAAGAGATGAGTGTTTGAGAAAACAATCAACAAGCGAGAGCCAATCGAACATGACAAAACACACACACACATATACACACACACACACACACATATATATATATATATATCGGAGCATAATAGATATTTAAAACAACTCCCATCAGAGCAGAACATAAATTTGTTCCCATCAGAGCCAAAACATATCACAGTTCATATCATAAGAGGAATCTATTTTTAATATAAGCATAATAAATCATCTTCCTCATGTCTACTTACATCAATTCTCTAGATATAATCCTTCTAGAGATAAGATTAGAACATTGGTTCACCCCCGAATTAAGGATCTCACATCCTAGAACAATAGTTACCCACCATATCAAGGTCAAGTAGCGGTTATAACTCCACCGCATCAGTTCAATATCAAGTTGAATTCTCCACCAATTGGATTTCGAAACTTATAATGCTCAATAGATATTCATATTTTATCACAGAATTTCAGAAATCATACTTCAAATTTCTTCACATGTTCAATCCATTTTAACCGTAAATAAAATTTTAAAGTAGGAAGCCCACTTATAAATTATTAGAGATAGATTTAAACATGATTGAACGGATTTGGGGTGCAGAAAGGCCTTTGTGTGAGTTTTTCGTATGATTGCACTGCAGATTTTGTGTATTCCATAGTGAGGAATCTGATATTTAAAGTGAGAATTTGGGTGTTCATCCCACGTTTCTTCTCAGCTTTAGTCATATCTTCTCCTTGATTTTTGAGCAGTTGCCATTGATGATGAAATTGAAATTTGACCAGGTCTCATTTGAATTGGGTTTGAACGGGGAACCATATCTGCACATCACTCCCTCGTTATTAAAAATTTCCTAATCGGAATTGGACTTTCACATAGGGAAAGTCCTCCATTTTAACGCTTGGTTCGTTGAATTATGACTTGAATCAAGATCTATTCATATTTCAGGTCTTCCGTCAAGTTTTCTTGAGCTACTAGATGTTTTGCTTCAAGTATGTGGCTTTGATCGATAATATACTTCCTTAATTGTGATAATGGAAGACTTTATGAATGCTCGATATATTGGATGGTAAAACTATTCTATAAGCTAATGTTGCAACTTTCTATTTTATATCAGCCCAATCTTTATATCGATCATGAGCTACTTTGAGTCTTTCTCTTATGATATATATCTTGTCAGTATTAGTGTGCTAGTTCACCAGAATGATTACGTTTTCTTCCAACTCATCCCTATGGAGGTGATTGGTAAGTGCTTCATATGGTGTCATCGCAATACCACAAAGGGTAGGAGTTCGCTCCAATTTTTGTTGAAATCTATGGTACAAACTATTAGCATATCATTGAGAGTTCGGATTGTTCACCCTGTTTGATCATCTGTCTAAGGGTAAGGGTGAAAGGCCATACTAGGAATATTGTGGTTCCCATAGCTTTACTAGAAGCTTTTCGAGAAACGCCATACATATATGAGGTCTCTACTCGCCACATGCTCGTGGAACTCCATGCAGTCGCACAATGGTGTCCATATATGATGCACGAACACTCATAAAAATCTCTCGGTGCAGTGTCAGACATTTTTAGGACACCGACACTCCTCAGATACTCCCCAGACACGTGTCGAACACGCCACATGGCGTGTCCTTAATTTTTTAAAAAAATTAAATCAGACACCCGTGTCGTACACTCCTCTCAAAATCACACCGATGTTGAACACTACCGATGGACGTGTCCTACATAGAAATGGCACTTTGGGGGGTTAATTGTACAATTTAAATTTTTTTTTGACTAAAATGAAATTTGGACGTGTTAGTTAAACTTTATGTTAATTAAAATAATATACGTTTGCTGTTAGTATGAGTGATACTATGATGATTTCTATGACATGCATTTATTTTTATGATTTTTGAATTTGGTAAGAATATTTTGGCTATTATCTTCATTTGAACGTGCTTGTTAAACTTTATGTTAATTAAAATAATATGGGTTAGGTTTACTATGAGTGATACTATAATGATTCAAGTGATATGCATTTACTTATATGCTTCTTGAATTTGGTAAGAATATTTTTGTTGTTTGTACATTATTTTAGAATTTAAAAAAATATGAATTTCAATATTTGTAATATAGTATATGTATAGTATATATAAAAATATACAGACATGTCACAGCCGTGTTGTATCCTGAAATTTTGAAAAACTGTGTCGTCGTATCCGTGTCCATGTCCTTGTCAGCGTCGCCATGTCAGTGTCGTCGTGTCAGTGTCCATGCATCATAGGTTCCCATGTATAGGGTTGTCAACTTGTCTAAGTTGTACTTCATATGAATGGGTAGAAATTGTGTTGACTTAGTGAGTCTATCGTATCCATCGTTGCTATATTGTGAATTCAGCAATCCCACCACAAAATCCATTGATATATGCTTTCATTTACATTTCGGGATCTCTATATGTTGAGAACTCCTCCAGATCGTTGATGCTCAAATTTAACTTGTGACTCCATCATTATCATATTGAAAGTCAGTAATAACAAGCCTCATAGTATATAAATGAATAAAACAAATCTTTATTCCATCAAAATAGAACTTGTCTTACAACTTGAAATTGATAATGTTTAAATTGTTTTACAAAATGTCATAAAATAAATTAACAGGGGAACCTGAAATAACAAAGAAATGGGCCCAACAATTCTGAAACACGACAGCTACAATCGCCAACCTAGAAGGCAGCAACTGAGCGCCAACCCTGAACAAGTTATGCTCTTCTCCTTCGATATCTACCTCACATATATCTTGGGGAAATATTATGTGTGAGTATTTGAGAAAATACTCAGCAAGTGGGGTCATTCGAACATGACAAAACATATTTATACAATAAGTTTTGCAACAATAATTTAATAGGACATAAACTGATACAAATATGCTCCAATCATAGCCCAAAACTAATATTGATACTAAAGATGAACTGATATGAGTAGGAAATATATTTTAAACTGTTCTCATTTTAGCAAAATAGAAAATCACTCCTATTATAGCAAAAAATATCTCAGATCATATCATAAACTTAATCCAATTTTTATGTAAGCACAATAAATTCTCTAGTTTTCTAATGGCTACTAATATTAGTTCTCTAAACAACTTAAGCAGTTTCTTAATCAAAACTAACATGTTTAGTAACTTAAAATAAGTGTGGATGACCTTGAGTATATGCATCGAATGCATGTGAATTGATGGCCGGTTCAATGGAGATTGAGCAGTAAGATAAAATAGTTAAGTGCGGAAAGTAAGTAACATAAGGTATGTTTCTGGAACTCGAATGCTCAATCATTCTACGTCTCCCGTCTTCTTACATGAATGATACATTAGAAGACTTTGATTTATACAACCTTTGAACTAACAACTCCAGTGAAGGGCATGCTTACGACTAGAACTCCTAGCAACTCACTCAACCAGCTGAGGTCACTCTTACAACTGGGAGGAGCTATAACTATCAATCAACTAATGTCATTTTTGTATCCGAGAATTACAACTATAAGTTTTGACCAAAGGTCACAAACTATTACAATGCTTCAATCTACTAAGCAAGAATTACACCAACGTTGTGTGGCACATAATATACATAAAATATAATCCTCAAAATGATTTGTTTTAGTTTCAACAGAATCATCTCAATCTACAAACATCTTTCATTAAATAGTAAAGATAAATAAATAGATCTTTTTAAAAATTAAATACATCACAACAAATCAAGTTTCTATAGTTTAAAAATCATATTGAGTTTGTTGTGCTCTGATACCACTTGTTGGCCCCAGGTGCAGCAACATGAAATAGAAATACCAAAAATGAAGAATATAATGTACACCGAAATTTACGTGGAAAACTCCTAAAAATTATTATGGTAAAAACCGCGGGCAAGATGAGAAGATTCCACTACAATATTTGTAGGTTACAACCTCTCACTATCTTTCAAAGAGTCTAACACTCTCAATATAGGAGAAAATACCTAACAAACTATTATAGAACAAAGCACACAATGCTATTACATGAGATGAGAGAAAAGACTACATCTTTGGAGATTTTGTGATGGGATTGGAATGGCAAGGAATGCATCTATTTATAGGTGCATTTCTTTGTATGAACACATCCATGGGAACACAAAAGTTCAACCATGTTTGGTTGTTGTTAGGTTGCCAAACTCCACTTGGTCAAATGTTGGTTGAACCACCATTAGGTTGCCTAACACCATTAATCTTGGTCAATCTCCCATGCCTAAAATTAGGCTGCCTAACATTTCTCCCACTTGGAGATTTGATTAGAATCAAACACATCTCCACACATCCTTTTAATATTGCTACTCTATATTGCTTACGTTTCTGTTAGGCCACTTGAGAATTTTCACCACTCAAACTTATCAGTTTTTACCGGCTTTGTCAGAACATCAACCAAGCTCTTTGAATTAATTTTCTGCATATTCTGAATCCACAAAGCCCATGGGTGTGAACTCCGATCCTCCATAACATAATGCAACAATTGTGGTACCTTTAAGAATCCTCTTACCATACCCATGCACCTGTACAGGATTCACCAGGTACTAACTGACCTCTCACTGTTTTCGCAATGCCTGGACCTCTCACTACTTGTGCAATGCCTGGACCTCCCACTGCTTGTGCAATGCCTGGTTCTCCCACTGCCTCTGCAATGCCTGGATCTCCCAATACTTGTGCAATGCCTGGATCTCCCACTACTTGTGCAATGCCTGGATCTCCCACTTCTTGTGCAATGCCTGAATCTCCCACTGCTTATGCAATGCCTGGTTCTCCCACTGTTTGTGCAATGCCTGGTTCTCCCACTGTGCAAGGCCTGGTTCTCCCACTGCTTGTTCAATGTCTGGACCTCCCACTGCCAATGCCTGGACCTTCCACTGTTTGTGCAATGCCTGGACCTCCCACTGCTTGTGTAATGCCTGATTCTCCCACTACTTGTGCAATGCCTGATTCCCCCACTGCTTGTGCAATGCCTGAATCTCACACTGCTTGTAAAATGTCTGGACCTCCCACTGCTTGTACAATGCCTGATTCTCTCACTGCTTGTGCAATGCCTGAATCTCCCACTGGTTGTGCAATGCCTGAATCTCCCATTTATGCTCCACCATAAAAGAGCATACCCACTCAAAATTAACCATTCTAAGAATTTCTATTCGGCCCATGTCGAAAAAATAACCTTGCTATAAAAATTATGGTGCAACTCCCACATTTTGGCTTTCTTGGAAGTTAATCAACCATCGACATGAATATCCACCACACACCCTGCATCAATGCCAAACCAATGCCCGTGTGCAAATCCATGGACCCTCTAGCATTACACATCCTCTATCATAGCAACTTGGCATGCCATAAGGATGCACATGTCCTTTGTGAGAGGACATCATGACATGAGACAATGTTAGCTTCATTATCAGTATCTCCACTTACTGACCCAGAGCAATTTGCCGAACCCACTCCAGCTTTTGTACAATTTCTTCATCGCGTTATGATACTTTGATATAGACTTGAATAGTACACATTAAGTAAGCTCCCAGGAAAGAGAGGATCTCGATCTTTCCTAGACAAAACTTCAAGATTCCTAGGAAAATTGGTGGAGTCACACTGGTCCAACTTAAATACCAATTTCCTAGACATAACCTCCTTAGTCAATACATATTCCCTACCACACCAAATATCCATGAAGAAAAATCTTTTCACTTCTAGTTGCCCTAGATGTAGGTCTAACACCACACACAATGCCACTACTACTCCGACTGTTATAGCCGAACCACAACAGAAAATATTTCATGAAGCCAACCCCTTCTTTCTGAGCATTTCCTTCCAACACCAATCTTGACGATATCACTCCACTTGGTTACTACTATCCATATGAGTTGTAGACTCATCGGTTACCAGTAGCTTTTCCTTCCTCATGGTAGTGTAACAAGATCCAAAATTGCATTCCTGTCAAAAAGTTTGCAATTCTTCATGCGTGACTGTCATCCATAGGGATATAACTGAGCTTTGAGTAGCCTCATGGAAACTCGATGGCCCACCATCCTCTGTCAGTATGCAACATTGCTTTCATAATCTGAAAGCCAACCTGGTGGTTTCCTCTCTCGAGTTGACTACCAAACTTTGAAAAACTCTGACCCGACTGGTTCTTGTTCCTCGTACTCTGGAGTTGCCTCAGAAAAAATTTAATCTTCATCCGTCTTATTTTCCAACTGAATTGTAGTATCTGAATTATGTGTACCTTTGTTTCCCTTTACCATATCTTCCATGCTGATGATTTGTTTATGAGCAGTGGGGTCCCACAAATGATATCTCTTCACATCATCAACAGATCCCAATATACTTTCTAGTTGTTCTCTCATTCCTCATCTCATCGTCGGTGATATCCTTCGATCTATCTCCAATAGCCGCCAAGCAACAATTCTTGCTTGCATCTTCATTTTTCACAACATGAAATTACTTCCATTGAATTTTTCAATCTCGAATCATCCGCAATTCTGACAACAATAAAATTGCCTTAAACAAAAATCTCAATAAAATCTTTTCTGATGTGGAAGATCAGCCAAAGCTGCAACCACAGAGCATACTCAGAATTCTATAAGATTTTAAAACAAGGCTTTGATACCACTTATTGTTAGGCATGGAATCTTCTCATCTTGCCCGTGATTTTTACCCCCAAATAATGATCTAACATTCTAGACGGATACCCACCTATCAGGGTAAAGTATCGGCTATAACCTCACCGTATCAGAGTCAGAAACAGAGTCGCGATTCTTTACAAATTGGATCTCGAAACTTAAAATGCCCAAAAGCTATTCATATCTTATCTCAGATTTCAGAAATTCTTACTTAAAAGTCTTCTTATAAATCGATTGAACACATAAAAGAATTTTAAAGCAAAAAGCATACTTCGAAATTATTAGAGATGATTTTTAAACATGATTGAATGGATTTGGGGTGCAAAAGGCTACAAAATCGTCTTAATGCCTTGCTGGAACAGCCAAATCTGATGGGTTTTTGTGTGAGTTTTTCGTATGACTTTTACCGAATTTGTGTAAATTTTCCATCATGAAGGATAATATATTGAAAGGGTGAGACTTTGGGTGTTAGAATCCCGCAAAATCTGTGATCCATATCTTATCGGTCATATCTTATCGGTCATATCTTCTCCATGATTTTCGAGTAGTTACTATTGTTGAGGAAATTGGGTTTGGACAATGTCTTAATTTGATATTGGGTTTGAATGGTGAAATGTGTCTTCACATCTCTCACATCTTATTGTAAGTTTTATTCTCGAATTTTGAATCAGTATGTTCTTGAAAAATGTACGGATATTTGTGGCGCTTATTATTTATGTAGCTTTCCATTAGGTATCACTAGACCACTGGACTTTGACATAAAGGAAGTCATTCGTCTCAACACTTGGTCTTTGAATCTACTATTTGAATCAAATATAGTTGTATTTCAACTTTTTGTTCATGTTTTCTTGAGTTACTAGAGGTTATGCTTCGAGTATGTGGCTCGTATCGGCAATATACTTCCTTAATTGTGCTACATGGAAGTCAATGTAAATCCTCGATAAATTGGATTGTAAGACTATTCTATAAGCTAATGTTGTCTAAAATTTCAAATAGTCCTACATATCTTGGATTCAACTTCACTACCTTGTCGAATCGAATTGCGCATTCATTGGTGAGACCTTCACATAGACTTTCTGACCAACCTCGAATTCTATTGGCCTTTGTTTTATATCGGGCCAACTTTTATGTCGATCCTGAGCTGTAGCTCCGGCCTATTGACTTTTTCTGCAACATCATCCCAATATAGATGCAATCTATATTTGCACTCATAAAGTGCTTCATACGGTTCCATCCTAATACTGCTATGATGGATGGCTATTGTTGTAGGTGAATTCCATAAAGGCATGAGTTCGCTATAATTTTTGCTGAAATCTATGGTGTAAGCTCTTAGCGTATCCTTGGCAGACTTGATTTTTCTCTCTGATTGATCACTGATTCTAAGTGATAGGTCGTACTAAGAGTTACATTTGTTCCCATATCCTACTAGAAGCTTTTGGAGCAACACGATACAAATTTGGGGTCTCTATCCTACACGATGATCATTGGAATTCCATGCAATCGCACAATGGTGTCCATGTATAGGGTTGCCAGCATGTCTAATTTATAGTTCATATGATTGGGTAAAAATTGTGCGGACTCAGTGTGTCTATCCATGATTACTCATATCTTATCGTGACTCTATCATGATTTCGGCAATCCCACAACAAAATCCGTGAATATATGCTTCCATTTCCATTCCAGGATCTATAGAGGTTGAGTATTCCTCCATATCGTTGATACACAACTTTAAATTGATGGCATACTATGAATCGAGCGACGAATTTTGCAACTTGCTTCTACATTTTGTTCCACCAGAAGTTCCTTTCAAGTACTTGTATAAATTTGTACTTCCATGTTGGAATGAAAATTTTAACTTATGTGTTTCAGACATCACCTGTTGCCTAAGGTTGTCGATTTCTGGCACATAATCATCCATTCATCCACATGACTCCATTATTATCATATTGAAAGTTAGAGATCATCCCATCTTTGACTTGCTCCATAAATTCTGTCACTTGGGGTTCTCGGTTCTGAATTAATTAGATTACCTCTCGAAGACTTGGTTGAGCCGGATCTTTCCCAGGACTTCCATGCCACTTTAGTTGCCTTGCTAAGATAGTAGTTGATTTTTAGATCATAGTATTTTGGGAGTTCAAATCAACTTCTCTTCCTCATGTTTAATTCTTTGTGCAAAGAAAGACTTGAGGCTATGATGGTCCATAAAGATCTCACACTTTGCACCATAGATGTAGTGACTCCAAATTCTCAAGGGTGAAAACTACCACGGCAAACTCAAGATCATGCATAAGACAATTTTGTTCACACTTAAGCTATCCTGATGCATAAGCAATCACCCTATCATCTTACAAAAGTACTTCTTGGCCTTTGTTTTGATGCATTGATGTAAATGGTAAACTCATGCCTTCAGTGGTAGTACCAATATGAGTAGTTGTGAGATTCTTCTTCAAAGATTTGAAGCTTTTCTCGCACTCTTCGCTCCAGATAAATTTAAAGTTTTTTTGTGTGAGCATGGTAAATGGTATGGCTAGCGAGGAAAACCTTTGATAAACTTTTTGTAATAGTCTGCTAGCCCTAAGAAACATCGATTACTTATCTATTCTTGGAGTGGCATACTTGTTCTTGATTGTGATCCTATTCAATTTTTTTATAATCGATACATAATCTCATGCTCCCGTCCTTCTTCATTACACATAGTACTGAGGTTCCCCATAGAGATGCACTCAATTTGATTTGCTTCTAATACAATAGCTCATGAAGTTGATCCTTTATCTCTTTCAATTCAGCTGAGGCTATATGGTATGGTGCCTTTGAAATTAGTGCAGAACCTAGTACCAAGTTGATCTCAAATCTATTTTACAGTATGGAACTAATCATGTCAGCTCTTTAGGAAAGACATCTGAACGGCCATAATATCTGTTGGATTTTGGAAAACCGAATAATCTTGGTTTTGATGTTAACAAAACTTGTTATTGTATTGCTAACATATTTCATCAAGTGTGCAGTTCATAGATGATATTTTACAGCTTGATGATCTGCTAAGAAATGGCCTTGAGTTTGGTTGCTGAAATGAGAATTCAGCATCCAGTAGACCACGAGCGCTGCAGACTAAATTGATCATATCTCACAACTCCTTATCGAAACAAGATGATTCATTATGGGTGGAAAGCCAAGACAAAGATCTACAAGTCATCTTTGGAAGTCAAAGACTGAATCGGTTGTTAAGATGGCAAAAAGCTTCTGCAAGTCACGCAATGTGCTGCTGCATCCAGCAAACATATAGCAGGACCATCGCCTTGTATTTCGAGCATAACTCTCTCATACAAACTCAAAATCAAGCGATTCTTGATTCCGTGGAAAGCTAAGAGAAAGGGCTACAACTTTCATGTAGATTACTTTGCCCAGAAACCAACGAATCAAGTGCTATAACCAAGAGAACAGAACAGCAGATGTTGGACAACATGGTACCAGTAGACCTTAGGCCAGCGGATGCTGAACCAGTAGACCTTAGGCCAGCGGATGCTGTACCAGCAAACCTTAGGCCAGCGGATGCTGAACCAGTAGACCTTAGGCCAACGGATGTTGAACCAGTAGACCTTAGGCCAGCGGATGCTGTACCAGCAGACCTTAGCCAGTGGATGTTGAACCAGCAGAGGCCAGCGAACCCAAATAGCAGACCTCGGGCAGTGGACTCTACCAGTGGACCCGAGCAGCAGACTTCCAAAAATAGCCCAGAAGCAGAATATGACTGTTGCAATGTTTGAAAGCTTACCAAAATTGTCCCAACGATTATATTCTTGTATCTAACGTATATATCATTACTTGGGGCTATATATACATGATTTGGAAGCTCAATAACAGCTGATTGAAGATCAATCAAAGCCTTCCAAAGTAAACCCACTTGGGATTCAATTGGGGAACTTCAAATACAAAAGCTGCTAAATGAAGAGCACTCCTCAAACCTTTGGCACCTCTTACCTTGTTGTATCAGATTCATTATGGAATCATTTGTGCCTTTGTATCCACTCATTGCATTTGTGAGCTAAAATAGAAGAGTGAATACCATTGTAACAGTTGGTGATTCATCACAACTGGGTGAGGTCTTTACATGTGAGACGTTAAAGAACATGAACTTGTGTGGGCTAGGAGTTTAGGCTATTTGTGTGGTATTAGCCTAAGTAGGTTGTATGATGTAAAGTGTAAACCAAATCTTCTAGTGTATCCTTCCATGAGATGAAAGAAGGGGAGACGTAGAAGCGTTGTGCTTCGAACTTCTAGAAACAAATGCTGTGTTATTTTACTTTACTGCATTTATTTACCTTACTATTTTTACATACTTTCTTGCATATCTTTAAAATGCCTTTCAATGAGTAATCGGTTTTAGAACGGGTTATGTCGACTGTCTTCCACTCGGTTTTGTAACCGAACTCGATATAATCTCTCGCTGCAATTATTTCAAGAACACGAGTTATTGAAGCTCAAGTTGGTTGAACTCGGTGTGGAATGACAACCCACCCCCGAAATCGATCCCAACAAGTGGTATCAGATCCTGGTTGTTTTTGGAAAGCATTTTAAATGATTTTAGACGGAAATCTTTTAAAGAAAATTTCTCATGAGCATGAAATTATTTTCATAGCATAATTTTCTAAAACTTGGTGTATGAAAATTTTAGCATAAAAATCAATTTCATTGCATTCATTTTGCACGAAAATAATTTTAAAATCTATTTCAAATGTTCTAATTTTCGTTCAATCTGTTCTAAACTCATTTTAAGTTTAAAATTGTTATTTTGAATTTTTTTTCTAACAATTTTCGAAGCATTCAGTTTTTCTGGCAGCTTGCAGCGACTTTGGGAAAATTGGCATAACTTCTTGCTCGGATGTCCAAATGACGAACCGTTTTTTTTGCATTGCAAACTAGACTCATAGAGGATCGCAATGGTATAGGTCTTACATCCTAATTCTTCACGAGGATATACAGTTTATTCTGCAAAGATGGACTAAGTATGCTGCCACCGCAAAAAGATGAAATGAACATTGTTGAGTTTTGTCAAAAAATTCAAATTTGTTGACAAGTATGCTTCATCCATCATCAAAAGAGGTTATTTTTGTTCAAAAATTCTGTCATTGCATTTTTTTAATTTGTTTTAGCCTACCCCATTTGCCCCTCACTTGCTCAAATTTTCAAACATTTTAAAATTAAGGGGGAGAGTTTAATCTCAATCCTTGAGGGGGAGTAAATTTTATTTGTTTTCTTTTTTGACTCACACAAAAAGGGGGAGAAATATGTTGTTTAAAAAAGGGGGGAGAAATATGTTGTTTAAAAAAGGGAAAAAGTATGTTGTTTAAAAAATAGGTTTTTTCTTGTTATACAACATTGTGCTTTAATATTCATATTTTTATTCAAGTTTTGTGATCATCAAAAAGGGGAGATTGTTGGGTTTTGGAAAATCGAATAATCTTGGTTTTGATGTTAACAAAACTTGTTATAGTGTTGATAACATATTTCATCAAATGTGCAGTTCATAAATGATATTTTACAGCTTGATAATCTGCTAAGAAATGGCCTTGAGTTTGGTTGCTGAAATGAGAATTCAGCATCCAGTAGACCCCGAGCGCTGTAGACTAAATTGATCATATCTCACGGCTCTCTTATCGAAACGAGATGATTCAGTATGGGATGGAAAAAATTAATTATGAAAACAAAATCGAAGATAAAGAGGAAGAAATAGTTCTTGGTCTATAGTCTCAAGCTAGACTTCTTACCAAATCTCCTTAATGGACTGAATTGTATGGATCAGTGTCATCCACGTCGTAGTGCTTCAACCTTTCCATTAACAGTGCATGTACTGCCATCAAAATCTTGAACCTTATTGGTTTGGACATATGTAGTAAGACTGTTTCTCCCTCCATGTATTTCCTCTCTTGTGCCTTTTTTCTTCTTTGCTTCCTTTGGCTTCACCATGTCATGGCTTCCGCCTCCTTTAGTTCTCAGCTCGGTATTCACCTCAGTCTTATCATTTCATTGCACCACATCAACAAGCAAAACATCAATGACATTAACTTTTAAACAATTATGCTCGTTGTGTGTGTGTGTGTGTTGAAAACTGGAACATATTGAATGTGACTTGATCCTCTCCTACACGGATGATCAATTTCACTTCTTCAACATTGATGAGTGTCTTCCAGTGGCTAGGAACGATCGTCCTAGAATCAATGGTGTGCTGACATCCTCCTCCATGTCCAACACTAGGAAGTCCACCAGGAATGTGAATTGATCTACCTTGGCAGGCACATCCTTGATTATTCCTATGGATATGTGATAAACTTGTCCACCAGTTGCAACACCACCCTCGTAGGCTTTGGCTCTCTTAATCCAAGTAGCCTAAAATCGACAAAGGCATTAAGTTGACACTTGCACCCAAATCACATAATGATTTAATTAGAAGAAATAGGCTCAATAGTGCAAGGTATAGAGAAACTCTCTGGATCCTTTGACTTAGTGGCCGATTTCTTTTGCAAAATAGCATAACATTCCTCAGTCAAACAGACAATCTCATGCTCTCCCAATTTTTGCTTCTTATATAAAATTTTCTGTAAGAATTTATCATAGTTTGACATTTGACGTAAAGCATCAATGAATGTCATGTCCATATGCAAGTTCTTAAGCATACCAAGAAATTTGGTAAGTTTGCATCAACTGTTGCCCTATTAACTGTTGTGGGAAATGGAAGAGGGATGTGTACCTTTTCTTTGTTGTGTGATGGGTGTAGTGGTATCAGTGGACTTACCCTTGTCGCATGTTTGCTCCTTTATCTTGCTTTACTTCAACCTTTTTGTTTGATGCTCGCTTATTTATTTAAACATAAATTCCAGTGTAGTGATTTTATACCGCAAGTGCACGATGTCAAGTTTTAGTATAATGATATAAAAGTAGGAATGCCATACCCACAGGGACTAGTAGCAATTACCGAAGTTAATTAGCCTAACTATATTTAGCCTACGATTATTGAGTGAAACTTAATTAAAATAAACCCAAAAAATTAGCCAAACCAATCAAGTTAGCGATGAAAAGCGACGAAAATCGATAGAGACAGATATCAAGACTTCGGTTCACCCATGTAATTCCCCACAATTCTCCTATTAGTTAAGACTTCAAATTTGAACCTAATATTAAAAAGTTACAAGTCAATGGTCATGCACTCATTTAACATTCAATATTGCATACGCTCTATGAAAACTTCTAACTTTCGATCTTGGTAGATCTATAGATATCACACGTGTGATAGATTTTACGTGGTCAGTTTCAATCTAAAGCTCACGATATGAATTATCTTATCAAATTATAATATTGTATGGTCAAGTCAATTATAATTACTAACATCAATTAAAAGGTAGCTAATCCTTGAAAAGTATTAAAAACATAATCATAATCAAAGAATTGTAGAAAAATCAATCAAAAACTCATACTTGAATCATGGGTTCATACAAGGGATCCCCTAGTCTTGATAATTAAATTAACCAACTACCATCATCAAATATGAATGTAAAAACTTGTTTAACAACAAATCCAACATCCTAAAATCCGAAAATAAACAACAATAAGAGTTTAGAAATACTAAAGATGCTAGGCGTCGACTCCTTGCTTCGTTGCGTCGTCCCGTCTCTTAGATTCCGGCTTGCTCTTAAGTGGCTTGAGGTTGAATGGAGGTGGAGGCTGTGTTTTAGGGTATAAAACTGAGCAAAAGCCCCTTAAAGTCTTCCAAGTTCATCATTTTATAGTGGTAGAGGAGTTTACCAATTTTTGGATACAAAATACACAACAAGGAAACAAAATCTCAATTGAAGACCAAGTGATCGCAAAATCCTGTCAATCGATTGCCACAACATTCTGTTTTTTTATTTTTCAAAGTTTGCAACTCCGCGCTCGATCGTCGAGAAGTGGCGATCGATCGCTAAAAGTTTCTGGATCACGACGATCGATCACGGAACAATGCCGATCGATCGCCAAAGCTGAAATTTTGTTGCTCAATTTTTCTCATGCGTGATCGATAGCTGATGATATCCAAGAACGATTGCCAGCTTTAATTTTCTTCAAACTCGAGATTTCGGTCATTCCTTCAACTTGTTCGCTTGGTTTTGTCCTTTTTCATCATTATTTGCTCATTTCCTTTACTTTTATGCACTGGGACCTAGATTCCTAAAATAAATGAAAATAATTCCAGAAAGTGTAAAATAATTCAGGAATCCATATAAAAACACCTAAAATTCACAGCAAAATAAGTGTAAAAATCACACTTATCACTTGCTTCATCAAAACCAAGCTCATTTACGTTCTGAAGGGTTACTGCATTAGCTTGCTCCATTGGATTCTTTTCATGATCACTTGGTAGGATTCTGTATGCCCTCCCTGCTAGGATGGTTGCTAGTTGCCCCACTTGCATCTCCAAGTACTTGATCGATGCATCTTGATTCTACATCCTTGTCTCAGTCGATGATATGAACTTGGTTAATAGACCCTTCATGCTTAGATTTGGTGGATATCCCGGTGCTGGTTGTTGGTTCAATACATACTTTTGGTTGGACCAAGAGAAGTTCGGATGATTCCTCCTCGGTTGATTGTAGTTGTTTTAGCATGAGTTATTTTGTGATGGTCGATTACCTATAAAATTAGCAATCTCGTTATCTTGATAAAATGGGTTCAATTTTCCTGCTTCTTAGGTATTCTCAGTCGGTGAAGCCTTACATCCGATTCGTAACTGCTGCTAAACTATAGCATCAGTTACTGAGCTTGCTGGTCCGGACACCTGAGAGGCTCTAACTTAGAACAATTTTTGAGTGTTAGGGTGTCCTCCTTGACATAGCTCGCATGTGATAGCTTGCACTTTCATTGATATCATGCTATCCAGTTTCTTGCTCAATGCTTCCAACTGAGCCGATATTGATGTTACTTCATCAACTTAATGTACCCCCTATTGGTCTCTTTCGCACGTTCCTCTTGGATTGCCATTGATAGCTATTAGAAGACATTTCCTCCAATAGTGTATAGGCATCTTCAGGTGTCTTTCTCATTATAGTGTCTCCTCCTGTTGCATCTATCATAACACGATTAGCAGAAAACAAACCATTATAGAACGTTTGTACCTGAAGCTAGATAGGAAGGTTGTGGAGTGGGCATATCCTCAATAAGTCCTTGAAGCATTCCCAAGCCTTGTACAATGTCTATGGATCATGTTGAGTGAAAGTAGTGATGTCATTGTGCATTTTTGACGTCTAAGATGGTGGGAAGTATTTGGATAAGAATAACTGCACCAACACATCCCAAATAGTGATAGAACCTATAGGCAATGAATGCAACCACGATTTAGCTTTATCTTTTAAAGAAAAGGGAAATAGTCATAACCTGATGACATCGTCAGTAACCCCATTATGCTTAAACGTGTCGAAGATCCCAAAAAATTGGATATATGAGCATTGGGAACATCAATGGCCGATCACCCAAACTGGACTGAGTGCTGTATTATTTGTATGATAGCAGGTTTGATCTCAAAGTTGTTATCCTGGATGCTTGGTCTATTGATGCTAGACAATGATCCATGGAAAGATGGTTGAGCGTAGTCCATCAGTGTCTTACCATAGGTACCTGCATGGTAGATCAAACAATAACAATGGTGAAGAGCAGTAAGAACAAAAATAAAAAAGTGAATGTCTAAATTACAATCAAATAATCTTGTATGATATTACTAAGACTAGTCCCCGGCAACGGTGCCAAAAATTTGATCGTCACTTTTTAAACAATAAAATACCAGTTGTGAACGATTAATCCTCAAGTTCAATGTTGTCAAGTTCTAGCCAGATGGACTAGTAGTAAGTACCAAACTCAATCAGTTTAATTATGTTTAGCCTACAAAATATTGTTGAAAAATTGTAATAATAAAAGTAATTTAAGAATTCTTACCCCAAATCAACAAGCGCACTTAAAACGAAGAAATCAATAGAGAAGATTTATTAAGACTTTGGTTCACCTATTAATCCCCTACAGTTATCTTGTTAGTATCGATTGATGATCCATATGATTCTAAGATGACAAGTTCTCCGAGATTATCTAATATACAAGTTATAATAAACCTAATATCAAATTGTTTGCTGGAAACTTCCCCAAAAGCGTGACACAAATCTGGGGTCTCTGTCCTTACGATACTTACTTGAGTTCCATGGAGTCTCAAAACGTTATCAATGTATAAAGTTGCTAACTTATCCATGTTGTAGTTCATGAGAACATGCAGAAAGTGGTGGATTTTGTAATTCTATCCACAAAATGTGCTCTCACTCCCGTTTTGGAATTTCTAAAGGCTGATGCAGCCCTCCAGGCCGTTGGTGTTCGGCGTTCACTTATTAGCTACCGAGCATCTAGCGATGAAGTCTGCCACGTTCTTCTTCATAAAACTCCACCAAAAGTTCCTCGTTAGGTCCTTGTACATTTTCGTACTTCCGGGGTGTACATAAAATTTTGATTTTGTGCAAACAGTACTTTTTGTCTAAGGTTGTCATTGTCAAGTACACATAATCTACCATTCATCCATATGACGCTGTCATTGTCTATCTAGAAATCCGTGATTTTTCCATATTTGACTTGTTCTTTTATCTTGGTTAAATTGGGGTCTTGGTCCTGTTTTAGGTTGATGATCTCTTGGAGACAGGGCTGGGCCGAGAGTGAAGCCAAAATCATCTTGCTCATGTTCCTCAGGCTCAAGGCATATGCGACTTATTTGCTTTGCCGGGATGGTAGCTTATCGTAAGACCGTAGTCATTCAGGGGTTCAATTCATCATCTTTGCCTCATGTTTAATTCCTTCTAAGTAAACAAATACTTGAGGTTTTGGTGATTTGTGAAGATTTCACATTTTGCACCATATAGGTAATGCCTTCAGATTTTCAAGGCGAAGACTACTGCCAATAATTCAAAATCTAACGTAGGATAGTTCTGCTCGTATGGTTTGTGTTGTCCCGATGCATAAACAATTACCATACCATCTTGCATGTGTACACATCCTAACCTCTTTTTGAAGGATAGCTGTAGATAGTAGAACATCATCGGCGTCCTTACGCCAGTAACATCGGCTTAAATACGCCACCAGAATTTTGGAAATTTTTCCCACCTTTCTTATCTGATCAACAAAGACTAGGGGCTAATAGGGGCATTTTTTAGAGGAGAATAGGGATTCAAGATCAGAAAAAGAACTAGGTTTTGAGGAGGAGAAAAATAGAAGACGACAGCTCGGAGCAAAAAGTAGAGATTTCATCACGATGCAGAGGCGTTCATTTGGGAACGAAGAATAGCTTCTAAATCGTTTTGTATTTCTAACTTTTATTTGGTTTTATAGATTGTTTAAACATGTCTATGTGTTTAATTCATTCTATAATGAACTAACTCTATTTTTCTAGAAGAACGATGTAGATTGTTTTGAAACTACGCTTATTTTGAATTGATTGATTTATTTGGATTTCCATATGGTTTATTTGTGTTTCGCAGTTCTTAATGCTTTTGATCTACTGGCCAGAGATTGAATGATGATATATTTGTAATCTATCACTCGAGAGAGGGGGTTGTGAATAGGAAAGAAAGGGATTCATATCATGGAATTTTATAGTGTTCGAGAGGCCTATAACTCCATAGAAGTCGTAAAATGAATTACTGTGCAATTCAATTGTTTGATATTTGATCTTAGATAGAGATATCAGGATTGATGTTAGATGATCACTTCTGCTTAACACTCAAGAGATGGAGTATAGAATTCATAATAATTCTCGGCTAGTAAACTAGGAAAATCCATAATATTGAGATCAAGGAATGATAAGTGTAGTAGATGAACAACTGAAATCGAACTCCTAGTTTCGTCTCTAATTTATTTTTCCAACTCAAGATTTGATCATTGGTAGTTTAATTGATTTTTATTATTTGCATAAAACAACTCAACCATTCAATTCTCTAGGCGAAGATTATTTTAATTCAGTACTTAGATATAACTTTATAATCAATCTCTGTGGCTTTGACATCTTTTATATTAAAACTTGAAAATCGTGCGCTTGCTGTAAGAAATTTTCATGTCAAGTTTTTGGCGCCGTTGCCGGGGATTGATTTATTTAGTACAATCTGATACTGTACCAATTAATCTTGGTTTTAATTTAGAGCTTTTATTTTTTTTTACTTTGAATTGATTGTTGTTTTCTCAGGACTTTTGCAGTGCATGCGAAAATATACATTTCCCGAATCGCTGTTGTTTGATCCTGAGATCGAGAGAACTGCAAGAAGATTGAGAAAAGTGAGAAGGGAAGAATTAGTAGCAATGGCTACGAACAGAGACAACAATGAACCACCTACACAAGAGAATGTTGAACCTCAAATGGCCATCAAAGACTATTTCAAACCAACGATCAACAATAATTACTCTGGAATCGCTCGCCAGACTATCAATGCCAACAACTTCGAACTTAAGCCTGCATTGATAAGTATGGTGCATCAGAATCAGTTTGGTGGTTCCGTTGTTGAAGACCCAACTTGCATCTGAGAATATTTTTGGAGATAGCTGATACTATGAAAATGAATGGTTTTCCAGAAGACACTGTGAGACTGCGCTTGTTCCATTTCTCTCTTAGGGACCACGCAAGGAGCTAGTTACAATCTCTTCCTGATGGTGGTATTTGCACATGGGCAGACATGACATCGACATTTCTCTTAAAGGTCTTTCTGTTAGCTAAGTCAGCCCAACTGAGAACTGAAATCAGTACGTTCAGACAAATTGATTCTGAACAACTATTTGAGTCATGGGAGCGATTTAAGGATTTATTGAGGAGGTGCCCACGACACAACTATGAGAACTGGGTGCAAATCCAGTTATTTTACAATGGTTTGAATGGGCCAACAGGATTATTATGGATGATGCAGCAGGAGGAACACTATTTGCTAAGACTGCAGATGATGCTTTTGAATTGCTTGAGGAAATGTCAGCCAACAGTTTCCAGTGGCCTAGTGAGCGAGCCATGGTGAGAAAACCCATAGGTATGTATGAGGTTGATCATTTTAGTACACTTTCTGCACAATTATCTGCACTAACCATGCAGGTAGCAGCTCTGACCAAGCAAGGAGCACAACCCACTATTGAATCAGATGCCGCTGCAGCTGGAATCGAGTTGTCAAGGGAAGCAGATCAAGAATAAGCTCAGTTCATAAACAATCAGTATCCCAACAACAATAACAACTATCGAGGCAATCAGTACCAAGAAGGGTTCCGTAACAATGATAAACTTTCATATGCCAACAACAATAACGCCTTGATTCCGCCACCTGGATATGCTCCACAAAAGAATGAAGGTAAACCATCATTTTGAAGATTTGGTAGGTAATTTGTTCAAACCTCGGCATTGAGGCTTGAGAAGAACGAGCCAAGACTTGATATGATTGAGAGTCTCATGAATAACATGGGTGTTACAATGAAGTCTCTTGAGGTGCAAATTTGGCAGCTTGCTAATGCCACGAACAACTAACAAAGAGGAAAATTTCCTAGCAACACTGAAGTGAACCCAAAAGAGCAGTGCAAGGCCGTGACATTGAGAAATGGCAAGGAACTTGGGGATATAGAACTAGCACATGTTGATGAGCCATCAGTTGATGAGACAAATTCAGGTTGAAATCCCTAAAGAAGACGAAAAGGAGAAGCAAGTCACTCAACCTGAAAAGCTTCCTATGTGCAAGCCTACACTTTCATATCCTCATTGCTTCAAGAAAAAGGCCATAGATGACCAATTTGCAAAGTTCTTGGAGATTTTCAATAAAATCCACATTAACATTCATTTGCTGATGCGTTGCAACAAATGCCTAATTACGCAAAGTTCATGAAGGATGTAATGGCAAGGAAGAGAAAGCTCGAGGAGTTGGAGACTGTGAATCTTACAGAAGAATGCAGTGCTATTCTCCAGAAGAAACTACCACAAAAATTAAAAGATCCAGGGAGTTTTACTATTCCTTGTATTATTGGTAGTTCTACATTTAATAAGGCATTATGTGATTTAGGTGCAAGTATTAATTTAATGCCTTTATCTTTTTTCAGGAGTTTGGGCTTGGAGAAGTGAAGCCTACTACCATTACCTTGTGAAGTAACCATGAGAATGCTGCATGGATAGTTATATGAGTGTCATAAGCAATTCTCATAGTGATAATAATGTATGTAATCCTTACGACTTGAGATCATCAGAAATCCCAACATAAGGAGTTATGTATCTTGATATTGTCAAACGTTACCTGTAACAGGGTAAACTATAAAGGCAACTATTGGATACACTACGAATTATGTAGAGGGATGTTGATTGATCAAGATAGGATTTGTCCCTCCTATATAACAGGAGAAGTGTTTGGGCCCTTGATCAAGTAAGACTAAAATGCATGGTCGTGCTCGAATGAGTCGATATGTGATATCGAGCTTATTCGTTTATTCTAGTTCTACTTGGGGATCAAGAAATAGAGATTGAATATACGAGTGTGACTATTCCATGACTCGTGTTCAATCTAAACAAATGGACAAAGGGATTAAGTTACATGGTTAATATTATCACAAGTTCTAAGGTTATGTCGAGTCAAAGACATTCTTGTAATTTGGGTAGCATTGATGTGTTGCTAGATACCGCTCATTGCTTGCGACATAAAATGAGATTTTATGTCACTGCCAACATTGCAAGATCCTATCGGGTCGCACAAAAGATTAAATCGAGAAGGGAAATTAAATTCATTGGATGAATTAAATAATTAAGAAGAGTCTTAATTAAATGATTATAAGGATTTAATTAAATCATGGGTTTGGGCCCATGAGACTTTAAGAAAGTCTTGAACCTTAATTAAATCTTATAATATAAATACAAGGTTATGATTAATTGTTAAACACAATTCATAAAATAACCTAGCCTCCACTTCTCAAGCTCTCGGCCGCCGATTTCCTTGCTGCCGCCGCCGTGAGCATTTGGTTGGTGATTGGTTGCCATTGATCGGTTTTGAACCGTGATTTTGGTTTTGGTTCAAGAATAAGTCTAGCAACTTGTTCTTGAACATCCCTTTCTTCGATTTGATCGTGTGGATACCGTAGAGGCAAGACCTTGGAGGTGTTGCTCGTGACTCGGAATTCGTTGGACGTGGTGCTTCGTGGAATCTGCTCAAACACGCTACAAGGGTGAGACTCTTATTATCTATAATCCGATATGACCACTTTGTATAGATCCGCGGTTCTAGTAATCCAAATTTTAAATTCCGCTGCGTTGTATGCATGTTGGATTACTTACAGTGGTATCAGAGCCGTGAAGGCTCATATCGGATTTATGTGGTTAATTGTTTAATCATATTTAGATTTGTATTGCATGCTAATAAAACTGTATATTATCATATATGATATGAATAAATCGAGTTTGTGTAATTATCGTAAAATTATATTTGATATAATTAAAGTTTATTGTATACGATACATGAAGGCGCAAAACCGAGCCCAAAGCATGAGATGGTTCGGCCACCACCATCACAAATGACACACGGCTGCCACATGAGGGCTAGGGTTTTCGAACCCTTGGCTCGAGATGGTTTAGCCGTTGTGGCTAATAATTGTGCATGGAAGTGTCGAAACATGGCTAGGGTTTAGAACCCTCCTCTTGGCTCGAAAATTTTAATTAGCGCGCATGGCTCACGATAAATGATGGGTGATGGCTAGTGCCACATGAGGGCTAGGGTTTTCAAACTCATTGGCTCGAGATGGTCAAGTCGCCAACGTCATGAATCGTGCATGAAAAGGCCGAGAACTAAAACAAAAATATTTCGAACCATTGTGGCTCGTGACGGCTAGGGTTTCAAACCCTAACCCTAATGACTCACGGTTCGGTGTCACCATGAATTGGAGTTTAAAAGTTTGATTGCTTGTTGTGGGAGTGAATTATCCACGTTGGGAGAAATTTTTTGGGTTATTATTAATTCTGGTTATATTGGAAGTGCACATCTAATGGCACCCAAGAAGAACAAAAGGGGAGCACTTTGAAACAAAAAGAACCCGCTTCTTCATCCGTATCTTTTGATGCCCACAAATTTTGGAATGTCGATGCTAAAAATAATTATAAGTTGGAATTAGATAGGCCCCGGATCAGTGAGCGCGGGTTTGACTTTTCTGATTCCCACCACTCCATCCTTCAAAGTGCCAGAGCTCGTGGTTGGGGGGAATTTATTAAAGAACCGAATGATGTGGTGCAGCCTGTGGTACGTGAATTTTATGCCAATCTCTCTCTGAGACACGAGGACTACAATGTCTTGGTTCGAGAACCAATGGTAGCCTTTGATTGCCACACCATCAATACACTCTTAGAGATGCCAGATGTGGACGACAATGAATACACTAACTATATCAATGAACACATCGACTACAATGAGATCATTATGAGGTTGTGTGGCCCTGATGCGTGTTGGAAAATGAACCATGCTCGGTTTGTCATTTTCCAGCCTCTGCACTAAAAGGAATTGAAAATTTGTGGTTCTCCTTTATCAAGGCGCGGCTCTTCATGCCAATGATATGACCAAGGACAGAGCTGCCTTGCTTTTTGCTATTGTGACTGGCTTATCTATTGACTTAGGGCTTGTCCTACAGTACTCCATTGAGTTTTCTTGCAGGGGATCAACGACTTTGGGATTCCCACACCCCATGCTGATTACTGACTTATGCTACTATGCGGGGGTGTGATGGGGCCTGATGAAGAGCGCTTGAAAATTCAAAAGCCGATCTTGTTATTGAGAAATGCTATTTGAGGGCGACGCCCCCAATCATCTAGCCACACAGGCACCTCAAGTGAGCCAGCACCGAATGAATCTACTCCGATTCCAGACCTTCACAACATTGTTAACAGACTCACTGATTTGGAGCATTGTGTAGCGGATCAAGCTCATCAATGGGAAGCATTCCACCAACGTCACGAAGCATACTGCAGCGCCAAGAGGTGTTCCAGCAGTGTCAATATACATGAACTTCTTGGTGGACTTTACCTCAGCCCTCGCTCAGGAGTTCTCTCAGAGATCGTTTCCACATCCGCCTACTTTCCAGCCACCACCATTTCCACAACCGCCTCGGATGATATGGATGACAACAACCACTGACGGTCGTCGCCTAGGTATGTGCATCGTTTCATTTCGTTCTTCATGTTTTATGCATTGAGGACAATGCACATTTCTAAGTTTAGGGGGTACTTTGAACTGTGTATCAAATTACTTGGATTTCTGTTTATTTTGGTCAGTTGTGTCTTCCTTGCGTTATTTTAGTTACTTTGTTTGTTTGTCCTTGATTAGAGTATGTTGAGTCGTGAGTGTCATCAGTTGTGTTACGAGTCAGTTGAGCCCAATGATGAGATGTGAGCTTTAAATTATCTGAAAACTTTGAATTGGTTTAAGAAAGCATGTTGAATTCTCACATAAATATGCACTTGATGCCATGACTACTTGATTAAAATTGATGTTTTCTTGAGCAAATGAATGACTTGTAAAAAAAATTTGAATGCCATTTGATGATATCAATCGATTATAAACACGCACAGAAATGACATAGGCAGTTCTTGTGAAGTAAATTGGGCCTTCGATATTTTCATTGACACTAAAATGCTTTAGTAGTCCTTTGAGCCTAATTGTGAAAGAATGAGACCTAAATTGTTGCATTATATTTCAGATTCTCATTCAAATTCTTTTGCTAACACATTCTCCGAGCACAAGTGGTTAAACCACATGAATTATCTATGACTTGAGAGATGTCTAGAATTTGCTTGAGTACACTTCGAGGTGAAATACGGACGTATGTGGCTTAGGGATGATTTAGGCATTTTTTTTATCTGTTAGAGCTTTTCGAGCCACCCAACAACATCATTTATACCTTAGTAAAACCCTTTGGTCTTAATAAAAATCGAATGGCATGTGCTTAGGCCCATGAATGACCCACATTTGGCATCGCTTCAAAATCTCACATCAACCACCTTGTTGATAGCTTATACACTATTTTTCCTACCATCAAGTGAGTAAGCCCTTATGCGCTTTGGATTTCCAACATCTCATGGTTCTTATTTGTAAAATAATAGAGGTGGAGAAAATAGTGATAATGAAGAAAAAAATGGATGAGAAAAGTGGGTGAGTTCCAAAGAAAATTGGATTAATCTAATGAAAGGAGAGAAAATTGAGTTGAGATGGCGCAACAATGTTATATTTGACTTACTCTCTTGTTTTGAATGCCCTACACTTTCATTGAAGCCATGAGCTGAAGGCTTACATTACAAGCCACTTAAGACCTATTAACTGAGCCACATTCGTCCAATATACTAATGGAGATGAGTACGGATGGTAAGCTTATGGACTCTCAAAAAGACATAGTAGTGAATGTGTGTTTGATACATACACGTCGCATTATTGTGATGTATTTTTCGTCCATTGGTTGCCTTGTTGCTATATTGTTGTTGAACATATTCTACGTCGCATTATTGTGATGTATTTTTCGTCCATTGGTTGCCTTGTTGATATATTGTTGTTGGACATTTTCTATACCATGAAAAGTCATGTTGATCTGTGTAGACAATGAATCATTGTGGTAAAGAGTGGCATGAATGATGGGTGACTGATTCATGAATTTAATTGATCTTTTGACTTGTTGATTGCATACGAGATGTTGACTTGATCAAATGGAAATGGCACACACACATACAAGAATTCATTAGTAGGCAAGAATTGATGCTTGAATTGAGAATTTTGAACCATGTATTTCTGAGGCCTACACAATTGGATTGTTTCACAACTTTTTTTGTGTATTCTTTCATTTCAGATTTTTTGTTCTTGTTTGTTTTGCTCGGGACTAGCAAAAGTTTAAGTTTAGGGGGTTTGATAAGTGTATTTTATATACTCATATTCCTTTATATTTTACATGGTTTATTGCTGGTTTTTTATCAGAATTACGTTTTTGGTATTGTTTTGTCACGTCTTATAGGAATCCAGGTAACTACGTGGTTTGTGGACTAAAAGGGTGCAAAAGTGCGGATTAAAGTGATGTATTGATGTCAAGGCTCCAAGTTTTCCATCCTACAGACATGTGTAAATATGCCTTCATTGGGCATAACTACGCCAGAGCTGCGGCAAATGCAATTTGTGAAAAATTAAATCAGGCGTACTTACACCATTTTGAGGCATAAATACGCCAATGCTATGGCAATTGCAATTTTTTGAAGAATTAGAACAGGCGTACTTATGCCATTTTTAGGCATAGTTATGCCAGTGGAGGCGTAATTACGCCAAATCCATGGCGTAAATACGCCAGTCACGCGGGAAGCCAAATTCTTAACACATCATCGGCGTTCTTAGGCTAGTATCATCGGCGTAAATATGCCACCAGAATTTTGGAAATTTTTTCCACCTTCCTTATCTGATCCACAAAGACTAGGGGCTAATAGGGGCATTTTTTGGAGGAGATTAGGGATTCAGAATCAGAAAAAGAACTAGGTTTTGAGGAGGAGAAAAATAGAAGACGACGGCTCGGAGCAAAAAGTAGAGATTTCATCACGAGACGCTTACGTTCATCTGGGAACGAAGAATAGCTTCTAAATCATTTTGTATTTCTAATTTTGTATTTGGTTTTATGGATTGTTTAAACATGTCTATGTGTTTAATTCATTCTATCATGAACTAACTCTATTTTTCTAGAAGAACGATGTAGCTTGTTTTGAAACTACGCTTATTTTGAATTGATTGATTTATTTGGATTTCCATATGGTTTATTTGTGTTTCCCAGTTCTTAATGCTATTGATCTACTGGCCAGAGATTGAATGATGATATATTTGTAATCTATCACTCGGGAGAGGGGTTGTGAATAGGAAAGAAAGGGATTCATATCATTGAAGTTTATAGTGTTCGAGAGGCCTATAACCCCATAGAAGTTGTTAAATGAATTACTGTGCAATTTCAATTGTTTGATATTTGATCTTAGATAGATATATCAGGATTGATGTTAGATGATCACTTCTGCTTAACACTCGAAAGAGTGAGTAGAGAATAAATAAGAATTCTCGGCTAGTAAGCTAGGAAAATCCATAATATTGAGATCAAGGAATGATAATTGTAGTGAATGAACAAGTGAAATCAAACTCCTAGTTTCGCCTCTAATTGATTTTTTCAACTCAAGATTTGATCGTTGGTAGTTTAATTGATTTTTATTATTTGCATAAAACAACTCAACCATTCGATTCTCTAGATAAACCGAAGATTATTTTAATCCAGTACTTAGATATAACTTTATAATCAATCTCTGTGGGTTCGACATCTTTTATACTAAAACTTGACAACCGTACGCTTACGGTAAGAAATTTTCACGTCACTTGGTCAGGGATATGGCTGTCAAGGAGAATCATTCGACAAATTTCCGGTAATAGCCAGCTAATCCCAAGAAACTTCGGACTTCCGTCACGATCTTTGGTCTCGGCCAATCCATAACTGCCTCCACCTTCTTTGGTTTACGGATACGCCTACTTCTGAGATGATATACCTTAAAAATGCAATGCTTTGTAGCCAAAATTTCAATTTTCTTGAATTTGGCATAAAGTTTTTTCTCCCTTAAAGTCTGGTGAGTGAAGTGAAGATGGTCCTCATGTTCTTCCTTAATCGATGAATAAACAAGAATATCGTCGATGAACACTACAACGAACATGTCCAAAAAAAGGTTTGAATACTTGGTTCATCAGATCTGTGAATGCAGCTGGGTCGTCAAGCCAAACGACATTACTATGAACTCGTAATGCACATATCTTATTCGGAAAGCAGTCTTCGAAATGTCTTCTGCCTTAATTTTTGAGTTGATGATAGCTCGACCTCAGATCGATCTTACAAAAAAGATTTTAGCTACATTGAGTTGGTCGAACAGGTCATTTATCCTTGGGATAGGATACTTGTTCTTGATCGTGATTTTGTTCATCTTTCTATGGTCTATGCATAACCACATACTCCCATCTTTTATCTTAACAAACAGCACGGAGCTCCCCATGGAGATGCACTTGGTCTGATTTGATTTTTGTCCAAGAGCTCTTGAAGTTGTTCTTTAAGATCTTTCAACTCTGTTGAGGCCATGCAGTAAGGTGCCTTTAAAATTGGTGTTACGCCAGGTATCAGGTTGATTTCGAACTCTATTTCTCGGTCTGGATCGATCCTGGCAGCTCTTCAAGGGAGGATGTCCTGGATTTCCCTTACTGTTCAAATATCCACTAAGATGGGATCAGCTCCTTCTTTTACCTCACTTATCATAGTTATGTAAACTTCTTCACCGTTTTTCCTGGCTTTCCAAGTCTGTGATACAGATAGAAGCGATTTCGTTCCTTGGACTTGCCATGATATACAATCTCTTCTTGATTCGGGGTTCTTAATTTGACCTTCTTGTTGCGACACTCAACTAAGGCATGGTTCTCAGCTAGTCAATCCATTCCAAGAATTGCATCAAATTCTGTCATATTGAGTTGAATCAGATCAGCGTTCAACCTTCTATTGTTTATGCCAATGTTGCATCCTTGATGTAAATTATGTGTCTCTTATGTTTTGTTAGCAGAAGTTGCTACCCTGAAAGGTTCAATAAGTTCCTCTAGCTTGAATTCTAGCTTCTCTATGAATTGTTTAGACATAAACAAATGTGTGGTGCCATAATCAAATAGCACATAAGCACGCAATTTGTTGATTAAAATGGTATCTGCCACGACATCATTTGCACTCTTTGTTTCTTCCTTTTTCATGGCAAAGATAAGAGCACTCTTAGTTCGTCTTGTTCTCCTTCGGTGTGGATCCCCCTGTTCTTGAAAACGGTGTAGTTTGAGAGTCTCATTCACCATGATTGCAGGAGCAAAAATTCCTAGAGCATGGAAGTTTTACGAGTATCCCACCATTGTCATTCCCGGAGTTTGCATCAAGTTGTCAAATTTGTTCAATTTTTGCAGTCGTACAGCTGCTGGAAAGTACTGATTTAAAAAGGCATCTCTGAATCTTGCAAAGTGATTGGTCATGCCTCAATCATCGAAGGGAAACACTATCCCATCACTTTCTTACTTGGTTGACAAAGGAATGGTGGCATTACTTCCATTTTGACTTTTTGTGGTATCTCAAGTAACCTCTGATGATTTGCCACTTCATTCAGCCAATTATGGGTTGCTTCTGGTTCTGAGTTATCATCGAACATTGGTACTCGGTTCTTGCATAGGGAGTCGTAGTGATACTTAATCCCTTGCGACTGAGTTTGTGCCTGGGGTTGGCAGCTGGTTGGCAGCTGGGTTCATGAATAATTGAAGAGTTGTGGCCACGTTGGTAGCTATGGCCATGAAATCTTCACGACTTATACAAGTCCTTGGTGGTGGTGGTGGATCTCTGTTTCCTCTGGCTTCATCATCGTTGTTGGGTGGTGATCGCGCTTATCGTGTACGCCAAATTAACAATTTTCAAGTTAATAATAATAAATATGTAGTAGCGTGAGTAGGGATCAAGCCCATGAAGAAGGATGAAGTTTTGTATTAATTATTGCAAACGAAATTAAAGGGGTTTAGAAAATGAATTAACTATGATGCAAAATTCTAAGAAATTTATGAATTAACTAATATGCAAGATCAAAATAAGAGTGATTAGATTATGAGAGAAAAGCGATTCTTGGCTTTTGGTCGACTTTACAGTTGGGTTTATTATCTTAATCATCAATTCTCACAAAGGTTCAATTTGCATATGAAAGTTCGCCTTGGAAAATTAATTCCTATCTCACCTTAATCGTAGTTAGATAGCCCACGAGTTCTATTCTTACCCTTACCAATCAATTAATCCAAATACACGCGATTAAGATTAAAAGATGATAGATTCATAAACTAGTGAGACAAACGAAGCCAGACAATATAATACACGTGTCTATATTTAATCTAGTTGAATGTTTTCCCTAAGGAGTTAACAATCTCACACGCGCAAAATTATTAATCTTAGTTGCTTCACCTAACAAGCATTAGATTGCATGCACAATTACTAGGTGATCAATCCAATAATTAGACACAACAATCCTATCAATCAAGTATAGAAAAACAATCAATACTCATTCAAAAATTGATAAAAAAAAAACACATGAATTTCATAAGAAAAATAAATCCCAATGTATTGTCTTCATTAACCAAAAATCACAAACTAGTTTAGCCACTCATGACTAATGCAAAACAATCAAAATTAAATAAAAACAACATAAAAGAAACACAAACTAGGCAAACTATGTAGATATTCACTTGTCGAGGTTGTCACGCCCAACTTTGCTTCGATCTTCGTAGCGTGCCTTTAAACTATGATGAACTAGATGCTAATTATCTATGAAAGCATGTAAAAATATGTGAAAAAAGCTCCCCAAAAGGTCTGATGGTCGAGGGGTATTTATAGGAGAAGGAGGAAGGGGCTAGAGTCCTTGTATGATGGAAATAAACCAAGTCTTTTACTTTTGCTCGAACTCCTCTGGCAGACCTTATTGTTTTTATTTTTCAGAATTTCTTCACTCGTGATCGATCGGGAAAATTTGGCGATCGATTGCCAATTGTTTCTGCCTCAAACCTTGTCTCGCGGCGATCGATCGTGGAAAAGTGCCGTGCGCGAGAAACTTTTGTTGCTCGAATTTTCTCGTTTGGCGATCAATCGGGGCTCTTTTGGCGATCAATCGCGGCTCTTTATTCACTTTTATGTATTTTTCTTGGTCTATTTTGATCCCTTGTCAACTCCAATGCATTTCTTGATATTTATTTATCATTATTAGCTCGATTTTTTATTCCACCTACATTTACCCAAATGTACGATTAGGTAGCATATGTATCATTTTATCTATCAAAACATACCAAATCATAGACAATTAAGTGCAATAGATGTGTTTCTAGTCACATCAAACTCCCTCATACTTAGACTTTACTCGTCCTCGAGTAAATCAGAAGAAACTATGATATTTTTTGTTGGCTCATAGTATCATATCAAACTAACTTATCATCACTTTTGTGCCTCAATTTATAAACATGCATACTAAAGAAAGACGGTGAAAAGTTAACAGTGGAACAAGTTCAATCCCTAGACATCTTATACTCAGCAAAGCAGTAAACGTGCGTGTGTGGTCATAAACAAGTGTCATGTACAAGTTATAGATCCAATAAATGTAAACCCATAATAGTTCAAGTTGTACACTAACACAAATATAAGCTCACTTGCACAATCTTCCCCACTATCTTATCCACTTGCTAACACAAATCAAGTAGGTCTTTATTAGCTTGTAGCTTGGCCTAGGTATTGGCTTATGAAAGAAAGTGTAAGGTGTATCAAACAAGAGAGTATAATGATATGCACTAAATAGACTTCTCTTCTTGCATGTTTTTTTCAAACATTGTTCTATTTCACATCTTGTATATTTTTACAAGGCTTATTTCAATTCTTTTATTCTTTTGTGCATTGGCACCCTTGGAGTCATATTTTCCTATTTGTTTCAAGGCATTCCTTTATTTCATGCATTTTATTCTTTCAACAATGAAGCTCAAAACATATGGATTAATGAATACATAAGCGCATGTAAATGAAACACACCATACTCCCTTCAAATGTATGGATTAAAATCATATTTAGGCTCATTAGGGAAGGATGGTAAGCTAATCAAAGAATGTTGAATGTGGGTCTTTTGTATGCTTAGCATGCATCCATTCTTTTGCATTAAGGCTCAAAAAGGGTATAATGATAATTTTATTTACATGGTACGCTTGAAAGGCTCAAACGCATCAAAGATCGCCTATATCACTTTCATGTTCGCAAGTAGTCTAGACACACGCCTCAAAGAGCATGTAGTTAAGATCTAGCATGTATCAGAGACTTCTTAAGATTATCACAAAGTTCACACAATCTTTACTACGCTATGCACACTTCACAAGTCATGACAATATCGTGCTCAAAATCTTCAACTACTCTGTCAAAGCATAATTTGCATTAGCGTTCAAAGTGTTCCAATGTTAACAATTCACCTATGTTCAAAAACATGCATGTCCTCAATTAGGTTTCATCATGGGATAGTTATTCTAAGCATGTGTTCATTACTAACTATGAGCCCAATTTTTTTTCAAAATTATCAATTATTTTTTTGTATTTTCATAATAAGAAAGTAATAACACACCACTAATCTCTCCCACATACTTAAATCTTACATTGTCCTCGATGTAAGTGAAAATTGTAAGGAAAGAGAAAAGTTAAACTAAGAAAGCAATAAAACTAAAAGGGAAAAAGTAACTCCCCTTGGGTTGCCTCCCAAGCAGCACCTCTATTTAACATCGATGGCTCGGCGCCAGTCGATGGATCACATGATGATTGGTGGATCTTCAAGATCTACCTTCTCAACAGCTTTTTGTGGAATGCCTTCGTGATAATGCTTAAGTATGTGGCCATTCACCGTAAATGTCTTTGTTGTGTCCATGCTTTGTATTTCCACTGCACCATGAGGGAAAACAGAGGTAACTATAAATGGACCATGCCAACGAGAACACAACTTACTAGGGAACAGTCGAAGACGAGAATGGTAGAAGAGAACTTTTTGACCAACTTCAAATTTTTTCCTCGATATCATCTTGTCATGAAATGCCTTCGTCTTTTCTTTATAGATTCTTGAGCTCTCATATGCCTCGTTGTGGATCTCCTCCAATTCTTGCAATTGCAACTTCCTTTGATCTCCATAATCATCCATTTCCATGTTGAACTTCTTGATAGCCAAATAGGCTCTGTGCTCCAATTCTACAGGAAGATGACAAAGTTTACCAAAAATTATTCTGTATGGAGATATACCTATTGGCATCTTCGATGCAGTCCTATAGGCCCAGAGTGTATCATCCAATCTCAAACTCCAATCCTTCCTAGTAGGGTTCACTGTCTTTTCTAAGATGGACTTGATTTCTCTATTGGACACGTCGGCTTGCCCACTTGGGGTTGTAGGCGGTGGATATCTTGTATGTAACATGATATTTCTTGAGTAAGCTCTCCACTGTCCTATTGCAAAAGTGGGTGCCCCGATCACTTAGAATTGCTCGTGGGACTCCAAACCTAGAGATGATGTTAAGCTTTATAAACCCTGCAACCACTTTAGAATCATCAGTCCGGGTGGCTATAGCTTCCACCCATTTTGACACATGGTTCACAACAAGTAGTATATATATGTTACCAAAAGAATTCGGGAAAGGTCCCATGAAGTCTATACCCCATACATCAAAGATTTCGCAGATAAGTATGGGTTGTTGGGGCATCTCTTTCCGTTGGGATATGTTACCCGTCTTTTGGCATTCAGTACATGATTTGCAATAAAAATATGCATCTCAAAAAAGGGATGGCCAAAAGAAACCAATACCTTCCTTGCCGTCCTCTTAGCACCAAAATGTCCTCCTGCTTCATATGAATGGCAAAAGTTAAGTATAGGGGTTACCTCATTTCCACGAATGCAACGTCGAATCACTTGGTCAGCACAATATTTCCCTAAGGAGTTCACAATCCCAAGCGTAGTACTTTGGGTCGATCCTAATCTTTGCTTTTTGAGCTCTATTCAAATTGGTAGGAAGAGTATTAGTAACCAAAAAAATTCACGATGTTGGCATACTATGGTAACATGTCCTGTGTGGCGAAGAGATGTTCATCCGGAAATTCTTTCTTTAAGCACGGTTTATCCTCTATGTGAGTTAAGCGGCTTAGATGATCCGCTACTTTGTTCTCCGTTCCTCTTTTGTCTTTAATCTCTACGCCGAATTCACTCAAGAGTAAGATCCATCTTATTAGCCTTAGCTAATAGCTCCTTTTCCGTAGTAGAATAATTTTGATGGGCCTTATTTAAGATCATAGATACATATTAGTTGGCATGAGAGATCTTTCCAATATTTTGGCCCAAAACGGCGCCTACTGAATAGTCATTTGCATCACACATAATCTCAAATGGCTTACTACAGTCAGGTGGCTGGATGATGGGTGTGGATGTCAAGGATGTCTTCAATGTGTCAAATGCAGTCTTGCATCTCTTCTTTCACTACCTCCATCATCGGTGGGTTAAGTTTTCTTTGCGGTTGGCGTGTAGGCTTACTTTCATCTTCAAGTAGGATCCTATGCATGCATGTAGATGGACTTATTCATTTAATGTCAACGATGGTCCATACTATGGCGGTTTTGTGCTCCTTGAGTACTTGAATGAGTTTCTTCTCTTGGTCATCTCCCAACTTGCTAGAAATAATTACCGATAGTGTATCTCCTTCTCCAATGAATACATATTTAGGTGACTTGGTAATGACTTTAAGTCAACGGTGGGTGCCTGCGATACGGAAGGTAGTGGCCTAGTGTTAGAAATGGATAATGAAATATTACCTTGTATCTCGGGTGTGGTATCCAAGGTGGTGATGGTTTCCTCCAATTCGTCTCCAAGTGACAAGTCTTCTTCAAGATGAGTGAGTAGGTTGGTGAGGGCTACCTCCATCTTTACATGTGAGCTCAAAAGTTCCTTGGGACAAGTAATTAATAATATCGATAGAATAAACAGTATCATCATCGTCACAAGGATATTTCATGGTCATGTATATTGAATTTAACGACCGCGCCATCAAATTCCAGAGTGAGTGTGCCACTATGAATGTCTATCTTAGTCTTGGAAGTTTTTAAGAATGGTCCCTCTAACAGTATTGGGCTAATATTGTCACCCTTTGCCATATCAAGCATATAAAAATCAGCCGGGAAGACCAAATCATTTACTTGTACCAATACATCTCTAGAATTCCCTTAGGGTATGCATTAGACATATCCGCTAACTGGACAACCACCCTAGTTTCACTTACATGTCCTAGATTTAATGAAGCATAAAGAGAATATGGCATGACATTTATTGATGCTCCTAAACCTAGCATGGCTTTTTCTAGGCGTGTATCAAAAATTGTGAGGTACTTGCTTGATAGCATCCAACAGCAAGGTCTTGAACAATATTCTCAAGTCTATCAGCAGTATTAGGAAATTGAGAATTTTGTGGTGGCCTCTGGAATGGTGGTCGGTAGGGTGGTGGATTAGACTGCATCTTTGGTTCCGCTTGATTCCCATATCTCAGGTTTGGATGATCCTGCCATCTTGGATTGTAAGTGTTAGAAAAAGGATCATATTTCCTTTGTGGCTGCCATGAAAATCTGCCCGCGGCATTTGTTTGCTCATTGGGTGTCTCTTGAAGTGAGGGGCATGCATCGCTTGTATGACTCATCTCTAAGAAAATTCCACATGGCTTAACATTTTGCCCATTCCCACCTGACATCTGTCAAACAAGAGAGGTTAAAATTAATTAGTTGTTGTTCAAGGTTAGATATGTTTACCTCCTTATGTCCTTTGGGTGTGTGGTCATGCCAAGTGCTTCCGAATTGTTGCGAGTTAGCAGCCATGTTTGCAACTAACTTCCTTGCATCCTCCGGTGTTTTGTCAATAAAAGCACCTCCACTTGCAGCATCTACTAGGTTCCTATCACAAGAAAGAAGACCCTCATAAAAGTATTGAATAAGGAGATGTTCACTTATCTGCTGTTGTGGGAACCTTGCAGACAACTTCTTGAAGCGTTCCCAATATTCATGAAGTGTTTCTCCATGGTTTTGTTTGATTCCATAAATCTCCTTCCTTATATTTATAGCTCTAGATGATGGGAAGTATTTCTCCAAAAAATCCATTTTAGCTCGTTCCACGTAGTGATAGATCTAGAGGGTAGGTAGAATAACCAATCCTTGGCATCATCCTTCAAAGAGAAACGAAAGGCTCATAGTGTAATTTGCTACTCCTTTACTCTAGGTGGTTTCATGGTAGTGCAAACTACATGAAACTTCATCAAGTGCTTGTGGGGATCCTCACCTGCAAGGCCATGGAAAGAGGGTAAGAGATGTATCAATCCAGATTTTAATTCAAAATTTATATTAGTTGCTAAAGCAGGGAAAGTGATGCAAAGGGGTTGTTGATCCAAGGTAGCATTCGCTAGCTATCTTAGACTTTGGTTCTCCGCCATTGTTACTTTATCCTCTTCCTCAAATTGAGAGTCAGTATCGGATTGAAATCCCTCCGTTGTGCCTCGATTTTCTCTTCTCCTTTGGTGGAAAGTTCTCTCGATCTCAGGATCGTAGGTGAATTCTTCATAATTAGATGATTGACATGCATTCATGAACAAACCAGAATAGTATTGTAAAGTAATAAAAATTAACACAAAATAAACGTTGCCTTCCCCGGCAACGGCGCCAAAATATGGTCGTCATTATCGTGTACGCCAAATTAAACATTCTCAAGTTAATAGTAATAAATATATAGTAGCGTGAGTAGGGATCGATCCGAAGAAGAATGACTAATTTTTGTGTTAATTAATGCAAACGAAATTAAAGGGGTTTAGAAAATGAATTAACTATGATGCAAAAATCTAAGAAAATTATGAATAACTAATATGCAAGGTTAAAATAAGATTGATTAGATTATGAGGGAAAAGCAATTCTTGACGTTTGGTTGACTTTACAATTGAGTTTATTATCTTAATCATCAATTCTCACAAAGGTTCAATTTGCATATGAATATTCGTCTTGGAAAATTAATTCATATCTCACCTTAATCGTAGTTAGGTAGCCCATGTGTTCTATTCTAACCCTTACCAATCAATTAATCCATATACACGCGATTAAAATTAAAAGATGATAGATTCATAAACTAGTGAGACAAACGAAGCCAGACAATATAATCCATGCGTCTATATTTAATCTAGTTGAATGTTTCCCTAAGGAGTTAACAATCTCACACGCGCAAATTATTAATCTTAGTTGCTTCACCTAGCAAGCATTAGATTGCATGCACAGTTACTAGGTGATCAATCCAATAATTAGACACAACAATACTATCAATCAAGTATAGAAAAACAATCAATAAAAAAAACACATGAATTTCATAAGAAAAATAAATCCCAATGTATTGTCTTTATTAACCAAGAATCACAAAACTAGTTTAGCCACTCCTGACTAATGCAAAACAATCAAAATTAAATAAAAACAACATAAAAGAAACACAAACTAGGCAAACTATGTAGATTTTCACTTGTCGAGGTTGTCACGCCCAACTTTGTTTCGATATTCGTAGTGTGCCTTTAAACTATGATGAACTAGATGCTAATTATCTATGAAAGCATGTAAAAGTATGTGAAAAAAGCTCCCCAAAAGGTCTGATGGTCGAGGGGTCTTTATAGGAGAATGATGCAGGGACTAGAGTCCTTGTATGATGGAGATAAACCAAGTCTTTTACTTTCGCTCGAACTCCTCTGGCGATCGATTGTGGTTGTCTGGCGATCGATCGCCAGACCTTACTGTTTTTATTTTCAGAATTTCTTCACTCCCGATCGATCGAGAAAATGTGGCGATCTATTGCCAATTGTTTCTGCCTCAAACCTTGTCTCGCGGTGATCGATCGTGGAAAAGTGTCGATCGATCGTCGAGTCTTAACTTTTGTTGCTCAGATTTTCTCGTTTTGGGATCGATTGGGGCTCTTTTTGCTATCAATCGCGGCTCCTTATTCACTTTTATGCATTTTTCTTGGTCTATCTAATGCATTTCTTGATCTTTATTTATCGTTATTAGCTTTGATTCCACCTACGTTTACACAAATGTACGATTAGGTAGCATATGTATCATTTTATCTATCAAAACATACCAAATCATAGGCAATTAAGCATAATAGATGTGTCTATTTCTAATCACATCAGGTGGGAATGCATAACGCGAGTTACGGTTATTGCATGGTTGACATCCAACCATATCCTACAAATTCGTAAAGTTCTAAGATCGTTTAGTATAGGTGGAAACAATTAATAAGTTAAACACAAAAGAAATGGAGGCATGTTCTGGAGAGAAACATAATTAATTCATTTATAACCATTGCCTTAAGACAATGGACAAGTTTTCGCAAATCTCTTTTGTTGTGGTGAAAGTCTTGAGTTTACTGAACATGTTTTTTCTCCAATGTCTTGTACAATATGCCCTTAGTCACATTGTTCATGTTTGCTAACCCAACTAAAATCATATTCACTTGTAGTGGTGTTTATTCACCTCTCCAAGTACCTCCGTCGATTCCAACATGTATAAAATTGACATTTGTTACTTTATAATATCTAAATTCGAAAATCTAAATTTGTCCACAAAAAAATCAAAATACTTAAACTTTACCAAAGATCAAAGTTTATTAAGATCTAGATCTAGTTTATTAGATTGGCTATTAATACATTTTGGAATTGTCTGAAAACAAATGTTAGGCCACATTAATATTAATTCGTACATAAAATAGCACATAGACAGAATATATATTTGGAAGTTTCCGAGTTGTGTGAACTTTAGTAGTTTCCGAGATATGTGGACTTTAGCTGAATTATTGAAATAAAATAGTTGTGGGCTGCCCAGCAATTAAAACGAGAGAAATAAAATAAAATATTACGGGTTGCCCCAGCAATTATAAACGAGTGGACATCTTAAATTGAAAGGGCCAGCACACGTGATACGTGTGTGAAAGATATTTTTATTTTCTCTAAAGTTATAGTTTCTTTTTAATAAAGGGAAATTTAATAATTTATAATAAAACTACTATTAATATGTTTCTACAATTGCATTATTACTGTCATCAATTTACTTATTTATACGATTATATTAGTATGTCCATGCATAGTAACTTACATTGTTTTGTCATGAGATTATTTATACATAATTCTAAAATCAATTTCAATAATGCAAAGTGAAGTACCCGAAAATCAGCCCGATTTGACATCAGAGCAGCCTTATAATTTTTTTCTACTACGAAAACCCTAAAAACCGAGTAAAAAATTCTTAAGCCTTTTTGAAAACTTAAAATTAGAATTTGCCAAGCCAAGATGTTCATTTCCTACATTGATGACTTTAGACTTTATGAAATCAACCCAGTTTGACATCAGAGAGCCCGTATAATTTTTTCTACTACGAAACCCCTACAATATTTTTTTGATCTTATTTTAGATTTTCTTGTTGCTTTAAAATGTGCAATCCTTAAGATTACTGCTTTTAGGAACTAAAATATAGCAATTTTTTTTTCTCAGAACACCCCTTCCATTACAAGAAGTTGGAGCTGTTATTGCCCAATATGGGTAGTCGAGTTGGTTGAGTATGTGAGCGTGTAGATAGTTGGTCACGAGTTCAATTCCCTCTACCAACACTTTTTTGGTCGAACTTATCAGCAACGGGTTTCCCTAATGCAGTTTATGTTTCTTATGTGGTTTACAAACTATCATGTACCCTGATTGTCTACCAAGTAAGCACTGTGAAGATAGCATCCCCGTAATAAAAAAAATGTTAGAGCTGTTATTTAATGATAGATCGCAATGTTCATATGCAAATTATAAAATATATAATATAGATGTATCAGTTCCAATATAATTGACGGACACAATCATGACAGTCATTTTGCTGTGCATGCACTCAAACGGAACCCAATTAATTTACTTCTTAAATTATTTTGTTGGCCTATAAATTAGCTCAAATCTACCATAGTTATGGCGATTGAGCTTAGCCCGATCTCTTCATTTCTTTCTCTAAAGTATGGGAGAGACAGAAGGGTGTGGTGATCGCCTATTTTTGTTTGCATAAGACATCAGTGGCTATCTAAGTAAGAGTTGAAATTTAAAGAAACCATACTTCTTACCCACTAAACGCAGGAGAGATGGGAAGATCTCCATGTTGTACCAAGGTGGGATTGAAGAGAGGTCCATGGTCTATCAGTGAAGACACTTTGCTCACTAATTTCATCCAACAAAATGGTGAAGGCCAATGGAAATCTCTCCCAAAGAAAGCTGGTAAACATCTTTCTTCTTTTGTTAATTGTGCCGATGACTATATCAAGAAAATTGATTTAGGGATGGAGGGAAAATTGAGAACTTTAAAGCTTTTCCTTTTTTAGCAGTTGTGTGTATTTGTTCAAATTGAAACTTAACCAAAAATTTAATAATAGGGCTATTGAGATGCGGGAAGAGTTGTAGATTGAGGTGGATGAACTATCTACGGCCAGGAATTAAGAGAGGTGGCATTAGCCAAGATGAGGAAGACTTAATCTTACGGATGCACGGCCTTTTGGGAAACCGATGGTCCCTGATCGCCGGAAGATTACCGGGTCGAACTGACAATGAGATCAAGAATTACTGGAATACGTATCTGATTAAGAAGCTCAAGATCGACCGAATCCACCTTAAAACCCATAAAGAATTGCCAAACCCGGCCAAAGTCAAGAAACCCACCGGTGGAGAAGGCGGCGCCGCCTCCACCAGTAAGAAGAAATATAAGAAGCAAAAGAAGGCTCAAAACACAGATCTGTCCAACAAAGCTAGTAGTGCAAACGTGGGTGACAATGACACTAATAATATTCCAAAGTTTAAAGTATATTTGCCAAAACCCATGAGAGTTACATCGGTTTTCTCGAGGACTAACAGCGTTGACAGCTTCCTGACTGCGTCTTCCAGCAGCAACGGCAGCGAGGCAGTGAAGAATGTCGGCAGCAGGCCGGCTTCGGAGTCTTATGCTCCGGTGGTTTGGCCGATTTTTGAAATGGAACTTGCGGATTTAGAGGTTGGCGGGAGCGGCGATGATTTTCTCGGTGGCTATGGTGTTCTCCCTCTACCGGAGTCGGATTCTTCCGGAGATCTGATGACGTTGGATCAAGTCTACGACGCGTATATGCAGCTTCTTTAATCGAATATGTACAATTGTTAATCGTCATTACAAATAATTATTATTACTGTTGCTGTTTCAGTTTATATTATTTGTGTGATCTTTATTATTTTGTGTTTAACTTCCAATAGATGATGGTCAACTTCTCTCCAATCCAGCGTCATTTTGCCAAAAAGATTTATATTTTCTTGTCCACCTAACTCTATTGTAACATATATTTCATGATAATAATTTTTTTTATTATTTTTCTATTACTTTGCATATGTAATGTTAGGATTGGTGGGTTAGTTTAGAAGGGGTTGAATCAACTCTCCCTTTCCCTTAATATTTTTTAAATTCTTTGCTCCATCATGTTAGCAACCAAAACAGTGTTCTTGAAATAATTGGCACCAAAAGATTGTATCGAATTTGATTCTAACACTAAGCGGAAGACACTCGACATGATTGGTTGAAGATTTTTTCCAAGAACATAGAACGCTTCAACTTTGCAAAAACAAATTGGTTGAATCATTTTATCAAAACTCCAAGAATTAAGTGTTTGTCACACAAAATGGTTCAGTAAAACAGCCCATAACAGTAAATAAATGCAACCTACTGATTTGTTTCTGAATGTTGGTGCAACTCTTTCTACAAACCCATATCACATTTACACTTTAGATTCCTAACAACACAAGTTGTATATTTTTTTATTTCTATATGCTAATATTCTCTCAATTCTGTTAAAAGAATATTCCCTCTCTGATTAAGTTGACAAATAAAATGAAATAAAAAATAATTACACAAATAATTCTATAATGAACTTATACAACTAGGTATTAAATGCCTAAGGTTTGGGGTTTACTCTCTTTTTAACTAGTTTCTTTTTGTAGCTTCCCATTTTAAATCAATTTGGGTCTTCTTTTTATTTAACTTGGATACTTGATTTGATCCTTCAAAATATTGTATTTATGACCTCCAACAATGATTTGTTGTTAGATAACATAATATGTTAGTTGAGAAATGTTATGTACGTTTCTGACATCCCAACAATAATATTCAGGTTTCTGACCATTTTTGCTTCAAATATGATCTCACAATTGGTTCAGGTCGGTTGAGCATATCTAGTATTCGCTCTAAGTCAATTGATCTCTGATCAGTTCAGGTCAGTTCAAGTGACGATGCCATCGGTTGAGCTGATCTTGTCATAGATTGAGCTTATATGGTTTTGTTTTCATGTTCTTTTGATTATAGCTCTTGATTTTTTGATTTCTGCGCAAAGTGATGAATATGAAAGTTATATCCTTTTGTCTCGGCTTTTCGCATAATAAAAACTGCTCAAATTTGAGTTTGTATGACATAATTATGCTCAAAATATGAGGTAGTATGTTTGTTGTGATGTTTTTAAACTCGACTTCTCACCATCTTACAATTGATTCAGACTTTGACATGAGAAGATGACTTGTGGGAGATATGAACAATATAACAGAACTGATCTGTCATAGCAGATTGGTGTTCAAAATTAGTTCTGGTATAACTTGCAGACATCCTAATCAAGTCTGATTATCTGAACTTTTAGCATATTACGTCATGAACTATGCTTGAAACCGTCTGCTACACCACAACTTATTTTGTCTCCCAAAACTGGTTTGATTCTCTTTAGCAATTCATTAAGCTCTAAACTATCATTTATGAACTACACATGATGAAATATGTTAGTAACATAATTATAAGTTTTGTTATCATCAAAACAAGATTGTTCGTATTTTCGAAACTAACAATCTCCCTATTTTTTATGATCATGAAACTTGTAAAATAAGAATATTAAAGCTCATGTGTTACATAAGATAGAAAAATCATATGTTTATATTAAATATTTCTCCCCTTTTATAAGAATCAAAAAGGAAAATACTACTTGTTAGAAATGAATTTAGGAAAATACTAATAAACTATTCTAGGTCAGTTGATTTGAATGCAGCTAAGGATTAACCGAACAAATCTCATACCTAGCTGAGGACTAACAAAACTAATCGACGCTAGGAAAGTAAAGTGGCTCACTGAACTCAGACAATAAGGACTAGTTTCACTTATCAACAGAGTTAAACAAGATCAGCGAAGTAATGTACGAGAGTAAGATCACCTAATGATCGTTAGCAAAGTACTAGCAAGATTTAATTATATGAAAGGTCAGAGAGCAAGTTGTAGATATGCAACAAGTCAAATATGAATGTTGAAGAAGTCAGAAGAAAGCAAAAAGAAATCAGAATCTTATAAATACTTCTCAATGGGTTATTAATGTATCTAATGGATAATCAATGTGAAAGATTATATATAGGGATGGCAACGGGGCAGGTTTGGACTGGTTTGACCAATCTCAGGACCCGCCCCGCTAAACATAAAACCCGAACTCGCCCAGCTCCGCTTAGACCTGTGAACCCGGCGGGTTTCCCACCCGGCCCCGGTCCAGTTTGTTTTTTTAAAAAAAAACAATTTAACTAGAAATCATTTTTGAAACACAAAAATTACGTTTTGTATTGAATTTCATGTTTTTCTCTAGTAAATATTTATAATAAGCGTTGGAAACTATCTTTAAGCTATCAAATATTTATTAATTTGCTCTCATTCCCTTCAAAATGTCCAATTTCCTTAACATCCGGCGGGGCTGGTTCAATGTCGGATCTGGACCCGCCCCATTGCCATCCCTACTTATATATATATAGATATATATACACACAGAGAGACACACACGCACACTTGAAGATTGAAGTTAAACACGTGACAATTCACATATCACACAACTCATCATAAATATATTGTGAGAGACCGATCCAATGGGAAGTTTAAAATATACATCAGTTTAGTTGAGAGCATAAACACATCATCGTTGAATAAAAGATCGGATCATGTATGATCATATGTGCATCAGATATGAGTGATTTGTATGACTGTTAGACTTGTTATTTGAACAGTTTTGGGAGTTAGATGAGTTTCACTATTGAGAAACAACAAATAAGCTAGGAGTTTCAACGAAGCAAGGAGTGTGTTTATATAAATGGCTTGTAATCAAAATCTTCTACTGGAATCCATCCATTGTTTTGGAGAAGTGAAGAACATTTGGTTGTGTTTGGTGAAGAAAATTTGGCTGTGTTCCAAATCTATTTTTTGTCTTCACAATTTATTTGGTTGTGTTCAATGTTTATAGTATTTCCTACTTATTTTGAACTTGTAGAGATAGTCCGAAAGAGTACGCTATTAAAATGTATAAAGGTTGGTTATTGATGTATCAGCAGGGATTGTATAGTTGATACTTTTGTCCGACTCAAATCGTTCATGCTGCATACTCATGTTTTGATAACAGAGAAATGTGTGTAGTGTGCTTTGATGTGAACTCAATGATGAGCAAGGAAGATGAAAATTAAGGCCATTTTTCACGAGCAGTTGAAGAAGAAGATCTACACAAGTTTGGCCAAGTTCAAGACTTTGTACTGATTCATTCTAGCTTATTTTGTTATGTAGGCATAGGCCTTAGTTTTTTTTTTTTTTATGGACTGCATGTAGACATACTATAAGGATTATTGAGCTTAGTAGTTGATTTTTGGGTCAAGACAAATAAAGTTTTGAACTTCTCATGACCCCATTACTTGATTGTTTTTTTATTTTTTAAAGAATAATAGCCTAAAAAAACGTGAGTCTCTACTTGTTTGAGAGTAATCTTTCATGGATCCATGTGATCCTATTTTCTGAACTTATCAATTATTTATGGGACATTCAGGATAAGCTCAAATAAGCAAAATTATTTGTCTTCTAAAATCATAAAGATTGTAATCCTATTACTACAAGACACTTGAGCCTCACATGGTAAGCAACATGTCATCGATCTACTGATGAGAATTGGGGTTTAAATATTAAATGCTCGAGATGATGTGATTGACGTTCATGAGATGAGTTTAATTTTTGAAAGCTCATCACTTTAGTTAGGTTCCTATATTTGGAAATGTTTCATCTATAGAAAGTCTTAATAGTACTCTATTTTCGTGCAATATATATTTGATATTTGCATGTTATATATAAATCTAACGCAATTAGTCATCATCTGGTTTATATCTGTTCAAGTTTTTAATGTTACATTTTCGTTGCGTTTATTTCTGACCCAACGACGAACCCAACAAGGGCATGATATTTGGTTTTAGACGAAGAACTTTCTAGTTACATGCAAACGTGTTATACCCCAGGACTGCTTGAATTTTGTGTTGAGCGAAGGAGTCGAATCTAGTCAAAATGTTTTATCGTGTGTTTCTGTTTTAAGTTCTGTGCGCTGCAGGTCAACAAGTGGAAAGATTTAGAAAGAAAGTCGGCAGCAAAAGATTAACGGTGGATCGTCTCTGCAAAATCTGTCTAATGTTGTACAAAAAATTTCTGAATACTGATTTCTTTTTTGCCACAGACAATGTGTTGGGAAAAAAAAAAGTGAATTAAAATTTTATGCTCGATCAATCGAGTGGACCAAAATATTTTTGATGCATTGCTACAAGAGCTCGATCGATTGAGCAGGGAGCTCGATCGATCGAGGCCTGTTTCAGATTTGTGAAATGGTTTGTCCATTCACGTTTGGGGTGTGATTTTTGGGCAAATATTGCCTCCTAATGGTGTCATTTGGACTTGATTTTTGGTCTACTATATAAACAACATAAACCCACTTGTTTTAAGAGAGAATTTTCGAAATTCATTCATATTTTTAGTGAAATTTGAGAGCATTTGTTGTTCATCAAATTGAGTACTTTGAACCTTTGTGGTTTGAGGACTTGTGATTTGGAGTGCTCCTATCTCAAGTCATATTCGTTGTATCTTTGGAGACAAATTGTCATAGCAAACCGTTAGCACAATAGCGGGACAATATTGTCTTAAGGACGGAAATTACAAATCTCGCCTCGACATAAAACTTATTTTGAAGCCATTGTTATTTTGATTCCTGAGATACACTTTGAGAGAAATTTTGTACAACAATCTTAAGACAATATTCGAGCAATTCAATGGCTTCTTCGATTGCAACAACGACTCAAGTTCACCATGGTGAAAGGCCTGAAAAGTTCAATGGGAACGACTTCAAGCGGTGGCAACAAAAGATGCTATTTTACTTGACCACACTAAGTTTGGTAAGGTTCTTAACCGAGAAGCCTCCTATGGTTGAAGAAGGACAGACTGACACCCAAAAGAGGGCGGCTATTGATGCATGGAATTAAAGCGACTTCCTATGCAAGAACTACATCCTAAATGGGTTAGACACTAAATTATATAATGTTTATTGTCTTGTGAAAACAGCAAAGGGACTTTGGGCATCGCTGGAAAAGAAGTACAAATCCGAGGATGCCGGCATGAAGAAATTCATAGTTGGACAGTTCCTGGATTTCAAGATGGTTGATACCAAGCCTGTGATGGCGCAAGTGCAAGATCTACAAGTGATCTTGCATGACATTCATGCGGAGGGAATGAGTCTAAGTGATTCATTCCAAGTCGCCGCTATGATTGAGAAATTGCCTCCTATGTGGAAGGACATCAAGAACTATCTGAAACACAAACGAAAGGAAATGAGTCTTGAAAACCTTGTGGTTCGATTACGAATCGAGGAGGACAACAAAGTTTCCGAGAGAAAGGCGGGTAGGTTTCAAATGGAACCACGGGCTAACCTAGTTGAACAAAGAACGGGATCAAAGCGTAAGTTTGACGGTATGACCTCCAACAGTGGCAAAGCGAAAAAGTTCAAAGGAAATGCTATAAGTGTGGAAAGCCCAATCATATGGCAAAGGATTGTCGTAACAAAGACACTTGTGGGAAAACAAAAGATCAAGTCAATGTGACCGAACATGATCGGATCTTGGATGACTTAAATGATCTAATGTTAACCGCTGTGGTCTTTGAAGCGAACTTGGTGGACAATCCTATGGAATGGTTCGTCGATTCCGGTGCAGCCCGACATGTGTGTTCGGACAAGGCCATGTTCTCCACATACACTCCAATAAGTGGGCGCCAACTCTACATGGGAAACTTCACAACATCTTCGGTAGTTGGACTGTGGAAGGTGGTTATAAAGATGACTTCGGGAAAAGAATTGACTTTAATAGATGTCCTACATGTTCCCGACATCCGAAAGAACCTGATATCCGGATCGGCTCTAGTCAAGGCGGGTTTTAGACTAGTTTTAGAATCTGGAAAAATTGTACTCTCCAAAAATGGAGTTTTTGTAGGAAAATGCTATATGGAGAAAAGCCTATTCAAAATGAATGTAATGACGGTTAAACGTCAATTTGAAAGCAATAAAGTGAATGATTCTACTTATTTGATTGGGTCTTGTAATTTATGGCATGATCGTTTAGGTCACGTAAATTATGGTTCACTTAACAATTTAGTGAAGTTAAACTTATTGCCTCAAATGAATGTTAACTTGAAACATAAGTGTGAGACTTGTGTCGAGGCCAAGTTAACGAAACCGTCATTCCATTCAATTGAAAGAACTACGACACCTCTTGAATTAATTCATACGGATTTATGTGATCTAAAGTTTGTGGAAAATAGAGGTGGGAAAAAGTACTTCATTACTTTCATTGATGATTGTACGAGATATTGTTACGTCTATTTGCTAAGAAGCAAAGACGAGGCCTTGGGAGTATTTAAACAATACAAGAATGAAGTTGAAAATCAACTTAGCAAAAAGATAAAGAATGTTCGAAGCGATGGAGGATGAGAATATGGAGCACCGTTTGAAGAATTTTGCACTGAGTATAGCATTATTCACCAAACTACTGCCCCTATTCACCACAATCAAATGGTATTGCCGAACGTAAAAATCGTACTCTAAAAGAGATGATGAATGATATGTTGATAAGTTCTGGATTACCACAAAACTTGTGGGGAGAAGCAATCATGTCGGCCAACTACATTCTAAACAAAATACCACACAAAATGACAGGTATTACATGCACATTTTTGTTATTGGTGATGGCCAATTACGATTGGGGTATGCTATTGATTCGTGATGGGATTCAGGATCTTACTAGTTCGGTATGCCATAGCATGACATTAGATGGTGTTGTATGGCGAGCCAAGATTATTGTATTGCATATTCTGATTCGATAAATTCCATCAGTGATATGTATCACCAGTGATATGTATAGTTGTATGTCTCAAGTCAGGAGAAGGAGGAAGACTGTGGTAGGGACGTGACAGCTAACAAAAAACTTGGTCACATCTCATGTCAACCATAAGATGAATTTTGTTGGGGCATTCCCTACACAACGACGCGTTACATTTAGCATCAAACGTGAGGACGTGCAGCGGGTTACCGAATGAGTTCTCAATCACCATTGAATTTGACAAAGGGTCTGCGTTGAGTCTTCTCTTGTTCATCATAGTTATTGATAAGATAACAAAAGACATACCGACTGAAATACCTTGGTACTTTTCATTGACGATATTGTGTAAATCGATGAGACTAGCGTAAGAGTGAATGCTAAATTGAAGTTATAGAGAGAGGCATTGGAATAAAGAGCTTTAGATTAAGTATGTCTAAAACAGATATATGAAGCGCAAATTTAATAGTCGTATATCTCGAGATCCCGATATTATCACACATTATGGCCACGAGACATCGATGAGCAGCAAGTTCCGATGCCTATGTTCTATTTTCCAAAAGGATGGAAAGAATGATAACAAAGTTAACCACAGAATATAGACAGATTGGCTGAAATAGAGAAACGCCAATAAGGGTTTTATCCAATCGTAATATCCCGTTGAGATTGAATTCAAGTTTTATAGATGTCACCAGACCTGCAATGTTATATGTGATGAAATGCTGGGCAACCAAGAAGAATCACATCCAAAAGATGATTGTGACATATAAACGTATTCTCTGTTGGATGTGTGGTAAGACTGGCAAAGATGAAATAAAGAACGAAGATATTTGAGCTGCAGTAGATATGACTTGCATAGAAGAAAAGATGCAAATAAGTCGTTTACGATGGTTGGTCACGTACGACATAATCCCACGATGCAGTTGTGTGTCGAGTGGAGTTTATGGATTTCGGTTCTTTCAAGAGAGAAGGCACGACCAAAGAAGATTCGGTCGGAAGTTATATATAAAGATATGAAGTATAAAGAGATTAGTGAATATATTCTGATCGAGAGAAACCTTTGGAGAAGATTAACACAATTGTGTGACCCGAATTCTTTTTTTTTGTTCTTATAACCTAACTCAATTCATTGAGATTAAAGGTTTAGTTGTTATACACTGTGATTCAATATCCTTTAATATCTAAAGTCGTGATGTGCATGCATCATTTCACTTTTCTTGAGTGGTATATTCCTTTTTTATTTCTACGTAAACTGTTATATACAAACATGTTGTTGCTTACTTTTCGAGAATTATGAAATGTTTTAGGGAAAGTTATTACGGTGGGTGAGCTCGGATGATTTTGCCACGGGCGACTTAGGTAGCTCGCCCAGATGGGCGAGGATGTACTTGGGCCGACCCATGAGTTTTCTTAATGGGCTTGACCCATCCGATATCAGTACTATAGTGTATTTTCAAAAATAAAATAACAATCTTTACATAGAGCTGCCGAAATCGATGTGTGCTAACTGATTTATTTTAGCAGTGAGAAACTCGGGACCGTCGCGCATTGTTAAAATGCTAATTGCAAATGTCTTTTTTGTGAATTCTCTGGTCTTGTTATCCTTTTATCCGCAATTGATCGTTTAATCTGAGGTAGTATTTGAATTGAGTGATTTGATTTTCATAGATCATCGCAATCTCAAGGTTTTTATCAATGAAGCTTACATGGGATGGAGACAAAGATGGGTAACAAAATTAGCCGACAAATGGCATGTCGGACACCTCCTCCAACAAAATTTAGGGGTGAGCAAAAATTCAGTTAAACAAAAAAAAAAAGTCAAACGAAACAATTTAATTTAGAAGTTTTGGTTGGTTTCTCCAGTAATTAGGTTTTGTTTTTGGAAAATATTGATTTGATCAGTCAGGTTTGGAAAAAAAAAATTCATTTGATATGGATAACTATCACTACATCCATGTTGGGCTCGTCCATGTTTCATGCAGGTATTAACGTAAACCTAGTTATATTTTTTGATTTAGTCTCCCTTATTAACATTTTTTCCCTTGAGTTGGGGGTGCTAAATCAACTTTTTTTGACAAACGCGACTCGAACTCGAGTCTGCCCAAAGTAAGCATGAGCTCTTATCCGGCTAACCAATAAGATACTGAGTAACATTTTTAAGATTAGAATCAAGTTAATTAGTATGAGAAGGTGGATCATTCAAACCACTTGATAAAGATCAATCTTGAGTTTTTAAAGGGGCAGCACATGATAGAGGAACAACGCTCTAGGTCAGCATTGTGTGAAATAGAAAAAATACACTTTAAGTTGAACACACATCTTTCAGTACAATTTATACTATATACTGAAAATTTCTCCATTTGATTAATTATACGATGTGAAATATTGGTGTTGCTCGGATTGGCGATGTTTAGAAGTAGAATGAATAAAACACATCTTAAAATTTTCTTAATTTTCAAACTGAACGAGACTTCAATTGGAGTTAGCAACTGAGATCTTATTCTCAATATCAGTTGAGTTTTGCAGATAAGTTTAAAACGATTTTGTAAAATGTTGAACTAATCTGATAGGCTAAGTGAATAACTTGGTCTTGTTTTATCATCTTCCTTCAATAAATCTTTTTGTTTTCACTGAAACTAAGTATATTCCATAAGATATAGCACAAGAAAATGTATAGAACAAACTTATTTATTGTTTTATGGGAATGAACACAAACGATAAAATTGTTTGTACAAGGGTAAGTCCAAATCAATATGTTATCCCAAAAGTAGAAAAAATAGTACAACATTTACTCAAGCCATACCCCAAAAGCTGGCTAAAGTCGAAGGGATCACAGAAAAAGGGCATATTCTATTCAATATTGGATGCAGTTGATACCTAGAATGGGTTGGGCCCTCCTTCAAAATATGGCTTGTTGACTAACCATCGGAGGCAGGGGGGCCTAGCTCCCATAGGAGCGCATTTGCCTGATTTTTTAAAATAGTTAATTTTATCTATTGAAAATTTTCTGAAATTATATATTACCTACTAAAAAATATTTTTTATGTTTTTCCTGATAAAAAATTAAAATTGGACAATTTTATCTATAATTATTATTTTTTATTTTGTAGCAAAAAATGTTAAAAAATAAAAATATTTTTATTTTTCCTGTAAAATAAATTTTAAATGATATAATATTACCTATATAAAAAAAAATTTGTAGTAAAATAAATATTTACCAACGAAAAGTATTAACTAAGCTTTTGCTCAGCTGATTATAAAATTCTGGTTACGCCCTTGGCGGGTGCTACGAAGATTGCCCCATAGAAAAGAATAGGAGCAAATTCAAGTGAAGATACTGGCTTATCAACGGACTATGACTCATCCCACATTGAATTTGCGGAGTCCAATCTTATGACGAATATCCAAATTTGCCAGTTTTTATGCTTTAGAAACTTTAAAAAGTGATTAATCAATTTGATTTATTTATATTTAAATTGAGGATATATATATATATATATATATATACATAAATAAAAAGACGTCGGGAAAATGATTGTGCAGGAAAGAGTGACCCCATATTAAGTAATCATAATATCATATTCGTAATCTCAAAACATGAAAGTGATCACCTAAGTGATACTGTTACGTCAGCACATATGTTGGTCGCATATATATATATATATTGGTGAAGCAAAGTCAATCAGTGCTCAATTTAGTCTTGAAGTATCAACTTGCACTAAACTTATGCTTAGGCGTCCCCACTAACAGATCGAAGAACCCAATAATACTATAATGGATAGTTGTACTTCCACATGGTACTAGAAAAATAAACACAATGTTATTGATTCCACTAATTCTTTATTACCTTAAGAATCATTAAAAAAAAGTAGATTGGGTATTTGATTATGTGTAACAATAATGGTAAGCCTTGTCAATGATGCTTAATTAAAATACACAGATCACAAGGTAAATTCCACCCATCGGTTTCAATGTCAGATTTATCAATGTCCCACTATTTTAAGAGGGACACAATGTAAATATAGGTCATTGATCCATCTATTGGGTGGTGCCCTATGGGATAGCAAAGAAGTAACCGGTCTCAGGATCCTTGGATCATGTAGGTTCTATGATGCACGGGCACTGAAACAGCGACACAGATTTTCAAAAATTCAGGGTACGACACATGTATACTTATATATTTATTATATTAAATAATACCAAAATTCACATTTTTTAACTTTTTTTTTAGAGGGAGGCGTGCTAAATATTTTTTCGCACAACGCTTGACTCAAACTCGAGTCTCTCTAAAGTGGATGAGAGCTCTTACCAGCTGGGTTAACCCAAGAGCTCACATTTTTTAACTTCTAAAGCCATATAATAACAACAAAAATATTCCTACCAAATTAAAGAAGTTTATAAATAAATGTATGTTACTGAAATTATCATATCACCACCCTAAGACATCAATCGAAAAAATCTGCACTCGTAACCAAACCAAAGAATTTAGTTTCCGAAACCATAAAATCGAACGGACAAACACTTACCATAATTTGTGATTTGCAATTGCCGAGAACAAGAATTCAACTAACAGAATTGTATGCTTGTAAATTGTGATTTTAATATCCGAAAAATTTGAGAAATTACGAACAGAAGAACTCAAAGAGAGAAAAACGACGGCCAAAAGGTTTAGAATATGTTTTGTTTGATTTTATTATTTTGGAAAATTTATTTAGTCAACAACTTTTTAAATTGTTCAGTAAACTCCAAAAAGTGTCCTTCCGTGTCGAACACGTCCCTCGGCTATATCTGACACCAGTCTGCGATTTTATTTAATTTTTTTGAAAATTAAGGACACACCACGTGACGTGTCTGACACTTGTCCAAGTTGTGTCCGATATGTGTCATTATCCTAGAAGTGTCCGACACTATATCAAGTGATTTTTAAGAGTATCTGTGCATCATAATAGGTCATGCAATCAAATTGTGAGTGGATTTGATAAATAATTTTGGTTATTTTCAAGAGGGGATAAATAATCAAAGAAAATCAGAAAATAATGTGAAACAAGGGACGTAGATAATCCTATTTTGGACACTTCATTATCAATCATCAAATCAAGTAGTCAATGAACAATATGTTAATTGATTTAACTGATTAAATTTATTAAAATACATACAACAATCGTGACAAAGATTATTATAATAAGGCAAACAATATTATATATCATTTAAAAAAAACCCTTCAAAACCTAATATTATACATATTATCCACATACAGTGTATGTCCTGATGGAAATTTTGCTCTAATCTAACTATTTCTTATTTTTTTTTCTCTACATCATTGATATTTTCTAGATATATCTAATATTATAATTTGTAAATTACTTTTTTCAAAATATTTATCCACATAATTTTATTATATTTTAGCTCGACCTATTCTTATCTTTCAAGGGACCAAACCAATCAAAAATCGTTTTTGAATCTCCAGAGACCATAAGTTCTGAAGTACCCCATAACCTTGACGCCTCCGTTTCGCTCGATCCGAGTTTCGATGTCGAAGCTTCGTTACAATCGGAATAGTATTTTCCGGTCACGTTCACCATTCTTGGGTTAGTGGCGACATAGCAAGTTGTGGCAGCTGCCTGTAATAATATATAGTCTTATATAAGACAAAATAATGAATACAAATTTAAATTTTTTGTTGGATAAAAATTGAAATTTTGTCTCTAATACACATATATATAGATAATAAAAAATCAGTAATACAAATTAATATCAATTTGTTTATGATATAGCTAAAGTTGTACCATTAAGTCAGAATGAACATGTTCTATGATTGAATAACATATACATGTAAAGATTTCTTCTTGTTTTTTTTTTAACCACGGGAAAGGGAAGTCGTAAGACTCTCAAACGCGAGTCTTCCCAATTGTTGGTAGAGTGATAAACAATTGGCTAAAGCCTTAGTGCTTTAGATTTTTCATATAAAATTCCTGTTCAGGTGATTGATCTTTATATAGTTTTAATGTGATTTAAAATCGAAGTATTCTTATATATGTAACATTATTAAAATAGCATGTTCGCTAGCACATAAAACCAAATACATGTCAACTGATAGCCTTAACACATGAAAAGCGCCAAAGCTCCTAACTTAAATGGCACTATTCGCTTCTTCAGGAGATCTCGAGTTAGAGACATCTCCACCGATTGTATATAAAAAACATATATGTAATGCAATTAAAAATAAAATGATGTTAAGTACCTGAGGTATGGTCTTCAGGAGTTTGGAAGCCAAAAAGAATACCAAATCTGCATATTTGAAAAATTACAGCCTCTTTTCAGGTGTTCGTGGTCTCCTGCGATAGGATGTTTGGCTAACCAAAATGTTGCGTCGTCCTAACTTATTTTAAAAACTATATTTTTATATTTTAGAAGACCAAAATATCCGTATAAATTTTATCGTATACCACATATACCCGACAAATATTCAACGATAGATTTCAAAATATGCCGAAAAATATTCATTTATATTATTATTTTCATAGTAACATATCTTTTTCATAATTATGTTAATAAAAATATTTTATAATATCAAACATATGAAATAAGAAATTAGCACTTGTAAAAAAATTACCAGTAACGAGGCCTTCACGGTCTCTAGTGAGTCCAGTTCTTACAATTCCAGGGTGCACACAATTTGCTGTCATGTTTGCATCCATTTCCTGCAATACATATTTAAAAATTATTTTGTTCGTAAATATAAAAAAATAATAATAATAATTAAATTTTTAAAAATAAGAGTTGCCTTTTACAATATATATAATAATTAAATTATTTTTTTCGTATGAATTAAATAAATAAGATTAAGAAATAAAAAAGAAGAGTTGCCTTTAGTCTGGAGGCAAGTTCCTTGGTATGAAGAACGTTGGCCAGCTTCGAAAGAGCATACGCACGTGTCGGATCAAATTTACTGTAAAATGGGACAAAGAAATAAATAAATTATTTTGAAATACCTTATTTATTAATTGCACTGTTATTCATTTATTTCAACCAGCGCAGTCTCTCGATCTCGTAACCTATTTATTTTCTTGGATTAGATAAAGATAAAGATGGAACGAGGCAATAAACAGAAGAAGCAACTTTCTTGTGTAAATTGATATGATAACTTGTTTTTTGAAAAAAATAACAAGAAAAAGAAAAGTATTTTCGAAATATATTGATATGATATCAGAGAGACTCCAGTTCGAGCCCAGTAATGTGCGGAAAAATATTTAGCTCGTACCCCACAATAAAAGAAAAAAAAAACTCCAACTAAGCGGATGTAATAAAGTATCATTTTATTTTTTAAAAAAATAATCACATGTTATATACTGCAATGCCGTATTGGGAACTTAGTTTTTAACTATATGCAACTTATTCATAATTTTAAAACTACAATTCATAATATTATAATATTTTACGAAAACCTTGATTTGTTTATACAGCAAATTCTATCCAGAAAAATAAATCAAAATATTTATTTAAAACACACATATCAAGCAATTCAAGTGTTCTTTCAGTTATCTATTTATACAATAACAATAATAAAAATTTAATCTTATAAAACTTATTGAACAAAAATAAAAAATTTAAAAATCCACATTTCATAATAATAATAATAGTAATTTTTAAAAGTAAATTAGGTTGCAACATAATTACCTCTTGTTGGTGGTTATTAAGGCGAGATAACCGATCATGTCGCCGGAAAACCAGCCATGAATACCGGAAGAGACGTTCACGATTCTTCCCTGTATGCCAGACTCCCTCGCCGTCGCCACCATTTTCTTCAATAATAGTTTCGTAAGCAAGAAATGCCCTATTTAATGTTACAATCCACATAAATATATTGCATGATCAATTCAGCTTTAAAAATCAAATAAACCTATCTTTTTAATTATTTCTCAGTTTATTAAATCCGTCATTTCAAACATCCCTTCTATTTTGATTAAAACGAGAGAAGATTCCATTTAACAACCATGTGAAATCTCAAAAAACATAAATATTCCTATGTAAAAGTAACAATCTTTTCAAACGCCGTGTTTTTTTTTTTAAATCAGACACATTTGTAAAGGGATTTACATATGTTGTTTAAAAAATTTAAAAGATTGTTAATTTTACATATGAGGCTGTGTTTTTTTTTTTTTTTTGGATTTTCACATGGAGGCAAAATGATATTTGTCCCTTAAAATATAGGAAAATTCAAAAAATCGCCTCGTGAGTTGGTTAGATATGCTTTTTTGATTCATTAATTAGCCAAATTTGCTTTAGTGCATTTTTTTGAAATATTCAGTCATATTTTCAATGTAGTAAAATAATGGATTGTGATAATATACGTGAACTATAGAAGGAATCAAGTCGGATCGCGCACATGCGTAAACCTTATATAAGAGCTTCTTTCAATCAAAATATCTTTGTTGATTCATTTTGACTCCAATTTTTTTGTATATAACTTCGATTCATGTATTTTTTCAGGTGTCCCCTTGCTCCCATAAAAAGGCTGAAATCCATGTATTCTACTTAACGAACATGTGCATTTATGTGCCTATGTCGTACGTGACCAAACCAGTTTTAGCAACTTTCTTCCATATTTTCTTCTATACAAGATACGTCTACTTCAGTTCGAATATAGTATTACCATATATCCAACATAGCATACACATCTTTGTCGCACTCATCTTTTGAACGTGATTTTTCTTGGGTGTCCAGTATTTCGTATCATACAACACTGCAGGTCCGATTACAGTTCAATAAACTTCCCTTATTACGATCACGAACTACGACCGTATATATTTTGTGGTTAACGTCGTTATCAACCTCTTCATCCATTTGCATAACATAATCTAGGAATCGATATCATTTGGACATCGAGTATTACAACAACGGGATACAGAGATGTACAACCACTAAATTTGCACTTCTTATCTTCCATGTTAGACCTGCTTAATCTAAAGTTCTTTGATTCCAATGTAATTTTTCAATAACTCCAATTTAACATTAATCATCACCCTGATCTTGTCGATTAACACAATATCGTCTGCGAAAAGCATGATCCAATGTAATTTAGTCTATATGTTTTTTGTTATCTAATCAAGCACTAAGGCAATTAAGAAAGGACTCAATGCAGACTCTTGTTGTAATCCAATAGTGATCGAGAATTCATTTGTCACACTATTGCGCGTTCTCACATTGGATCATACTTCAACATATATATCTTTGCTTATATTAACATACTTGGTGGAAATTATTTTCTTCATCAAAGTCCAATATTATCTTCCTTAGCATTTTATCATAAGCCTTCTTCAAGTCGATAAAAGTAATATGCAGATCTTTACTTCTCTCCTGATAGTGCTCTATAAGTTAGCGAAGTAAATGGATAGCTTTCGTTGTTGACAACTCTAGCATGAACATGAATTGCTTCTCCGAAATCTTATTCTACCTACTCAACCGACATTCAGTTACCCTCTCTGGAGATTCATTATGTAACACATGACTTTTATATATGATAATTGGAGGAACTCTGAATGTCATGATTGTTCTTATAAATAGTGACAATAGTACTATATCTCCACCGATTTGGATTTTTCTTACATGTAAATATCCAAATGTCGTGTGCGTATTTAAGTGAAAAGCAGATTAAATGTGTTTAAGTGAAAATCAGATTAAATGTGTTATAAAACGAATTTATTGTACTAAAACCTAATCATGACCGATTACAATACCAAATTTATATTGGCCAACATATAAAACAAATTTTAAAGTTGTTCATTACTTAAAATTGTTAAAGAAAATTGTCAATTTAAATATAGAAATTCCGAGAAAAAATAATGATTTTTGGAGTGAAATTTCTAAATTAGAATAATATTTTAAAATTTTCTTATCTCAAGAAAGAAAATCGTCGGCGTACTGTTTAGGGGTTCCATTATATTTTTAGTTCCTGTTATAAAAATAATTTTTTCGATAAATTAACTAATAAACTTAAAACTAAATTATAGTTTAATGCAATGCAAAAAGGGAAAAAAAATTTACCTAAATAATTTGTAGCAAAAGTCATCTCGACTCCATCCTCAGAAAGTGCATGGCCATATGAGAATTTTCCCGCATTGTTTCTATTTAAAAAATATATATAGACGTTAATATAATTTATATATTATTATGTCCTAATATTTAAATTAAAAAAAGGTTAAAAAGTTATCAATTACATGAGGAGATTGAGAGGTAGATTGAGTGACTCAAACTCGGCTACAAATCTTCGTACTGAGTCCAGTGAGCTAAGATCAAGACTCATTATTATGATCTTCGACTCGGGATACTCCGATAGTATACGAGCCTTGGTTTCCTCCGCGGCTTTGAGGCTCCGAGCGGGCAACACTAGCTGCACACCACGCTTTGCTAACACTCGAGCTGTTTCCGCACCAATCCCTGATGTTGCACCTATTATTATAGGAGAAAAAATATAAATTTTGTTTGAAAAACAGTTGGGCTCAATTACAATTCATATGTGGACTATGCAGGGCGGCTCAAACTTTTTGGATTGAGAACGTTATTGGTGTAAAACAAAAGCGTTGGTATCAATATTCGTAAATTGCACCGAGTAGTCGACCTAAATTCAAGTATTGGTGTTCTGTATAGAACAAATAATTACTTAATAGGATAAAACTCGTCTTTACGTTGATGTTTCACTATTTTATTATGATCTTATAACTAAAATGATGTTTTTACTGTTACATACACATTTGATTTGCATATTTTTTAAATATTTAAAAAATTTAAAATTCAATTATCATGTTTTTATTTTGAATGTTGTTTTTACTGGGATTAGGAATCAAACTCAAGCTAATCTCTATGTGTTCAATTTATAGTATAATATTTATAATGCATAGCGAAAAACTTGAAAAATATCTTTTAAAATCGATCAAAGTTGTGAAACTACCACATATTTCATAAAGTACTGAGAGTTTGTTTGCAATTGTTTATTCAGAACACTTTTATGTTGTTTTTATTTAAAGTTAAAAAAAATTGTTTTTTAAGTAAAAGCATGTTTGCTATTAAAATAAAAAAACAGCTTAATAAAATCAATTAATTACAAAATTATCATCAAACAACTTAAAGCAGTCAAAAGTATGTCATAACTTGCTTCTCACCTTCTACTTTTTTGTGCTTATTTTAGAGAAGCAATAGCAGAAGCAAGGAAATAAAACACTCAAAATCTGCTTGTTTTTTTTATCTGAAAAGCTGATAAGCAGTTTGCAAAAGCACTAGTATATAATAGGACCTTATTTGGAATTAAGTGAATGAATTTTATAGTATATATTATTTTTGCAAAGTAAAAAAAAATCAATAAATTCCCGTCAAATACCTATATTCAAAATATTTTGCCCATAAACCATTGTTGACGACACCCATAAACCGTTATAATACATTGCTTAGCAAAAGTTGGGATAATTTCGTTTGAACACTTTAGTTTAAATTTATTTTATTTAATAAAATTTTTAGGCTCTTCAATACAGCACATATTCATGGGGAAACAAAAAAAAAAAAGAAATCTAAATTTGGGCATCTCCAAGTCCCTCGCTAGGTGGGGAATTTTTAAAGATTTTAGTTCAAACGAGATTAACATTAATATATACTCGGTAATTAAGCACATCATTCTAAAAAAAAAAAAAAAGTTAATAAAAGTAAGCACACCCCATGGTGTGAACGTTTGTAACTTGTAAGTACTTAAAAAAAATTAAAAAATATATTTTAGTTTTAAAATATTAATCGTTAAAAAATTAAACAAAATATTTAGTTTAACGAGATTTCTGAGTATAAAAAATTATTTTAATAATATATACGTCAAAAATAAATAATTGAAATAATAGTGAACTCATAAAATATACGTAACAATATGAAATTAAAAATTATATTTTTTTCTAAATTATAAGATTAATAAAATCATAATAGTTATTCTATGTATATATATATTGTTTAAGTATAAATAATTTATACACTAATAAATAATAATAAATAAAATATATCCGATCATAAGAATTGGTAATTAATACGTCAAAAATAAATATTTAGAAATAATAGCGAACTCATAGAATTTACGTAAGTGTACAACTTTAAAAAATAAAAGTTTTTAAATTATAAGAATAATAAAATCATATTTTTTTTTTGAACAATCATGTTTTTTATTACATATATGGCGATTTTGGAAGGTTACCTGTGATGATAGCGGTGATGGAGCGGAGATGGGGGCAAGAGTCGGTGACTTCGTCGGCGGTGGACTTGGACCCAAAGCCACTGGCTCCGGCGGAGCCAGTCAAATACTTCACCGTTTCAAGCATTTATTTCTCTCTCTCTCTCTCTCTCTCTCTCTCTCTCTCTTTTCTTCTCCAATTCTCCTATTTAGATTCTGTCTTTTACAGCAAGGAAAGACTGTGGGCGATGGAAGAATCAGATCAAAGTACGTAAAACTTTACACTTTGCAGGAGTCAACAAACACAGTAACTTGGAAAGGGTAATAATAGCCTTTTTCTTTTCTGCAGTTTTTGCAGAGCTATACATACAGTGGTTGTACGTATAGGTTTTGGGGTGGGGGTGGTGTGGGATTAAGAGGTAATGGAGGTGGTGGAGTGTGGAAAAAAAAAATTAATGGGAGGATTTTTATAATGGGGGATGGTGGGGATTAGGGAATCAATTAGGAGGATTGCATCTTTGGCATTGATTGATCATTAATTTGGTTTAATTATTATGGGATTATATTTATTATTATTGTTTTCTTGTTTTTCGGATTGGTGTATTATTTCTTTCCTTATTTTATTTAAATTTTTTAATTTTGTTTGACTATCTTTAAGTTTGTCTTACTTTCCATCATCGTATATTTTTATCAGGGATTTTTGTAATTATCGGGTTCTATCATACACCGATATATATATATATATATATATATATATATATATATATATATATATATATTTTATATTTGCGTTCATACATGATAGACCCAATTCATATGCTGCGGAAAGAATTTCAAACGACATCATGTTAGATGTATTTATAATTTGTAATAATTGCTAATGAAAAGGTACGAAATCCTTTATCTTCCGCTATACTTTGCTCAAATGTCATGGAAAATTCTTATATGAACGGGATATAGATTTCATATATACATCAATATAAATAAAATCAATTTATTATGATTTGACTAACCTTGGTTGAAATATAACGTTTTAGTTCATTTTCTCTATGTCGGTGCATATGTGGGGTATTGTGGCCAAAATAAAATTTTGAGTTACTTGTTTCATAATTTGATTGAATCAAAGTACAATTGGATAATTAAGGTTGTGATTTTAGAATTTAATATATGGCTTCGCACGTGCGGGTGGAGTTTTAAGGTCAATTCCCACGGCCTCGAATCTGTCATTTATTGGGGGATAACAAAGTTAGTTTACCAGTCAATTATTCTCTATTAAATCCACAAAAAAAGATCTTTTATTGGTTCTATAGCTATCGGAGAGCCTTACAAATAATAATAAAATTGTAATAAAATAGAAATATATGACTTTTTTTTTTCATATTTAGGTTGTCATTCTAATTATTAGATATTTTAAATTGAAGTATAACAATTGGAATCAATATCAACTCGGATCAATTTGTCTGTTCTAAGATTGATACCCTCGATGGGGGAACGATATACCTAATGGGTTTTAACTAACCCAATATGATTAAGCAAGCTATAGTCAATTTACCCTGCTCATTCAAATAAAACTCATCTATCATTACCCATTTGCAAGTGCCCATTTTCTCAAACAAAAAGGAGTTGTATGGTTTTGGAAGATCTCTCTCAATATTCGCGGGATAAACATGGATTTAGTTGTCAGAAACAATATAATTTCATATTGACTAGAACTCTTATTTTATATTGATTGGGACTCTACATCTATCTCTATATCTATAAATAGAGGGTTCCTAACCTTCATTCAGGTATGTGATTATGTATGCAAAAGTCTACAATTTCAATACTTTTTATTGAAACATGGACTAACTTGAGCATCGTAGTAGCTTCGCCTATGGGCGGAGTTATCTCACCTTTTTTTCTTTGATATACAGATATGTTTTGGTGCGGTTCAATTCGATTTAATGGAAGATAAACCTATTGTTGTATCATCACTCGATATTTATTGAAGATCACACTTTTTGATGATATCAATAGACGTCGTCTGTGGGGACTTGATTTAAAACGTGGGAATAAAAAAAAAAAAAGCAAAATAAAGGACGAAGGCTTGCTAATCACCGCCATCAGATTCAACGGAGCATATTTCCACAAGGGGTTTTCTCCTTTCTATTATTATTATTCTTTTAATGTTTGGCCTTGGCATCCAGAAGCCACATCTTACACTTGCACTCATATTTTAATTTGCTTCCTATTGTATGCTTTGTCGGCATGTTTGGCTGCTACGCACACAATAGACACCATATGCACATCATACTGCCAGTTAACCAGATTTTTGAAAATAGGCCATATACTTTATCAATATTAAGTTGTGTGATTTCACGTCGGGCGCGACTGGGTCTTGCTCAATGATACACTACAGTTAATCAGTAGTAATTTTTGGGCCACCTTACTCTATCATCGATTAACTTGGATAAATTGATATGGGCTTCCCGATTTGCAGCTGTTGTTATATCCTATGGCTTATACATACATACTAGAAGGGCGGATTTGATATGATCTTTCATTCACTGATTATCTGTGTTTTCTGCTAGAATTTTGTGCGATTTTGGTTGTCTATATTGGCTTGGTTTGAGTGCTTTGTTGGGATCAATCATCTTCCTCATTTATACGCTATAGCTCTCATGAAAGCTGCACTTTAGTGACCAATTTGGTTCCACCTCTAATCCCAGATCTTCCAAACCCATAACTGTTACGTTCTCCTCATCGACGGTGGTGATAAGGGTTTCCGAGAACCCTGGTTCTGTCACCACCCAAAAAGATAATGTCATCGCTGGACACGACTACATGTTGGATCTTCCTGAAGAGTGCTTGGTGCATATATTCCCGTTACTTTCTTCTGGTGACCGTAAGCATGACTGTAAGCGCTCGTCTCTAATCTGTCAGCATTGGCGACAAGGTGTTGATTTAAATCTCCCTAAAGGGCATGAACCTCACACGGTTGAAGCTTTGCTCCTGCCGCAAACTCATTAACGATGGGATGACCGCTTTCGCAGAAAAGTTTAAGAATTTGCATAAACTCTCTTGTGGATCTTGCAGTTTTGGGGCAAAAAGAATGAGATTATACACTATTATACCCACAATGTACAGGGAGATAAAGCTGTAACTTTATTCAAAAACATGATTCAAGTTGGCATAAAACAGAATTCTGTAACCTTTGTCCCTATTTTGGCATCTTGAAGTCATCCTGGATTGTGAAATAGGGGCTCCCTTAGTGGTGGCGAACTTGAAGAAATTGAGCCCGGTGGATTTTTTGGATCGAGTTCTTTGCTCATTAAATTTTGGATTTTTTGGAGTTCCCACGCTGCTGATCTTCATCGCATGTTCAATGTATTGCTTGACTTAATCCTTTCACGTGACTAAGTTGCTGCTCTTCATTTGCGATAGCTCCATTCATACTCAACTATGCTTAAAGGCAAAAGCTTTGTCATATAGATTGGGTGACATCAACATCGTCGATCCCTATTATTTCCTCAAGCTCAGGATAGGAAAGCTATCAGAGTCGGAATACTTTGAGCAATTTCTATTCTATACCGAGCTCAAGACATGCAACAGGTCGACTTCAGTGCACTACAGCTCAGGCATGTAATATCGCAGTAATGCCCTACCTAACAATTCATGAATCAAAGATATGCCCCATTTATCTTTCTTTTGGAATGCAGTTGTAGAAATTTTAATTGTTATTTGGGTTCTTCTACGGACCAAAAATTTTTCTTTGATCAAAAAGAATATTTTTATAATCAACAATTTTCAACTATTAGGTCGAGGTATTTGGGTCCATGTGATTTTTAGCCTCTACTTCTTTTTTCAGCAATAATGGTTGAACTGCTACATTATTTTTAATGTACAAGATATGGATCCCAAGAGGAAAAAAAATTACCTTGGGCATCGCATTCCTGAAGTTTGCTATGTGGCACACCGTAAGCTCGTTGTGTGGCCTCTTAGGTATCGTGTTCCTAAAGTCCACTATGCGGCATCTCTAATCATCAGCCTATCACGCGTCATCTATGATCGTCAACCCACCACGTTGATTGTATGCCCGCTACAATGTGGCTCTTCAGACATCACATCCCTAAGGCCCACCATGCAGCATGTCCCATAAGCCTATTATGCAGCACATCAGGCATCGTGCCCCTAAGGCCCGTCACATGGCACCTCTCATAGGCGCTTACATCAAATATTGGGAGATATCTTCAAAAAATATATATAGCACATATATTACTACAAGCTTTACATGCTCAAGACTTAAAAATCGTTGGAATTTGAATGTTTTAAATTCCTTATGCTACATCAATTGCAAGATATTATTATTTTGGATCGTTTTTGTCTCGTCTTTTGTGTATTATTGCAGTACTTTTAGGCCGATCTAAGTTATTGCTCGGGCATGCAATGTAGCATTAAGACCCTATTCAACAGTAACGGGCGTGTAATCTCGCAATAAGGCCCAACTCAGTAGCTCGGGCATGCAATCTTACAGTAAGACCATATTTATCAGCTCGGGGCTTGCAGTCTACCAGTAAGGTCCAACTCAGTAGCTTGGCGTACCATCTTACAGTAAGGCCCTATTTATCAGCTCGGGCATGCATCTTACAGTAAGGCCCAATTTATCAGCTCGGTCATGCAATCTTACAGTAAGGTACCATCACGTCAGCTCGGTTTACAACCTAGCAGTAAGACCCTATTCAGAAGCCCAGGGCGTTGAATAAGTCCTTGGTACATCAGGAGAACGTTTACGACTGCTCACCTCACCTCAGTTATGCCAGGCTTTAAGGGTTTTCACCCAACCTCAGGAGCATGTTTATGACGGCTCACCTCGCCGCTATTACGCCAAGCTTTAAGGGTTTTCACCCGACCTCAGGAGCATGTTTGCGACGGCTCACCTCGCATTGGTTACGTCAGGCTTTAAGGATTTTTCACCGGACCTCAGGAGCAGGTTTACGACAACTAACCTCGCCTCGATTACTCAAGGCTTTAAGGGTTTTCACCCGAACTCATGAGCATGTTTACGACGTTTCACCTTACCTTGGTTACGCCAAGCTTTAAGGGTTTTTCACCCGATCTCAGGATAACGTTTACGACGACTCACCTCTCCTCGGTCAAGCCAGGCTTCAAGGGTTTTCACCCCACCTCAGGAGCACATTTACGACGTCTCACCTCGCCTAGGTTACGTCGAGCTCTTTGCCTTGGCTACGCCAAGTGCCATCAGGGGTTTTCACCCAAAGCTAAGATTACACCCAGCAGATGATCAGATGAGCTACAATTGCACCGAGCTCTTTGCCTTGGTTACGCTAGACATCTCCGAATCAGGGATTTCTATCCAGCATGCTAAGGTTACGCTCAGTAGATGATCGGCCGAATTTGATTCACTCATATTTATTAGCTCGGGAATTTAGATTAGACAGACATTATTTTCTCATCTTTTGGTTCTGAAGGTCGCGGCCGTTATTTGCTAATCTCTATAATCCAGATCAGAGGCGTATTATTGTCTCATTTATTATCTCTGGAGCTCGGTTCAGGTGAGCATTCTTCACTCCTATTTGTTATCTCTGGAGCTCAGTTCAGATTAGGCGAGCACACTTCGCCCCTATTTATTATATCTGGAGCTCAGTTCAGATCAGGCGAACATCATTTGCTCTGCATACCTATTACCTTTGGAGCTTAGTTTAGTCGAGCGTCATTTGCACATATTTATCCGATATAGCTCAAATCAGCTCAGAGAAGCTTTATCTGCTCTGTATTACCTCTGGTGCCCGATCGGGTTTATCTGCTCAGCTCAGGATTCTATTGATTCTGGAAATCAAACAAGTTTCATTCGCATTGTATATTTATCATCACTGGAGGTTGAGATTTCTATTATTTATGGAGCTCGGGATGCTTAATATTCATAAAGCCAGTGTTATTTGCACCGCATGTTTATTCATCAAGGAGCTCGACTATATCTCATCAGCCCGATATGATTATTAATGCCCATGGTGTTTCTTTTAGCTCGGGATGTTTATTTACTACCTCGGTCAGCTCGGTCATCTCCATCATTTCGGGTCCTTATCACCTTTGGTGTTTGGCTCAATAGAAGTAAACTAGGAAGCAAGGGCACTAGGAACAGGTCGGTTAAACATTTAACGAACTACTGGTAGTCGATGTCAGTTCAACTAGGAGGGGGGACTTGTGATACCCCCGATGGGGGATCGATCTAAATAATGAGTTTTAACCGACCCGATCTGATTAAGCAAGTTATAGCCCATACAAAACTCGTCTAGCATGACCCATTTGCAAGGGCCTATTTTCTTAAACAAAAAGGAGTTGTATTATTTTGGAAGATATCTCTCATATTCTCGGGATAAACATGGATCTAGTTGTCATATACAATACAATTTCATATTGACTAGAACTCTTATCATATATTGATTGAGACTCTATATCTATAAATAGAGGGCTCCTAACCCTCATTCAAGTATGCAATTACTTATGCAAAAAGTCTATAATTTTAATACGTTTTCATTTAAATCTATACTAACTTGAGCGTTGGAGTGGCTTCGCCAACGGGCGGAGTCATCTCACCCTTTTTTCTTTGATACACAGATATATTTTGGGGGGTGGTTCAATTCGGTTTAATTGAAGATAAATCGTTTGTTACATCATCGCTCGATATTTATTGAAGATCATATTTTTTGGTGATATCAAAGATCTTAAAACAGTTCCAAGAGTTGATGATGACAAATTAATTGAAAGTTTATCTCATCAGTTCCAAGACAGGACACATGTCATATTGAAAAATACTTATATGGACCATGTATTTGTAAATATCAAGATACATAAATAAGTATGTATATGTTTGTATGTGTGTTGATGTTTGAAAGACTGGATGTACAGAAGTAAGATCGTGTCATATTAGCTCGAAGATTTAAAGTTGTTTAGCTATACTTTTGATGATGCATTTAATGTCTTAGTACTATTTTGGTCGTCAATTAATTATGTTAATATTAAAGGACAAGGGTCTTAGTACTCTAATAAGCTAAAATACAATTCAACTAGATAAAAGGCATGTAGGTGCTTTCAAGGGAGAATATTTGAAGAGTATATCATTGTCGACTGTGGTCAAACGGATTGTGGTTAAGTATTAGGAGTTTAGATCATATGAGATACATTTAAGGGTGGGCAAAATCTTTCGGGTATCGGGTACCCGACATGACTCGATCGAGTCGGGTTTTTGTTAAAAAAAAATCGGATTCGGATAACCCAAAACCTGACATATAATTGTCGGGTTGGTGTCGGGTTTTGTCCTCAGAACCCGAAAAATATTTCGGGTATCCAAACCCAAGTATGCTACTTGTTGCCATGAAATATCCGAAACCCATTTCAAAGCCCATTAAATAATTAACCCCAAAATCTCAGTCTTCACTCTTCAGTCTTCGCTTCTCGCTTCACTCTCAGCCTCTCGCACAATCGCACTCACGCCCTCAGCACAAAATATCTGCACTCACGCCCTCAGCCCGCCCGCGTCTCAACGTCTACCCCCTAAAGCTGCTCGCGGCCTTGCCTAGTCGGTCCACCCTCGCGGCCTCGCGTACTCGATTCATCGTAAGGTAACTAGGTAAGGACTGAGGAGGGTTAAAATTTGACAAATTTGGTGTTTATGATTATGATTTTGAATATTGTGATGAAAAGTATATTGAGAATTTTGCGAAATTGTGAATCTGTGAAGCGTAATTTGTGAATTATGAATGTGATGAAAAGTATATTGAGAATTTTGTGAATTTATGAATCTGTGAATTGTAATTTGTGAACTGTGATGAATTGTATTGAGTATTCAGTGACAAATTATGAATATGTACAAAAAAATTACAATTGCAGAAATTTATTGTGTTAAATGGAGAGTGTAACAGATCAGTTAATTGGAGAGGCTATTAATGTTGATCTTGAAAGGAACCAAAATGTGGAAGTTAATGCTATCGATTATGATAAAGTTGAAGAAATCGAATCCCAATCTAAAAAGAGAATGAGAAAAGAAGTTGTTTCTAGATCACAATTTTGGGAACAATTTGATAAATTGTTTTTTGAAGTTGATAATGTGCAAAAAGCTAGGTGCAAATATTGAGGCAGAGAGATTAAAGCAGATCCAAAATTGTATGGGACTTGACCTCTTAAGAATCACTACAAGTCTTGTAAAAAAACCCTCATGAAGTAGCAACTAATCAAGCTCGAATTGCATTGCAACCCCAACGTGTTGGTGAGAAGGAAACACAAATTGTTTCTTGGAAATTTGATCAGAATAAAATCAGAGAGGCGATATGTTATTGGTTAATTGTTGATGAGCTTCTATTTAAGACTGTTGAGAACAAGGGCGTCCACGCTTCATGCGCGGTTTTAGTGTGCCATCAGTTTGTCCTTCGGGGACATCAACCCGTGCGGGTGTGTTTATAGCCGGTATATGAGATTCTGTTACTTTCTTTGTATCAGTAAATGCATCTGGCAACTGATTTGCAATATTTTGTAAATCGATTATCCTTTTCACTTCTTGCTCACACTGATTTGTGCGAGGATCAAGATGAGACAAAGATGGTGCATGCCATGAGATTTTTTCCCGTTCAACAGGAAGCAACGATTTTCCTCCCCCTAACGGTGGGAAAACTGTCTCATCAAAATGGCAATCCGTAAACCTTGCTTTAAACAAATCACCCACAAAGGGCTCAATATATCTAATTATAGATGGGGAATCAAAACCAACATAAATCCCAAGACGTCGTTGTGGACCCATCTTTATTCGGCGAGGTGGAGAAATGGGAACATAAACCACACTACCAAAAATTTTTAAGTGAGAAATATCAGGTTACTGGCCAAAAACAAGTTTCAATGGTGAATACTGATTAAATGAACTTGGCCTAACTCGCACAAATGCAGCAGCATGCAATATTGCATGTCCCCAAATAGAAGTGGGTAAATTTGCCTTTAAAATTAAAGGTCTAGCAATTAGTTGCAATCTCTTAATAAAAGACTCTGCAAGCCCATTTTGAGTATGTACATGTGCAACTGAATGTTCAACATCAATACCAATTGACATCCAATAATCATTAAATGATTGAGATGTAAATTCAATGGCATTGTCAAGATGAATAGATTTGATTGGATAATCAGGAAATTGTTTCCTCAATCTTATAATCTGGGCAAGAAGTTTGGCAAAAGCAATGATACGTGTTTACACTGGACTAACATTTGACCATCTCGATGATGCGTCTATAAGAACAATAAAATAACGAAATGGCCCACAAGGTGGATCAATGGGTCCACAAATATCCCCTTGAATTCTTTGCAAGAATGTAGGGGTCTCATTATTACTTTACATCGGAGATGGTCTTATAATTAATTTTCCTTGTGAGCAGGCAACACATACATATTCATGAGGTAAAAGAATCTCATGGTTCTTTAGAGGGTGTCCATGTGTGTTTCTAATTATTCGACGCATCATGATTGATCCTGGGTGACCAAGTCGATCATGCCAAAGCATAAAAATGTTTGGATCATTGAACTTCTGGTTCATTACAATATTTGATTCTATGGCACTTATGGTCGCATAATAAAATCCCGATAAGAAAACTGGGAGTTTTACTTATATATGCTTCTGGCATGAAACGATGGATGTAATATAAAGATATTCCATATTCCCCTCATTCATAGTCTCGATATGAAATCCATTGAGACATATGTCTTTAAAACTCAATAAATTTCTGTTGGATTTACTAGAGTATGCCTCTTTTATTAAATTATTTGTTCCACCAGACAATATTATATTTCCTCTTCTAGAGCCCTCAATTAGTTTTGTAGTATCAAAAATTGTGCTAACATTTGCTTTTGCCATTTTCAAATCCGAGAAATATTTCTGATCTCGAAGAATTTTGTGCGTTGTTCCATTGTCAACCAAACAAATATCTCCACCTTTCATCTTGAGTTTACTTTCAGCATTAATATTTTCCATTATTCTATAAACAAAATAAACAAAGTGAAGAAAATGATAAAATTAATATATTATTTAAAGCTAATATACTCAAACTTAGAAACATGAAAAATCGGAGACTAGACATATTACAAATTTGACTTAGAAATACCAAGACTTAGAAATTTAAAACATAACAAATCAGGGACTTAATTAAAACACGTAACAAACTATTTAAACATAGATTCGACATCATATCAATCATCTTTGATCTTTCTGTTGCCATCACTAGCATCATCGCCATAAAATGAAATTCCATTAATTTCTCCACTTGGCTCGGTAAAGAAATCAGCAATATCTAAATGAGTAAAGTCTATTGGATCCCTTGGATCACTTTCACAATCCACAATGTTGCTAAAATAAGTAAATTAGTTTCTTTCTCTTTTCATTTACCCTTGATATATTCTTGATATAGATCAACGAGATGCTTTGGTGTACGGCAGATACGAGACCAATGCCCTTTCACTCCACACCTATAACAAGTTTCATCATGATTATTAGGAGGACCAACAACCTTACCATTTTCTTGTTTCTCACCATTTTTGTTCCACTTCGAGTTGTATGGTGCATTTTTAGGACCAATATGGTTTCGACCATGACCACGACGCGGTCACGTCCATGGATACTACCACGTCCATATTTGTTTGCATTCACTTCCGGAAGTGAAACATTTGCATTTACTTCTGGAAATGCTTGTGATCCAGTTGGGTGGGAGTTGTGATTTTTCATCAAGAGTTCATTGTTTTGTTCCACAACTAGGAGATATGAAACTAACTGAGAATATTTTTGAAAACCACTTTCACGGTATTGCTGCTGCAGGAGCATGTTGGAGGCATGAAAAGTAGTGAATGTCTTTTCTAACATATCTTCATCAGTAACATTGTCACCACATAATCTCAATTGTGACACAATTTAAAACATTGTAGAGTTATACTCATTTACTGTTTTGAAATCTTGCAACCTCAGGTGCATCCAATTATAGCGAGCCTTTGGGAGTATCACAGTTTTTTTGGTGATTATATCTCTCCTCCAAGTTTTTCCATAGGATAGCAGGGTCCTTTACCCCAAAGATATTCGGATTTCAGTGCTTCGTAGAGGTGATGGCGAATGAAAATCATTGCCTTCGCTTTTTCTTGTTCACTTGCCTCATTATTTTCATTGATGGTTTGTCCAAGATTTTTCGCATTCAAATGAATCTCAGCATCAAGGACCCAAGTCAAATAGTTTCTTCCGGAAACATCAAGGGCAACGAATTCAAGCTTGGTGATGTTAGCCAAGATTTTGAGTATGGAATGCTCGTATTCTCAAATCTACAAGTTTGAGTTTTATTAGAAATTTGAGCCAAAAAATACTCGAATTAGGCTTCAAGCCTCCAAATAAATTTTTGGAACTTTAGGTTCATTTATCAAAAGATAACAAGTTTTTTATATAAAATCGATGCAAATATTAAACAATATATATATATATATATATATATAACAACTTACCTTTGAATATACCTTTATGTTGTCAAGTGGTGTGTATTTTATAAAAATGGTAGAACGTCATGCTGATAACGTGTTATAAAATGCTATTGTTGAACACAACTTAAAAGAAAATTACAAAATCAATATAGATGGGAGATAAAGTTATTCATTCCCTTTTGTCTATACTTTTTTCACATATCTTGTTACAAAGTGTTGGACATATATATAGCACAAAACATCAAGAGTTACAAGTCACTTAATGTGACTTAATATCCTAAAGAGTTACAAGTAAACTTAATATCCTTACATGGTTTCAGTCACTTCAATAAGTTATGACTTAAATTGACATCCATATACAATGTATTCATAATAAATTTGTTATTTTAAAATCTCTCTTGTAACAACCAAATTATGATAGTAATAGAGTATTAATGCGAGCTTTTAACACTTCAAATTTTAGCACCTATAAATAGCCGATCAAGGTCTTCATTCACGGTTTATTTGATGTTACCCCCGCGTTCTTAGAGGTACATTTTACCATACATTGAGAATATTCCAAATGAATACTTCCCAATGCATGGTGGATAGACCCCTAGGACACTACCCTTAGGGGTAGCATCAAAAAATCATTCACTTAATAATAGCAAAAATTCTTCTCTCACTGGCAGCTAACATTACATGGTTGACTTTTCAACCTCATTTGATCTTTAAATCACCTTCCAACCTTTTTATCACCATTTCATTATAAAATATCTCGTTTCTGAATTTCTACAAAACACCAAAAAAAAAAATACAAATACAAAACACATAATTTCGCTCGAAAACTAACATAAAAGTAAAGTAAAAGAATAGAAAATATAAGCGCAGTTATGCACTTATCAGCAACACAATAAAAATTTTTGTTAGGATCAAAACTAGGATTATCTGGGTTTCTCATAACCCCAACATAATCAAATAAATCAAATTTAATAACCTAATAATTGTTTTACAAAAATATTATAAAAAAATAATTGTTTATTAAAACGAAAAATATGGTTTTTACTTAATTTATATGGATCAAAGTTGTTAAAACAATTAATTACCGTTCGATTACAGTTCTAATTTAGTCTCGGTTCTAGTTTCTCATCTCTAGGAATCAAAATCGAACGCAGTCTTTGAACTTAAATAAAAAAAGTTATGGGTTTAGTTCATGTTTCGAAGGAGACCGTGGTAGATCTAAATTAATGAATTGAAATACAATAATATGACATAAGGGTCTTACAGAGATGATCGTTGTGGGTTTAAATTTATGAATTGAAATACAAGAAGGTACTAAAAAATTTATAAGTTTTTTTTTATTTGTTTATTCAACCAAATCTTGTGTATCATTCTTATCTTTTAAAGCAAACGAGAGGAAAAAGAACATTAATTATTTGGAAATTATAAAGCACATACCTTACTTTACTAATAATTAAAGTAATGATAACATTTCAATCATGCATCTACCTATTCCAAATTAAACCCATAATAGAGTCGTGATCTAGCGACTAGAGTCCAAAAATATACGTTGAACACATATATTATACTTTTTAAAAAAAATTATAAATTAATAAATTAATTTAAATAATGGAATGCTGATTGCCAAAGTTGTACTAAGAATTGATTAAAAAAATTAAAATATGATTAGTTGAGGCGCATTTGGCATTGTTTTGAGTAAGGTAAGGCAAGTGGAAAGAGTGGGTAAGAGCCTTTAGGAGCCAAAAGGCATAATGATTAATTTCTCTATTGGAAAAGAAGACACATAAGATCAACTTTCTAGATCACTTCTTGATTTCTCGTGCCTTCTCGAGGGCCCCTATGAAAATCGTTCTTAGTTTGATATTAATTCAACATTTTATGTGTTGCATTAATTTGAATTTTATGAATTATAAAAGTAAAAACATTAGTCTCGCCTCTCCTTTGCAACATATCTAGATCTCACGCTAAAGTTGTCACAAACCCGTCGCAACAATAGAAGTCTATTGGAACACATTGAAAACCGTCGCAGATAATAGAAGGTCATGGGGATTTTTTAGTTTTACTTGTTGAAAAAACGCTTAATGAATTAGAAATTAAGCATCGATGACCAAATGAAGTGTACTGGAGGCCGCAATCGGTCGCCATATTTTGGCTCGATCGATCGCGCATATGGAAAAACAATTTGCCAAAAACCTGTCAGGGGCGATCGATCGCCACTCCAGGCGCGATCGATCGCGTCTGGCAGTAGGCGAAGGTAAAGGGCGCTATCGATCGCGCCCTGTTCAAATGTGCGAGTTGGGTGTGTTTTTTGCTGAATTGTTGCCTCCAATTGGTGTCCCTATGTGGCATTACTTGGTCTGATATATAATGAACAACTCCTAGACATTTAAAAGATCATATTTTCAAAATTCACTTCATATTCAAGAGCAAAATCTTATGCATCTTGTTCATCGCGTTCATTTTTCAAGTTTGAGTGCTTTCAAATCTTCGTGGTTTGTGGATTTATGATTTGTAGTGCTCCTATCACGTCCCAAAGTTGGTGGTCTCATATACTGCTAAAGCTGATTGGATCCGACTGTTCAGACCATTTTGAAACAGTGCAGCTTTAAGTCATTGTCTGCCATAATGGTTGGTGCATAAGTCCCTAGGGAATGGGATTTTGAAGAATACTCAATCACTGACATTCCTGGAGTTTGTGTCAGGTTGTCAAATTCTTCCAACTTCTGGAGTTTAACGGCTGCTGGGAAGTATTGTTTCAGAAATCGCCTCGGAATCTTTGCCAAGTAATTGGTCTGGTCTCTTCAATCGAGGGTGACACACTATCCCACCACTTATTCACATCATCAACAAGAAATGGTGATGTAACTTCCACTTTGATCTCTTGAGGCACTTCAAGTAGTCTATGATGATTTTCTACTTCTTTCAGCCAGTGCTGAGCCACTTCTGGATTTGAGTTATTCCATTGCGGGTGACACACTATCCCACCACTTATTAGCATCGTCAACAAGAAATGGTGATGTAACTTCCACTTTGATCTCTTGAGGCACTTCAAGTAGTCTATGATGATTTTCTACTTCTTTCAGCCAGTGCTGAGCCACTTCTAGATTTGAGTTACCGTCAAACGTATTGGTCCAGTCTCTTCCATCGAGGGTGACACACTATCCCACCACTTATTCGCATCGTCAACAAGCAACGGTGATTTAACTTCCACTTTGATCTCTTGAGGCACTTCAAGTAGTCTATGACGATTTTCTACTTCTTTCAGCCAGTGCTGAGCCACTTCTGGATTTGAGCTCTTACATCGAGGGTGACACACTATCCCACCACTTATTCGCATCGTCAACAAGAAATGGTGATGTAACTTCCACTTTGATCTCTTGAGGCACTTCAAGTAGTTTATGATGATTTTCTACTTCTTTCAGCCAGTGCTGAGCCACTTCTGGATTTGAGTTATCATCGAACGTTGTCACTCGATTCTTATGAAGAGACTCATAATGGTACTTTATTCCTTGCGGTTGAGGTTGTGCCTGGTTAGCTGTTGGGGTTAATAAACCTTTGAAGAGTAGTGGCTACGATGGTAGCTATTGCCATGAAGTTTCACGACTTAAACCAGTTCTTGGTGTTTGGGGTGAATCTTGGCTTCCACCGCTTCATTGTCGTTATTGCATGGAAATGCGTATCGCGGGTTGCGGTTGTTACGAGGTGGACATCCAGCCATGTTCTACAAATTCGTATATTTGTAATTTTGGTCCAAAAGTAATTTGTATAAACTCTCCCACATCGAGACATTCATCAATCCAAGCCTTAAGTTTTACTATAAATAATGGTTTTAAGTCGAGTTTAAAATCACACCTCTAAAAAAATCTTTTGGTTATTTTAAAAACCAATTTAAGAATCACTGGACTGAACTTTTTAGTCTAAAGTTTGGCTAGAAGCAGGGATGGTTCATCTGGACGAGGGCGAGCTTCGAGACATGTCTGAAGAAACCCCAATGTTTTTAATATTGTATTTTATTTTATAGTTTATTGTGTTTTTATGTATGTTGGTGATATCGTTTGGACATCTAATATTATTTATTATGAGTTTATTTCTTTTTGTAGTGTGGATCAGATATGTAATATTTTAATTTGAATAAAATATTAGTTTGTAATGATAATTACATAAAAGAAATAGTTCAACACCATTAATAATGCAGTTATAAATTACACTCCTCTAAATTTATGTTGATAAAGATTGTCGATTTGCAAAATGTTTATAGCTTAAAAACATCGAAGAAAATTGCAAAAGTCTAAGGTCATTCTTACAAGCAAAAGTATATGGTCATCATATATTTTTGCCATTGAAAAATGAGTTTAAAAATAAGGTTGTGGAGAGAATAAGCTAAATAAATTTTTGAAGAAACATATAATACTAATATCTAAAAGTTTAGTTTATTCTTACTAACCAAAATTTATATAAAACGGAACATGGATTATCATAATCTTGGTGTATTTTGAAGAAAAATTATGTTTAAGTGATTGAGAAATCGAAGGATAAATCTCGTGCTTTTTATAAGCTATTGGGTGCAAAAATTGCGATTCAAAATTCTGTCAATCCGGATCTGGAAATTCAAAATTGGCCAAGGGATTTAATGAGCATGATATGAGTATCATAAACCCAGAATTAATTTTAAAATGGTGTTGAATTTGAGAGAAATCGAAGCCTGAATTTTACGAAATTTTAGGGTTCTATAGTGAGAACATCGATTCAAAATCGAGCATCTTACCCTGTGTGAGAAATATCTGATAGAGGGCTTTTATTACCCATTCAATAAGGAGTAATAATCCAAAAGTAATTTCAATTTGGTGTTCGAATGAGGGAGAAATCGAATTTGGAATCTTTCAAAAATTTAGGGTTCTTAGGGTGTAAGATTCGATTTGTGATTTGTGATTGAAACTAGAAATTAGTTGAGGTATATGGACCGAAATGTTACTAGGAGTAATAAACCAGATTTAATTTTGACATGGTGTTCCGATCATTGAGAAATCGAGGGACAAAATTTCGTGTTTTAGGGTTCTTCAGGGCTCGGCTTCGATTGACCTATTGGCCATCTTGCGGTAGTTGGAACTTGGAAATTTTAGAGGGCTTTAATAATTGGATCATGACGATCATAGTGGTGTGACAGATTCGTCGATTGGTGTTCGTCGGCGGCGGAAGGAAAATTGACATGTTCGGACTTCGTGAGTTTTGATCGGCGATTTGGCCGGGAAATCGTCGTCCGTTCAGCTCGATTCATGGTGTAGTGGCTTCGTCTCGTTTAGACGGTCATGGTGATGGGTTGACTTTCTGGCTACGAACAGTGTGGCGGCGACGAGGTGGCACCGGCAGTAGCCACAGTTGTTTTTTTTTAAAAAAAAAAAATTCAGATTGTTATTCGATTCCCAACTGATTTTTAGATTTTAATTAGTTGGTATATTGGATCCGGGATTCATATTCCGGTTAATTTGTATCAACCAGAAATCTTTTCCCAGCTGGATTATGGAACCTGGTTTAGCTCTGATATCACTTAAATGTCACGCCTCGTGACCAGGGTCGATAACACCGACGTTGAATTCAAATATACAATTCGAAGACATAAATTAAAATAAAACCAGTATTTTATGCCACAAACATATATGTTTTACAACTGAAAATAAAACCATAACTTAAATCTTAGTAGAGTTTAGAGGAAGCATAATTATGTAAAATCTTGAAATCTTTACAGTAGATCATCAACCCCAAAAGTTGTGATGTTGTTGTTCTTCGGTATCTGTCTCACTTTTATCTAGGGAGGGGATGTACAGGGTGAGTATTTGGAAAAAAACTCAGCAAGCGGGGGCCAATCGAATATGCCAAAAGCATATACTTATACAAATTTCGAAACAAATATCAAAACATAAACTAATATGAGTTAATACACATAACGGATTTTGCTCCTTTGAGCCATATAAGATGCATCATATCAGAACACATATCATATACTAATTAGTTTAGATCGATCAGCAAAACATAAGGATTATAGAGGTGGCTCATACGGATTCAAGAGGTGGCTCCCGTATGTATAGCGCTTTGCCCCATTGGTTCAAGAGGTGGCTCACACGTATGTAGCACGTTGCTTCGCATAGCACTTATCTCCCGATATTCAGAATTTTCATGACATCATACTTTTTAAAGTAGTTCACATATTCGACTGAATTTTTCAAGCATACATACATTGTCAAAACTAAAGGGTAGTATAACAAAAGCCCACTTACTTGATTATGTAGGTTGCAAAAAGGCTTCAAAATCTTCTTTTTCCTTGCTAATACAAGTAGAAACAATGGTTTTGTTTGATAGTATTCTCTTTGTTCCGAAATGAAATTTTTGATACAATTTATAGATGAACTTTTTTGAATTTTTCTTCTTGCCAAGTTTTCATATGTTTCCAAGTCTTGTGCCATTCTTCACAAGTTATTTGCAAGTGTAAGGACCCTAATCCTTAAATGCGGAACCAAGGCATAATAGAGCTAAATAAATAATGAGAGTGAGAAATAACGTGTTGAGTTTATGAGCTTAAGCATTACATGCCAAAAATAAGGACTACCCAAAAATGGATTAATTACATTCCCCATCAAATGAATGCTATCAACTAGTTTTACACTACTCCTAGAGTAGACACTAGGCAAAATAATCATGTCCTTCATCTACCAAAGATGCTCTTCAAGCTCACTGTCTCAACCCGTCTAGCCCTCCTATCATGCCAAACGTGTACCTACAAGGACAACCCCCAAACATGAGCAATAATAATCATTCATATTCAACACAATATGAAGATAAAGCGTAAATGCATAATCATAATAAAACACTTCCTGTTTTCCCCATGCATTTCAAACGCTTCCCGTTTGGTTGTCCCTGTACCATAACTCATGAGTATAATCAATAGATTATTTTAATGGTCTAAACATGTCATGACATATACCATCTCATCAATACCAAATACTGATCACTAATCCCTAGTCTGTCCATCACAATGTATTTTAATGCCCCTCGCTTATTTACATATAGGCGGCATAGGATAACCTCGCTTCAATGGACTGCGGGACTCCCACCCCTCGCCTCTCATTGAGCGGCAAATACCCTTTCCTCGCCCTATATGATAACCACGCTCAAATGTGACATGCGGCGCTCCCACCCCTCGCTTCACATTTAGCGGAACCAAACCAAATAACGGCAAGCATTAAAATCATCAAGGGATGACCACGACTCATGGGATATGCACCATTAATCATATGCATCATAAACATCATGCATAACATGTATTTGCATCCACAATGCAATACCACATATATACTTGCATCCACAATGCATAACAATAAGTATATAAGATACATGTACCGTTGGGTGCCCGTACGTCCACTACGTACCTTTCCAAAATGTAGGATATGGTAGGACTTCAATGCCTTGGCTGTGTTGCCACCTGGGATGGTTCTACACATTCACACAAATCAATATTAGAACCCAATAATAGTCCAATACCAAAAATCCTACAAAAAAATCCAAAAATACCATATTTTGGCCTTCGCGATCGATCGCCCATCACGGCGATCGATCGCCAAACCTCACTGTCCGAGAACCAACATTTTTCACCCTTCGGCGATCGATCGCCACCCTTGGCGCGATCGATCGCCAGCCGCGCCGATCGATCGCCCAAGAGTGGCGATCGATCGCCAAACGCTTGCAAAACCTACTGCCTGGGCGCGATCGATCGCCTGGAATGGGCGATCGATCGCCAACCCCTGTTACCCGAAAACCTCCATTTTTGCACCTCAAAACCATTCCAACCCATTCCAACACTTATACAACCAACCAATCACATAAATATCAACATAAACCACCAAAATATACTTCAAAACAAGTATAAATCTAACCATATAACCAAACCCACAACAACCCAACAAAACCCATTTTAAAACCATTCAAAATCATACCAAACTCAATCAAAACCTTACAAAATTAACCATGAGGTATCCATACCTCTTGGGGACCTCAAATCACCCAACAAGCTCCCCAAATCAAGATTTTTGAAAGGTTTCTCTTCACCCCAAATCTTGAGCTCGAAAATGGAAGGGAAAGGGTTTGTTGGAAGTTGATTTTGGTAAAGTGAAAAATGATTTAGTAAAGGTGGGGGGTATAAGGGTATAAAAGAGGATTGGGTTTAATTAAAAATGCAATCCACAACCCATGGTGTATAAAACACCCCAACATGATATTTTCCAAAGCATTAAACCAAATGCACCAAAATATCAATTAAACACATGATTTCTAATTAATTGCTAACCAAGGCAAATAAATCATGTTCCCAACAAATTCCAAGCATGCACAACATGCACCCCGAAATGCACCCCCGGGTCACCCTATCCACATGACCATGCATTTCCATATGATAAATCAAACCAAAGCATAATTAATTACCACATAATTAATCATATAAACACAATTAATGCACCAATGTAAGGACCCTAAACCTTAACAGTGAATTCAAGATATAAATAGTGCTAAATATGTATTAAAGACATCTTAGGATTCTGGTTTGATGTGAGCACAATTAGGTTACAGGCCAAAATAAAACTTCAACAATTAATCAGTTACATTCTCGATCATGAATGTTTAAGTGATAGCATTAGACTACTTCTCGAGTAGAGACTATCCAAGATTCCTGTACTCTATCTTCATTTACACTTTCAACAGCTCACAGTTCAACCGACCCTCAGCCCCCTTGATTCAAAATGTACCTACAGGAACAACTCACCATGAGCATATATATATATACATCATCACTTAACACAATTCAACTTAATAAAGAAATTAAGCGTATGAAACGATTAATTGATATGCTCCTCGATTACCACATTAGCACATTTCATTGTCGTTCCTGTTTCACAAGCTTATGCACAAAATCATTAGTTCAAGATATAATGATCGATAACGCGTTTCCAATTATAATCACAATAATTCACTTTAACCACTTGAATTGTGACTGTTCCGGTCCCAATACAACAGCGGAATTTTAGGACCCCTCGCTTCGACATATAGCGGCATCATATGATATCCCTCGCTTCGACAATGACAGCGGCATGTTACCTCGCTTAGACATGACAGCGGCAAATATCATACTATCATCGCTTCATATGACAGCGGCAAGTACCTCCCTCGCTCGGAGATAAAGGCTACCGGAACATTCATCAATTCCCATCACATTAATCAATCACAATAGTTGATTCCATTATCACAGTAATTCACAATCATTTCACATATATCATCACGTGTAAGGATTCACTATCCACAATGTACATAATTAAATGTATGGCACGTTTTACCGTCCGATGCTCGTACGTCTCACTACGTACCTTGGTTCCAAAAGTGGAGATATCGTGGACTTTATCTCCTAGGCTGTGTGGCTACCTGGGATGGTTCTACATAATCACATGAATCCATATTAGAAACCAATAAAGGAACCATTATCAAAAACATCACCATATAGAACAAAAATCTCAAAATCTAAAATTTAGGCCTTGCGATCGATCGGCCCCAAGCCCCGATCGATCGCCAAGTTGAGAAAATCAGGCATCTGGATACTGCCTCCACCGATCGATCGGACCATTTTACCGATCGACCGAGACATCACACCGATCGATCGGTAAAAACGCCGATCGATCGGTAAGCTATTTTTACGCCTGGCTTAGGTACTGTCTTGCTCGATCGATCGGACCAAATTTCCGATCGATCGAGAAACCCTGTTTCAGCGAGAAACATCCAAGTATGAGCTTCTAACCACACCTATACTCATGTACAACCAAAAACAACCACTAAGCTCAACATATAACCACAAAACAACATGAAAATACATCTCCCACCATGAATAACAAGATGAACCAAGATCCACTCATTTAACCTCAAAAACAAGCTATAAATCAACCAAGACTCAACAAGACTTTACTATAAAGGAAGCTTACCACTTGAGCTTCAAGTTTTTGGCAAGAAAACACAAAAACTCTTCCTTTTTCAAGTCTTCTCTTCCACTCCAGTTTCAAAAACGAAAATGGCAGCTAATGGAGTGAATGGATGAGGTTTAGAGACAAAATCTGAGAGGGATGGGGTGATGGGATGTAAAGCAATGCAAGTGGCCCTCTTTGTCATGCTAGTTAATTTCAAAACTTTTAATGTATGATAAATTACAAGCATGATGTATGAAATACCTCTACATGATATTTTAAAAGCATATTACCACAATGGATTCAAAGTCTCCATTAAAATCATGCTTTCCCAAATAAACACAACCCATATCAAATAAACTATCATAACACTCAAATTCCCCACATGAATAACATGCACTCCGAAATGCTTTACCGGATCATTCCTATCATGACTAAGCATTTCATATGATAAACAATGCCGACACATAATTCATTTATCACCATAAATCACATAAACATGCCCAAATCGCATATAATTATTTCGGGGACATCACAATACTCCCCTACTTATAAGATTTCGCCCTCGAAATCACATGCACTTTACCCAACCAAAACTAAACATAATTCACATACCAGAGAATAGTTCTGGGTAATGCTGCACCATATGCCGTTCCGTCTCCCACGTGGCCTCTTCGACACCCCGACGATCCCACTGAACCTTGACCATCGGTATGACCTTGCTTCGAAGTCTGCGATCCTCTCGATCCAGAATTCTGACTGGCCGTTCAACATAGGATACATCTGAACTCAACTGAACCTCAGAAGGTTTCAATACATGAGACGGATCCGGCTCATACTTCCTCAACATAGAAACATGGAAGACATCATGTATACCGGATAATGACGGCGGTAGTGCTAGTCGGTAAGCCAGAGTGCCTATGCGCTGCAATATCTCGTATGGCCCAACATATCTCGGAGACAACTTCCCCCGCATACCAAAACGAACTACACCTCTGAAAGGTGAGATTTTCAGAAAGACCTTGTCTCCTACTTGGAATTCTAATGGTCGCCGTCGTTTATTAGCATAGGCCGCTTGCCTATCTTGAGCCGCTTTCATTTTCTGACGGATCACTTTTATTTTCTCTTCCATTTCACGAATCAATTCCGGTCCTCCGACCGTCTTACTAGTCAAATCTTCCCAGTATAACGGTGACCTACAACGTCGACCGTAAAGGGCCTCAAATGGAGCCATCTGTATGCTCGCTTGATAACTGTTGTTATAAGAGAATTCCACTAGCGGCACTGAATCTTGCCACGGAGCATCGAACTCTAAAATACACGCCCTCAATATGTCCTCAAGCGTCTGTATGGTACGCTCTGTCTGGCCATCTGCCTGAGGGTGATAAGCCGTACTCAGTCTCACTTCTGTACCCAAAGCTGATTGAAGACCCTCCCAAAAGTGCGATGTGAACCGTGGGTCTCTATCGGATACAATCAAGACTGGAATGCCATGCAATCTTACTACGTTCCGAACATATAATTGAGCCATCTTTAAGTATGTGAAAGTCATACTATATGGAATGAAGTGAGCCACTTTTGTCAGTCGATCTACAATCACCCAGATCGCATCAAATCCCGAGGCAGTCCTTGGCAAATGGGTCACGAAATCCATAGAGATGTGCTCCCACTTCCACTCTGGTATCTCTAAACTCTTCAACTCGCCTCCGGGCCTCTGCCTTTCTGCTTTCACTTGTTGGCAAATTAGACACTTCTTAACGAATGACATAACGTCTCTCTTCATCCGTCTCCACCAAAATTGATCACGCAAGTCCTTGTACATCTTTCTCCCACCTGGATGTATGCTAATTCTGCTACAATGAGCACGATGCAAGATCCCTTGACGCATCTCTGGTGCCCTCGGCACTACCCAACGGTTACCAAGTCTCAAGGAACCATCCTCTGCTACTCTGAATTTTGATGGCTGACCCAGACGTATACATGATAACCATCTCTGTACTTCAACGTCTGTCACCTGGACTTTCCTGATAAGTTCAAAGATGTCCGGTTCTGCCAATAAGGTCGACACCCGCACCGGCGATACATCTAAATCAAAATCATATCCCAATTGACAACAAGAGGCCATCAAAGCCGACAGCTGAATCACATCATCTGCTGTATACTTCACTTTCCTGCTCAAGGCATCAGCGGTCAGGTTCGCCTTCCCTGGATGGTACTCTATCTCGCAATCATAGTCCTTGAGTAAATCCATCCACCTCCTTTGCCTCATATTCAGTTCCGCTTGAGTAAATAGGAACTTCAAGCTCTTATGATCTGTGTAAATGGTAAAGGATGTACCATAGAGATAATGTCGCCAAATTTTCAAAGCGAAAATAATGGCCGCCAGTTCCAAATCATGAACCGGGTACCTGGTCTCATGAGGTTTCAACTGCCTCGATGCATAAGCCACCACGTGCTTATCCTGCATCAGTACACAGCCCAATCCTTGCAGTGATGCATCCGTGTACAAAGCAAACCGTTCGTTCTCCGAAGGAATTACCAGAACAGGCGCTGTAGTCAGTCGGTGCTTCAACTCTTGGAAGCTCTGCTCACATGCCTCAGACCATGAAAACGGAACACCCTTCTGAGTCAACTGCGTTAACGGCTTAGCGATCTTAGAGAATCCCTCGACGAAACGTCGGTAGTAACCCGCTAAACCGAGGAAGCTACGGATCTCGGGCACGGATGTAGGCGCAGACCAATCCATCACTGCTTCCACTTTCCTGGGATCCACAGAAATCCCATCACTAGAAATTACATGCCCCAAAAATACTACGCTGCTCAGCCAAAATTCACACTTGCTCAGCTTAGCATACAACTGATTGTCCCTGAGAACCTGGAGCACTGTCCTCAAATGATTCCTGTGGTCTTCCTCGCTCCGGGAATAGATAAGTATATCGTCAATAAATACGATGACGAATTGATCCAAATAGGGTTGGAATATTCGATTCATCAAGCTCATGAACACAGCCGGGGCGTTTGTCACTCCAAACGGCATGACCAAAAACTCATAGTGACCATAACGGGTCCGGAAGGCCGTCTTCTGCACATCATCCTCTCTAACTCGGATCTGGTGGTACCCCGACCTCAAATCAATCTTACTGTACAACCTCGTGCCCTGCAACTGATCAAACAAGTCATCGATCCGCGGAAGAGGGTATTTATTCTTCACTGTGGCCTTATTCAATTGTCTGTAGTCGATGCACAATCTCATCGACCCATCCTTCTTTTTCACAAATAACACAGGCGCGCCCCAAGGTGATACGCTGGGGCGTATGTAACCCTTATCAAGTAGTTCTTGTAGCTGCTCTTTCAGCTCTCTCAACTCCGCTGGTGCCATCCTGTAAGGGGCACGAGAAATAGCGGATGTCCCGGGTAATAATTTGATCCCGAACTCTACTTCCCTAATCGGCGGAAATCCGGGAATCTCTTCCGGAAATACATCGGCAAACTCGGCAACTACTGGAATATCTTCGACCCTTAACTCTTCTTTCTTTCCAGCAATGTCAATGGCATAAATAAGGTAGCCTTCATGCCCACGTTCCAATAACTGAGTCATCCTTAAGGCCGATATCAACGGGACTCTTGAGCGGGAACCATCCCCATAAAAAGTCCACCGATCCCCTAAATCAGATCTGAACCGAACTGTTCTCTGTCTGCAGTCCACCACTGCCTGATACCTGTTTAGCACATCGATCCCCACGATACAATCAAAATCTGACATCTCCAAAACGATCAAATCTGACTTCAACTCGTTGCCCTCAAAATAAATGAGGCCGTCATCAATGAACCGATCTGTAATCACACTTTTTCCAGCGGGTGTCGAAACCACAAGAGGCGTGGGTGACGGAGTCGTGCATATACGGTGCTTCTCCACAAAACTCGTCGACACAAAGGAGTGCGACGCACCTGTATCTATCAAAATATAAGCAGGGTGCGTAAATAAATAACACGTACCCGCTATCACTTCCTCTGGAGCTGCTGTAGCCTGCTCCCTGGTAAGGGCATACACTTGTCCTTGAGGTGGCCCCAACGGCTGTCCTCCCAATGGTCTCGGTGCAAATGGTGGTCTCTGTTGCACTGGCCTGTCTGAAGGTCTCCCCATAGTATTCTGTGGTCCTCCCCGATTAGGACAATTTCGGGCCAAGTGCCCATGTTTCCCACACTCATAACAAGCAGAGCATACTTTCACTGAATGGGGTCCCCCGCATAGAAAACACTTAACTTTCTCAAAACTGCTAGCCTGAGACTGTCCCCGATGAGACGGAGCATTACTTCCACGACCACCCTTTCCACGCGTATCTTGCCATCTACCACTGAATCTGGAAGATGAGGAGTTTCCCTTTGGCTTAAAATGGTCGCCCCTTGGTTTCAAATTTTCAGGGGTCGGTCTCTGAGATGGTGCTGGAGGCGGTGCCACATTCGGATATGCACCCACTCCCAACTCTGCCAGTTCAGCTCGTGCTAGGGCATCATCAAAACAAGTAGGGCCATAAGTGATCACCCTATCATACAACTCCGGCCTCAAGCCTTTCATGAAGTTCCTCATCTTTGCTTGGGTGCTAGAGGCGATATGAGGTACATATCGAAGCAAGGAACAGTACTGGAGGGCATAGTCAGACACTGGCATAGTACCTTGCCTCAAGCCATTGAATTCATCCTCTTTAGCCTGCCGTGCTGCCGCTGAGAAGTACCGGGTCAGAAATCGAGTCCTAAACAGCTTCCAGTTTATTTCCTGACCCTGAGCCTCCTGTTCAATCACTGTGGTCTTCCACCACATCAACGCCTTTTTGGCCAACTGAAATTCTGCTAGCCGTATCCACGCTGTCTTTGCGCACGGGGCAGCCACAAATATCTGCTCCAACCTCTCTAGCCATTCCTCGGCCTTCTCCCCTGTTTCAGTCCCTTCAAAAGTTGGGGGCCGATAAGCTAGAAACTGCGTCAAACTCAGTTCTCCCGGCAATAACTGTTGTTCGGACGGCTCTTCGCCCAAGGCTGGCGGCGGTAGGGGATTTGTATGTCTAGCACTAGCATTTACACTTATCGCATCACCAACATCAACATTCGCTGCCATACTGCAACACAAGGGTTAACAACAATATACAAAACAGTTCACATATTACATCGTTAGAAAACCATAACACGTTAATATAACAGTCACATGCTTCATATGCGTACAACATATTTAAAAGTGGACGCCTAGCCAACTTATTGCTAAGGCTACCCTTCACTCGTTCCCGGGTTCTCTAACCACTGCTCTGATACCACTAATTGTAAGGACCCTAAACCTTAACAGTGAATTCAAGATATAAATAGTGCTAAATATGTATTAAAGACATCTTAGGATTCTGGTTTGATGTGAGCACAATTAGGTTACAGGCCAAAATAAAACTTCAACAATTAATCAGTTACATTCTCGATCATGAATGTTTAAGTGATAGCATTAGACTACTTCTCGAGTAGAGACTATCCAAGATTCCTGTACTCTATCTTCATTTACACTTTCAACAGCTCACAGTTCAACCGACCCTCAGCCCCCTTGATTCAAAATGTACCTACAGGAACAACTCACCATGAGCATATATATATATACATCATCACTTAACACAATTCAACTTAATAAAGAAATTAAGCGTATGAAACGATTAATTGATATGCTCCTCGATTACCACATTAGCACATTTCATTGTCGTTCCTGTTTCACAAGCTTATGCACAAAATCATTAGTTCAAGATATAATGATCGATAACGCGTTTCCAATTATAATCACAATAATTCACTTTAACCACTTGAATTGTGACTGTTCCGGTCCCAATACAACAGCGGAATTTTAGGACCCCTCGCTTCGACATATAGCGGCATCATATGATATCCCTCGCTTCGACAATGACAGCGGCATGTTACCTCGCTTAGACATGACAGCGGCAAATATCATACTATCATCGCTTCATATGACAGCGGCAAGTACCTCCCTCGCTCGGAGATAAAGGCTACCGGAACATTCATCAATTCCCATCACATTAATCAATCACAATAGTTGATTCCATTATCACAGTAATTCACAATCATTTCACATATATCATCACGTGTAAGGATTCACTATCCACAATGTACATAATTAAATGTATGGCACGTTTTACCGTCCGATGCTCGTACGTCTCACTACGTACCTTGGTTCCAAAAGTGGAGATATCGTGGACTTTATCTCCTAGGCTGTGTGGCTACCTGGGATGGTTCTACATAATCACATGAATCCATATTAGAAACCAATAAAGGAACCATTATCAAAAACATCACCATATAGAACAAAAATCTCAAAATCTAAAATTTAGGCCTTGCGATCGATCGGCCCCAAGCCCCGATCGATCGCCAAGTTGAGAAAATCAGGCATCTGGATACTGCCTCCACCGATCGATCGGACCATTTTACCGATCGATCGAGACATCACACCGATCGATCGGTAAAAACGCCGATCGATCGGTAAGCTATTTTTACGCCTGGCTTAGGTACTGTCTTGCTCGATCGATCGGACCAAATTTCCGATCGATCGAGAAACCCTGTTTCAGCGAGAAACATCCAAGTATGAGCTTCTAACCACACCTATACTCATGTACAACCAAAAACAACCACTAAGCTCAACATATAACCACAAAACAACATGAAAATACATCTCCCACCATGAATAACAAGATGAACCAAGATCCACTCATTTAACCTCAAAAACAAGCTATAAATCAACCAAGACTCAACAAGACTTTACTATAAAGGAAGCTTACCACTTGAGCTTCAAGTTTTTGGCAAGAAAACACAAAAACTCTTCCTTTTTCAAGTCTTCTCTTCCACTCCAGTTTCAAAAACGAAAATGGCAGCTAATGGAGTGAATGGATGAGGTTTAGAGACAAAATCTGAGAGGGATGGGGTGATGGGATGTAAAGCAATGCAAGTGGCCCTCTTTGTCATGCTAGTTAATTTCAAAACTTTTAATGTATGATAAATTACAAGCATGATGTATGAAATACCTCTACATGATATTTTAAAAGCATATTACCACAATGGATTCAAAGTCTCCATTAAATCATGCTTTCCCAAATAAACACAACCCATATCAAATAAACTATCATAACACTCAAATTCCCCACATGAATAACATGCACTCCGAAATGCTTTACCGGATCATTCCTATCATGACTAAGCATTTCATATGATAAACAATGCCGACACATAATTCATTTATCACCATAAATCACATAAACATGCCCAAATCGCATATAATTATTTCGGGGACATCACAACCAAGTTGCAATTAATCATTTCGGGGATATCACAATACTCCCCTACTTATAAGATTTCGTCCTCGAAATCACATGCACTTACCCCAAAAGGAAACTAAACATAAACACATACCAGAGAATAGTTCCGGGTAGTGCTGCACCATATGCCGCTCCGTCTCCCACGTAGCCTCCTCGACACCCCTGCGATCCCACTGAACCTTGATCATAGGTATCACTTTGTTCCGAAGTCTACGGTCTGCTCGATCCAGAATTCTGACAGGCGTTCCACATAAGACACATCGGATTCCAACTGAACTTCGGAAGGCTGTAAAACATGCGACGGATCCGGCTCATACTTCCGCAGCATAGACACATGAAACACATCATGTATACCAGATAAAGAAGGCGGCAAAGCCAGTCGGTAAGCTAAGGTACCAATGCGCTGCAAAATCTCGTACGGTCCAACATACCTCGGAGACAGTTTCCCGCGCATCCCAAATCGCACAACACCTCTGAAAGGCGAGATCTTCAAAAAGACCTTATCTCCCAACTGAAATTCCAACGGTCTCCGCCGTTTATTTGCATAAGCTGCCTGTCTGTCCTGGGCCGCTTTCATTTTCTGCCTTATCGTCTTTATCTTTTCTTCCATCTCCCGAATCAACTCCGGTCCTCCGACCGATTTGCGGTCCAAATCATCCCAACACAAGGGTGATCTACACCGTCTGCCATAAAGAGCTTCAAACGGAGCCATCTGAATACTTGCCTGGTAGCTATTGTTATAAGAAAACTCTACCAAAGGCACTGAATCCTGCCAAGAGGCATCGAACTCCAAAACACAAGCTCTCAGCATGTCCTCGAGCGTCTGAATAGTGCGCTCGGTCTGGCCATCCGTCTGAGGATGATAAGCAGTGCTCAATCTGACTTCAGTTCCCAAGGCTGACTGAAGGCCTTCCCAGAAATGAGATGTGAATCGCGGATCTCGATCTGACACTATGGAAACGGGGATCCCATGCAATCTCACCACATCTCTAATATACAACTGCGCCATCCTCAAAAAGGTGAAAGTCATGCTATAGGGGATAAAGTGGGCTACCTTAGTCAATCGATCCACGATCACCCAAATAGCATCGAAGCCTGAAGCACTCCTCGGCAAATGAGTCACGAAGTCCATGGAAATGTGCTCCCACTTCCACTTCGGTATCTCCAAGCTTCTCAACTCGCCGCCAGGTCTCTGTCTCTCTGCCTTAACCTGCTGGCAGATCAAACACCTCTTTACAAAAGCGACGACGTCTGATTTCATCCTTTTCCACCAAAACTGACCACGCAGATCTCTGTACATCTTCTTCCCGCCTGGGTGGATGCTAAGTCTGCTACTGTGAGCTCGCTCCAAGATCCCTTTACGCAACTCCGAAGTACTTGGAACCACCCCTCGGTCACCCAATCTCAAAGACCCGTCATCGGCCACTCTGAACTTCGTTGGCTGACCAAGATGCACTAAAGATAACCACCTCTGAACCTCATCATCTGATCTTTGAGCTCTCCTGATATTCTCATAAATATCTGGCTCAGCTAGCAAAGTTGATACATACACAGGTGATGTATCTATGTCAAAATCATAGCCCAGATGGCAATAGGAGGTCATCATAGCCGACAAATGGATGACGTCCTCAGCAGAACTCCTCACTTTTCGGCTCAAAGCGTCTGCTGTCAAATTAGCTTTCCCGGGATGGTACTCTATCTCGCAATCATAGTCCTTGAGTAGGTCCATCCACCTCCTCTGCCTCATGTTCAGCTCTGCCTGAGTGAATAAAAACTTGAGGCTTTTGTGATCCGTGTAGATGGTAAACGACGTACCATACAAATAATGCCTCCAAATCTTCAGGGCGAAAATGATAGCCGCCAGTTCCAAGTCATGAACTGGATATCTGGTCTCATGCGGCTTCAACTGCCTCGATGCATAAGCTACCACATGCTTATCTTGCATCAGAACACACCCAAGGCCCTGAAGTGATGCGTCAGTATACAGAACAAATCTGGAGTTCTCCGTAGGGATCACTAACACTGGCGCCGTCGTCAACCGGTGCTTTAACTCCTGGAAGCTCTCCTCACAAGCTTCTGACCAAAAGAAAGGCACTCCTTTCTGAGTCAACTGTGTCAGCGGCTTGGCAATCTTCGCAAAGCCCTCGACGAAGCGTCGATAATACCCGGCCAAACCCAGAAAACTTCGTATCTCGGGCACAGAAGTGGGGGCAGCCCACTCCATCACAGCCTCAATCTTCTTGGGATCTACAGATATCCCGCTGCTCGATATGACATGCCCCAGAAATACTACACTGCTCAGCCAAAATTCACACTTACTGAGCTTAGCATACAACTGATGCTCCCTGAGAATCTGAAGCACTGTCCTCAAGTGTTTCACATGCTCTTCCTCACTCCGGGAGTAGATGAGAATGTCGTCAATAAACACAATGACGAACTGATCAAGATACTGCTGAAACACTCTGTTCATCAGACTCATAAAGACAGCCGGGGCGTTCGTCACACCGAACGGCATCACTAGGAACTCATAATGCCCGTATCGAGTCCGGAATGCTGTCTTCTGCACATCTTCCTCTCTGACCCGAATCTGATGATACCCGGATCTCAAATCAATCTTGCTATACACCCTGATACCTTGCAACTGATCAAACAGATCGTCGATCCTTGGAAGAGGATACTTGTTCTTCACCGTAGCCTTATTCAGTTGCCGGTAATCGATGCACAACCGCATCGAACCGTCATTCTTCTTCACAAAGAGAACTGGTGCGCCCCATGGCGACACGCTCGGGCGTATATATCCCTTGTCAAGGAGATCCTGCAACTGTTCTTTCAACTCTCTCAACTCAGCCGGTGCCATCCTATAAGGTGCACGAGAGATAGCGGATGTCCCTGGCAACAGCTCGATCCCAAACTCAACTTCCCTAGCCGGTGGAAATCCTGGGATCTCTTCTGGGAATACATCAGCGAATTCGGCTACTACCGGTACATCCTCAACTCTCAATTCTTTACTCTTCCCAGACGTGTCCACGGCATAAATGAGATAGCCCGTGTGGCCACGTTCCAACAACTGAGTCATCTTGATCGCTGAAATCAACGGAATCTTCGCACGAGAACCGTTGCCATAGAAGGTCCACTGACTGCCCAACTCAGGTCTGAACTTCACTGTCCTCTGCCGGCAATCTACCACTGCCTGATATCTGTTCAGAACATCAATACCCAAGATGCAGTCGAAGTCTGACATTCCCAACACAATCAAGTCTGACCTCAATTCGTTGCCCTCAAAATAAATGAGGCAGTCTGCCATAAACTGATCAGCAACGACATTTCTTCCAGTGGGTGTCGAGACCAAAAGAGGCGTGGGTAGAGAAGACGTGCGCATATGGTGTCTTTCCACAAAACCCACCGATACAAAAGAGTGGGAGGCACCTGTATCGATCAAAATAAAAGCAGGGTACGTAAATAAATGACACGTACCGGCGATCACCTCCTCTGGGTCTGCCTGGGCCTGCTCCCTGGTCAGTGCATACACTTGCCCCTGGGGTGGTCCTACTGTCTGACCTCCCGATGGTCGAGGCCCAAACTGCTGCCTCTGCTGCACTGTCCTATCCTCAAACCTCGGCCTGTTGCCCTGATACTCTGACTGTCCTCCCCGGGTGGGGCAATACCGAGCGATGTGGCCCATCTTGCCACAGATATAACAGGCAGGACATTTGGCCGAAGAATGTGGCCCTCCACAGTTGTCACACCTCGGCTCTCCCGGCCTATTCCCTTGTGAAGATCCTCGGTTGGCGGACCAATTGCCCTTCTTGTTATCTTGTTTCTGACCAAAGTACTTCTTTCCACCAAAATGTGAAGATGAAGAGGCACCTCGAGGCTTAAATGGTTCTCCCCGGGGCCTCAAATTGTCATTAGTCTGCCTCTGTTGCGGTACTGGTGGTGGCATAGCGTAAGCTCCCACTCCTAGCTTGGCAAGCTCCGCCCTCGTGAGAGCTTCATCAAAAAAAGTTGGGTTATTGGTGATAACCCGGTCATAGAGCTCCTGTCGCAACCCCTTCATAAAGTTCCTCATCTTTGCGTGCCCATTGGTGGCAATGTGGGGAACGTACCTCAGCAACGAAGAGTACCGTGTGGCATAGTCTGCCACTGTCATGTTCCCCTGCTTCAAACTTGTAAATTCGTCCTCCTTTGTCTGTCTCGCTGCTGCGGAGAAGTACCGGTTCAAAAACCTAGTTCTGAAGAGTGTCCAGTCAATCACAACACCTAGTGCTCTTAGCTCCATCACCGTGCTCCTCCACCACATGAGAGGTTTCTTTGCTAACTGAAACTCCGCCAGTCTCAGCCAAGCTATAACAGCACAAGGAGCCGATACAAAGATCTGTTCAAGTCTTTCCAACCACTCTTCAGCCTCTTCTCCGGACTCTGTCCCCTCAAACCGGGGCGGATGATACGACAGAATTGTGTCAGACTGATCTCACCCGGTAGCAATAACTGAACCACTGGTTCCATGCCTACAGCCGGTGGAGGTAGAGGGTTCGCCTGTCCGATACTTGCATTCACACTACCAACATCTCCAACTTCCTCATTAGCAGCCATGCTGTAACACAAATGTTAACAACAATTCCAAAGCAATATATATGTTATACCGTTAGATAACAGGAATGAGAATAAGCACGTTAGTATAACAGGATATACATTAATATGCACCTCATGCATAAACATGCTTCAAATGTAAGCACCTAGCCAATCATGCTAAGGCTACCCTTCACTCGTTCCCGGGTTCTCTAACCTGGCTCTGATACCACTAATGTAAGGACCATAATCCTTAAATGCGGAACCAAGGCATAATAGAGCTAAATAAATAATCAGAGTGAGAAATAACGTGTTGAGTTTATGAGCTTAAGCATTACATGCCAAAAATAAGGACTACCCAAAAATGGATTAATTACATTCCCCATCAAATGAATGCTATCAACTAGTTTTACACTACTCCTAGAGTAGACACTAGGCAAAATAATCATGTCCTTCATCTACCAAAGATGCTCTTCAAGCTCACTGTCTCAACCCGTCTAGCCCTCCTATCATGCCAAACGTGTACCTACAAGGACAACCCCCAAACATGAGCAATAATAATCATTCATATTCAACACAATATGAAGATAAAGCGTAAATGCATAATCATAATAAAACACTTCCTGTTTTCCCCATGCATTTCAAACGCTTCCCGTTTGGTTGTCCCTGTACCATAACTCATGAGTATAATCAATAGATTATTTTAATGGTCTAAACATGTCATGACATATACCATCTCATCAATACCAAATACTGATCACTAATCCCTAGTCTGTCCATCACAATGTATTTTAATGCCCCTCGATTATTTACATATAGGCGGCATAGGATAACCTCGCTTCAATGGACTGCGGGACTCCCACCCCTCGCCTCTCATTGAGCGACAAATACCCTTTCCTCGCCCTATATGATAACCACGCTCAAATGTGACATGCGGCGCTCCCACCCCTCGCTTCACATTTAGCGGAACCAAACCAAATAGCGGCAAGCATTAAAATCATCAAGGGATGACCACGACTCATGGGATATGCACCAATAATCATATGCATCTATAAACATCATGTATAACATGTATTTGCATCCACAATGCAATACCACATATATACTTGCATCCACAATGCATAACAATAAGTATATAAGATACATGTACCGTTGGGTGCCCGTACGTCCACTACGTACCTTTCCAAAATGTAGGATATGGTAGGACTTCAATGCCTTGGCTGTGTTGCCACCTGGGATGGTTCTACACATTCACACAAATCAATATTAGAACCCAATAATAGTCCAATACCAAAAAGCCTACAAAAAAAATCCAAAAATACCATATTTTGGCCTTCGCGATCGATCGCCCATCACGGCGATCGATCGCCAAACCTCACTGTCCGAGAACCAACATTTTTCACCCTTCGGCGATCGATCGCCACCCTTGGCGCGATCGATCGCCAGCCGCGCCGATCGATCGCCCAAGAGTGGCGATCGATCGCCAAACGCTTGCAAAACCTACTGCCTGGGCGCGATCGATCGCCTGGAATGGGCGATCGATCGCCAACCCCTGTTACCCGAAAAACCTCCATTTTTGCACCTCAAAACCATTCCAACCCATTCCAACACTTATACAACCAACCAATCACATAAATATCAACATAAACCACCAAAATATACTTCAAAACAAGTATAAATCTAACCATATAACCAAACCCACAACAACCCAACAAAACCCATTTTAAAACCATTCAAAATCATACCAAACTCAATCAAAACCTTACAAAATTAACCATGAGGTATCCATACCTCTTGGGGACCTCAAATCACCCAACAAGCTCCCCAAATCAAGATTTTTGAAAGGTTTCTCTTCACCCCAAAGCTTGAGCTCGAAAATGGAAGGGAAAGGGTTTGTTGGAAGTTGATTTTGGTAAAGTGAAAAATGATTTAGTAAAGGTGGGGGGTATAAGGGTATAAAAGAGGATTGGGTTTAATTAAAAATGCAATCCACAACCCATGGTGTATAAAACACCCCAACATGATATTTTCCAAAGCATTAAACCAAATGCACCAAAATATCAATTAAACACATGATTTCTAATTAATTGCTAACCAAGGCAAATAAATCATGTTCCCAACAAATTCCAAGCATGCACAACATGCACCCCGAAATGCACCCCCGGGTCACCCTATCCACATGACCATGCATTTCCATATGATAAATCGAACCAAAGCATAATTAATTACCACATAATTAATCATATAAACACAATTAATGCACCAAGTTGCAATTAATCATTTCGGGGATATCACAGCAAGTCTTCCCATTTGCAATGCAAGTCTTGCCATCATATCCTAATGCAAGTCTTTGCCATCAATTTGCAAATCTAAGTCCAAGATTTGGGGTTTCACAGTTCCGAGCAGAGTATGTATCCGAGCAATCTTGTCGCGAACTAGGAATTTTATTCCAATGAGTTACCCCTCCATTGGGTAATTATATCCTCATTAAAGCCAAATGACATGTCATAAATTGATGTGTCACATCCAAGATATAGGAAATTAGAAATATGTATATTTTAAGTGTAAGCCATTCATTGCGATTATTGGGGTTTTGAGAACCACAACTGCTTATTTAGCAAACTAATTTATTGTTATTACTAATGAATCTATCAAGTGTGTAGATGAGTTTTCATTGCTAAAAGGACATCAGCCAAGTTAAACACTCTAGAGGAAGTCAAACTAGTTAAAGGATCGGCAGTACTGATCAAACACTTCAGACCAAGTTGCTAAATTCAGCTGAGGATTGGCAGGACCAATCTCAATATCCTTCCGATGATTGGCAGAACCAATCTCAATGTACATTTGAGGATTGACAGAACTAATCTCAACAAAACAACAAAGTAATTCGTTGAGCAAAAACAAATTTTTTTTTGATAAGACATTTTTTGACTAGTTCATTGAGCACAAACAAACAAAAATAAGACTAGTTCGCTCATCAACGGATTTGAACAAAGACATCTTGCTGAATGCATAAAGACCAACCAAGTAACCTACAAAACAGAAGAGTAAGATATCAGCGAACTGATCGTCAGCAAGGTACCAACTATACCATCACCAGCAATATATAAACCATAGAATGTTATCAACAAGGTTAGAGACCAGACAATCTACAAATAGCCAACAAGTCAATATGAGCGTTGGAAAGTCTATGGAAAGTACAACAAAGATATAATCGTACAAGGACTTTACCATGGGCATATTAACATATAATATGACAAATGCTATAAATGTGCACTTGAATACCAGAAGAAAAATTATATCTCTTACAACTCATCACGTATTCAGAAAGAGACATATCCTTCAGGAGCTTACACAGAAGAACATCTTAGTACAAAGCACTCCTCACATACACACACAATCGTTGAGTAGAATATGTGATGATGTATAGGTTCAAATAAACACTCTATCACTTGTACAATATTAGCTTCATTGTAAAGAGTAATTTGTGTAACTATTAGACTTGTTGTCTGAATATTATGAGTGTTGGATGAGCTGGCTGTTATGAAACAGTATAACAAACAGTAAGGTTGCTATGACTTAAAGCCTGTCAGGGAAGCTAGCTGAAGTGAGTTTATACAAAGAGTTGTATAAATCAAAGTATTCTATTGTATCGTCCTATTCGATAGAAGAAGGGGATATGTGGATAAATAACACCACCTTCGAACTCCCATAAACAAATCTGGGTGCACTTTATTTTCTGTCTGTTATTTTTTTTTTTTTCTGATTGTAATTCTTGGTGATCAATTACAAAGCTGATTAGGTCGGGTATCTTCCACTTGGCTTTGCTAACTAAACTTGATCTATCTCTCGGTGCATCCATTTTCAAGACTAGAACTATTGCAGCTCACCTAACTAGAAATCACTTGAATGATTTTAGTGAGTGAGTTTCGAGCAGTAAACTCGAACTCCCTAGTATCGATCTCCTCAATTGGTATCAGAACAGTAAGATCTATCCTAATCGATAATGTCAATTGATATCAGAGCAGTAAATATTGAAAAATATAACAAAACCTGAACATTGTGAAATGACATTATTGAAGACCGCAATCTAACTAACGATGTTGATATTGTACACTTTTAAAGTATATAAGAACATCAACTCTGTAAAATGAGGTATTGATGTTTTGGTTTGGAGTCTGTAGCCTGTACTATGTACTGACATATATAAGTGTACGCCACCAAGTACCAACACATAAAGTACAATTTATAGTCTTAATTGGGGAAAAAATATAAAAGCATCCAATTTGACTAGAATAGATATTAATATGAGTAAATTAAAATCTTGTGTAGCATTAATTTTCGAGCTGTCGACTAACAAGTGAAACGTGCTGAAGACCTTCCAGCATGTTCCATAACCTACTCCTTTAGCTTAGGAATAAATTAATTAGATGCGAATTGACTAAAATAGGAATCTTTATATGCTTCTCAGTAGAGCTCAAAATTGGTCAGCCCGATTCAAACGGGCTTGGCCTATCTAACTCGTTGCCCAAACAGACATGGCTAGTTTAGGGCTGTCTCCAGGCAGGTTTGGTAAACCCCAACCCAACCCAAGGTAGGCAGCGGGTTGGGGCGGCCAGCACGCCGAATTATTTTATTAAAAAAAAACTTCAAAAAAGAATTCCAACTAAACTTACCGAGTCTGTAATTGATGGTAGAAGAATGCTGAAACTTGCTTCACATTTATCTAGATATTAACCCTGCTAAAAAATACTTGACTAGGGAATCAGTATTTTACTAATTTTTGAAATACATGTTACAACTTTCAAACACGATCAAGTGAAAAATATATAGTAGATCGAATTCTTCAATGTGATATTGAGTTCCTATATATGAATTGAAGCTAAAAAAAGAATAACTATTTATTTTTTTAAAAAAAATGGCAAGGCACGCGGGCCAGCCCATCAACCCGCGGGCCAACCCACCAAAACCTGCGGCCCGTTTGGGCCAATTCGAAGGCGGGCCTAAAAAATACTGGCCCAACCCGTCTATTTGGCGGGTTACGAGCCTGACCCATTTTGACAGGTCTACTCCTTAATGCCGTTCCCGCATGTGAATTTACTAAAATATGGATTTTTTAATACTGCCCACGAGGATACTACTCTAGGGGCATCCTAACCAAATATATGAATATTCCATATGGAGGGCTGAACGATCCTAAGTGGAATGCAATTACACCCTAAAATTGATATTCTTTTGCCAGGATCTCTCTACAATATGGAGACACATACATAAAATGTATCTTATAATTTAATAGCACAAACTGTAATATCGATTTTGTAAATTGAATTATACAAGGTCTGGTATTTTAATTGATCAAAATCTTGTCCCATTAGAATAAATAATTTTTTTCATATTTACTCTGATTTTCACTGGAGTTTTCCATTCTATTCGAACATATTAGCAATGTTTAGTGTCATGACAATAATATAAGCGTCATATTAGTATTCTAGCCAAAAGTGACTAAAAATGCAAAAAAAAAACTATCTTACTATATATAAGATTAAATTTTGACAAATTAGATGACAGAAACTTTAAATATGCTAACTTAGATATCCAATTTTTTTCGTTTTCCCTAATTTAATTTTTATTTTTGCAGATTATTTATTTTATCTCATGTTTTTATTGATTGATTATTTCTGTGTAAATTAGAACAAAGGGATCTCTAGATCTGTACTATAATTGTCGATGTTATCACTGTGACGTGCATTGAAAGTCATTCAATGAATATAAATTAGTGATTAATTAATTAATTAATTAATCATGATGTAAATAATTGTGGATTCAATGAATTCAACGTCAATATGCTTACCTCGTGCAAAGGGGTACCTAAAGTCAGAATCTGTGATGTATCACACATTGAGTTTTGCATGTCCTTTTTAATAATATTCCAAGTGGATATTTTCTTTTGCATATAATGGGGAAGATTCTGTATTACATTGTGAGAAAATTTCTCCGTATAGTTTGAATCATTGGATGGGTTTGAATCATTGGATGAGTGGGCCTCGTATTAAATCCCGATACGGGCAGCTAAATGGGGGCTTAGAGGTTGAATGCAATTCAACCCCATTTTGTGTGCAAATGGTGTGCTGAATTCTGACATTCAACCACCATTACACATTCCTAAGAAGTTAGTATAACAATATTTATCTAAGTTACCACATTGTAATTAGTTTATGAAGAAAGTTAATTTTATATTTTAGGTAAACTCGAATTGTTTTTATTATATCAAAAGTCATATCGGTGATAGTGCAACCCAAATCTTTTAAGATCTATAGCAGAACAAACTGGGGATGGAATCGAACATGTTCACGAACTTTAAAAATCGGCTCGAAAAATATTTGATTTGTATTCGAAATTATTGAATTCGAGCCGAACTCGAACATGTTCGAACTTTTTTTCAAGACGATCTCGAGCCCAAATAACTTTGTTCGATATTTCGCGAGCCGCTTGCGACCTTATTAGTATCATATAATTATATATTAAATAAATATATTTCGAACCTTTTATGTATTTATTTTTGAGCAATAGTTCGAATAGCTCACGAACATATTCAAATCTTTTCGAACCGAACTCGAACTCGAGCTTTGATTCGAGCGAACTCGAGCCAAAATTTTAAAACTATTCGAACTTCGAATCGAATTCGAGCTCGAATATAACTATTTTGAGCCGAATTCGAACCTTAAAATTTTCTGCATATTCGGCTCGATTCGTTCGTTTACACCCTAGAACAAACGCTATTATTTGGTCACTCTCCCAATATGGATAAATTCTAATTATTCAATAATCAATTTCATAATAATTACAACAACTTGCAGCTTCTAGAAATTGAGCACATGGGTTTGGCTCTGATATCAATTTATGACCAAACGTTTACGGCTTTATTAAAGCTATAGATGATGTTAAAGATAACAATGAAATTTTTAAAATCATACAACACAAATACAATATTCTAGGCGCTCTTTGAACATGAATAATTATTATACTCAAACAATTTAGCATTAGGAGCTTCCATCCTAGCCAAATTGGTAAAAGCTCATACCCCGAGTTCGAGTCTCATGGTATGCGAAAATTATTTCTAAGAGGGCTTGTAAAACTTCTTCTAATTAGTCTTGCATTTCAACATTGCCATAAAAATATGGGGGGAGAGGGAGAAGAGAAGTTAAATAAAATTTTCTTGAGTACCACCAAAAATGCAGCTAAATAGCAATATATTTCATGATTAGTACATTAAGAATCGGACCGAACGTTGGTTAGACCGGTAAACCGGTTCAGTAGATGTGAGTCAAGTCATAGTCTTTTAACTAGGGATGGCAACGGGGCAGGTCTGGAACGAGTTTGGCCAAATCGGGACCTGCCTCGCTACATAAAAAACCCAGACCCGCCTCGTCTCGCCTGGACCCACGAACCCGGTGGGTTCAACCCGCCCCGACCTGCGAACCAATTTTTTTTATAAAAAAATTTATTAGCTAGAAATCAATTTTGAAGTACAAAAATTGAGTTATATGATTGAGTTTCATATTTTTCTCTAATAAATATTTATAATAAACCTTGTAAAATTATATTTAAGCAGCCAAATCTTTATTAATTTGCTTTCATTCCCTTCAAAATTTCCAACTTCTTTAATATGAACTAGGAATGGCAACGAGTCGGGTATGGGACGGGTTTGGCCAATCTCACGACCCGCCCCGCTACACATAAAACCCGCCCCGCTACACATAAAACCCGCCCCGCCACGCTTAGACCCGCGAACCCGGCGGGTTTACCCACCCCGCCCCGGTTCCAGTTTTTTTTATTTTTAATTTTTTTAAAAAAAAAATTAGCTAGAAAACAATTTTGAAACACAAAAGTTGAGTTTTGTGATTAATTTTCATATTTTTTCTAGTAAATATTTATAATAAACATTGTAAAACTATCTTTAAACCACTAAATATTTATTAATTTGCTCTTATTTCCTTCAAAATGTCCAACTTTTTTAACATAAACACATGAATTTTGATATAAAATTAAATAATGACACTTTATTGTTCAATCAAAGAAGTAAAATGTATAATCAATATCATATTCTTTTAAAAAAAATTAAAAATGTATAGCGGGGCGGGTCCAGGGCGGGTTCGGCCAATCCCAGGACCCGCCCCGCCCCGCTTCCAAACCAGGTTGAAGCAAGTCCAGACCCACCCCGATGGGGCGGGTTCAATGCGGGTCCGGGTTTAGACACGTCTCATTGCCATCCCTAATATGAACACATGAGTATTGATAAAATTAAATAATGACACTTTATTATTCAACTAAAGAAGGAAATGTATATCTAATATTAAATTTTCAAAAAAAAAAAGTAATATATGTATAGCGGGGCGGGACCGGTGCGAGTTTGGGCAAAACCGGGACCTGTCCCGCTTCAAAACCCAATTGATATTGGTCCAGAACCGCCCCGATGGGGCGGTTCAATACGGGTCCAGGTTTAGACCCATCCCATTGTCATCCCTACTTTTAACTACCCGGATTTTAATATACACATAACATAGCCGAACAAACTAGTGGTTTTTTTTTAATTTAAATCAATGACCTAATTGTGAAAACCTGATTTTTTTCAACCAATTCAACAACTAAAGTTTTAGTCAAACTATAATTAGAGTTATTTAAACCAGGCCAACTATTTAGTTGTTGAATCAAGTCAAATATGATGTAGAGATAATATTAGAAGATAAGAGATAATATTGAGAAATATTATCATAATTTACAAGATAGGAGATAATATTGAGAAATATTATCATAATTTAAAAAATATGGCGGATTCTGAAAGATATGATTGAATCACAGAGGTAGTAAGATACTAGGAATCTTGAGATTTACACTTTATAAATATAAGAGTATCCTTCTATGCTAAATGACTTGAAAATCTCTCACGATTCACACAATTTTCGAAACATACACTAGCACACACTAAAAGGTGTGAAATTTTTAGCAATGAAAGGAGAGTAAATTCATCGTTTTTTGCCACCCAAATTAATTGAAACACGCAAGAATCATTTCTGATATCTGTAAGTGGGCTTTTGTTATATACTCATTTTGTTTTTTTTAAAAATGATGTGTATGTTTTGAAACATCAATCGATTATGTGAATTATGTTGAAACTATGCAGTTCTAATGAAAATTATATTTTTTAAGCACTCTAAATTTCAAAATCTGATTGGAAGGAATTACTTATGGCCCTGAAGCTGTGGGATAATAAACACATTTTTCTGACCTGATACGGTGGTTAACCGTTGTTCTGGGAAGTCCAGACCCTTTATTCGTAGGTGATCCGATGTTATGACCTTATCTCTGGGAGGGTTAAGTCTAGAGACTGATATCAGTACCAAGAGAAAATTAGAGGATTTATTGTGCTTAACGTATATGAAAAATGTTTCTGATATGATATGTTATGTTAGGGCTTAATGTGAGCAATTATGTTATGGCTCGATGTGAGCAATTATGATAAGTTATGGCTCGATGGGAGCAATTATGATAAGTTATGGCTCGATGAGAGCAATTATGTTAAGATGTATTCATATCAGCTTATGATTCGATTATGATATATGTTTTGAAAAAATTATGAATATGTATTATATTATCACGTCGATTGACCCCCACTTGATGAATGTTTTCCAAAATGCTCATACATCCACTCCCCAGATATAAGCCAATCCAAAATCGAAGAGAATGATCAAATCAGTTTTGGAGCTAATGATTTAGTTGATGTTGTTCAAGATGTCGCTGTCATTGATTCATTGAAGCTTCCACTGATATTTGTAAGAAACATTTATTTTATGTATAAAAGACTGGTTTTAGTTGAATTCTGTATTACGAGGCTTGTTGATTTTGAATTGTATTTGGAATCAACGCCGGTATTATCGACCCCGGTCTCGAAGCATGACACAAATTACTGAAAAGCTCTCGAGTTATTTTCTATTAAAAATTTGTATAATATTAATAAATATAATGAATATATATATATATATATATATATATATATATATATATATAACAATACTCTAACAACATGTTAAAAAAATATAAAGTAACTTTTGTTGAATAAGTAAATAACCTTTTAGATTTGAAGGTTTTGTTAAAAATAACAAGTACTTAAAAATTCGTTAGGCTATTTCGGTTGAGAATGACCACCTATGTTGCACGGATACGGATACGTGGATACGCAGATATGGGTACGATTGCACGGGTTTTTTGAAATTTGTAGGATACGATACGTCTGAATACGACAAATTTTATTAATTTATTTATATATATATAAATATATAATTAATAATATTTGTAAGAAATCGAGTTTCAATCATATAATCAACATTAAACACATTAGAAATCAGAATAAAGTTGCAAACTCACCAAATTCACGACAAATGGTAAAATATTAACCCAGGACATCTAAAAATTTCAAGAATATAATCGACACTAAACACATTAAGGTGGTTAAGAAATAGGGATTAATTTAAATAATTTAATTTTAATTACAGTTTCAACCTTATTTTTTTAAAAAATTCCAAAAGTTCCCGTATCTAAGCCGTGTCAGATACGGTCAGCGGCGTATCTTGACCGTATCCGAAACGTATCAGAAATAAAAACTTATTTTTTGGCCACAGATACGCCACGTGGCGTATCCGATACGTATCGGTGCAGTATCCGCGCGTATCCGTATCCCAGAAGTATCCGATACTTAACAGTGAAATTTTTTGGAGTATCGGTGCAACATAGATGACCACACAAGTGATAAATATATGTATGGTAGCTTTGATGTATGTGAGTTGTGTTCGATTTCAATGGTAATTGAATGACTGCTATATTATCGTCTCTTATTAAGTGTTTGGTTTGATTAATGTGTTAGAATGAACGTTCGGGTTTGAAATACACTCAATATAAATTTATCCAAACTATTAAATGAATTTGAAATAAAAGATTTCAAATCCATAATTTCAAATTTTTTAATCCAAATACACCTTCGGATGATTTGTTGGCCAACTCTTATTTGGCTATTAAGATACATACTTTTTTGAATGAATAAATAAAAACAAATCATATATATGTTACGAATTGAATTAATAATACACATAATGCAACTTTGTCATGACTTTCCACTAACTCTTTTCCCTTTCTAAACAAAACCACTAATTTTATGCCAAAGCACATAGGTTTACCGATTAAATAAGAACATTTACAATGATTGCACAGTCAATATGGAGCCACGGATCCTCTCCTTGAAGTTAGGAGTGGCCTTTAATTGAATTCCCGAGTCCAAATAAAAATAAAATAATGAGTCATCTTTGCTTGACTCAACTAATTATTCACATTCATTTATTTATTAGTGGGATTTAGGGATGGCAATGGGGCGGGTCCAAACCCGGACCCGTATTGAACCCGATCCACCGGGGCGGGTCCAAACCCGCTTCAACCGGGTTTGGAAGCGGGGCGGGGGATTGGCCGAACCCGCCCCGCACCCGCCCCGCTATGCATTTTTAATTTTTTTTTTAAAAAAATTAATATTGAATATACATTTCACTTCTTTGATTGTACAATAATGTGTTATTGTTTAATTTCATATCAAAATTCATGTGTTTATGGTAAAGAAGTTGAACATTTTGAATGGAATAAAAACTAAATAATAAATATTTGATAGTTTAAAGATAGTTTTACGATGCTTATTATAAATATTTACTAGAGGAAAACATTAAATTCAATCTCAAAACTCAATTTTTGTGTTTCAAAATTAATTTCTACCAATTTTTTTTTTTTTAATAAAAAAAAAAATTTGTTTGCGGGGCGGGGCGGGTAAACCTGCGAACCCGGCGGGTCTAAGCAGGGCGGGGCGGGTATGGGTTTTATGTGTAGCGGGGCGGGTCTTGGGATTGATCAAACCCGTCCCAAACCCGCCCCGTTACCATCCCTAGTGGGATTGCCCACTTCACAAAGCCGATTTCCAAAATTCGAGAAGTTTATGGATAGTCTCCATTTTTGTCATTATTTTCCGGGTTGATCTCATTTGTTTTACGTCCCAAAATAATCCCTAGATATATAAATTTTAACCTGATAATGTCGTTGAGGTTGATGAAACATTATAAATTGTTAGCAAAATGAAATAAATTAATGCTCGATCGATCCAGAACTTTTCTTCTTATTTTGCTACAGCAGCTCGATCGATCGAGCTTCTAGCTCAATCGATCGAGCATTGTATCTGTTTTGTGAAATGGTATGTCCATTCACGCGGGTGCGATTTTTGCCGATATAGTACCTCCAAATGGTGTCCATTCGGACTAGTTTTTGGTTTATTATACATACAACATAACCCCACTTGTTTTAGAACATTGATTTTCGAAATCTTCATCATATAATAAGTGAAATTTGAGAGCATTTATTGTTCATCAAATTGAGTGTTTGAACCTTTGTGGTTTGAGGACTTGTGATTTGGAGTGCTCCTATTACAAGTCATAGTCGTTGTATCTTGGGAGACAAATTGTCATAGCAAACCGTTAGCACCATAGCGAGACAATATTGTCTTAAGGACGGAGATTACAAATCTCGCATGTGCATAAAACTTTTTTTTGTAGCTATTGTTATTTTGATTCCTGAGATACACTTTGAGAGAAATATTAACAATAATCTTAAGACAATATCGAGCAATACAAATGGCTTCATCGAGTGCAACAACGACTCATGTTCATCATGGTGAAATGCCTGAAAAGTTCAATGGGGACGATTTCAAGCGTGGCAACAAAAGATGCTCTTTTACTTGACCACACTGAGTTTGACAAGGTTATTAATCGAAGAACGTCCTGCGGTTGAAGAAGGAGAGACTGACATCCAAAAGAGGGCGGCACTGGATGCATGGAATCAAAGCGACTTCCTATGCAAGAACTACAACATAAATGGGTTAGACAATAAATTGTATAGCGTTTATTGTTGTGAAAACAGCAAAGGAACTCTGGGCATCGCTGGAAAAGAAGTACAAATCTGAGGATGCCGACATGAGAAAATTCATAGTTGGACAGTTCCTAGATTGCAAGATGGTTGATACCAAGCCTGTGATGGTGCAAGTGCAAGATCTACAGCTGATCTTGCATGACATTCATGCGGAGAGAATGAGTCTAAATGATTCATTCCAAGTTGCCGCTATGATTGAAAAATTGCCTCCTATGTGGAAGGACTTCAAGAACTATATGAAACACAAACGAAAGGATATGAGTCTGGAAGATCTTGTGGTTCGACTACGAATCGAGGAGGACAACAAAGTTTCCGAGAGGAATGCGGGTAGGTTTCAATTGGAACCACGGGCTAACCTAGTTGAACAAAGAACCGGATCAAAGCGTAAGTTTGACGGTACGGTCTCCAACAATGGCAAGGCGAAAAAGTTCAAAGGAAAATGCTATAAATTTGGAAATCCCAATCACCTGGAAAATGATTGTCGCAACAAAGACACTCGGTGAAAAGCAAGAGATCAAGTCAACGTGACCGAACATGATCGGATCTCGGAAGACTTGAATGATCTAATGTTAACCGCTGTGATCTTTGAAACGAACTTGGTGGACAATCCTATGGAATGGTTCGTCGATTCTGGTGCAACCCGACATGTATGTTCGGACAAGGCCATGTTCTCCACATACACTATAATAAGTGGGCACCAACTCTACATGGGAAACTCCATTACATCTCCGGTAGATGGACTGGGGAAGGTGGTTCTAAAGATGACTTTGGGAAAGGATTTGGCTTTGATAGATGTCCTACATGTTACAAACATCCGAAAGAACCTGATATCCGAATCGGCTCTAATCAATGTGGGTTTCAAACTAGTTTTAGAATCTTGAAAAATTGTACTCTCGAAGAATGGAGTTTTTGTAGGAAATGGTTATATGGATAAAAACCTATTCAAAATGAATGTAATGACGGTTAAACGTCAATTTGAAAGCAATAAAGTGAGTGATTCTACTTATTTGATTGAATCTTGTAATTTATAGCATTATTGTTTAGGTCATGTATATTATGGTTCACTTAACAAATTAGTGAAGTTAAACTTATTGCCTCAAATTGAATGTTAACTTGAAACATAAGTGTGAGACTTGTGTCGAGACCAAGTTAATGAAACCGTTATTCCATTCAATTGAAAGAACCACGACAACTCTTGAATTAATTCATACGGATTTATGTGAACTAACATTTGTGGAAACTAGAGGTGGGAAAACATACTTCATCACTTTCATTGATGATTGTACAAGATATTGTTACGTCTATTTGCTAAGAAGCAAAGATGAGGCCTTGGTAGTATTCAAGCACTCCAAGAATGAAGTTGAAAATCAACTTAGCAAAAAGATAAAAAAAATGTTCGAAGCGATAGAGGAGGAGAATATGGAGCATCGTTTGATGAATTTTGCACTGAGTATGGCATTATTCACCAAACCACGGCCCCTATTCACCTCAGTCAAATGGTATTGTCGAACGTAAAAATCGTACTCTAAAAGAGAATATGAATGCTATGTTGATAAGTTCTGGATTACCACAAAACTTGTGGGGGGAAAGTAGTCATGTCAGCCAACTATATTCTAAAGAAAATACCACACAAAAGTAATGATGGAACTCCTTATGAGTTATGGAAAGACCACAAGCCTTCCTACAAATACTTTAAAGTGTGGGGGTGCTTGGCTGAGGTAGAAGTACCAAAACCAAAGCAAGTAAAAATTGGGTCTAAAACAATAGATTATGTATTTATTAGTTATGCTAACAATAGTAGTCCATATCGCTTTTTAGTACATAACTCTGAAATAAGTGATGTGCGTGAAGATACAATCATGGAATCAAGAAATGTGGTATTTTTTCGGGTAGTACAACGATAGTTTTCTTTGAAGATTCTGATGAATGAAAAATGCGGACGCATGCACGCTTAGTTGCTAACTTGCTATGGATGATGACATGTGGTATATCATCAAGAATAGACTTTTGAGGATCTTTAAGATCAACTTCAACTCAATAGACCAACTTTATGTGGATAATTTGATACATATATTGATACGATTTGATAAGTTTTGACTGATAATTTGATACAGATATTGTCTAATGATATATTTACTAAATTGAATTTAGTAATCCATCATGTTCCATTCGTCGTTTAGGGACAATCCAGATTTTTTGTCACTTTCTCCGAACTGAATTTTTCATTTAGATATAAATAAAATATGTTGTAGCTACTCGCTCCCACTTTTGAGATTCATAATGATATAGAGCGTCACTTAGTACTGTCCAGTACCTAAACATTAATTATTAATTATATATATCGTAAACTATTTTTAATTTTTTTTTAAAAAAATTATCTTATTATCCATTTACGTAAAAATAAAAAAAAATGCTATTTGCAATGGAAATCTTTTGTTCAGAAAATATTAGATATGGACTTATATGTGGGACTCAATGGCACACTAACGCTTAGTTTAATTAATGGTTTCATCATTAAAAAAAAAAAATGTTTCATTCGTAAAAAATTAAAATACTGTCATTTCCTTTTTAATTATCTTCTATAAAATATATTCTCATAAATTTTTACATATTCCAACGTAACCATTTGTTGGGTTCAACAAACCTGATTAATATAAGTTTTGATATCATAGTAATTTTGATATTAACAAAACATGGATATTATATTACTGAAGAATCTATAATTTGTTGGATTAGCTGAATAAACCATGGAGTAGAAGAGATAGAGACCAACTAATTGATCACAAGCAGACTTTGACATCAGGAGTTTTACCAGCAGAGTAAATAATCAGCTAGTTGCAGTAAATGTCCAAAAATGGTTAGAAAGTAAGACATAGCCTATACAAGAACCTTTCCAACGAAGATGTTATTGTGCCTAATAGGCACATATATGCGAATGCCATCTAATTACACTTGAAGATTTAACATGAAAATGGGAGAGATGACGATCTCATGATCTCACAACTCATAATAATCACATTTCAAGAGATTGATCCATGAGGACTTTCAAATACACATCTAATGAATTGAGATCACATCCCCAAATAAGCATCGCTTATCAGTACATATTAGGTCAATTAAGTGATAATGTGCCAAAACTACAAACTCTATTTATTGTAAAAGTGAGCTTCGACATAAGAGAGTTACTGTAACTGTCAGGCAAATTTTCGGACTTAAATGATAATTTAGATGAGTGGAGCTGATGTTGTTTTGTTTACTTTTTTGTTGTTTTGTTTAAATGTTTTAGTTTGACATAATCCGTGTTTAGAGCAAGTAACTTTGCTTGATTTATAAACCAAACACGATCTAATCTCTCGGCATATTCATTTCAAGAACACAATTATATTAATTGAAGTTTTTGATACTTTCAGAAAGTATCATATTATTATATTAAATTTAAATTGATACTTTATATTTTAGAATTATCAAAACACCCCACTTATAATAAATATTCATATTAGAAATTCAGTATATATATTGTTTTTGTATAAATCAGTGTTTATTTGATTTGAAAAATTTTCATGTAACAAATTTATTTTTACATTTAATCAAAATAATTATTTAATTATATATATTTTTTATTGCTTTCAAAATTTATTGTGTTTCGTTATATTTTTTTGACTTTTCAAGGATCTAAAAAGTGCGAAGCATAATGAAACATTGACATCAAGCATTATAAGGTTAAGCACGATTAACCGGAGGTTGAGTGAAGCATATTTTCAATTTTTAATATAAATTTAATAATTTTAAGTCAAACAATAGATAAAAGATAGAAACACCATAACTTTAACATTAAATGCATAAATTTTAAAGTTCTAAAAAACATAAAAAGTCTACAATAATTAATAGTTTACGATAAATCTACAAAATTCCATCGTAATAAAATGAGCATATTATCGACCAGTGTACTTAGAGCATGGTGAATAAGCACCATTTAAAACTTTATGCGATAGAGCTACAATAGCTCTTGGTTTGAAATGTTCAAACTTAAACTGAGTACTAAGAGATTATATCAAAGTTTGGTTTCTAAACCAAGCATAAATATTCGAGATAAGTCACTCTAATATTGATTAACTATTTTGTAAATCATTTAAAAATATGAATTTGGCTAAGTAAATTTTGGTTGAAGAAATTTATCTAACACTTTGTGTAATGCCGGAAAATATTTACATTTAATTATTTGATTTAATTGTGGTACTTGATGATATAATTATGGGACTTAATTTGACGGGAGTCGGAATAAATAATTGGGAGTTAGAATTGTAGTGTAAATTAATTTAGAAGGGGGTTTGTGCAAATGATGAAATTCATTCTTTATAATAAAATAAATGAAATATGAATGGACAGTATATGCTTGTAGATGGATATAAGAGTATATGCATTCTCTCACATCTCCCTCATCTTTTAATCGAAGAATAAAGTTTTCTCCCCTTCTTTCTTCTCTTCAATTCGCGATGTACTGAAATTCTTCTCTTCGAATTTTGGCGACGTTTTCACGTCGGTTTGAGAAGGTAATCTCCTCGTCCCTTATTCATTCTTTCCTTGGAATTTTTAAGCAAGGGATTCGAACTTCCTGCTGTTTTGGGGGAGAAATGTGGCCGTAAATGTTGTGCTTGCTATCCAAGGATTTTGCTTCTTATTTGGTCAATTATTTTTGCTGATTGGCTCTGTTTTTAACAAGGTTGAACATTTGTTAGATGACACATTATAAATCTTTCACTGTATTTCAATTTTTCCCTGCTGCTGTAATGAAAAAATCGGCGCTACATCGTGAAAAAATTGTTGTTGTGCTCGGATTCCTTTGTTGCTGTTATGTACGTTTTTTCTTTGCACCTTTTATCTTCAGTTTATATGGTAAATTGTTGTTTCAGTAGTGAAGCAAGTTCAAATTCCCCTATATGTTTCAAGAATTCAGCGTGTTCTTTATATCTTGCTATCCGGGAAGCATTGCTTCTTGTTAATCGCTTATTGTCTTGATGGGTTATAAAAGAATGAGATTAAAAGTTATGAATCCTTGTTCTAATCTTATAATAGATGTTAAGATTAATAAATGTGATTTTATTGATGTTAAACTTGAAGTAGATGAACAAGAGACAAGTAAAAATATTGTTGACAGCAAGATTGCTAGCACATGCAGTACCTTGTGCGAATTTCTGGGGATTGTATGTTTCGAATTTGGCACCGGAATCACTCGATTTGGAGTTGAGATACAAAAGTTATGTCTGTGTACAATCTGAAAATTCATGCCCTGCTAATTATAGAACCCGACATGTTTTGCTTTAAATCTGCCTTAATAAGACTGAATTGGCTTAAGCACTTCGAATGAAAATCGTAGTATTTTGAGTAATCTTGCATCTCCCACTAGAGTCAAGTGATTTCGAGCTTGTATGCAAACGTTATGAATTTTCTATCAAAATGTGTCAAGCCAGAATTCTATAAACTTAGCCTCTCATGTATTAATTTGATTGGAATAATGCTATGAGCCTCTTGAGGTCTCTTTAACAATGAATTGGACTTGTATATATACATTGATCATTTGGCTAAAATGTATAAGGTGTATGTATTGTTGAATTCAAGACTTATACATGTTTATTTGCGAGACGCGTCTTACACTTCTTTGAGTTGATGACTGTTTAGGTATATGTGTATATCTTGATGTTGAGTCTTGATTTAATTTATCTTAAACTGAGTGATCTATACATGGTAGCAGAAGTGTTGCAAATGAATTAATATTGGGTTGATGATTTGATCAGATATTACATGACCATCCAAAAGTTGAGTGTGGCTTAAACATGTCGTTGACCTTAAGGTACGTAGTGACGTACGAGCAGGTATAATATGAATTATTTCATATTCCAGTATTCATGTATTGTTGAATTGTGATGACTAAATATAAGGAAATGAATATGTGAATTGAGTTTGATATATGTGGTATGGTGGACAAGTAAATGTACGTCGTCCGGATATGGAGTTGAGTATGGATGCCTTTAGCATGATCGATATGAGAAATGGTTGAGAATGAGATTAACTGATAGGCAGAGTTGCCTTCTGTATGAGATTCGTTATGATTGAGCATAAATGATGAATTGTGATTTTATTGAATTTATTGCATTGATGAGTATCATATTTTGAATAACGATACTGAACTTGATGTTTATGAAAGTATATAAGATTGAAACAGGAACAGTTCGTGAAAGCTATACTGGTTCGGAATTGTACAGTGAGTATATTTTATGGGTTTTGAATAATTTAAATTGTTGTATTACAGTTTCGTATATATTCATGTGTGAATGATTATTGAGTTGGAGTATGCTCACCCCTGTGTGGGGGTTGTTTATGTTGAAACATGTATAACAAGTAAAACGTTGTCTCGGGAAGAAAGCTTGAACCCATGAAAATAGTGCTCGCAGGATTATGGCATAAGTAGCGGTTGATGGTACATATCAATTACGCATTGAGAATTGATTCGTTGATTTGTTGCTCGTATGTGAGCACCTGGGCATGTATATGGAGTGTATAATAGTGTTGAAGTCCTCTTTTATATAGTTGATTGATGTGCATGTTATTTTGAGGAGCATGTACTATACGACTTTAGTGATGACGGGAATTCATATATTGCTAGTATTATGACTTCCCTGGCTAGGAACTTTTATCTTTAGATTATGGTGTTTTTATATTGAGGGTATTTATAGTTGTTTATTTTCTGGGATAGTCCAATTTATGGGGAGGCTCTGCCCAAATTTTTATAAAAGCTCACACATTAATTATGAAGCATGTAGTGAGAGTTTTAAAGACTGATATGAGGAATATGTGATTCTTTAATGAGAATGAAAAATTTTACATACTCAAATGACGTCAATAATTGCATTATTCACTTGTCGGGGCGTTGGGGTCTTACACTTTGCATACAAGATTTGGGCATTTTGTCAAACATATAAAATGCTTCAACCATATATGTAAATGCAATAAAGTAAAGAGAAACAAATTTTCCGAAGAGGTTCGAAGATGGGTAAACCTTCTACATCTCTAATTCTTCCATCAAATAGAAAGATACACTAGAAGACTTTGATTAGTACAACATTTTGTATAAAATCACATTTACACCTTAGAGTCCTAGCAACACAACCTTGTATATTTTTTTCAAGTCTAAATGCAAAACTCTGTCAATCAGTTGTGATAAAATCATCAACTGTTATAAAGATTTTCATTCTAGTTTAAACTCACAAATATAATGAATATAGTGAATAAAATGACACTAGTGATCCTTAAGTTATGTGAATAAAACTTGGTATGAGTTGCCCGAATCTAAGGTATGCTCTAATATCGTTGGCTTCAGCTCCATGTTTTGAATCCCCAACTGGGTTTTCTTTGATCTCTCTTATATTCTTGCTTTGATCTTCCCAAGTATTGTATATATGACTTCCAACAATGATATGTATGCTAGATGCACGAATATGTTTGTTGGGAAACGTTATGTACGATTGTGGACATTGCAACTATCACCTTTGTTTTATAGGCCATTTCAATACGCTACTGATTTTCACTTTAGTGGGGTTGACGTTGCTGAGTTTACTTTAACAATATGGATCCACCCCGCTGGTTTGATTTATACTCAAGCAGTGCATGTAATTTATATGCACCGATAGACTCACGCAGTGTATGTAATTACATGTATTGATAGACTCAGGTGGTGCATGTATATTACATGCACGGACTTATTAAAATCTTATTATGATGCAATTACACCGCATGAACAGGTTGAAACCATTAAATCATGTAATATACATGCACCGATAGACTCAGGCGATGCATGTATATCACATGTACCAACTGATTAAATTGAAACTGTTAACAACCAATATTATACATGCACCGATAAACTCACAGTACATGTATATTACAGGCACCAACCGATTAAATTGACATTAACCTCCAACTTTTCACACAATTCTTCACAGCGACGGAATGAAGCAATTCCTCTCCTCCGGTGGAGGAACTCAACCTCCATCACAGATTTCGTCATACACCAAGCTCACCTTCCGCAGCGACCACAGCTCCTCCTCCACCCCCAGCGGCCTAGGGCTTGAAACTAGTTGTGGACATAGAGTGCGGTGGAAAGGGAGGGAGAAGTTCACGTCATTTTCATTTTCTGTGAAGAATCGGCTTTTTTAACACGGGGTAATTATGGTTGATACCCCGATAATTGTCTCGGTGCGGTTTGGACCCGAATTCTATGGGCTCGACCCAATCTGATAAGATACTATGCCATCCTACCTTGGCCCGCTTTTGGGCCCATTGCCCATCTCCAATTAGTTATTTGGATCGCCTCTACAGCCCTCTCTCTCGCCCATGCTGTCTGATTTGCTCTTCCCATTATTGTCAAAAGGAAGAACCATGTAAATTCTTGAGATTATAGTGAAGGTTTAAACTGGACTAGGTCCCGTGGTTTTTCCCTTCGGGGTTTCCACGTAAAAAATCTTGATGTCTATTTATTTTCTGTATATTCATTCATTGTTACAAATCGAACCAAAAAATGAGGTAACAATTGGCGCCGTCTGTGGGAAAATCGAGCTAAGATGTTGATACTGAGAGACGAAAATTATCGTCTGGAAAAAAAGAAAAAAATGAAGGATTTCGGACAGCTTTGGGCGAGGAGCTTCTGGTTCGTGTGGCTATGGCAGGGTTGTGCTCGAGGCCTCGTGGGATGGAGTCACTGGGCGGCGAGTTCAGGGTTCCATGAGGTGGCGACTGGGTTGTGTTGCCGTCGCTGACCAATAAAAAAGAAAAAGAGGTTCTGGGAAGAAATGTTCGAGGAAGAAGAAAACGTTCTGGAAAGAAACTCCTTCCCCCTTCAATCTCGTGCGGCCCCTGCTCAGCCGTCGGGAAACTCTTCGCCCACCTCCATGAGCCACCCTCCTAGCTGACCGACCATCCGTCGCACTTCCTACGCATCGGAAAACCTTACTGTACTGACTATCCCCATCCGTCACAGCCTCTAAATCATCGGATTTCACACAGAAAGTCACGGACACCTCTCTTCGTTCATAGACCGATCACCGCCTCCTTGTCGCCCCAAGTCACCTGAGTTTGAAGTGAAACAGCTCGCGGTCGCTACGTGGAGAAAAACAGCATCGAAAAACTCAGCAAATTTGGGAGATGGTTTTTGTCTCGTTGGCCATCAATTTTCACCCTTTACTCACGTCGAGAGTGGCTGGGCTGTACTGTACGCTTATTGCTTTTAAATTATGTCATATGAACTGCTCTCCAGGTGTTTGATATATTGCCTCAATCAGTGTTCTTCTCTTGGGTTCGGAATTTGTTGCCTTTCCTACGCTCTTGGGCTGCCTATGCCCAATTCATGTCAACCTGATAATTGTCCCGATTTTTGCTACGCCAGGATTGAGTGAACATTATGTCCATCAGATGGCATTATGTGTGAGAGATCATAATAATGTCCTTCCTGCTGATATATCAACAGATTCTCCTAGTAATGCCTGCATCTTACAAAATCTATTGGAAGCTGCTGGGTTTACTGTCACTCAGCCTGGTTCATTTACTTGGGCTATATATTTTGCATCTGTTGCCACATTTTTGTTGCAAGAACTACCTCTTGTCCCAATCTCAAATCAAGGAGGCAAAGCTTCTACAATGACTGAACTTGAAATGCCTGATGATGATGAACTTATGGAAGTTGTCTTAAATAAGGATTTGCGACAAAATATTTTCAATGCAGTAGGTTCACGTTTTCTTCTACGGTTGACAAATGTGCTGTTGGGGTGGATCTCACCTTCAAGTGGCTCATATAATGGCAGGCCTGATGATAAAGAGGTGGCTGCTATTGATGCAGCTTGTGCGTTTTCTGCTCACCATTTAACATATTTATGGTTTTGTTCGAGCGACTTCTAGAGGGCATCAACATTCCATTCAAAGCTTGGATGTTTCATGTTCTGCCAGCCAGGAAGTTCTTTAACTGTTATTTCATTCCCTCCCCATTGTTATAATTCGAATTGCTTAACACTTTCAAGAGCCATATCAGTCTTATTTCACAAATCATCTGCAACTCATGAATAAGAGATAAGTCCATTGTTTTATTTTGAATTAAATGTAAACTTGCTGTTTTGTTTTATTCCCCTCTTGAATTACACTAACTTATTTGAACTCAAGACTGTATGTCTGTCATAATTTGGAGGTGAGGTTTTAAGTCACAAGACATTACTCAAATATCCAAAACTTTATGCTGGGGAGATCGACAACAGAGCTAAAGTATGTTCCTCTTCTGGATTACAGTGGTGGACACACTATGACAGAGTCTTGGTCAACTCAGTGCATTACAGCTCGGGCATGCAATCTCGCAGTAAGCCCCGCATCAGCTCGGATTGAGGATCAGCTTGGGCATGCAATCTAGCTGTAAGCCCCGGTTATAACAAATCGAGCATGCAATCTTGCAGTAATCCCCTCTTACGACAGCTCGGGCATGCAATCTTGCAGTAAGCCCCTATATGACAGCTCGGGCATGCAATCTCGCAGTAAGCCCCACATCAGATCGGATTGAGGATCAGCTCGGGCATGCAATCTTGCAGTAAGCCCCTATCGGACAGCTCTGGCATGCAATCTTGCAATAAGCCCATATGATGACAGCTCGGGCATGCAATCTCGCAGTAAGCCCCGCATCAGCTCGGATTGAGGATCAGCTTGGGCATGCAATCTCGCAGTAAGCCCCATATTCAGGAGTACAGCTCTGGCATGCAATCTTGCAGTAAGCCCATAGTGCGACTGATTAGGCATGCAATCTCGCAGTAAGGCCTTATTCATCAGCTCGGGAACTTTATTTGTTCTGAATTTTGGATGAACTTATTCGGATGATGTGATGAGGGGGAGTTCGGATGGATATTCGGAGTAAGCCCAGGTGTATGAGGCCCTGGCAAATTAGCACAGGTCCGCCCTTGATTGCTTAAGCCCACGTGTATGAGGCCGTGGCAAATATTTAGCACAGATCCTCCCTGATTGCTTAAGCCCACGTGTATGAGACCGTGGCAAATATTAGCACAGGTCCGCCCTAATTGCTTAAGCCCAGGTGTATGAGGCCCTGGCAAATATTTAGCACAGGTCCACCCTGATTGCTTAAGCCCAGGTGTATGAGGCCCTGGCAAACATTAGCACAGGTCCGCCCTGATTGCTTAAGCCCAGGTGTATGAGGCCCTGACAAATATTTAGCACAGGTCCGCCCTGATTGCTTAAGCCCAGGTGTATGAGGCCCTGACAAACATTAGCACAGGTCCACCCTGATTGCTTAAGCCCAGGTGTATGAGGCCCTGACAAACATTAGCACAGGTCCGCCCTGATTGCTTAAGCCCAGGTGTATGAGGCCCTGGCAAACATTAGAACAGTTCCGCCCTGATTGCTTAAGCCCAGGTGTATGAGGCCCTGGCAAACATTACCACAGGTCAGATATATTGCTTAAGCCCAGGTGTATGAGGCCCGGGCAAACATTACCACATGTCAGATATATTGCCATGGCCCGCCCAGGCACGATTTTATTGGATAGTCTGCCTCGGGCTTCAGACCGGAGACCTGCTCGTATTGATTATTTCATGAGCCCAAGTCGGGCGAGACTTATATGCTCGATTTATTACCTTCAGGAGTTCAAACAGGTCAGCCCTGTTAAGATTTAATTCTGTACTTCGAATTATTTCTAGTTGTTATTGCAGGTCAGCCCTGCATAAATAACAGGTCAGCCCTGTTAAGATTTAATTATGTACTTGGAATTATTTCTAGTTGTTAATGCAGGTCAGCCCTGTTAAGATTTAATTCTGTACTTCGAATTATTTCTAGTTGTTATCGCAGGTCAGCCCTGCATAGAAAACAGGTCAGCCCTGTTAAGATTTAATTCTGTACCTAGAATTATTTCTAGTTGTTATTGCAGGTCAGCCCTGCATAGAAAATAGGTCAGCCCTGTTAAGATTTAATTCTGTACTTAGAATTATTTCTAGTTGTTAATGCAGGTCAGCCCTGCATAGAAAACAGGTCAGCCCTGTTAAGATTTAATTCTGTACTTCGAATTATTTCTAGTTGTTATTGCAGGTCAGCCCTGCATAGATAACAGGTCAGCCCTGTTAAGATTTAATTCTATACTTAGAATTATTTCTAGTCATTATTGCAGGTAAGCCCTGCACGGAAAATAGGTCAGCCCTGTTTAAGATTTAATTCTCTTAGAATTATTTCTAGTTGTTATTGCAGGTCAGCCTTGCACAGAATAACAGGTCAGCCCTGTTAAGATTTAATTCTATACTTAGAATTATTTTTAGTCATTATTGCAGGTAAGCCCTGCACGGAAAACAGGTCAGCCCTGTTTAAGATTTAATTATCTTAGAATTATTTCTAGTTGTTATTGCAGGTCAGCCCTGCACAGAATAACAGGTCAGCCCTGTTAAGATTTAAATCTATACTTAGAATTATTTCTAGTCATTATTGCAGGTAAGCCCTGCACGGAAAACAGGTCAGCCATATTTAAGATTTAATTCTACTTAGAATTATCTCGTCATTATTGCAGGTAAGCCCTGCACGGAAAACAGGTTAGCCCTGTTTAAGATTTAATTCTACTTAGAATTATTTCTAGTCATTATTGCAGGTAAGCCCTGCACGGAAAAAAGGTCAGCCCTGTTTAAGATTTAATTCTCTTAGAATTATTTCTAGTTGTTATTGCAGGTCAGCCCTGCACAGAATAACATGTCAGCCCTGTTAAGATTTAATTTTATACTTAGAATTATTTCTAGTCATTATTGCAGGTAAGCCCTGCACGAAAAACATGTCAGCCCTGTTAAGATTTTATCATATACTTAGAATAATTTATAGTTGTTATTGCAGGCCAGCCCTGCACATATAACAGGTCAGCCCTGTTAAGATTTAATTCTCTTAGAATTATTTCTAGTTGTTATTGCCGGTCAGCCCTGCACAGAATAACAGGTCAGCCCTGTTTTAGATCTAATCGTGTACTTAGAATTATTTCGAGTTGTTATTGCAGGTCAGCCTTGCAAATCTAACAGGTCAGCAATGCTTAAGATTTAATCAAATACTTAGAAAAATCTTTGAGTTATAACAGGTCATCCCGGTCGAGAAACATGCCATCCTTACCACATGCCAGCTCAGTTTCGACACAGTGGAGTCTTATTTGCTCCATCTTTAGTGTCTGGAGCTCGACTGGATCTATATACTCAACGCATGACTACTATTTTGTGAGTTCAGATCTCGTCTCTGGAGCTCACGTCAACTTATTTACTCCTCGGCTCGGCATTATTATGGAGCTCATATCATCCCGGATTTATTCGCTGTCTATGGATTATTTTTGGAGCTCAGCTGTATTTTATTTGCTCAGCACGACATATTTATTAAACTCTGGATGTCCCGATGTTTATTAGCTCTGGAGTCCGACGGGTTTTATCTGCTATGGAACTGGGCTAAGATTTATTGATTATGGAGTTCAGCTCAGTTCGACCAATATTATTAGCTCACATATATTTCATCTTCGGAGCTTAGACCGGGTCGGGCAAGCGTAGTTTGCTCATACATATTATCTCAGATCAGGTCGGGCGAGCAATATTTGTTCATATCAGGACGGATGGGTATTATTTTCTCATACATTATCTCCGGATCTCAGGTTGGGAGATAACTCTTTCACTTATTTTATCATCTCTGGAGCTTAGGTCGGGCGAGCTTTATTTGCTCAGGTCGGCTCAACCAAGATAAACATAGTCCGTATTTGTCTTATCTGCTCGGAATATTTCTTATTCCTGGAGTTCGGATATGTTTATTTGCTTCTCAGCTCAGTTTTATCAGTTCGGGTCTCTCGATCACCTTTGTCAGCTCGGAACTCTCGATTATAGTTGCTTCAGTCGGATTCCTACTGCCAAGTTCGACCTGCTATTATTGACAGAAGCTCAGTACCGTGATTACACCGGTTCCTCGTATGAGTTCTACGAGCCACCTACTTTATCAAGGATCGGCATTCGAATTGTCATGGCTCTGCCAAAGGCATGACTTGGGAACTCGGCACGACGCAAGGTCACATCATGGTTTGGCATTTGCAGGACTACAGATCCGGGTCCTCACCTAACCAGTTGGAGTCGATACAGCGCTACTCTAGCTCGACTAGAGGGGGATACTATTGATACCCCGATAATTGTCTCGGTGCGGTTTGGACCCGAATTCTATGGGCTTGACCCAATCTGATAAGATACTATGCCATCCTACATTGGCCCGCTTTTGGGCCCATTGCCCATCTCCAATTAGTTATTTGGGCCCATTTGTTATTACATTTAACCCATTTCCCTTAACCCAATTATAGGCCTTAAATATAAAGCCCATTACCAAGGGTGGAAAATGAAGGCAACGGTAGGTTTAAGAAGGGGGTGGGGCATCGGCTGTGAAAGGCAGGAGATTTTGGATCACCTCTACAACCCTCTCTCTCGCCCATGCTGTCTGATTTGCTCTTCCCATTATTGTCAAAAGGAAGAACCATGTAAATTCTTGAGATTATAGTGAAGGTTTAAACTGGACTAGGTCCCGTGGTTTTTTCCTTCGGGGTTTCCACGTAAAATATCTTGATGTCTATTTATTTTCTGTATATTCATTCATTGTTACAAATCGAACCAAAAAATGAGGTAACAATGGTTATCTCCAGAATTGGACTTATTTTAAAGCAATTATTTTTGGTGGATTGGGTCGAAAAAACTTTCTTCTCTTGGTACCGACTCGAATTTTGTCATTATTTAAAAACAGGGTATTGAGATGACTAGAATAATTTAACTACCTAAACAATTCGAAAAACGATTCCTAACTTAAACTTGTACCTCATAGTTTACCCATTAAATATCTTCTCCAAAATACAAAAGAGATGAAAGCCATAATAAATATCAATATTATAGCTTCAATTATTGTGTATTTTTTCTTTCTTCCCCTTGCCTTTCAATCTTTTGATGACTATTTTTATATTTATAAAGTCCCTTTAGAATACATCCTTTAGTAATAGTACTGAGTGGTAATTCATCGGCCACAATAGTTGTGGTTTGAGCTGTCAGAGACATATATAAAGGTTAGGCATGGAAGTGGAGCCGGATTTCAGAATTGGGCACATAAAGAAGGATAAGGATTGTTGATGAATTGAACCACAAACCCTAAAAGAAGATAGAAAAAGTTGCTAAAATGGTGGTGGTATGATCAGAATAATTCACTTTATATCCATATGATGAAAAGTGACCAGCCTTTTGTATATGAAACTTATCTTTCTTTTTGCTTTTATAATAAGATTACATCATATTCTTTGTGCGACTCGAATTATCAAAACTATGTCTTATAGAATAATGCATCAGTATTGAGTTAATTGGTTGGATCGAAACTGTTGAACTTGTCATTGCTCACAAGATAATTCTACGTTCATTGAGATTATTAAGTCTGTATTGTTTATAAGTAGATCATGTGAGAATACGATTTCAATTGAATTAAGTAAAGTTGACAGTAAATAAATTGGACGAAAATAAAAAAAGTGGTGCCAAGAGGCGCTGCAATGCCCACATTGTGATGTAGCACCGCCTCAAGGCCACGTCCCAAATCATCAGTGTCTGAGGCGCCACAACGGCTTTTGTGGCATTGTGGTGCCAAAGACGCCGCATGAAAGAAATTTGGTGTGGCGTCGAGACGCCACTGAACCCTAGCTAGGGTTATGACCCTTGGCTTTGGAGTTGTGTCCCTTGGCCTTAATTGTGTGTCTTTTTGGTCCAAACCTTTTATAAACTATAAATATATCCCAAAATTTGAATTGACCCTTACTGAATTTTCTAAGCAATTTACTCTTAAAACTCGAATTCGTATCACAATGAATCTTGAATTTGATTTTCTAAGTTTGTAAGCTTAAAATTCAATTAAAGTTTATTTGAATTCGAATTTTGTAAGTTGTAATGCTAAAATCCAAAATTTCGCAAGACATAAAATCTTGAATTTGGATTTTAAGTTTTAACGCTTAAATTCGAAGTTCAAAGTTTACACCATATAGTGTTTTAAACTTTTGAGATTCGTGTTGCTTTAGAATTTGAATTGCTTATATTTTAAATCGAAGTCATATCTTGGGTGATCAATTGTCAATAATCTTGAACACTAGACATGACAATAAAAGTTTCATGAGCATATAGCCCCAATATTCCCAAGCGTAATTTTCACTAACAATCTTAATGTTATTTGAACTAAAATGACCTCTACAAGTGTAACAACGATAACCGTTCATCGTACAGAAAGATCCACATAATTCAACAGCTCTGATTTCAAGCATTGACAACAATAGATCCTATTCTACCTATTAGTTTTGCGAAATTTCTATATAAAGATTCCCCAACACTTGGTAAAGGAGAGAAAGATCCCAAAAGATGGGTATACATATAAAATGTTGTCATAATATTGCTAATATTTGAAATAAGAGATATTTAGGGCACCTACTCCAACATATCATACCTTGACATCTTTGTTTCTAGAATGTGTGCTAATTAATATTCTTTTCTTTTCTTTTTATAACGGAGGGAGTATATTAAGTAAACTCTTAGGCTGACGCAACAGCCTGCAAACCATGAGCCAAGTAAACCGTATTAGACAAGTCTGGTGTGACAGACTCGACCGAGAAAAGTGTTGGTAGTGAGAATCGAACTTGTGACCAAAATCCTATGTGCCTACATACTCCACCAACTCGGCTACCGGTAGGGGTGTAAATGAACCGAATCGAGTCGAATATCAATAAAATTTAAAGGCTCGAATTTGGCTCGAAATAAGTATATTCGAGCTCGAGCTCGATTCGACGTTCGAATAAATTATTTAATATACAATTACATATATCAATAAAACATTAAAGCTCGCGAATTATCGATCAAAATAATTTGGGTTCGAGTTCGGCTTGAAAAAAGTTCGAGTTCGGCTCGAATTCGATAATTTCGAATACGAATCAAATATTTTTCGAGTCGGTTCGAAAAGCTCACAAACCGGCTCGATTTATTTACACTCCTAGCTACCGGTCTAATTACTATTGTTATCTATCTATCAATCATCGTTTCTTGCATGATACGAATTTCTGTGGCTGATGTGACGTTAGCCGACATATCCATTTAGTGACACCCCAAAAATCATTCAGTTAAATTAGGATATTTTAGTTAGTATTTCTTTACGTTGATATTGTTTATGAATTCCAGAACCATAATTATTTGTTTTCATTCAATTATGAGTAGTTAAACTCATAAATTCTTGGTTGATGAAGACAATATTTTTGGAGTTTTGAATTCTCGTGAGATTCATGTTATTAATTTTCAATTTTTGTTTTGGAGTTTTGAATTCTCGTGAGATTCATGTTATTAATTTTCAATTTTTGTTTGAGTATTAATGATTCTCTTATTTTATTGTTTAAGCTTGCTCGTTTAGTTATTATATTGATCACCTAATAGTTTTACATGCAATCTAAGGCTGAATTAGATACTAAATCGATAATTGTTTGAGCTTTCTAATTTGCTAAGCAACTAATATTTATATTTTATGCGGTTGAATTTATTAAATTCTTAGGTAAAACACTTGACTAAGTTAAATGTAACCGCTGGTGTTTATGTTGTTTAGTTTCATCAATCTCACTAGTTTTTAATACGATTATTTATTTAAATCTTAATCAACTGTATTTATATTAATTAATTGATAATGGTTAAACTGAGTGTTGGTTCTATTTAACTAAAAGTAAAATGAGATATGGAATGAATTCCAATTATGAATGTTCAAATAAAAATTGTATCTTTGTAAGAATCGAGGATCGAGTTAAAAAAGTTCAAAGGTTGAAGCCAAGAATTGTTTTTAGTCTGATATTTTAATAAATTTTCTTTCAACTTTGCATTCTAATTAGTTTAATTGATAAAGTTTAGTTATAAATTTCTTAGTAATAATTGAATCTAAAACCCCGTTTTTTTCTTTTATTGTTGTTGAGATTTTTTAGCACAATAAAATATATACATCCTCGTGAAATCGATCTATATTCATACTACTACATATTTTTTATGGATCTTTAGAACGAGTGGGGTAATTTAGCCATACACGGCAAGCGTTCACCGTACATATAGAAGATTGACAACTAATTTGTATTGGAGATGGATGAAAAAGGATATTTACAGATTTGTGGCTGAATGCGAAGAATGTCAGAGACAAACATATCAAGCAACATCACCAGAGGAGTTGTTAAAGCCCCTACCTATTCCATATTTGATTTGGAAAGACATCAATGTGGATTCCATCGAAGTCTTCCCAGATCGAAGGTCTTCCTAGATCGAAGGGTTATGATGCCATCGTAGTTGTAGCGGGTTGCTTGTCAAAATATGTTCACTCTATTCTGTTTAAGCATCTATACTTAGCGAAGGGAGCAGCAGAATTATTTGCTAGGGAGGTGGTTTGGCTTCATGGGATGTCAAATTTCATTGTTAGTGATCGAGATCCAATATTTATGAGTCATTTTGGAATGAATATTTTAATATTCAAAGAACTCAACTTAAGATGAGTTCGACTTATCACCTAGAAACTGATGGTCAATCTGAAGTTTCGAATTGATGCCTTGACACTATTCAAATGCCTTGCTTCAGAGAAGCCAAAGTTATGGGCCGACCAGTTGCATTGGACAGACTATTGGTACAGTACGAGTTTCCATTCCCCAATGAAGACAACCCCTTGTGAGATAGTTTATGGAGATCATCACCAACATTAATTCAATTTCTGCTCGGTAAAACCAAAGTGGAGGTTGTGGCACTTGAGTTTAAGGAAAGAGATGACGTGTTAAGACAATTATATTTTAATCCTAGACGAGCTCAACAACGAATGTAGCTAGGAGTGTCAACTAGAAACTGGCAGCTAGATATTTTGGGTCGTTCCAGGTGATTCAGAGGATAGAGGTGGTGGCATACTGATAAGTGCTATTTTTACACTTACATGTTATATTTTCTCGTTACTTTTTACAGTGATTCTTGAACAATATACGCTTTTTGGTATGGTTTTGCATTTTTCAGGAATTTATGTAGAAGCGTGAGAAATGAAGAAAATGGGCCAAATAACGTTGAAAAGATGAACAACGACCCAAACGAGCTAACACGTCAAAGGAAAGACCAAAATCGAGAGTTGGAAGAAATTCAGTAAACGATCGATCCTAGGGGAGCCACCGATCGATCGCACCATGGCGTGAAGCAAGCAACAAATTTTTGCATTTGGCCGATCGATCCTGAGCTTCTACGCGCTCGATCACGCCAATGCCAGAATTTATTTTAAAAAAAATTGTAAGCTCGCGATTGATTACGAGCAACATACATTCGATTGCCCTGCCCAATTTTCAGAAAAATCTTTCCTTTAAAGTTTGAGTCTTACAAAGAATCTACCTCCTTTTTTCCTCTCAACTATAAAAGGGCACATGTTGAACGAACCTATCAGACTTTGAATGAGACTTTGGCACCAGTTTTAACTAGGATACAAATCTACAGACCATCACCCATACCCAACACCACCAACCTTCACCATCTTTTACCCTAGAAAATGGAACCCAACAATGGGATCAAAGAATGCGATTGAGAAAGAAGCAAGAGAAGAAGGAATGATCATTGCACAGAGTTGACGCTGGGAGTTTATTCCTATCTTTTAAACTTCAGTTTGGTTTTATTTTGATTTATTCATTCTTGGATTGTTGCAAGACATGTGTAATCTTTTATCTTGAACATATGGCTTGATTATTAAATATTGATTGAATTTCTATATTCTATGTGCATAATTTATTTTTCTTCATGCTTTCAAAAGAGTAGCTATCTTTAAATGATTCTATACATCGTAAGATATTACGATACAACATAGTAAATTAGGCCGTTGATTTCATATTGAGATCGACGGATGAAATCAAATACACATGTGATAGCCATGGATATCTAGAATCGAAAACTAGAAGTTTCCATATCATTTCATGCAACATTGGTTTGTTAAATAAATGCATGATTGTGACTTACTGTAAATTGATGTTAGGTTTAATATAACTCGATATAATTCATTGAATAAATTTGGAAATAATTATCACCTTAGAGATATATGGATGATCAATCAACATTAATAAAAGAATCATAGGGGATTACATTGGTGAACCGACCTCTTGATAATCTTCTAAAGTGAACTTTTCTCGTTAATTTTGATTTGCTTGATTGGATTAGTAGTAGTTAATTTAGTTAATTAATATTCATTTCATTATCTCATGTTAAATATAGTTTAAAACATCTTATTTGGTACTTACAGTTAGTCTTTGGTTCGACAACCTTGTTCTTATCATTATATTAAAACTTGACACCATGTACTTGCGGTTATATCGTGCTAATCGAGTTTATTTGTTAAATTTCGGGTGATCACATACAAGTTGAAACTATCGGAGGATACAGAGTAAACCATGTGTTACACGCATCACCGTCGAAGAAGGCCAAGTGTGAATATGAGACATGTCCAGCGTTGAAACTATCGGAGGATACAGAGTAAACCACGTGTTACACGCATCACCGTTGAAGAAGGCCAAGTGTGAATATGAGACATGTCCAGCGCAGCCTAAAGAGCTAGAAGGTGACTTAGAAGTTGATTTTTCCCAGGCGCAAAGACTGGACGGACTGCACGATATTACAGAAATGGCATGAGGAGATTCAGCAAGTACTCATCAAATGGAAAGATAAATAGGAGGAAGCAACTAGGTAAGAACTGGAAGAGATCAAGCATCAATTCCCCGAGTTCAGCCTTGAGGGCAATGTTGAAATTGAGGTGATGGTATTGTTACGAGAAGAGAACTCTTAGGGCCAGATATCAGTTGGCCAAGAGGAGAGGCCCATAATGTACAAAGTTTATGAAAGAAGGGAAAGGAGAGAGATGGGAGAGAGTGATCGGTTGCGTGTAATTGAGTGAAAAGAAGTCATTAATAATTCATTGTTTTATACTAAGTACACCAAATTGTTATGACATATGTATACATGCTAATACCAACAAAACAACATAGATTTATTTCAAACTCGATAGCTGCAACTTGAAGATTTTCTAAAAATTTAAGTGCCACCATAGAAACAAAATTTACACTTGGACTACAATAAATCCTGCCGCTACAATAAATCTCTAGATACTTACCTGTGTATACCTAAAATCTCTCTCATCATTCACCAGAGCTCTCACAAGAGCTTCCAAGATTTGCCATCATGTCATGAACCAGAAGCCGAATTATGTTGCCACCAGACAATCTCGATACATCGATACATTCCTGCAACTCTGCATCACAAGCTATTAAAACCCATTCGTGATCATCATCAAGATATTTGATATCAAACGTTCCGAGCTCTAACTTAAGCCTCTTAGCCACTTCTTCCTTTAGTTTTTCAATTCCGGAATCTATGGAAAGTCGAAACCTGATTATATCATCCCTGTATGTGGCTTTTATAGTGATTGTTTTCACTTCTGGCCTGGCCAGATATTGCTGCATTTCATTGACTGGAGCAGCAGCCATGACTTCTTTGAGAATGGCATCGGTAAATGGAGGTTTTGTCCAGCTACATTCGGTGACCTGCTCGTCGAACAGAGGTTCATTCCCCTGGCACAAATTTCTCAGATCGTGCGAACTTCCAGCATCCTCTATCAGCATTCCTCCAAATGGTTCCTGGGATGTTGTTACTAGATCCTCAGGTATTGACAAGGCAGATGACAGAACTATTTCCCTCGGTTGTTTACACAATAGTTCAAGTGACCCGCCAGTGGCTTTCAAACTTTGTTCCTCGATTGGTGAAACATTTTGAGGGGAAATATCATTTCGAAGGCAGGGGCTACCTTGACACGAACCTTGCGAAGTAGGATTGCATGTGCTCTCTTCTCTTGAGCCACTCCCGCTTCTTGATCTGTTTGAAACATCAGCAGCAAAAATCCCGGTTTCTTGATGAGATTGTTTCGCGGTTCTTGTTACTATAACTCCAAGAACGTGATTTGATGCTCCTGCCTGTTCATTAGCTTCAGGTGCCTTAAACACAGCAAGCCCGCCGATCTGTTCCCGAAATTCAGATGCTTTATTGTCAGGTGAAGGTTGTTGATCTGGTCCATTCAAAATCGCCGCCCAAGTGACTGAACCAACTGCAACGGGGATGGAGGTTGTAGCTATAGAAGTTAAACTGAATGTTCCTTCGCCACCTTGTACAGATTCTATTACACGCTTTAGCTTCGAGAGAGAGCGGTTAACCTTGTTTATCTTGCGAGAAGGCCAGCGGGAGATTCCATGCTGCCTACAGATTCGTTTCATTGTTGTAGGGCAAACTGTAGAAACAGAAATTTTTAAAAGAATCCATTTACTAGTGATTTTTACGACAAAAAGATAAATATCTATTTAATCAACGAAAGGTAAAATAACAAGCATCTGGTATCGAGATTACCGCCAAGACTCTTTGCAGCATCCTTAAGACTACCTGCAAAATATTGCTGCAGAACCTCTAAGCTAATTGTTTTCTCCGCCTTCCCTCTTTTTTTCTCTGGCTTCTTACACTTATCTTTACCTTCAGCATTAGATGCAACAATTTGCACTTTGCTCTCACCACCAGTATTTTCTTTAACATTTGAAGCAATCGACGCTTTTAAGCAATCATGACGCACCATCTCGCCACTAGGTATAGCGGCAGATATAGGAGGAGATGTTTCAGTAAAATCAGGCCAAGGACTGATTTTTTCATCTGTAGATGGCTTAATAATCTCAATGGACCTCCACGAATCATCAAGGTCCTTTCCTGAAGCAACTCTCAAGCTCGGAAAATGCTGTTTCATCGTCACCAAAAGGGAGTCCAAAAAAGCCTGTTGGTCTCTGTAGCCTTGAACATTTGGGGGTAAGAAAAATTCAAGAACATAGTCGTCATCTCCCGTATGAGTACTACGTAAACAAATTGCGAAACTACTCCTCAAACCAAACATTCGTGCGTAATGTACCAAAGGATACTCAGTTTTGCAAAACTCTGTAATATCTTCACAGAAGCACGAGTTATGAGAGGCAAACGCCCTGCCAGCAACACCCTGCCCCTTTTGCAAGTGATGTTCGGCACAGGCATCCCGGAAACTCCACAAGTGAGCATCGACGACATAAAATGCTACATCGGTTGTGGACATGCAAACCTGTCCCATACAGCTTCCATCAAAGCTACTGCAAGTTTTCTTGAAGCCACCACCATTTGCTAGGACGCTGCGGTGTCTGCACGGAACCCAAGTTTGAGCCAGAGGTAACATGTGAGTTTCACACACCACAGTCAGTATCTCTAAGACTTCTGCCAGCGCATTTTGGCGTCCTTCGTTGCATATCTGGCAGACATAATTGCCATGTACATAGATGTGATCAGAGAAAAAAATAATATTCCATTAATACAATCTCAGTAAGCAGATGCATGATACCTGTGGGCTTTGATGATCCAATATCTCCGAACTTTTCAAATTCACTGCCTGCATGAAAGCTAGTTTGATATGATCGGGGATACCCAAATTAATGTGAAATGTTTGTTAATTCGAAAGCATGGTGGCCTAGGCAACACATTGTTAATATCAGACATGCGTATGTCCTAACAAGTTTTACAAACTTACCAGTGTGATAGATTTAAATTTTAGTTGTTTTAGATCTCCAATAATGCATCTTGTAGCCGTCAATTGTGTATGTAATCAGTAGACATCTATGAAAATAGACAACTCAAATAAGCAATGAGACTACCATCACATGGACCGTCAAGAAGATAACGCTATAGTGCTGTAATGACCCCCCACCCACCCCCACACACACCCAAAAAAAACAAAAAAGACACAAAACGTTATTTTACTATCTATATGCAATAATTTTGGTAATCCCAGTTCTCTCCTCTCAGTCTGGCACACGGCTCTCGCTTTTCTAGGTCTGCCCCTGGAGATATGTACAGATGACATAACCTCTATTGCACGGCATCAACTGCTTTTCTTATTTCACATAAGGTATAAGAAGTCAGGTTTTCTTTGAAACTTCTCATAGCAACCAATCAAACCATTTTCAAAAAGAATAGCAATGAAAAAAATTGAATAAGAAAGTGATCCTAATGATGAAATGAAGTTTAAATGGTAACTGAATTTGGAAGGCAGCAAAATACTAACCTCTAGCGCCTTGCAAACTTTGTCAACCTCCGGAGCATAGTTGATCTTCTGGGAGGTCATTATTAGCTCCAGTACACCAACACAAGACTGCCCAGACGGCTCAAACACAGGCAAAGCTAAAGTTCCCCTTACGTTGTAATGCAAGGCATGGTTCAGCCGAGGAAACTCTTTGCTGGAATAATACTGAACATTAGGCGTCCATTCAGGCAACTTTTTCTGAAACACACGTCCCGGAAGTCCAAGTACTCCATCAGCGTCTCCGTCCACAGAAAACATGTACATTAGAGAAACGAGTCTATACTGATGAAGCCCGTTACTGCTGGGATCAAGAACAAAGGGTTGCCCTGAAGTTGTGAGCACATAATGATTACCATTCTTTACAGGTGCCCAGACCTGAGCTAAGACATGCTGTTCAGTCAAATCTTTAAAGTGCCTAAGAGCCTGTGCCATTCTTTCCTTTATAATACATGATCCATCAGGAGAGTCGATTGGCATAAATCCCATATATGGTGAAATTTGATTCTTCTTGTCATCCTTTACACGTGCACTTTCAGTTGCCAAATCCGGATTACCTGTATTTGGCCAAAGTATCAAATTCAACACTGCGTACATGATAGTTAAATGATTTGATAATCATCTAAAAAGTCCACAACAAAGATGCATGGTGGTAATCCAAGAAAACCAGACTGTGACAGAAACTCGCTTTTTAAAGAGCATAAGAATAAGCAAGAACCAACATTTCTGCAACAAGTAGATAAGGAAGTATTGAACTACTAAAAATCTCTTCACAGACAGAATAACTAAGCCTTTGAATTGTTTCTTTCAGTTAGAAAGGGACTAGTGATCAACAGTTTGGTGCGTAAATTTACATGATAAGAATCTGAAAACGAAGTTGAAACAATTAAAAAAAATTCATGGTAAAACTGCATCACAAGTTCACAACAACTAATCAAACAACATACAAACCTCTAAAAAGAACAAAACCTTTAAGTGAAAACATATAATATAGGGTCAACTACAGAAGCGTGAAAAGGATGAACTCTGACCAATTAATAACAAAAATAATGTCAGTTCCATATCTCAACACAGGAAAGAGATAAGGAAATATCCCAAATCAAAAGCTAACAAAACTCTTCATTCCTAAGACATGTTTAGAGACTTATAGCATATATAATCGACTAGAATAACAAAACATTAAGGACAGAGCAAGCCATACAAGAAGGAATTGGAAACTTGGAGCAGTGGGAGAGCCTGAAACCGCCATTGGATACAAAACCCGCATCGTTATTATCATCTGGAAAGGCCCAGAGAGGCGAACAAGGCTGCTCCGAGTTGGATATCGAAAACGACGAGTCGGGACCCGATGCCGCAGTTGCAGCCGCAAAGATCTGATCCAACGGCCAGGAGCCATCGAGATCGAAGTCCAAATCCATCAGTGCATCCGAAGCAGCACATGGCGGCTGAACTGGTGGTGGGTTCGTTCCTAGTTCAGGTTCGGCGGATATTTTCATCTATTTTCACCAAGTAAAAGATAACAAAACCTCCCTTTCTTCTTGGTTTCTTTTTTATTTGGACCGTGTGTTTGCTCTTTCTAGATATTGTTTTTGGTATGTGGAGGGGAGAGAGAGAGGCGAGGGAGAAGAAGATGATTGGTGCGACGAAATGGTGATTCCAATTCTTCCATTGTCGAAAAAATCCTTGGAATCTAATAGAGACTAGCTGTAATGAAGGCAACTTGGTAATATTCTATGGATTAATAATGATGGGGATATGTTCCCTTATTTCAGTCTCAACTTACACGCCCACCATCTCTTCATAATATTTTGTTCTAGAATATATATTTACCCACATTATTAAAACATTGTTTGATGTAACATAGGATTAGTTAAAATTACACAGCGATACATCCAAGCTAGTCGGATTGATTATTACACATATCTCATTTAAGATGAACTCGTATTTGAGTATGTAAAATATATTTGTATATGCCCAAGCTTAAAATAAATAAAAAAATCACCATGACAACTTTTTTTATAAAAAAAAAAATCTCACAAATTAAGAATAAACAATAGATCAATATTACTTGTTCTCCATATTCTACTCCCACTTTCAATTACTCACTCTCCCTTTTATAAAAAAAATATGAAGGGAAATTACACGAGACATTCTATAGTTTAGTCCAAATTTCATTTTGTAGTCCTAGTTTAAAAAATTACAGTTTACATCCTGAATTTTTATGAATTGTAACATTTTAATCCTCTTGATTCGATTTTGTATTTTTATTGAAGATTTGTCGCCTCATTCGACCATCGACTTACATATTCAAACTTTGATCCATTTAAGCTAGTTCTTCCAAATTTTTAAAACACAAAAATAATATTTTTAGTATTGAAATTATCTAGTTAACGATTACGAAAACAGGAATTTTGACACCCTAAATATTTATTTTGATTTCTTAAAAATTTGCAGTAGCTACTTTAAGTGGCTCTAAATTTGAATATGTAAGGTGGCGATGAAGTACAGTGATAAATTTCGGAAAAAAACACAAAATTGAGTCAAGAGGATGCAAAGTGTTGCAATTCATGAAAATTGAGGATGTAAACTGTACTTGTTCAAACAATGGTTGCAAAATGAAATTTGGACTAAACTATATGATGTTTGTGGTAATTTTCCCAAAAATAAAAGGTACTTTTATACCATAAAATGAAGCTTGTATAATATAAATTGGAGTAAAAATAATTCTAAACAATATCACCGTTTTATACATTTTTTTACAAAACTTAGAGTACTTTTTTGAGTGTTTTGAAAAATATTTTGTTTTATGGGACATTATATTTGAATTGTTAAATGTGTGGTTTTATTTTTTGAAGTATATACTTTGATCGTAGATACAATGTCAGGTCAGAAATTGTTGAGTTGGCGATATCATATATATATATATATATATATATATATATATTTAGTATATTTAAATGTATACAAGAAATTATAAAATTTTGTGTAGGTAATTCAAATATAATGTAATAATAATTTTTTTTTAGAAATGATAAAAACTATAATTAAAAGTTCTGATATTTATTGCAAGTGCAAAATAGAGGGGTGAGTTCTTGCTAACATAATATTAATGGTTTAACGATAGATCAAATTTGATTTGAATATATGAGATCTGCATAAAAATTGAACTCTACGTACTCAAATAAAAGTCGTGGGAATTATGTCCTGATTGGTTAGATCGACTTAGAGGAAGGTGAATAAACTGTCCACATATTTTATATTTTTCAACAATTATTTTGGTTACGTTAATAACCAAAACTGAGCTTTGTTCTGATTCCAAGCTCAATTGTGTAAGCTTTGAGGTGGGCATAGAGATTATGCAACTCCAACTTATTTAGACCTTAAACCAGCTCTCTACTTTCATATGTCTTTGTCTAATGAGGTAAGCTTGATCATCAGAATTTTGAATCTTCTTACTTATTCGTCCAATGTTTCTCCTTGCTTAGAAAATCAAGCCAATTTTGAATTTATGAACACATCTTTTTGACAAATATTAAACACATGTTTTGTGTTTAGTCAAAATTAATGTGCTTTGCATATGTAAGTCATGATGTAATTAACTTTGTTTCTTTGTCTAATCTCCGGCTATAAATAAATAATCATTCTTCATTCTAAATCATCCCAAAAACACATATTCTCTCTTATATAAGCATAAGTGTGGATGTGCATAGAGGATTGAGTGTGTGAATTTTCTTAAGGATAGTTTTATCATTGGAATGAACAAGATTAGTGAAGAGAAAGTGAGCTTCAAAAGTGGAATTTTCTGAGTGAATACTTTGTTATCAATAAAGAAGTAATCTCCTTGAGTTGACGTAACCCAATATTTGGGTGAACCATTATAAGTCTTGGTGTTCATCTTCTTAAATTATTGATTATGTGCTTGTGTTGGGAAAATATTTCTAAGTTTTGGTGATAACAAAGTCTACTGCTTAAAGTGTCTATTGCATCGAGAAAGCCTACTGATGAAAAGACCTTTGATTGACTCTACAAAGGTCTACCGAGAACAAAGACTAAGAGATATCATCTATCGGGTCCAAAGACTAAGAGATATTGTCTACCGAGTACAAAGACTAAGAGATATCGTCTACCGGGTCCAAAAACTAGGAGATATCATCTACCGGGTCCAAAGACAAGGAGATATCATCTACTGGGATCAAAGACTAAGAGTAATCATCTACCGGATGCAGAGAATAAACGTCTACTGGAACAAGGGTATCTCAATCCACTGTGCAAATCCTTAGGAGATACCAACAGACGATGAAGAAGACATTAGTTGACCTTAGTCCAGCAGACTAAGTAACTAATGAGTAACCAACAGATGATGGAAAAAGACATTAGTTGCCTTTTGTCCAGCAGACAAATATTCAAGGAGAAGACATCAGTCGTATAAGGCAAAAGTACAAAACACGAACATATTCACTCTGACAATAGTACAACAGAGTGTCGCAGTGTCATATCAGCGCCACCAGCGTCGTCAGAATGAACTAGCCGTTGTTTAACAAAATTGGAAAGAAGACAAAAGGAATTTGGATGAAAACCAGGAATCTGATTTTACGCGGTTCTTTCCAATTGAAGAATAGTTGTCGTTAGACCTTCAAGTCTATAAATACGTCGAATAGAAGAATGAAGAAAGCTCTCAACACCCTGAAATCATGAATCAACTTCATTCAAAAACAAGCAAAACGTTCAAAACGCTTATTGAAATATCTGAAGTTTTACAGAGCAGTATCCACGAGCTATTGAGATCTTGAAGATCAAAGTCTACTGCTCAAAGACACTCTACGGAAGAACAAAGTCTTATTTTGTGAGAGTGTTGTAAAGAAAATCATATTGTAATCTGTGTGATTATTTTGTTGCTAGGAGCTTAGGCAAATCTGTATGGGTGCCCAAAAAAGTTGTATGATGTAAAGTGTAAACTAAAGTCTTCTAGTGTAACCTTCCTGCAAAGGAAGAAGGGGAGACGTAGAAACGTTTGTGTTTCGAACTTACAGAAACAATTATTGTGTTATTTACTTTCAATATTGTATCCTTCAGTTTCTTAACATTTACCGTTCAGTTCTAAACTCAACAAGTCCAGTAGACACCTTCCGCACTACTTTTAGTTATCTACTGACTTGCTATCAATTGAGATCTTACCGCATTATTTAACAGTCTGTTGTATATCGAAGAATCGAGAAATTGAGTATAATGTTTATTTAACCTCATTCTAAACACTATTCAGATCCTAACAGCTTGTGATATTTGCTATGTTATTACATCGATTATATGTTGATATCCATGATACCCCATCATTCATTGTTTCGTCTTGATGTTCTCAAACTTTTGTAATGTAATAATCAAACTTGATCTCTGTTAAATATAGCTGAATTAGTAATTTAAAAATATGTATTTATGTCTATTCTTAATTTTAATGTGTTTAATTAATCCAACAATATAATATATACTTTTATCATGTTATATTTTTTTATCTTTAAAAAGTTTGCATTCATGTTCATATCATGTTTGTATATATATTTCAAACGCACGCATGCAGAACCACTATTTCCGAATTTTAAGTATAGAAGTCACTGATTGGTTAAGAAGATCATTATCATTCTTTCCCAATATGCAAGATTGTCGGCTAAATTTTATAACAAAAAACATAAAACAATCAATCGAGTATTTATCTCACTACGTGAAATCGATTTTATAACAAATAAAATAAAAAATTGAAATGAAGAATAGAAGGATCAAAAGCTGGATGTTATTTTATGCAGTAATATTGTGCTTAAAGTAGAAGTAATTTAAAACTCATTTGAGCTCGTGATCACTCCGATGAAGAGTGGAGTTTATTCATGAATGTCAGTTGAATTATTGCTAATTCTGGGAAGTCCACTGTAATGAACTGAGCAAAAGTATGGTTTTAAGTTTGGCAACTTAATATCTGTCGTTTTTAAGGGTTATTTTCTAAAGACAAAATTTGTATATGATTCAGAATCAATATATAAATAATTTACATTATTCAAAGATATATAATTTGTGAATTGTGACATATATCTTTGATCGATGACTTGCAGCAAAGATATTATCAATCTAATATACATAACACTCGTTGGATTAATTAAAGCTATATAAGCGAATAAGTGTCATTTTCCACTAGCTGCTCGTAGCTATGCATGGAGAATTATTGTTGGAAAATGTGCTTAATGAATTGAAATTAAGCAAGTTGGACATGATAAAATAGTCGAATATTTGATAAATGACAAAACGAGCAAAAACGGATGGAAAAATGCTACCCGGGGAAAATCCGGGTAGCCCGGGCGGCTCCCAAGCGCGCTCGGGCAGCGGCCGAATGCTGCCCAATTTTTTGGGCAGCAAGTTGGGCGCTGGTGCGTTTTTTTCATGATTGGTTGCCTCCAAATTGTGCCATTTGATGGAAACGTATGGCTAACTATATATACAACATCCCATATGAAGCATAACATCATATTTTAGAAATTAACATCACAATTTGAGAGAAAAAAGCAAGATCAAAGTCATTTCATCATCATATTCATTTTGTTCTTGAAGGAGAGAGTTCGCAAACTTTGTAGTTGATGTTCTTATGATTTGTTGTGCTACATTCACAAGAGAAGCCGCTTTATCTTGGGAGTTGATTGCCACAAACCGAAAGCACCTTGTGCGGGGCAAATTCCTCTTAAGGACAAAGTGTTATACACTTGTCTCAACTTAAGATACTCATCATTTCTTTTCTAGAAATAACGCAGATGAAACCCAAACGCAAACAATAATCTTAAGAGGAAGTTTAGTCGTTATTTTTCGGAAGAGAAATGGCATCCACATCAACCAACGTTCCTGCTACGCAAAGAGAAAGGCTGCAAAAGTTCACCGTTGTATACTTCAAGAGATGGCAGCAGAAAATGCTTTTCTATCTTACTACATTGCACTTGGCAAGGTTTTTGCAAGATGATCCACTTACCGTGAGCGATGACTGGATGGATACTAGCAAGAGGGCCGCTGTAGATGGATGGAAGCAAAGCGACTTCCTATGTAAGAACTACATCTTGAATGGCCTTGATGATGCACTATACAATGTGTATTGTTAAGTCCGAACCGCAAAGGAATTGTGGAATATGCTTGAAACAAAGTATAAGGTGGAAGATGTCGGCCTTAAGAAGTTTATAATGGGCGCTTCTTGGATTTCAAAATGGTAAAATCGAAATCCGTAGTGAATCAAGTACAAGAGATACAAGTCCTCTTACATGAAATTCATGCGGAAGGGATGAGTCTAAGTGAGTCCTTCCAAGTTGCGGCTTTGATTGAGAAACTTCATCAACTGCGGAAAGATTACAAGTGGAAAGAAATGGGACTCAAGGACTTAATTGTTCGACTAAGGATTGAAGAGGATAATCACAAGTCGGAAATCAACATAAACAAAATGAGTGCAAGAGTTAATGTTTTGGAATCGAGCAATCATGGAAAGAAGATAAAGAACCATGATGGCCAACAACAAAGGAACCTTCAAAGGTTCAAGGGAAATTACTTCATATGTGGGAAACCGAACCACAAAGCAAAGGATTGTCGAGACAAGATAGACAATAAGAAGAAAGCTAAGGATCAAATAAACGTAACTGAATATGACAAAATGTCAGACGATTTCTCTGATCTAATGCTTACCGCTTGATTCGACATAGTTGTACTCTCCATAAAGGGAGTTATTCTAAATAAATGTAATGGCGGTTACTCGTCGATTGAAAGCAATAAAGGTTATCATTATACTTATTTGGTTGAGTCTTAGGATTGATGATATAAGTATTTGAGTCATATAATTATAATTCGCAACACAAATATGTAATATTAAACTTATTGTTTTTTGTGAATGTTAACTTAAAAACATAAATGTGAGACTTATTGGTATACAAAGGTAACTAAACTGTCATTCATTTGTTGAAAAACACCTCTAGACTTGATTCAGATAGAAGTTTGTGAATCAAAGATTGTGCAAGCTAGAGGTGATGAAAACATAATTCGTTACTTCATCGATGAGTGCACAAGATATTGTTATGGCTATTTGCTACAAAGCAAAAAAATGAGGTTGAAACAAATTATGCAATTGAATTTGCAATGGAAAAATTGTGAATTGATTCTATTTGGATTTTCTAAGAATTAACACTTAAAGTTTGAATTTGCAAGAGAATTAAATCTTGAATTCATGTTTCTAAGTTTGTATGCTTAAAATGAAAATAATGAATCAATTCTCACAATTGTTCTAACTGGAAGATGTTCTTATTTGATTCTATTTGAGTTATCTAAGCATTTTACGCTTAAGATTTGAATTTGCAAGAATATTAAATCTTGAATTCAAGTCTTCTAAGTTTGTACGCTTAAAATGCAAATTGTGAATCAAATACGAGAATTTAATTCAAGTTTCAAATTTTGTAAGCAAGTGCACTTAAATAAAAATTTGCAAGACATAAACTCTTGAATTTTGATTTCTAAGTTAATAACGCTTGGAATTTGAATCATGAAAGTTCGAACACCACTATAATTTTGATAAGTTCGAGTTGCCCTATAATTGTGGGGGGAAGCAATCTTGTTGGTCAACGACATTCTAATTGTCACACTTAGGCATGACGAAAATTGTTCTGATTTGTGGAAAGAAAGAAAGTTTTTCTACAAATACTTAAAAGTGTTGGGGTGCCTGACAAAAGTAAGTCAAAACAAGCGCCAAAATAAAGAGGTGAAAATTTTGATAAACTATTTTGTCAGATTCTCATAATTAATTCTAGTTTCAAATTTTTTAAGCTTTACGCTTAAAATTCAAGTTTGCAAGAATTGAGAATCTTGAATTTGGATTTTCTAAGAAAATCATTGCACTTAAAATTTGAATGGTGAATTTAATTTGAGAATTTATAAGAGTTTCGAATTTTGTAAGAAATAGCGCTTAAGTCCAAGTTTACAAGAAGCTAAATCTTGAATTTGGATTTGTATTTTTGCTAGAATTCGAAACTTAAAGGTATCCTATTATATTATAAGGATAAAATTATGCAAATTGGATATATGATACAAAAGATTTGAAATCCACAAATGGTTTACCATTGGTGTGACTGTAATGTCATGCAATAATCGATCCATGATGGGATCGTAGTTTATATTTGTAGACAAAGCTGCGGAAAAAGCACAATGGCTTCGTGATTACTTTGAAGATATTCCATATTGGACATATTAGTGTCAGCAACTATGATTCATTGAAAAAATCAATTGGAAATTGCTAGAGCACAAAACAATATGAATAATGATAAGTCTCGACATATTCGTCGTAGGCATAATACTGTACGCCAATTGATCTCTAATGGAGTTATTGTAATTGATTATGTGACATCAAAGGGTAACTTGGCGGATCCGCTGACAAAAGCATTGAATAGAGATCAAGTGTGTGGATTATCAAGATGAATGAGATTAAAATATACAAAATAAATTTTCATAGTGGTAACCAGACATTGTGGACTGGAGATCCCAAGATCTTGGTTCAATAGGACAACTAAATTATGAAAATTTGAATTTGCACTCGGGAAATTTTCCCAACCCATTCCTAGGATGAAGAGTGCTTTGGACCTACCAAAGTAGTGAGGTTAAATTTTATACTTTTAATGATTTCTAACTTGAAAAAATGGAGTATGGTATGATACTTTTAATATGAGGTCATTTATGTAAATGTGAGGACGAGACGCCTCAATGAAACACTTATCAATCCAAAAGGTGTTACATGGCCAAAACGGACACAACCGAGAAAACCAAAGCAAAGGTTGAGAAGTTATTGTGTAGGTGCTATTATCTGGGTTTACACGAACCGCCAAGAAGTTAAAGACATAATGTTCACTTCATGGCCTAGTAAATCCGATAGTATACTACTAAGGAAGGTTCAAAGCCACAAGCTACGTCTCCCGATGCAATAATTTTTCGTGTGAACTCTCTTTTGACATCACGTGCATACATGCATAATTTCATTCATGTGGGGATTGGTAGAAAAAATGCTTAATGAATTGAAATTAAGTAAGTTGGACATGAGGGGAATGTAATTAAAACCCTATAATCAAAATCTTGCCTAGAGATCAAGTATATAGTTTATCGAGGGGAATGGAATTAAAACCCTATAATCAAAATCTTGTGGTGGATAACCAACCTATGTGATTGGAGATCATAAGATCTAGGTTCAAAAGGGACAACCAAACTACAAGATTGTATAAACACCTTGGAGAATTAATCTCCGACCCATCATATGATAAGGGGTGTAGCCTGCAAAAAGAGTACGAGGATAGGTAAAAGGCCTTTAATGATTCTTAAGACATATTAGAATATGTTGGAGTATAGTGTGACACTCTTCTAGGAGACCACCTACCTAAGTGCGAAGTGTGACCGCTTCAAAGAATGAAAATCACTTATGAAACCAAGCGTGGTCCATGGCCGAAACGGACAAAACCGTAAGAAACCAATACGAATGTTAGAATTATTACGGTGTGGGTTCAATTGTCTTGGTTTACACCAACGACTAAATAGTTCAAGACTATAAGTTCACTATTAAGTCAAGTAAATCCGATTGAATACTACTACTGAAGATTCAAAGCCGCAAACTATCTCTCCAAATGCCATAATAGTTCGTCAAAGCACTCAATTGCATACATATATTAATTTATTTCATGTGGGGGATTGTTGAAAATGAATTAAAAATTTGGAAAGGAAAAAATAATAATGATCTCGATCGATCGAGCATTACAGCTCGATCGATCGAGAAGGCCAGAAATTTTCGTCCCATTTGCTACAGGAGCTCGATCGTTCGAGCCCTGTTTTCGTTGCGTGAAATGATTAACCCTTTACAGCTACGATCTTCTGCTTAATTTTCTCTCTTAACATTTTAGTACATACTTTTGCTTTTTTGGGTTCTTCCACTTCCATAAAGTCATACAATCGATCAAATTAAGAAATATGAGTCCCTTTATAATTTCTAATCATTTTTTTTTGTATTATGTTGTTTGTGGAGGCAACGTAGGAAACCCTTGCTTCTTGTTTTTATCGTAATTAATAATATAGAGCTTATATTTTATAATGCAATTTGCATCGACAAAGCAAAACCATGAGAGCTAAGTGCGTTTTCTTCTTTATGATATTTTGGAAACTTGTCGGCCTTGACTTGATTAATATAATGAAACCCTAAACCTACTTTAATCGTCATTATGTATAATATATTAATGGTGATGGATGATTAAGTCAACAATTAGGGACATCTAATGACTAAATTGCCCCATTTGACATGATTCATGCTTTGTGCCCCGGGATATAAGTGTATCCAATTGTTCGGGAATAGCTTGATCAAAGTTTGAACATGAATGTCTACACGCAATTATAATTTATCATTATCATTATAATTAACCTTATTAAATTAATTGTTTTTTAGTTAGTTTTTTAAAAAAATTAATTAATTCGTTAACAACTATTTTGCATTTATAAACAAAAAAAGATATATTTGTCAATATATAATATAAGCTCGAGTTCAAGCTTAAATTTACCATGTTCAAGGTCAGGTTAATTCGATCCAGTCTCGTGTTCAAAAATTTATACTGGACAGAGCTCAAGTTGTGAAATATTTTCTGAGTTGAGCTTGAGTAGGGTAATATCGATCGATTACACTCATAGTTCGTAATATTGGTCGTGGGCCGTTTCGTAAATGGAACAGAAGCCGCCACAGTAAATTTCAGGTTAAAGCAGATGTGACTATAACAGTTATTTCGCGGTCTGGAACGTTGATTTCACGGACATCGCATCCGATGGGGATCATTTTTAAATTTTTTTCATCAAAAATTTGTCCAACTTATCTAATTATTTATATTTTTAAATTAAAAAACTTGACGACAATAACCGTGGTCATTCCGTGAGATGTCAATAGAACTGGAACAACAGTTTTTGTGATGCTGTCAGTAACCATTATTACACTTGGTTGCTACCCTCATGCTCCAAGGGTAACTTTCTTTAAATTGTATGGAAATAAGAAACAACTTTTAAAAAAATTCAAGGCAAAATTACCCTAATTATGAAAGGCTAATTAAATTATTTGACATATTTAGACATTAGGTCGAATATATTATATCTTTATGCAATTAATTTGAGTTTACAAAAAACATTTCTACAAAAATGTAAAAAATATAAGAATTTAAAATTTATAAAATACATTCAATTACGAAGGACCTGCAAATTTGTTGAATAGATTCAGACGCACAGATAATAGTATATACCCATTGATGTCATATGACATATTGATTTCCTCGGGTAAAATCTCCCTAAGAACCGAACAAGTCATATACCGAACAGGAGGACACCAAACAGATAGCACCGAGCATGATTTTACCGAATAACTGCTAAACCCTCCTCGGTTTTCTGGTCAAAGATTAGCGAAGACCCGGGGATAACCAACAAATCAACCGGCGTGAATAAACGTGCAGTAATGGGACGCGAATTTCTCGGACACGTCTGGCCCCAGTTAAGCCACGATCAGAGGACATCGTGTTTCGGATCTCCCGCGAATTAATCACTTGGAACAGTCCTATAAATACTCGCAGGTGGTCTCATTGAAAGGGGTTGGATTTTCCTGGGCAAAAAGACTCCGAAGAGAGCATACTCACTTGTTCGGTCATTTTCATTATTTTTTCTGGGATATTTCTATAGTCATTTGACATTTGTAAGTTGTGTCCCAAGAGTCCTGTAATCAAGAAAGTGTGATAGTGAAATTTATACTGGACTAGGTCCCGTGGTTTTTCTCTCAATTTGAGGGTTTTCCACGTAAAAATCTTGGTGTGTTCATTTTTATTTTTCGTAAACACTTCCTTCTACCAAATACTTAAAATAACGGATCACATCATTGGCGCCTTCTGTGGGAACAATGGAGTAAAAACGTTGAAGCAAGGAGATTTCATCAAGAATTCAAGGCAAGATGGTTAGAAGCAAGGGACGAGGGCCAATTTCGTGGAGGGATAAACCAACTCCCCCGCGTTCATGCCCAGAACCAGAAGGAGCAGGGGATGCTGGGTCATCTCAGAATGTTTCACAGGCATTTCCTACCGGAGGAATACACATGGAATATTTAACGGAGGTGATTGCCAAAACTGTAGGAAAGGTTATGAGGCAATTTATGATCCCCCCTGTCGGGAAGAGACCATGGAAGAAGAGGAAGACTCAGCCTCTATAAAGACGACGGAGGAGGAGGTTAGAGAGTCAAAGGATCTTCCCAATCATTCAGATGATGAAATAGACAAGACTTTGCATCATCAAATGAGTTGCAAAAAATACGCAATAAAATGGAAGGGCGTATTTACTCGGCAAGGAGGAACACCCCATTCGCTCCTCAAGTCATTGATGATCCTCTGCCCCTTAATTTTAGAACTTTAAATGTGGGGAATTATGATGGCAGCACGGATCCAGAAGAATATTTGTCTCGGTTTGAAAACGCTTCACTCCTTCATCAACTGACAGATTGAGTGAAATGTAGAGTGTTCTTGACTACACTTGTTGGCGCTGCTCAATCATGGTTCAATCAATTACCATCAGGAATAGTAGATTCATTTCCTACATTCAGCTCGCTGTTCCTTCATCAATTTGCGAGCAGTATGAGTTGCAAGAGAATAGCCTTGAGTCTGTTCGGTCTCAGGCAAATGGAGAAAGAGTCTCTACGGGATTTTTTGAAAAGATTCAATCAAGCATGCCTTGATGTTCCACATGTTACGTCCGAAATACTAGCCAGCGCTTTCACTCAAGGGCTAAGGGAAGGGGACTTGTTCAGATCATTGGCGAAGCAGCCACCGTCAGATTATGATGAGTTGCTGGGACGAGCCTCTAAATACGTTAATTTAGAAGGCGCAGAGGATGAAACAGAAGAAAGAAGTAAAAAATGGTGGTGAAGTCAGTAGGAAAGATAGGCCAATTGAGCAGCCTAAAAAGAATTTTAATCAATATCTTCCGATGAGATGTCATCGGGAGGTAGCCATCAATCAAATTATGCCGAAGAGAGGTCGGGGAGGACCTTACAGAAGAGGGTTGTTCCGAGGAGGAAGCATTCGAGGAGGGAACATCCAAGGAGGAAGAATGTGTATAAGGCAAGGAAGTAAATATAATCTGAGGAGCAATGTCCCTTTTCCTCGGAATAATGCTAATTCTGGAAGAGGAGCACCTCAGCCAGTTCCTTGGGCAGTGCGGGGGGGAAGATTGGAAGGAGGAAATCAAGTCCCTGGAGAAAGGACATTGAGCAATGTTCCTAACCGGGGAACTATACATATGCTTTCTGGGGGAATATCATGTGGAGATTCAAACCGAACAAGGAAAAGCTATGTTCGAAGGCTCGAAGTACTATCCATCGATCCAAATCATGCGCCCGAAGGTCCTTCTATAACCTTCGGACCTGCCGACTTACAGGGGATTTATTTTTCCCATGAGGATGTATTGGTCATCTCTGCCACAGTAGCCAATTATAATGTACAAAGAATCTTTGTGGATACAGGCAGCTCGGCATATATACTCTTCCTTAATACTTTGAAACAGATGGAATTGGGAAGTATAGTTGTGCAGAAAGTGAATACTTCTTTACATAGGTTACTGGAGAGGTCGTAAGTCCAATAGGACATGTGTCCTTACCTGTTACCCTAGGTGAAGAATCAAAGATAAAAACGAAGATGATCACTTTTCTCATAGTGGATGCACCTTCCTCTTACAATATAATATTGGGTCGTCCGACGTTAGCGGCCTTTGAAGCAGTTGCTTCTACTTACCACTTAAAGATAAAATTTTCAGTAGGAGAGGAGGTTGGACAAGTAAGGGGGAGTCAGAGTTCATCGAGAAAATGTTATGTACAAGAACTAAAGCAAGAAAAGGGGAACAAAAGAGAAGAAGGGGAATGAGGAAACAATAAGAGGAAACATGGACAGCTGGAGACTGAGGAGCGGATAGTTCCCGAGGAGGAATTTCTTAGCATCGAGCTATGTCACCCTGCTAAAACTACCCGCGTAGGATCCAAATTGGATCCGGAATTAAGGAAGAGGGTGATTGATTGTTTGATTCATAATGTGGATGTGTTTGCTTGGAGTACTTCTGATTTAATCAGAGTAAAACCCGAGATTGTTGAGCATCATCTCAATGTTGACCCGAGTGTTCGGGCAATTAAGCAGAAGAGAAGGCATTTCGGGCCCGAGAAGGATGCCGTCATCGCTAAACAAATAGAGGAGTTACTGAACGCGGGCCATATACCGGAGATTAGTTTCCGTACATGGCTCTCAAATGTGGTTTTAGTGCCTAAAGCAGGAGACAAGTGGAGGATGTGTGTAGATTTCCGGGACGTGAACAAATTGTGTCCCAAAGATTGTTATCCATTGCCGAGGATAGATCAAGTAGTGGATTCTACTGCGGGACACGAGCTGTTGTGTCTTATGGATGCTTATCAAGGGTATCATCAAATCCCCTTAGCACAAGAAGATCAATCCAAGGTTAGCTTTGTCACAGCATGAGGAACTTTCTGCTATGTGGCAATGCCCTTTGGGTTAAAAAATGCTGGGGCCACTTATCAGAGATTGATGGATAAGATGTTCAAAGATCAGACAGGTCGGAATGTGGAGGTTTATGTGGATCATGTCTTGATTAAAAGCAATAAGGCACAAAATCTGATCGAATATATGGAGGAGGTCTTCGCCACTTTGAGAAGATTTGGCATGAAATTAAATCCCGCCAAATGCACTTTCGGAATTCATAGTGGAAAATTCTTGGGGTACATGGTAACAAAGAGGGACGTGGAAGCCAACCCTGAGAAGATCCGAGCAATCCAGGAAATGAACCCTCCTAGGACATTGAACGAGGTATAAAGGTTAGCAGGAAGAATAACGACACTTAGTCAATTCATATCGTGATCGGCTGATAGGAGTTTGCCCTTCTTTAAAGCGTTAAGGCGAGGGGTGCGATTCGAGTGGGATGATGAGTGTCAGAAAGCCTTCGATGACTTGAAAGAATATCTAGCTCAATTACCATTGATGAATAAACCCGAGCACAATGAAACACTCCTCGTCTATTTGTCGGTAACCGAGGAAGTGGTCAGCTCGGTGTTAATTCAAGAGAGGTTAGGGCAGCAGCAGCCGTTATACTATGTCAGCCGAGCTTTGCAAGGGGCCGAACAGAGATACCCTGAAATTAAAAAAAATTAGCATTGGCTCTAGTTATCACTGCGAGAAGGCTTCGTCCGTATTTCTTATCTCATCCTATCATGGTGGTGACGAGTACTCCCTTGGGAAGGCTCCTGTCAAAGGCAGAAATTTCAGGGCGGATGGTGAAATGGGCCACGGAATTGAGTGAGTTTGATAATTCTTATCAGCCTCGAACTACCATCAAAGCTCAGGTCTTGTCAGATTTCTAGGTAGAGGTGACTCATACTCATGAAGAAAAAGATTGGAGCTTGTTTGTAGATGGATCATCTACTCAAATAGGAAGCGGTGCAGGAGTTATACTCATTAGTCCAGAAGGAGAGGAAATTGTCATTGCTATCCAGTTCGGTTTTCATTCCTCAAACAATGAAGCCGAATTCGAAACTCTCGTCTCAGGTTTACGGGTAGCATTAGACGCCGGAGCTCAAAAAATAAAAGTGTTCATGGATTCAATGCTGGTTGTTCAGCAAGTAAATGTGGTATACAAGGTAAAAGAAGAAAAGTTGAAAAAACATGTGGAGAATGCCCAAACATTAATGACTCAGTTCCAAGTGGCGAAATTGAAGCAGATACCGAGAGAAGATAATAACCGAGCCGATGCACTCGGGAAGATGGCTAGTTCCATTCACGAGTGGAAGAACATGAAAGTACTGGTACAAGACCTTTTAGTCTCGCACATAGCTATCAACAGCATAATGAATCTGGAGCCCTGTATTATATCCAATTGGCGAGAGCATACATTAAATTCTTGAAAAACAAGGTGTTGCCATCTGATCCGAAGGAAGCTGCTCAGGTGAAGAGAATGGAGAGGCGTTTTGTGTTAGCAAAAGGCAAATTGTTCAAAAAAGGATTTTCAACTCCCTTCTTGCAATGCACATCAATACAAGAAGGAGAGCATTTGCTAAAGGAGATTCACAAAGGCTGTTGTGGAAATCATCTGGGAAGCAACATGTTATATCAGAAGGCTCTTCGAGCTGGATACTATTGGCCCGGCATGAAAGAGAATGCCGAAGAAATTGTGAAAAAGTGCAACAATTGCCAGAGACATGCAAATTTATCTCATGTGCCCGCAGAGGTCTTAAATAACAGTGTTATTTCTTGTCCCTTCGATCAATGGGGGATGGACATCATCGGACCTTTTCCTCTTGCCGCGGGACAAAGGAAATTCCTTCTGGTAGCAGTTGAATATTTCACAAAATGGGTGGAAGATGAGCCTTTATGTGAGACCCCGTTATCTAAACAAGATTCTAAGGTGCAATTAAGAGAACTAATCATTCATAAATCAGAGTATTAGGCCGTGTTGATAATCCTGAGCTTAAGAGTTACAGTACCAAGAAGTTCAAAAGGAATTAGATACATTCCTAACAAAAGTGTACTAAACTAAAGCTTTAGTCTATACTATGTAGAAGCTATACAAAAGTAATTTCTATTCTGCTAATCCTGTAGCACTCCTTACAGCTCAGCTTATCAATCCCGACCCTGGTTATCCATGTCAAAAGCACCTACAAAGACAACCCCCAACACATGAGCACATGGTAATTCATATTCAACATAATATGAATGTAAAGCGTAAATACATAAACCATAGATATAAAATACTTCCTGAATTCCAATGTATTTAAAACGCCCATTTTGGTTGTCCCTGTACCATAACTTATAATTAAATAAATAACTGATATTACGATTTTAAATAAATGTCATGACATAACTTCACTTCTTAAATCTTGAAATCAATCCTTAGCCAGTTCATCATCAGTGTATTTTAATGGCCTTCGCTTCATAACTTTAGAACAAGCGGACCTCCCCCCTCGCTTCATTATAAGCGGCATTTCTAACCTCGCTTCATATGGCAAACCTCGCTTCAATGTTCAAGCGGACCTCCACCCCCTCGCTTCACATTTTAGCGGCAAGCATTAAAATCATCACTGTGATAACCGTGACTCGTGGAATACACACCAAATGTTCCACAACATACATATGCAATTACAATGCATAATCAACATGTATCACACTCACAATGCATAAAATGATACATACTTGCATCCATCGTGTGTCAAATTAATAAACATATAATATATGTTACCGTTGGGAGCCCGTACGTCGCTTACTTACCTTTCCAAAATATGGTATCCCTTGCGTTGTGTGGCTATCTGTGAAGGGTCTACAAAAGTGTACAACACAATATTAGATGCCAAAATAGCCCAATACTAAAAATCCCACAAAAATAATTAAAACACATGTTTTGGCTTCTCGCTATCGATCGCCAATATGCCCCGATCGATCGCGAGATGCTACTGCCTCAACATTCAAAATTCTGTCTTCCGCGATCGATCGCTGAAGTTTTGCCGATCGATCGCGGCATCGCCGATCGATCGCGCGAAACTCGCGATCGATGGCTAGAGTGTTCCACCTCGCACCCTGGTGCTCGCGATCGATCGGGAAAACGCGCCGATCGATCGCCAATACCTGCAAATCGCTAACAAATGCCATTTTCGAACACATTCCCAAAGCTATCATAAAATGCACCATAGATCATCATCCCCCAACAACTTAACATGCAAAATACACCAATATACTATCATGTAGCTACACAAAACAACAATCTCATCAAAAAGCTACTACACATGCCATTTCTACACAACACAATAACTCTCCTTAAACAAGAATTAAACCAAGGCAAGACATGGTTCCTCACCCTTTTTGCTCCAACTTTTAGCAAGGTTTCAAGGCTTGAAATGGCAGATTTCTTCTTCCAACTTCCTTTAGCAGATCCTGGACGAAATGGGGAGAACGATTGGGGAGAAATGGAGTGATATAGATTGAGTGGTGGAGAGGTAAAGTGAGGTATGGGTGCTGCAGATAGGCATGGGCTGGTAGGGGTGGGTGGTGATGGGATGACATGCAGTGTTTTAATTGTGTCCCGGCATTTAGCACGATGTATCAAAATATCCTCACATGATATTTTATAGTATTTAATCAATAAAACACTTCAAATTCCAATTAAACATGCTATACCACAATGACCAACACACACCCCAAATAATCATGCCATAACCCAAATTCCCAACGTATATAACATGCACCCTAAAATTCATTAATAGACCATGACCACCACATGACTAAGCATTTCCCAATATAAATAGTTCAACCCCATAATTTAACACCATAATCCTCATATAACATAATAAATGTTCAAATGCACATAAACATTTCAAGGATATCACACTTTAGCAAAGATAACTGAAGAGGAAATCATTAGATTCCTATGGAGAAGCATAGTGTGTCGATTCATAATACCGAGGAGAATAATTTCTGACAATGGAAGGCAGTTTCAGGGGAAGAAAGTGCAGGAGTGGTGCAACGATATGAAAATCAGGCAAGTATTCACGTCAGTTGCCTACCCGCTAGCAAATGGACAAGTCGAAGTTATTAATCGTATTCTATTACATGGGATTAAGACAAAACTGGAAGGTGCCCGAGGAGAATGGGTAAACGAACTACCGGTGTCTTGTGGGCCTACCGAACAACTCCTCGGGTATCTACAAGGGAAACTCCATATTGCCTAGTATATGGTTCGGAGGCCCTCATTCCAGCAGAAATTGGAGTCGAGTCTCTCCGAGTACAATGTTATGATCCAGAGCAGAACAAAGATATAAGGAAGCAAGAGTTAGATGAGATCGATCAGTTAAGAGAGCGAGCTGTAGCAAGAACAGAGTTATATAAAGTAAGGATCACCAATGCCTATAACCGAAGGGTTCGCCCAAGAACATTTCAAGTCGGGGATTTGGTATTGCGAAGAATAAATCCTGCTGGTGAGGTGAAGAAACTAGCACCCAAGTGGGAAGGCCCTTACAGAATCAAGGAAGTGATCGGAAGAGGATCGTACAGACTGGAAGATCATGAAGGCCGGGAGTTGGTAAGACCTTGGAATATTCATAACTTGAAGAAGTATTTTGTGTAATCTTTCCTTGTTATATCGATTATGAATTTATTAGCAATAAAATGAAATTATTTGATTCATTGAGCTTGTTCGGAATTTTAATTGTTTACTCGTGGGATCGGGATGTTTGGTCCATGTTTAAACTTAAAATGCCTAAGTGGTTGTGCTCGGGGTGGCGAGCTTGTTCGGAATTTTAATTGTTTACTCGTGGGATCGGGATGATTGGTCCACACTTAAACCTAAAATTGCCTAAGTGGTTGTGCTCGGGGTTACGAACTTGTTCGAAATTTTAATTGTGTACTCGTGGGATCGGGATGTTTGGTCCACGTTTAAACTTAAAATTGCCTAAGTGGTTGTGCTCGGGGTTGCGAGCTTGTTCGGAATTTTAATTGTTTACTCGTGGGATAGTGATGTTTGGTCCACGTTTAAACTTAAAATTGCCCAAGTGGTTGTGCTCGGGGTTGCGAGCTTGTTCGGAATTTAATTGTTTACTCGTGAGATCGGGATGTTTGGTACACGTTTAAACTTAAAATTGCCTAAGTGGTTGTGCTCGGGGTTGCGAGCTTGTTCGGAATTTTAATTGTTTACTCGTGGGATCGGGATGTTTGGTCCACGCTTAAACTTAAAATTGTCTAAGGTTGTGCTCGGGGTTGCGAGCTTGTTCGGAATTTTAATTGTTTACTTGTGGGATCGGGATGTTTGGTCCACGTTTAAACTTAAAATTGCCCAAGTGGTTGTGCTCGGGGTTGCGAGCTTGTTCGGAATTTTAATTGTTTACTCGTGGGATCGGGATGTTTGGTCCACGTTTAAACTTAAAATTGCCTAAGTGGTTGTGCTCGGGGTTGCGAGCTTGTTCGGAATTTTAATTGGTTACTCGTGGGATCGGGAGGTTTTGTCCACGTTTAAACTTAAAACATCGTTGTTGTTTTGTACGGAGGAAAGTAGCCAAGTGAATGAGTAATTTTATTCATGTTGAAAAGTAATACAAGAAAAAGTAAAAGCCCTACTTTACGGGTGAAATATCTCTTCAGGGAGGCTTTCTAAGGCAGCCCCACATCGAGGAAATCTTTTGAAGCTCATTCGGGAGGGTAGCCTTGAGCTTTAAATTGATTGACACATGCTTCAAATCCATGATCAAAAAAACTTAGAAGCACGGTCCGCCACCATGTTGCCATACTCCGGAGACTTCAAAAATTCAGCCTTCTTGGTGAGCCATAATTCTTCCATTCGAGCAGCAGTTGAAGATTTCTCTTGAGCAAGTTGCTCAGAGACGGATTGATATTGCTCGGTCATGGATTTGTACTGCTCCGATAAAGTAGAGTTAGCACCTTCCAGATCGGCTAATTTTGTCCGCTCTTCTGCAAGGGCTTTCTCCGCTTTATCTCGAGTTGACACTAGGGCCAAGTGCCGCTCTTCCAGAAGACTCACCGACTTCTTCAGGTCCTCACCCATACTTTCCAGCTGCCTGATGCGCTTCTGGTTATGGCCATCGGCTGATCGTACTGAGTGAAAACGGGTAAGAAGTTCACCCGCCATCATGTGGGCCTGCATCAGAGCATATACAAAAAAAAAATGAATGAATGTACCAAAAGGGACAGGCTGGGAAGATTAATTGGTAAAAATATCTACCTGGGTAAAGGAGGTGGAGAAGTCGTTCACCAAGTTGCTGAAGGCCAATTCCACGAGATATTTACGGTCGGCGGAGTTGGGAGTGTGGCATAGGATGGATTGGGAGGCTCTGGGGTCGGGTTTCTTCAGTAGGGGACGTTGGGAGAATACGTCCAAGAAGGAATGTGATATCTCGAGGAAGGTCGAGAACACCAAGAGCGGGCTGAGATGAGGCTCGGGGTTCAGAAGGGATGAGGGAAGACGAAGTCTTCTTAAGGGGAGGGGCTTTTGGGGAAGAAATTGGACCCTCGGGCGTGGCCCTTTTTTGGCATTGAAGAGTCTGAATCTCCTCGGGAGAAGCCCTCTCCTCAGGGGAGTCATGATCTCAACGGAAGGGGGAGGGGCCGGAGCAATAACAGGGGCCGAAGTTTGATCTTTCTGGTGCTTTTCCTTTAATTTCTCGGCCTTCCTAGCTTTCATCATCTTCATTTCTGAAAAGAGCAGAGGAATATTAGTCAAAGCATAACAAGTTGAAAGTAAAACGAATAAGACTGCTTAAAAGCACTCACCGAGGGGCATTTTCAAGGATGCACCCTTCGGGCTCAGCTGGAACAAGTATAGCAGTCCGTCGTCAATCAGCTCCTTTAAGTTAAAACACTGATCGCCAAGTGTACAACGAACCGACAAATACGGTTCCTCCTCAAGGTAACCCTTGATTGACTTGCCCCTCGGGAGATTTTCCCTCCACTCCATAGGGCAATCCCAAGGTTGGAGCGGACGGGTAAAAAAGTAGGAGTCCTTCCAATTTTTTATGGACGAGGGATATTTTTTGAGAAAGCCAACCCCTGTCCGAGAATAAAAGTAAAAGAGCCTGATCTCTTTCTTGTTTAATTGAAAAAAGCAATGAAAAAGTTTGGGAGTAGGGGTAAAACCCAGAAAAGAAAGAACTATGAAAAAGCCCGACAATAATCGATAACTATTGGGAAATAGCTGACTAAGAGAAACAGAAAGTAAGAGGCTACTTCGATAAAGAAATGAGGGATAGGAAAGCGGAGGCCTCCTCGGAGTTGGTCCATGTAAAAAGGAAAAAAACCCTTATGGGGTAAGTGGGGACGAGATCCGGAAGGGGGAGCAATAATAGAAGTCCCCTCAGAAATCCCCCATTTGGTTCTAATGTTACTTAAATGCTGAGTCGATTTGACCTCAGATTCAAAGATCTCAAACCAAGGAACACGGGCTTTCACTAAATCCCGCTCCGTAGCAAGTCTTTGCTCGTGTATATGAGCAGCTGATGCAACAGAAGAGCTTAAAGTTTCTTCGCTATCAGAAGAAGATGAGGGTTGATGATAGGGGCTAATAGTGTCCCCCTCATTGAACATATCTGTCGCATGTAGTGAAGAATCGGCTGAAGAAGAAACCATACTTGGTGAGTGAAAGTTGAAGAATACTGAGGCAAGCTGTTCGATCGTCTGATACTAGCTCGGAAGCAAAATACAGCAAGGTAAGATAAATGAAGAGAAATGATGGGTATTTATAGATGGGACCATGTGAACAGTCATTTAATCATCACCGTCCAAAAATAATGGAATGAACGGTCATAAAGGCACCTCGGGAAACGAAACGTCGCGCGGCATTTGAAATTTTTAAGCGGGAAAAAAGGGCGGCAAAAAAATCCCGAGCAGGTTAAGGTCAGGATTTTACCCGAAGACAATAAAACAAGACTTCAAAAGTCTCGTCTTGCTTTACTTTAGGGGGTGAGGTGATGTCATATGACATTTTGATTTCCTCGGGTAAAATCCCCACAAGAACCGAACAAGTCATATTCCGAACAGGAGGACACCGAACAGATAGAACCGAGCAGGGTTTTACCGAACAGCTGCTAAACCCTTCTCGATTTTCTGGTCAAAGATTAGCGGAAGACCCAGAGATAACCAGCAAATCAGCCGGCGTGAATAAACGTGCAGTAATGGGACGCGGATTTCTCAGACACGTTTGGCCCCAGTTAAGCCACGATCAGAGGACATCGTGTTTCGGATCGCTCGCGAATTAATCACTGAGAACAATCCTATAAATACTCGCGGGTGGTCTCATTGAAAGGGGTTGGATTTTTCTATGCAAAAAGACTCCGAAGAGAGCATACTCACTTCTGTTCGGTCATTTTCATTATTTTCTCTGGGATATTTCTATAGTCATTTGACAATTGTAAATTGTGTCCCAAGAGTCATGTAATCAAAAAAGTGTGATAGTGACATTTATACTGGACTAGGTCCCGTGGTTTTTCTCTCAATTTGAGGGTTTTCCACGTAAAAATCTTGGTGTGTTCATTTTTATTTTTCGTAAACACTTCCTTCTACCAAATACTTAAAATAACGGATCACATTACCCATCATTAATGCAAGTAATTTTATATAACAAATCAAATATTTGTTCGATAGCCAACATTTATAGAGTCTATCACACAATATATGGATAAATTTACACTAAAGTCTAGGATGAAATTTTACACACAATAACTAAAGTCTACGTGGATTCTCCTATGTCATTATATTATAATTGAGTCAATGGCAATTTATCCTTATGATATCGTTAATAGACATATTATCATATGTGATTTATAAATAGACAGTTTATAAATCTGTTGTTTGAAGGCAGTTTACCCCATGTAATTTTCAAAATAGATAGTTTACCTCCGTATCGTTTGAAAATCACAGTCGGTAAACTAACTATTTCAAAACACATGAATGTTATCTATTTTTAAACCACGTATAAATTGTATATTTGAAAAACTATTGTGGGTATGTTGCCAAAAACCCATCGTTAATTAAATATAATTGAAGCAAAATATTTTAATTGTCTTCCACACTAATAAAATTTTACAAAATAACATTTTACTATTTATTATTATTATTTATTACATAAGTATTATCAATTGAAGAAAATATTATTTTTCGGATATCATTGGGTCCATCTTTGACAGGGAAAGAGGAATCTTTGCTAAGGTGGTAGGAAAATTCCAAGCAAGTATGGAACCGCACAGCGATGAGTGACAACGGATAAGATCACTGTCTCATATTTTAAGTTTTTTTTTTTTAATAGATTCCAACTTTTAGAGTCTTCTTGTTCCTCGAGCCAGTGATAAGTTTAGAACTATATTTGAATCGAACATCGAAAATTAATGTATGATCAAACTATTGTCATTTTACCAAAAATTATAATCGATGGTACAACTTAAATCTTTTAAACCGTACAACAGCATAAGGATCATGTTTTGATTAATCACAATAAGTGTAATTGGTGTACCCAAACAATCTTCTTCCCTATAATTGCACTTCTTGCAACTCATGGAATCGAATACGTGACATTGACTCTGATACAAATTGCAAGAACAATAGTTTGCCACTTTACCAAAAGTTATATCTGATGGTAACAGTGCAAGTCAAATATTTTAAACCGTACAACAACACAAACACCATGTTTCGATCAATCATACAGTAAGGATAAATATTGTACCCAATAATTAACTTTTAAAGTAGAATAATTACTTTTTTCCAGATTATGCATTGGTCAGTTATATACGGAATGTGTGTATTAAAATGATCACTGGAAAGGCCATTAACTTTTTTTGGAACACGTTCGTTAATATATCGAAAATTATAACAAAAACTATGCTATTATTGACCCATAAAATACCAAATAAACCTTGGATTTTTATTTAAACAATTACCACTTCTAAAAGCCCACTGGATTATTTTCTATTAAAGAATTTAGTATAATATTAATAATATGGTGATAATATTATTTTTAAATAAGATATAACTATTTTAGTTTTTACCATATATAAGTGAAACTCAAGACCCTGCATAGAAAGATAATGAATTTAGCATGGCAAAATTATAATTTTTCCTGCAATATGGAGTGAGAGCTTTACAAGTGATATTTATGTGAATGCATTCAAATTCTCTTTTATTATTATTATTACTATTATTATAATTAGTGTTTTTTTAAACGAGGCGCTAAAGATTTTTTCCACACACATCGAAAGACTCTAACATGAGTCTTCCTCAAAAGGAGAGTGAGCTTACCAAGAAGGCTAACAAAAGTTTTTTTTTTTTTTTGAAAAAGTCAAAATTATATTACTAAAAGAGCACAAGGGGTGCTCAACCCAGTACAAGACAGCAAAAATAAAAAATAAAACAAACAAAGCTACAAAGATTTAAGACAAACAATTGGTTCTTGGAACAATTCACTAAGAGAAAAATGAAAAGCTACTTTTTGCCTAGCTTTAATCGAAAACCGACTATGCACAATAATCTTTTCCACAACTTGTAGATGTTAGCTTCCAGGTTATTAAAAATCCTTTGGTTGCATTCATACCAGATGCACCAAACCGAACAAATCCACATCATAGACCACAAGTTCTTGGAAACTCCACATGTACACAGACCCAAGTGCTGCTCGAAATGGGAGCGTTCCGCCTTAGAAGGAAGCCTCCCAATATGCAACCTATGATGTACGATGATACAGGAGGACGAGGTTCGGCATGATATAAGTTGTTGGAGTATTAATATGCATGATAAACTTCGGGATCATTTTGAGCTTTCTTATAAATGAATTCGGTCAAAGTTCAAAATATAAAAATTGTAGTTCTATAAGTTGGTTTTCCAATGAAAATAGTCTCATCTCATTCGGACTACTATACACTTAATTATACTAGAAAGAGTAACAAATGTCACACATCTGTTGAGGTTAGCACACATACCACACATAAATTCAATAATGATTATGTGCCTTCATCAAAATATAATATTTTTTATATTTATTTCCAACCATATGATTAACATAAAATAATCACACAATTATTAAGAGTTAGAACATGATTTCTAATAATACTATACGACGGCTTTACAATACAACTCCAATATTTTAAATCGTACAACAGAACAAGCATCATATTTCGACCGCTCTCCAAATATAGATCTTAATTTAATTCAAACATTTCGAATCTTATGGATCTCAAACCTTAATTTTAATTCAAAAGCTCAAATTTTCAACGCTATTTAAAAGTAAATGAACAAAGTTAATAAAAAATCCGAGTTGTAGATAAATTTTAGCTGAAAACGAAGGTTAATGTTAGCAATTAAATTTGATTATAGAGTCTTTGGAATCCTCTTAATTTAAAATAAAAATCATTATCATTTAATTGCAATACAATAATTTCATATTAAAGTATGTTGGAGAGTGCATCTTTCTAAATCTCGGGACCCATGCATGCATATTCACAAAGTTGAATATACTACTTACCATTTTGTGGGACCCAATGCACACATAAAAAAAAATTTATTTATCTTATAATATTCAATATTTTGCGCTAACCATATATATTAAAAAAATATTATTTGTCATTATTCTTAACCACTAAGTATGATAAAACAAAGATAAAAGCATATGGTCCACGAATAATAAAAAAGGGTAAATTACAAAATGGTTGAGAATAGATATATTTATAATAATAGTATTAAATATTTAGGACTAATTAAATATAATAGTGGTCTGAACCGGTAAGGAACCGGATCGGATCCGGTTCTACCGGTTCCAACCCGGAACCTGTTTTTTTGTTTTTTTAAAAACAATCAAGGGAAATTGTTGCTTGAGGGATTCGAACACGTGACCATTATATTCTATTCTAAAGTTATAACCAATTGATTGAGCTAATGGGTCTTTTTGTTTGTAAACTAACATCAAATATATTTATCTAAACTTAAAAAAAAAATCAATTTTTTTTAAATTAACGGATCCAGTTTCGGTTCAACCCGGAACCGGATCCGTTTAGTCCGGAACCGGTAAGATACCGGTTCCGGAACGGTATCTTACCGGTTTCGGACCGGACTAACCGATCTAGTTCCGGGTCGAGTCTGGATTGATCCGGCCCAATAAACACCTCTACCCTCGTGCCAACATTGCGAGGAGCTGAAAAATATTTATTATTAAACTATAAAAATGATTATGTTTGTGAGTTCAATATAATTTGCATATGATGATGATCGAAGTAACAATTGTTATATCGATCAGAATGATACTATTGATTATTCATTTCAATAATTCCAATTTACTTAACAGTGTAAACTCATTCTTTTGGTGAAATAAAATGAGATTAATAAATTTTTTGACTAGTCACGATATGTTGTGTCAAAATTAATATATTGGAGCTTAATCCAATTAGGACTGACCAGGTTGGTTCATTCGGTGGCTTGAATTCGAACTCGAACTCGAACTTGAACAAATTATAATTGTTATTTATCGGAATTGTAGTGGGAAAATAAAATTGTTGGGCTGGAATTGTCAAGCATATTGTACACGTAGGAAGAAACTTGATACTTGTGGCAAGTTATTTTATGCATTAATTAGTGTGGATTGTTGAAAATTTGTTCTTAAGAAATTAAAATTAGGCAAGAAAAACAAGATGGGAAAATGAATTTCCTGGAACTAAGGATGGTGCATCTGCGCCCATACGACTGTTTGGGCAAAGCCCAGGCTTCCAGGGAGGCACTTGTTTGCCAAGAGACTCATGTGCATATTTCCCAACAGCACTCACTTTTTCGTTGTATGATGCGACATTTCATTAAAACATGCTTTAAAATAGTGTCTTTTGATGATATTTTATTGACTATTATATAAAGAACTTCCCTATTTGAATTTGAACATGATTTTCTGAGAGGTTAACAACGCGGTGTGAGAGAAAAAAGGTCAAAATTAGTTGCATTCATATTCAAACTTCATCATTCAATAGAGTTTATGACATTTTGTGTTTGTGGAACTTGTGATTTATGGTACTACTATAGCAAGCTGAAATCGTTATATCTTATGAGAAGATTATCGTATTCCGTAGCACCTTAAGATGTAAAATCTTCTTAAAGAAATAGTGTTCAATGCTAGCATCGACTTGAATTTTTGTTGATACCCCTAGCCCTGGAGGCCCAATAGGTTTAGGTACCCGAACTTTATTTGGGCCCCGGTCAGTTGGGGACCCGCTTTCAGCCCAACAGGTGGACCCGTTTTCAAGCCCGCCGCCCGATCCGAGTTGATACCGGGCACGACCACCTCTGGCCAGCTGCCGTGGTCTTTTCCGAGCATGCCCTATTACGCGCTCCTTGACCATATCCCTCGGGGCAGCCTCCGAGCTGAGGCAAGGGTTCCTCAATAGGTCGGGACGGGCAGTCATTGGCAAGGTAGTCGAGCTGAGGCGAGGAGGTTCCTCAATAGGTCGGGACGGGCAGTCATTGGACAGGACAGCCGAGCTGAGGCCGAGAGGGTCACTGACACACCTATGGTGGTCCTGTATATCGGGACTAGGGTTACAGGAGTCGGACACCTATTAAAGCAAAGGCTAGGCCTACTAACCAATCAGAGGATGATCAAGCACCTTGAGCACGAAAAGCATATCCCCGGATGCAGAGAATCGCAAAAGCAGGAAGGTTGTACGAGGTAGGTAACAGACATTGTCTCCTAAGCCCCAGACAGGGCGGGACCACTGACGACCCTCCCCCTATAAAGAGGGGAATTGCTAGCAAGAAGCCACCCTGGATTCACCAGTTTTTGATCACCAGAGATTGGTAACCAGTTAGACCTTCTCCAGCCTAATCTGTGATTTCACGAAATAGCTCATCCCTTCCCCCCTATAAATTCATTTGTTATCAAAGCGAACCAAAAAATGAGGTAACAAATTGGCGCCGTCTGTGGGAAAAGTGAGCAAAGGACGTTGATACAATGGTGAGAACAAGGAGAACCGATGCGGAGGAAAACCGAGAGCACCACGCCTCCACCAATGGCGAGGAACAGCCACCGTCCGGGGTCAACATGACAGTGGGAGCTTTAACACTGGAACAGCTCACCCGACTAATTGCAGTTACGGTGGAACAGACTATGAGGAGAAAGAAAGGTCTGTCCGAGGGCGTGCACGGGGAGAGCTCCCAGCAGATGAAGGATCCTGAACAGGGAGCAACTTCTACTCCTAAAGTGACTGCTGTTCCGGATCTGGAGGGCCAGGTGGAGGAGCTGAAAGACGAGGTTCAGAAGATGAAGAAGGGAATGGGGGGTACCTCTATCATGAGGGGAACCCCTTTCTCGGGTGAAATAGTAAACGAGGAGCTCCCAAATAACTTCCGACCCCCCAATGCTGGGGAATACGATGGGAGCACGGACCCGGAGGAACACCTGGGCAGGTTCGAAAACGCGGCCATGCTACATTGTTACTCAGACCGCCTTAAGTGCAAAGTGTTCCTAACCACTTTGGTGAGGTCGGCTCAGAAGTGGTTCAACCAGTTGGAGTCAGGTTCCATTACTTCCTTCGCCGGATTTAGCTCCGCATTCTTACACCAGTATGCCAGCAACAAGCGATATAAGAAGACCTCTCTGAGCTTGTTCGAGATGAGGCAAGCCGAGGATGAGTCGCTGCGGGGATATATCAAAAACTTCAACACCGTGATACTCGAAATACCAGCCTGCCCGGCGGAAATTCTGATCAGCGCCTTCACCCAAGGCCTGAGAGGAGGAGACTTCTTCCGATCCTTAGTAAAGAGGCCTCCTGTTACATATGATGATCTGCTCACCCGAGCGGAAAAGTACATTAATGTGGAGGAGGCCCAACAACTGAGGATGAAGGAAGTGCGGAGGACTGGGGAGAAACGGCTTAGCCAGGACGAAAAACGACCAGTGGATGGGGCGCAACTCGGCCGCTTTTCCCAATATACGCCGTTGAAAGTCTCCAAGGAGGAGGCCGTCCGCATATGTGAAGATAAACAGGTCTTGCAGAAGCCAGCGCAAACCAGTGTAGAGCCGAGCAGGGAGGTCTCGGAGAAATATTGTATCTTCCACCAAGCGACCGGGCACACCACTCAGGATTGCCATCGTTTGGATCAGGATCTTGAGAAAGCAATACAGAGCAGTTCCCAGTTCAAGCAGTTGTTGTCTCAACCCTGCCCACCAGGGGATAATCTTCCTCGGGGAAGAGGTCGAGGTCCGTCATGGACAAGAGGGAGAGGGGGACGGACCAACTTCCGTCCTCCGTTTCGCGGTAGAGGACGGGCTCGAGGACCCTCGAGGAATATAAATGACGTCAACACTGCCCGTGTTGACTCACCAACCCCGAGGAGTCATCAACATGATCTCGGGCGGCACAACGGATGGGGATTCCAACAGAGCCAGGAAGGCTGCCAGCAGGAGAGAGACCCTGAGTGTAGGAGGGATTTGCGGTGCCGAGGAGGAGGTGGTGGACCCGCTTTCAGCCCAACAGGTGGACCCGTTTTCAAGCCTGCCGCCCGATCCGAGTTGATACTGGGCACGACCACCTCTGGCCAGCTGTCGTGGTCTTTTCCGAGCATGCCCTATTACGCGCTCCTTGACCATATCCCTCGGGCCAGCCTCCGAGCTGAGGCAAGGGTTCCTCAATAGGTCGGGACGGGCAGTCATTGGCAAGGTAGCCGAGCTGAGGCGAGGAGGTTCCTCAATAGGTCGGGACGGGCAGTCATTGGACAGGACAGCCGAGCTGAGGCCGAGAGGGTCACTGACACACCTATGGTGGTCCTGTATACCGGGACTAGGGTTACAGGAGTCGGACACCTATTAAAGCAAAGGCTAGGCCTACTAACCAATCAGAGGATGGTCAAGCACCTTGAGCACGAAAAGCATATCCCCGGATGCAGAGAATCGCAAAAGTAGTCGTACGAGGTAGGTAACAGATGTAGGTGGTCCCCAATCTGTGGTTCTCCCCCAGCATCAGACATTGTCTCCTAAGCCCCAGACAGGGCGGGACCACTGACGACCCTTCCCCTATAAAGAGTGGAATTGCTAGCAAGAAGCCACCCTGGATTCACCAGTTTTTGATCACCGGATATTGGTAACCAGTTAGACCTTCTCCGGCTCCGGCCTAATCTGTGATTTCACGAAATAGCTCATCTCTTCCCCCCTATAAATTCATTTGTTATCAAAGCGAACCAAAAAAGGAGGTAACATTTGTCATCATTCATCGATGTTGTTTTACATTCGTAGAAGGTGCTGCACGAATGTCATTCCAATAGCTACGATTTCCTATATTTTGGATTTATTCTTATTTATTTTTGTCTAAACATTATCTTTTAATATCTTCATACTCGTTGGGTGAATATTTTATCATTAGTATTAAATAAAGTATTAGTGTGTTTGGCAAGCAGGAGTAGAGGGGATTTCGAGTTGATTTGAATTTGTAAATACCATTTTAGAGTTAGGCAAAATAAACTTAGAAAAATGTTAATAAAAAAATATGATTTCTTTTATTATGTTTTAAAATGTTTTTTTCTATATTGATAAATATTTAATAAACAAGATATTTAAAAATAAGTAATAAATTTTTTAATATCAAATCAATTTGTTACATAACATTCTAATTATTTTCTTACATAACATAAAATATATGTATTGACATATAAACAACGTTAGTCATAGAATAAATGATTTGGATAGAAACATTGGACCCGTGAAACCTTTCATACTAGCCCACTTATTAGTTCTGGGCTGGCAATGGTTTATCTGCAAATTGATATTTTCCCCGGGCAGATTTATGCGTTCAGATCTCAACTGAAATCGAAGTTCTGCTGCGAAGACTGCCAGGTGATTTTTTTCTTCAACAATTCGAAGTTATAAAAATTCTTCATTTTCTTTCTAGATTTCTCTCTGGCGTATGTGATTATCTTTAATCTCTGGAGAAATAATATTTTTGGGTAATATCAGGGGATTTAATTATAGGGTTCTTATGTTATGGATCGATGAATCTGCTCTTTATCATGTTCAAATCTAGGAACTATGGATATGGATGTACAGAATATTAAAAAGTGGGTCGTTTTCTACCCAATTTACATTAATTCCAAGAAAACCTTAGCCGAGGGGCGTCGAATCAACGCTAACAAAGCATGTGAAAATCCAACCTGTTCCGAGATCTACGATTGCTGCGCTCACCTCAAACTCCCCTCTGCAATCGAGGTTTTGTTTTATTAATCGTTAATTTTCCATGGATTTTTTTGGTTTGTGGCTTTGTTTTCGATTGATTTGAACTGATTCTATAATTTAAATTAGGCGGACAAGGCTTATCCGCGAGACTTTATGCAAAGAGGGAGAGTGAGGGTTTTGTTGAAAAGGGAAGATGGGAGTCTCTGCAATCCTGCCATTTCTTCGAGTATGTGATGTATACTTTTCTTTCTCAGTTTGCAGAAAATGGTTTCCATATTACATATTTCACATTTTGGATACTGGTAAGAGGTGTTTAAGTCTTTGTGATCTCGAGGTAGTTGCGAGATAAATGCTTGGTTTTAAGTAGTCAATTCTTAACTATGCGTGTTGTTTAAAAAAAATCCGAAATGGGTTGTTGTGTTGGAGTTCCTCTCTTGTGAAATCTTTGAATGATAAATTATACTGCATTGTATTTAGGTTAACTTATTACTTAATGAATAACCAAACTAAGTCTCTAGTTTTTGTTGGAATTTATGTTTGTATTTGCTATATAAATTTTCGTGTCAGTCGAAAATTTTCACCTTTTTAAGTCTAGCCTACCATGTTAAACATATTGAATTGAAGATCCAATGCTGTAAACACACCTCGATTTGGTGAACTTTGTTTGATAAACAGAGCTGGGCACCTTGAAAATCTTAAAAAAATATTTTATCTAGAATACACAAGATATGTTCTTTAAAGGGCTACATTACATTCATTTTCTGTTTTGTGACGGTTCCTTGTTCTTGTATGTAAGCATTTGTTGTCTTTTATCCCTATATGCTGCTCCTAGTTGTAGATGCAAGAGAATAAAAAATTTGGAAGAGAAATTGTTGTTGGTCTCAAACTGTGCTACATGATGCATTAAGAGAATGTAGTTACCCCTTTGACCTTGTACACAGGAATAATTCAACTGTAAGTCATCTATATCATCAGTTTATGTCTTGAGATACTTCAATCTTAGCATTTCTTTTAGCAGCAAAGCCTAACTCAAGCCTGATTTATCATGATTTCCTGATTATTCATCTGCGTGTTATTAATTTTGAGATGTTGCAGGGAAACAACTAATGCTTCACGTTGCCGAACTGGTACCTAGACATCCTGGTCGAACAAAAAAACAAGAGCCTGCCGCCGCCACTGCAGGTGGTACTTCCAAAACTGGCAAGGGTGGAAAGAAGAAACGGTAGTTTCAAATTTGCGAAATGACCTTAGTTTTTCTCCTAGAGTACATCCTTTCTCAGTTTTTGGTATCAACTAGAGAAGAGCACAAATGTTTAAAAACTTCCCCACAATTGTTGGTTGGGCTCACATATCTAGGCTGGTTATCATGGATATGAAATCAAAGTTTACAAATTTTGGTAAACTTCCGGGAAACCTAAGACATTTTCTCTCCCATTTTTATGTCCTATCTCGTATGTTTTGAGGTAAACATCGTAACACTGGCTTGGGTAAAATGGAAGTGATGGTGTTAGTAACACTGTACGAACCAAGCTTCAACGAGACAATGTTTGGCTGTTGCTCAATGCTTGTTGTAAAGGTGCTAAGGAATCAAAATCCAATCAAATATTACTCATATTTTCATCTTTGAGTTCGAAGTTTTTTCAACTAGGTTTGTTAAAACGAACTATATTCTTCTGAAATAAGCCAGTGATTTTGATCTGTGACACGAAACTTTTTCAATATCGATATAAATTCAAAACGTTTCAAACCCATTTTTTGAATATGATTGGAATGCGAGTGCTAATGTACCATCGTATGACAACGAATGTGAAAGGATCGGATCCCAAGCATAACTTATACGATATTTCAAATCGGTTGGGAGGAATTTGATCAACTTATAAGTTTCGATCAAGGAAATTCATGACTCCATACGTATAGATTATAGTTATTGTACGTTACACTTACAGATTTTGTGGGAACTCTTCTGTTTAGTGGACATCAAACTTGGGATGAGATGAATTGAGAGGAGCCAAGAACTTATTCCAGATGGTAGAAATTATAGAATTGGAGGCACATCCCGATATTGAAAGCATAAGGGCCCGTAAAAATAGTATATTCCTTCGGAATATCGTATGTGCACATAAATAACCTCCAACTGATGCAATCAAGAAAACATCTTTACATCCGGTGCGAAGTTGTTCTCAGACAATGGAGCCCTTTTGAACATAATCTTGATTCATCAGCTCCAAAATTGATATGGCATGCAAGGGCATCGCCAGTGGAGGCAATGGTGCAATAAATTCTTGACACACTTGCTTCATCCATGGCCGATACTTTGGGTCAGGATTCAAGCAAGAAAGTGATATTTTCACCAAGCGAACCACCTCCCCATCCACCCTTTTGTTGGGAGGTGGCAGTCTCCTATCTAACAACTCTTGTAGCATTAAGTTTGGAGCTGGTTGTAGAGATAACATGGAAGAAAGGAAGTCACTCGGGTGATCTCCGAACACTGTTTCAAGGGCCATCACTCCGAAGCTGTAAACATCACATTTTTCAGTCACGGTCATGGTGTAGGATAGCTCTGCATGCATTGTGGTGAACTTCTTGATTAACTTCTGTCTCTTGCTTTTTATTTAGCTTCAAAACTCTGAGTATCATAATACAAAGTAAAAGATAGGAATTATACTATACCTGGAGCAATATAACCGGGAGTCCCAACGATAAGAGTTTGATTTGATGAGTCAGGATCCAACAATCTAGCGACACCGAAATCGGATAGACAAGCTTCAAAATTCGAGTCCAAAAGTATGTTGCTAGTGGAAACGTCCCTATGTAAAATGGGCAGATAGCAATCGTGATGCATGTAAGATAATGCATATGCTACACTCTTGACAATATTCACCCTCTTGATCCAGTCCAGTTCCTCAGCATCAGTGTCGTCACATAGAATCTGAAACAAGCTGCCCCGTTCCATGTAGTTGTAGATAAGAAACATGCACCGCTTGTGTATACAGAACCCGAAAAGTTTCACTATGTTTCGGTGCCTTATTTCTGATAAAACCCGAACCTCGTTTCTAAAAGATGTGTCAGAAGTTGGATTTTCTCCCTCCAACCCGTAAAGTTTTTTCAAAGCAACAGCTCTGCCATCAGGTAATACCGCTTTATATACACTACCATAGCCTCCAGTTCCAATGCAGAAACTTATATCAAAGTCTTGAGTGGCTTCTATGATTTGCTCATACACAATCTTACCATCGTAATTCCATATCTGGAATATGTCTCCTTGCTTATCAAGTGTAGGGGTTATCTGTTCTGGCTTGATGCAAGAGAGGAAAACATAGACACCGAAAATCATAGTTACAAAGAATAATACGATTGGAAGTGTGACTATCGCATAGTTTTTGTGTTTTATAGGACGAGGAGCAAAATTTTCTTGCAACCGTCTAGGAATGTTTCTGTTGTCAAGAAATGAGTTTTCAGGGGATTTACCCTGAACCTGACCTGGAATTGGACCCTCAAAATCGTTGTAGGACAAATCTACAGCTTTGAAATTGGAAACCGATGAAGGGACTCTTCCAGACAAGTTATTGTGAGAAAGATTCATACTAAGTTTTATTGCGTGAGGACCTGATCCAAACTCAGACGGTATATATCCACAAACACGGTTACGAGCAATATCAAGAACCCGTAACTTGGTAAGATTCGCTAGTGAAACAGGCAACTCACCTGTAAGATAATTTCCAGACAGATTAAGATAAGTTAATTCCGACAGTGTATGAACCTGAGGAGGGATGCTTCCCCAATACCCATGTTTGGTGAGATGAATTCTTGCAAGATTTGAAAATGGAAGCAGATTTAGATCTTGGAGTCGGCGGCATGGGGATGTGTGATTTCCTTCCAGGCTTATTTCTGTGACAGATCCAGCATGGTTACATGTTATACCGGGCCATTTGCAGTGATGAGACATATTTTTCGAGTACTTTTCGACCCACCAGCCACTTTGAATCAGTGCCTCGAGTTCTGAATCCATTGAAGATGCTCCATCTGTGAGTAGTTTCGTTGTTACCATGGCGAAGAAGATGACCCCATGTAATGAAGCCATGAATAGAGAACTTCAGTTAGAATCAAAGTAAATTATGACCGTGTTTAGATGGACTGGGAGATCCAATATTTGACCTTACTAAAATATGTTTTTGGTTTTGACCTCTTGACAATCTCTAGTTGATGTCAACGCGTAATCTCAATGGTAGGGGTGTTTAATGGGTCAGGTCAATCCAGATCCGGTCCGAAATCGGACAAGTTAGTCCGATTCCGAACCGGTCCGAAAATGGTAAGATACCGGTTCGGATTGGTTCTACCGTTCCGGAACCGGTATCTTACCGGTTCCGGACTAAACGGATCCGGTTCCGGATTGCACCAGAACCGGATCCATTTTTTTAAAAAAAAAATTTATTTAAGCTAATATAAGTTAGATTTTTTGAAGAAAAAAAAAATCAAACAAATTTGTTCCGGGTTGGAACCGGTCCAACCCGGAACCGGTTGGATCGGAACCTGATCCGATCCGATTCCTTAATGGATTGGACCGATTTTGGGATTATCGGATCCGAAATCGACCGGTTCCAGTCCGATCCGATCAATCCGTTAATGACCCCTACTCAATGGTGAAACAATCTTTAAATTTCAAACTTACGTAGCAAAAAACAAAAAACTTTAAATTTCAAACAAATCTGTATAAGTACGTATTTCCAAATATGGGAAATATTTAAAAAAACAATGAAGTTTAGTTTTAAATTGAAATTTGGATAGGAAAACCTGTCAAATCCTCTCTTCTGTTTTTCCTCGATCTAAGTTTTGCACCAATTGTTATATATTTGTAGCTTTCCTCAGTTTTTTTTACACCAATAATTATATATTTATACCATTTCTCTACATATCAAACCCTAAGTCACATGATTTGGATGTATAGGTGGGTGCAGATGCTGATAAGAATGTTTGAGTGCGTCAATTTTCAAAAAAATTGAATATGGGTGTGCTTTTAATGCGCCTATATATATATATATCATATTTGATAAACATACATCATTTTTTAATATTATTTACAGTTCAGTTCTAATCTTTTATTCGATCGCTCTCATAAAATGGATAATTATTGTACTCCGATATCTAACATTTAAGAATGCATCAGATCATAACCAGCGCGTCAGTGCGCGACTTAGTAAAAATTTAGTGCGTCTTAAAGCGCCGTAGAAGCATTCAATACGTCAATTCGAGATTGGAGCGCTTGTGCGTGATGAGGTATGAGGATTATGTGATTTAGATCACATCAGCTTTCGAAAATTATTTCAAGCAATATCCGAGGTCAACAAACACGGCCTATACTATAGAGTTTAGGTTCAACCCTTTTGATTTTTTTTTTAAAAACTCGGTGTTCAACTTAGACTAATGGAGTTGCCCCTAGTCTAAAAAATTTGCTGCTTATTTTTTCTTCTTCTTTTTTTGAAGAAACTTTGCTACTTACTTTAAAGTCTACATTCTCAGAACTCTACAACTAATCTAATTAGCCCATTCGTTTATCTATTCAATTAAATTAGACATTATTGATTCTTTCAAATAAATTATTCAAACAGCCCACCATGAATCAGCATAAGTGAACGAAACCACCAAAAAAATGCTGCTTCAAGTGGTATTCAACTTGTATCTAATATTAAAATTGTTCCCGAATATTATTTAGGGGGTTAAGTACACCATTTAAAAATGTTCAGGGGTTAAGTACACATTTTAAAAGATTATGGGATGAACGCTGAGGGTTGTCCGTTTTTTACCCTTAAATTTTTAAGGTTTCATTTATAATTAAAAATTGTTAATAATGTTGTGTTTGGATGAGTAAATTTCATATGAATAGAGTGATTTGATTTGAGAATGGATTTTAAACTTGAATTTGAAACGACATCTATCTTATGTGCATTTCAAATACATCATGATTACAATTACATTTAAATAAATTAGTAAATAAGTGGATTTGAATACATCCGATATAGATTCATCCAAACAATTAAATTGATTTGAAATCAAGAATTTGAAATTCATGGCTTCAAATCCCATAATCCAAATACATCCTTAGGGAATTTTAAGGAAAGCTTTAACAAATCCTCATTTTTTTTAAAAAAAGAAAGAACTTTAATCGGGGATTTTATCCCGAATCAAGTCATCCTTAAAAATTAACACCTTCTCATGAACTCGAGAAAACCTCTTTGAAACTCAGATATTACAACACATCTTATTGTCTACAAATCCTCAATGAAGTTCAAGAAAAATTCTCATTGTGTTCATACCTATAGATTTCATGGTGTTCATATGACTATTCAGAAGTGTATCTTTATCCAATACAATCACATTATGATCTTTATCCCGAGACTTTATAACAAAACTCCCATCTTCCAACTTCAACCTTTTCATCAATTCACTCTTCAGTTCAACCATTCCCGACGAAAAAGAGAGCTGAAACTTTATAATATCGTCTTTATACGAGGCCTTAACGGTCAATAGGCATTCCCGATCTGTCGTTTCTTGTGCTCTAACGGGCTCGACGGAGAGCCTCATTATAGTGGTTCGCGACAAATTCATGGAATCGATACAGTTCTGCAAGGCTGCATCAGTATCCAGTAAACTCTGATCATTCTTGATTTCAAAACTTCCGGCTTCTAGTTTAAACCTTTTCATGATATCATTCTTCAATCCCACGATTCCTAAAGGAGAAAGATCAAACTTTATAAGATCATCTTTATGCTTTGCTTTTACAGTCAAGGTTACTTCATTTTTCATGGCTTCATTCTGTGTTGCAGTTGACTCGATTAAGAGCTTCATCGTTTTTATCTTTAATGATCTCATGGTAGTCATATACTCTTGCAATTCTCCATCGGTATTAAGCGCAACCCGATTTTTATCTGCATTCAGATACTCAATTTTAAAGGTTCCAGTGGATAACTTCAACTTCTTCACCACTTCATCCTTCAATTTCACCATCCCAGAGGATGGAGAAAGTTGAAACTTTATAAGGTCGCCTTTAAAACCGGCCTTTATTGTCATGAAGCTTTCTTCTTGTGTGGATATGGCTACTTTCTCAAGAATGGAATTATGTTCGGTTTTGATTCGTTGGCAAGGAATGTAACTGCGTGTACTAGGCTCATGTATCAAATTCTTGGAAGTAGATCCGCTAACTGCAGACAATAATTAAACTCGATGAATGTTGGAGTGACAATTCCATCAAAAATAAATTTCAGAAGGCGTTCATGGATAAAGCAAGATGACAACCATCGTCAGAGGTTTCGGAACATACCACAAGGAATATCCAAGGCAATTTTGGGTCTCTTGCTTTGTTGTTCTCCAAGAAGCTTCGCGTCACCGGCCTCCCCCGAGCTTAACATTTGAAGTAGATGAGGAACAGGATTCAGCTGTGCATTGAAATTACTCCTTTTCTTGTGTTTGGCATCAAGTTCATGCACTACTGGCCCTTCACAGGCAGTTGGCTCCATATTTCCTGGTTTTGTTGCATCTTCAATCTTAGGAGTGGTTTTTCTTATCATAAAAGAATCATGAAGGTCATCCTTATAAATTCTCTTAACTTCAACAGATAACTCCTCACCTATTTCCTCTCCTGACCTAAGCTTAAAAGTTTTAAATTCGTTCTTCATCGTGGATAAAAGCGAGTTTAGAAAAATCCAGGGTTTCTTGTAAATGGTCTTATTTGGAGGTAGACATAACTCTAGTATGTAAACAAATTCCCCAGTGTAAGTACTTTGCAAGCAAATAGCAAAACAACCAGTTAAATCCGCTTTTCGTGCACTGAAAACTAAATTGTAATCACATATACTTAACCGGGTGATATCTCGGCAGAAACAACAAGTAGAAGATAAGAAAGCTTTCCATACAACCCCTTTCCCTTTCCTTAAGTGAAAACGAATGCAGTCTCTCTGAAAAGATGTAACCTTTTTACTAGACATGTAAGATCCCTTTTTGCTCGTGGATAAAACACATTCCGCGCTGATGTCATCAACATTGACGATCCAAGTTTGAGCGAAAGGCAATTTGTGTGTATTGCATAGCACAGCCAGAACTTTCTCTATTTCGTTGAGGGCCAGTTGAAGTTCTGGAGAACCCTGTCATTGAAATGTTGTCGATTATAGAATTTGATAGGAAATCACAATGGTAGGAAAACATAGAGTAGAGAAGAAATTAACATTTTCGTTTCCATTAGATATCAGTCTTTTCATGTCAAACGGCCAAAATACATCTGATGAACTCAATCCCACTTCCTGCATCAAGAGAGAAGAAGTAAAAAAGACATCTTCAATAAGATTCTTGAAATGCTCATAAAATAAGATCCATTATCGTTCGGTTAAAGAGGATACATAAAACTTATTATCATGTAAATACTAGATTAACAATGATCGCCCATGACCAGATGGTAACGTGTCGCTTACATGGATAAATATCGCACATTGACAAAGGAGTGTGCAGGGCACGCCGAGATAATCAGCAAGATAGTTTAGCTAAAGCTTAGAAGAGTTAGAAGTAACTGGACCCAAACTTAATAAAACAAAAACAAATCATGCATTTTAAACTACTCATTCCAACCACGTCTCGTCTTCGAGTACACTCTGTAACTACACTCAAGAACCAAAACCACTACATTTCCATATGCATTGTCTGTATCATGTAAAATGAATTAACTTAAAAGGTATGCAGTCTTGAATTTTACATTAATCACACCTCACTTGCTCAGCTTACAGTTTCCACTTTGAACATTCAAAAATTGCGTAGTGAAATGACCAGGTTTCCTATACAAATTTGAAAATCTTATTGAACTCAAGAAATTTTGTCGAAGCTAAACCTTAAAACCTAGAGCAAAATTTTATACCATTACAAATTCACAATCGAAATCGGGATGTTAACTTCAACTCAACGAGTAAGCACATCAGTAAGAATAACAGCAAAACATGGCTTAAAACTGATTAAATATGTGTATGATGGTCGTGCAAAAGCCAAACAACCTTGAGTGAATCCGATACTTTCTCGATCAAATCAGTCAAACAATAACTACCATCCATCACAGTTAGAAGCTCAATCACACCAATACAATGCTTCCAAACGGGTTCAAACACTGGCAAGGCCAAGTATCCTCTCACACCGCAACGCACAGCGTAACCGCGTAAAGCAAACTCCTCACCGGAATAAAATCTCACATCCGGGCAAAATTCCGGGAACCTCATCCGAAAAAACTCTCGCGGGTGGCCCACAGTTCTCCCTCTCGACCTTGTATTTATGCATGAAAGAGTGTTTTCTGAATGAACTGTTGGGTTTCTGGCCCATTACCTATACTTGTCCAATGGGCTTTGGCCCTTCTCCCATACCCCATAACCGAGCCCCATTCTTCAGCCCTCTTTCCCCCCTTGCAGCCATCACCTCTTCGGTGCCCTAGCTCCAGAATCTTCTTGCCCGCCTCTTCAGCTGGTTCGTCCCTTCGGAAATTGTACCCATCTCTTCATCTCCCTCTTGCCTTTATGTATGGTATGGTTTATGATGAGTTGGTCAACCCTGAAACCGGAAAATACTCTGTGGATTTTCGCCTACCCCTACCCCTTCGTTTTCTGTTCCGACGGTGGCTGGCCGTGGCTTTGTGCTCCGGCCGTTAGGTGGTTTCCGATTGCTTGCCGTGAGAAAGCTTGGTGCTTTGGTGTTGTGTGTGCTCGACTGTGCGTTGGCAGATCTCGGGCAGTGCTCGGCCGTGTGTTTCGGGCAGCGGTCTAGGGCAGTGTGTGTCTCCATCTGTTGGATACGATACCTTGGTTCCCCGGTGACGACGTGGATTGGATACCCAGCTCGACCTGAGCCCTAATCCCTTAATCTTGTTTGCATTCCAGTTTATGTTTTATATATTGGAATTGTATACTTTGATTTGGTTTTGTTTCTTGATTGCAGATTGTTGATCGAGTTAGAAAGCGGGACGTATACATTACAGTGGTATCAGAGCGTTCCGTGCCTGGTGGAGTGTTCGATTGACCTCGGGCAGAGCTGTTTTGGACTCGGGCTGTGTTCGGGCAGACGTCGGGCAGCGGCAGAGGACGTCGGGCAGTGTGCAGAGGACTTCGGGCAGCGGCAGAGGACTTCGGGCAGCGGCAAAGGTCGTCGGGCAGGAGCTGTAGGCTTCGGGCAGACCTCGGGCAACGATTGAAGTGCTCGGTGGTTTGGGGCAGAGCTTGGCAGGGCCTCGGGCAGCAGCTGTTGGCTTCGGGCAGCGGGCAGTAGTGCTCGGGCAGCTTCTGGAATCTCGGGCAGATTCCGGGCAGGCGCTTCGGAGCTTCGGGCAGCGTGGTTTTCGTCACCCCAGAGCTTTGTCTCTGGGTTGTAAGTGATTTTTTCAACCCTTAATCATTTTACTATCGTGTTTCTAGGTATAATTGTGTCCCTTACCCGTAGGAAAAATCCTATCTGAAGCCCCATGCTCGTACACCGTTGAGTGTATTTTGATCTTGTGGGTGATAGTGATTTTCTCCTTCCCATAGCTTGTTTAATTCTTTCATTGTGTTTTGTGTGCCTTTGTGGTCCTTGCTTCTGCTGTTTGGTTAGAGAAATTGTGTGTGCCTACTTGCTTATGTGCGATGGCTTCAATTTCTGGATATAACCTTGAACCGTTTAATGGAAAATCTGATTTTTCTATATGGCAACAAAAGATGAAAGGAATTTTAATACAACAAAAGGTATTTAAAGCTATTGATGGTAACTGGGCTGAGAATATTACTACTGTTAAGAAACTTGAAGATGACGAATATGCTTATTCTTCTATTATCTTGAACTTGTCTGACTCTGTGCTCAGGAAGTGTGGTAAACTTTCATCTGCTAAAGAACTTTGGGAAAAATTAGAAGAGATGTTTACTGAGAAATCTTTGCCTAGTAAACTTTTCTTGTTGGAAAAATTTTTCAGATTCAAGCTAGACTTGAACAAAGATGTAGATGAGAACTTAGATGTGTTTACTAAGTTAATTCAAGATATTAAGTTGACAGGAGATAAGAACATAGACGACTATTCACCTATTGTCCTTCTAAATGCTATTCCTGAAAATTATAGTGATGTAAAATCCGCCATTAAGTACGGTAGAGATTCTATTACATTGGATACTGTAATGAACGGCTTGAAAAGCAAGGAATTAGATTTAAAAGTTAACAAAGGTAATAGGCATTCCTCTGGTGAAGTTATGCACGTTCGTGGTAGATCACAACATAGGCATAATAACAATAACCAATATCAAAAGGGTGATAAAAGAGGAAAGAGTAAGGCTAGATCGAAATCTAGGTCTAGTAAGAGAAAATGTTACAATTGTGGGGATCCTAATCATTTCATAAAAGATTGCCCTAAAAAGAAGAACCAGAATAAAATTGGAAATCAGAATAGTGAACAAGCGAACATTGCTTCTACCTCTGGGGAAAACATGGGGGATATTTTTATGGTGACTGAATTATGTGATTCTGTGAACTCTGTGCTTTCATTACCTGTGTGTGAAAATGAATGGCTTGTTGATTCAGGTTGCACTTATCACATGACACCACTTAAAAATTTGTTTTCTAGCTATAGAGAAATTGAGCATGCTTCTGTTTCTATGGCCAATGAGAAATTGTGTAAAGTTTTTGGTATTGGTGATGTCTGTCTGAAATTTGAATCTGGTTATTCTGTGACTTTGAAAGATGTTAGACATGTTCCTGCTTTGTGCAATAACTTGATGTCTTGTGCTGCTTTAGAGTCTGATGGTTATGAGGGTAAATGGGGAAATGGTTGCATGAAAATAATGCGAGGGTCTTTGGTAGCATTTAAGGCTGAGAATAGGAGGAATTTATATGTTTGCAAAACTGTCTGTGATAAAATCTGTGCTAATTCTGTGTCAGATGATTTAACTGATTTATGGCATAAAAGGTTAGGTCACATGAGTGCTAAAGGATTAGAGATTTTACACAAGGATGGTTGTTTTGGTAAGGATAAATTGTCTTGTATGACTTTTTGTGATTCTTGTGTGTTAGGCAAACAACAAAGAGTTAAATTCCCTATCTCCCCTTCCCCTAATGTGACTAAGTGTTCTGATATACTTGAATACCTGCATGCTGATGTTTGGGGACCTTCACCTGTCCCAACTCAAGGTGGTAATAGGTATTTTTTGTCTATCATTGATGACTACTCTAGAAAAGTGTGGATTTTTCTAATGAAAAATAAATCTGATGTTTTTGATAAGTTTAAAAACTGGAAGATTTTAATTGAAAACCAAACTGGAAAAAAGATTAAACGACTTAGGACTGATAATGGAATGGAATTTTGCAATATCTTGCTTGATGACTTGTGCTGTGAATCTGGGATTCTGAGACACAAGACTGTGCCCTATACTCCCCAGCAAAATGGTGTTGCTGAGAGAATGAATAGAACTTTACTCGAGAGAGTTAGAAGTATGCTTGCATCTTCTGGACTCTCAAAGAAGTTCTGGGGCGAAGCTGTCGTTACAGCTTCTTATTTGATAAATAGATCCCCTTCCGTGCCTTTGAATGGTAAGTGTCCTGAAAGTGTTTTTTTCTGGTAAGCAATTAGATTTTTCAAATCTAAAAGTGTTTGGTTGTTCTGCATTTGTGCATAGGAAAGGAGACAAACTTGAACCTAGGTCAGTTAAGTGCGTCTTTCTTGGTTATCCTGAGGGTGTTAAAGGATATAGGCTGTGGTTAAGATGTGAACCTGGTTTTAAAACTATTATAAGTAGGGATGCCATTTTTAATGAATCTGAAATGCCTTGCTTGCTTCCATCTTTGCCTGAACCTGACTGTGTGTCTGAGTCTACACCGAGCAAGGTGGAGTCTTTGCCTATTGTTACCCCTGTTATTGAAAACGATGTGCTCCCTAATATGAATCATGAGAACTTGCCTGTTAATGAACCTGATTTGCATGAAAATGTGACGAACATGTGCATAATGAATTGGTTGCTGATGAACATGAAGATCTGCATGATTATATGTTGACTAGGGATAGAGTTAGGAGAAATGTGAAACAACCTGCTAGGTTTAATGATTTTCACCTCACATCGCATGTTTTCAATATGTTTGAGTCTATAGATAATTGTGAGCCTAAGACCTATAATGAAGCTTTGAAGTCTAAAAATGCTGTGCATTGGCTTAGTGCCATGAAAGATGAAATGCATTCTTTAGTTGTGAATCATACATGGACTCTTGTACCTAAACCTGTTAATTGCTCTTTGGTAGACTGCAAATAGTTATTTAAGGTAAAGGATGAAGTTGATTCTGCTAGATATAAAGCTAGGCTAGTTGCAAAAGGTTTTACACAAAGAGAGGGTATTGACTATACCGAAATCTTTGCTCCTGTTGTTAAGTTTACTACTGTGAGAATTTTATTATCACTTGTTGCTCACTTTAATTGGGAACTTAAACAGATGGATGTTAAAACCGCTTTTTTGCATGGTGACTTAGATGAAAAGATTTTCATGAAACAACCTGATGGTTTTGTTGACTCAAAGAACCCTAATCATGTTTGTTTGCTTAATAAATCTTTGTATGGCCTAAAGCAGTCACCTAGGCAATGGAATAAGAAGTTCGATGAATGCATGCTTACCTTAAAATTTAAAAGAAGCTCTTCTGATCATTGCTTGTATTTTAAGGATAAAATGACAGTGCCTGTTTTGTTGTTGATTTATGTGGATGACATGTTGATTGCTAGTCCTTGTCTGAAATCCATAGAGCATATTAAGAACTGTCTAAGTGATAAATTTGATATGAAGTTCTTAGGAGATGCTAGTAGAATCCTAGGCATGGACATTGTTAGAGATAGGAAGGTATCTACTCTCTGGTTGAAGCAAACTTCTTATGTAGAGAAAATTTTAAAGAAATTTTCCATGTTTGATGCAAAACCTGTTAACGTGCCCTTAGCTGCTCATTTTGTGCTAAGTAAAGATCAAAGTCCCAATACTGATGCTGACTTTGATGTCATGAAAAATGTACCGTATTCAAATGCTATTGGGTCTATAATGTATTTGATGGTTAGCACTAGACCTGACATTGCTTATGCTGTTAGTTGCTTAAGTAGATACATGTCTAATCCCGGTGCTGTACATTGGAATGCTGTTAAGTGGTTGTTGCGTTATTTGAAAAACTCTATGCATTATGGCTTATGTTTTTCTAAATATGCTGATGGTGTTAAGTTGAATGGTTATGTGGATTCTAATTATGCGAATGATAAAGACAATAGAAAATCTACTACTTCTTATGTGTTTACTTTGTGTGGATCATGTATAAGTTGGAAATCGCAGCTACAACATATCGTTGCCTTGTCGACAACGGAGTCTGAGTATGTTGCTGTAACAGAAGCTTTGAAGGAAGCTGTCTGGCTGAAAGGTTTGATTTCCGAACTTAGCTTGCTTGAAGGTAAGGTAGAGGTATTTTCTGACTCTCAGTCTGGTATTCAATTGTGTAAGAATCCTGTTTTTCATGACCGCACTAAGCATATTGATGTTAGATTTCATTACATTAGGGATGTAGTGGCTAAAGGATTAGTTAATCTTGAAAAGATTCCTTCTGAATATAATCCTGCTGATATGGGAACTAAGTGTTTACCTATTTCTGAATTACAATCATGTCTTAAAATTTTGAATTTTGATACAGGTGATTGATTGCTAGGTGTTAACTATTTTTGATTAGTATAACTGTTGTGTGCGTGTTATATGATTGTTACCCCGGTTATTGACTTTAACCTCTTTGTGTTGGTTATTGTCTGTGTTCTTTGTCTGTGCTGTGTGCTATGACAAGAACTTGGTCCACACAATGCTTTGTGTGTTGTGGGGACCATTTGGGCGATGATGAGTCATCTATTGGGTTATCCTTGCGTCGAGGTGGAGCCGGTATTGTGCCAAGGTGGAGATTTGTTGGGTTTCTGGCCCATTACCTATACTTGTCCAATGGGCTTTGGCCCTTCTCCCATGCCCCATAACCGAGCCCCATTCTTCAGCCCTCTTTCCCCCCTTGCAGCCATCACCTCTTCGGTGCCCTAGCTCCAGAATCTTCTTGCCCGCCTCTTCAGCTGGTTCGTCCCTTCGGAAATTGTACCCATCTCTTCATCTCCCTCTTGCCTTTATGTATGGTATGGTTTATGATGAGTTGGTCAACCCTGAAACCGAAAAATACTCTGTGGATTTTCGCCTACCCCTACCCCTTCGTTTTCTGTTCCGACGGTGGCTGGCCGTGGCTTTGTGCTCCGGCCGTTAGGTGGTTTCCGATTGCTTGCCGTGAGAAAGCTTGGTGCTTTGGTGCTGTGTGTGCTCGGCTGTGCGTTGGCAGATCTCGGGCAGTGCTCGGCCGTGTGTTTCGGGCGCGGTCTAGGGCAGTGTATGTCTCCATCTGTTGGATACGATACCTTGGTTCCCCGGTGACGACGTGGATTGGATACCCAGCTCGACCTGAGCCCTAATCCCTTAATCTTGTTTGCATTCCAGTTTATGTTTTATATATTGGAATTGTATACTTTGATTTGGTTTTGTTTCTTGATTGCAGATTGTTGATCGAGTTAGAAAGCGGGACGTATACATTACATGAACAGAGCCCTTTACGGAGAACGCTGAGTCCGAAAGGTATGTCTGATGAATCAAGAAAAAGAAGGTGATCATCTTCTTCGACTACAGTCGGTGCCCAGAATTGAATTAAAGTGGGAAAGAGGATGAAATCGAATAGATCAAGGGAAGATTTGATCTTGTCTTTTGTGGCTGAATTGGAGAGGTTGTTGCTGAGTTTTCTGGGTTGGAGTTCGCGGGGTCTGGGAGTGGAAAAAACGTGCAGATGGGAGAGAGGTTTGCTGTTGGGACAAGATAGTGGAGCTTTCATGAAAGTAATGAAATCGGAAATAGATAGAATTTCGGTGAGATCGCCTGGATCTTCCATGCGTGACGAGGTTTGTTTTTTTCTACTGTGAATAGGATACGACGAAGTTGGAGTGAAAGCACCCGGAAAACAGTCGGATAGAGCTTGAGATTAAAGTCAACCAACCCAGCAAAGTCATTGATAAAAATACATAATCCGTATAATCACTCTTTCTTCATCTAATGACACTCTTATAACGATAATATCAAAATAAAAATACATAATCAAATATTAAAATTTGGCCAAATAAGTTATAAAATTATTTATTATTTACTAATGTTTTCACTTACATGTAATTTTATTTTTTGTACTTAATTTTCTTTTTTAAAGATAAATTCATTAAGCAATTTCTTTTTTTACTATATTTTTTACTCTTTTTTATATTTAAAAAATAAATTCATCAATATAATATTAATATAATAATTAAAAAAATATTGGACTCTTTTAATTTTGAAATTAGTGATTGAAAAAATATCTTTGATATCCATTATTTAATTTAACTAAATAATTAATATATTATTATAATATATATTGATGGGATCGTTGATGGGGGTTGATGGGTTTAGAGTCTATTGCTCTAAATCCACCGGTTAGAATCGTTGAGTTGATTTATCGTTTCGCCTTGCTGATTCCAGCTAAGTGAGCTGCAATAGCTCTGATTGTCAAAGCGATCGCACTGAGATATTAAATTGGGTTTGGTTGACAAAACCAAACGGAAAGATACTGCTTTGAAAATGATTCAGCGAAGTAATAAAATCAGAGTAAAACAACAAAACAAATATAGAAAGTTAAACACACACATATTTGTTCTGGAAGTTCAAATGTAGTATAATCGTTCTACATCTCTCATTCTTCCATCAATGGAAGGAATCTTGAAATAACAACGATTAATTACTAATATTATCGCAAGCTCGTATTTATCTTTGTTACACTTTCTCAATAATGAGAAAGAATTTGATCGACTAGAAAACTTTGATTTATACAAGTTATTTGTACAAACAAAAGTCAGCAAACTTCACTGCATGTCTGACTGTGCACAAAACATTATTTAGAGTTTTAAGCTTAGTGGGTACAACTGATTGAGTGTTTGACACATAAATGATCCTATACATGATCATATAGTTTAACCAAAGATGGTGCAGATATGATGAGTACTCTCTACTAAGCTGTTCATTTGTATAAGCTTATCTGTGATTGATCTCTTTCTGGAATGGATTCGTGATGAGTTGTAAGAGATATTATATCATTCACCATCTATCTTCCTTCAATCTTCAAGTGTATATATTTCCTTTAATATGAATGTCAGTTACATATATTAATATGCTCTTTGGAAAAGTTTTTGTATGATTCTGACTTCTGTTGTACTTTCTACTGACTTTTCAACGTTCATATTGATTTGATGGTTTTTTACAGCTTGCTAACAACCTTCATGAATGAGATATGGCTGGTGATAATTTATCTAATACCTTACTGACGATCATAGCTGATTTCTACTTTTTATGTTATGTAGGTTACTTGGCTAGGCTTTATATATTTAGCGAGATAGATTTATTCAGCATGGTATGTCAGTGGACTAGTATATTCTTGTCGAGCAACTTTGTTGTCCTATCGTAGATTAGAACTGTTAAGCCCAGTTGGCTATGGAGATTGGTTATGTCATTCCTGAGCTGGACTTTAATCAGCTGTCTTTGAATGATTGATCAGTGTTGTAGACCAATTTGCAAACCTGACTTTTCTGGTTTGAACTTTAATAACTGTTGATACTTTTAGCGAAGATCAACTTAGTTGCATACTTGCTATGTTTATTAGTACCACATAAAATAACTTTTGTTAACATCAAATTCAAATCAATGTGGTATTTTCTAAAACCTAACATATATTATAACCTTTTCAATTAATGTAAATATTATACTTATAATTAAATTATAAATTTGAAGAATCAGGAAAAATATTGCACTTTTTAATTATATAATGACTAATTGAATTATCTTCAACATCCATTATTTAATTTAACTAAAAATTAATATAAATAATGCTTATTATAACTAATATTATTAATATACATTTATATATACATATATATATATATATATATTATAACTGTTATGATTAATATTATATAAATATTTAAAGGTTTATTTTATAAATATTTTTTTGTGATCACTGTAATTAATTTTAAAAATATAAAATCAAGTTACGAAAGCTGTATTACAAATAGATCTAAAATATTTAAAGGTTTATTATTTATATGAATAGAATATATTAAAATATGAATAAAATATAATAAAATATTGAGTGGTACTATTAGTTGAAACTGGAAAAAATCTTAGCGATAAAGATGATTTGAAATTGTTGAATGAAATTGCAAAAATTATACCATAAAAATAACTGTATAAGTAAACTAACACTCTCCCTATTAATATCTCCAAATGTTGAAATAACTGTATAAGTATTTCAGTAAACTAGTAAGTCAATATCATTCCTGAACAAATTTAGATACTACTGTCACATAGAAATATGATTCAAGATTACCAACCATTGCACAACCACATTTCAGATAGACTATAGTAATCTCAATATTGTTTTGAACCTCTTTGCTGAAATCTGCCATCCCTGTATCTCCTGCTTCCTAGAAATCTTTTCTTGGCCTGTGTATGGTAAGAATTGCCTTGAACATATGCTTACTTTTCTTGGTATACGACTCGATATTCGTCATCTCAGGTCTTCGGCTCACTGAAACTGCTCTTCTTCTTGGTTCTGATGGATCCTGTGTTCACAGAATGGAGCAAATATACATTGCTTCGTAAATAAATTTGTACAAATTTCTCAAATAAAAACAGTTTGATATCTACCTTTTCCTTGTTTCCAGAAGGGCTTGGTGAAGTTGATCGATTGGCAACCAAACCGGACGTCGGGAAACAAAGTGGCGAAACTGAGCGTTTGACTAGTGTGAAAAATATGAAAGATTTGCAAGTGTTATTGCCTCAAGGAGAAGTTTATGTGCTTAAGATTTGTCACGATACAGTGAGTGGTGGACTAACCTGTTTCTTTTTTAGGCACAACCCTTGTGAACGAGAAGTCAATAACTTGTGGAGAATTTTCACTTGAAATAATTTTTGACTTCCCTTTTCTGCATAAATCTAAATTTATTAAGATATGGTTATCAAGAAATTTACTTCATTCTTGTTCATGCCACAAAGTATACCACAAAATTTAGTGTTTAATGACAAATTAACGCCCCGGTGACGAAAAAACATCTAAAATTCATAAATCCGTTTGGCACACAACAAATAAGAGGGACTAAAATGATTTTAGGACGAAAAAAATAATTAACTAATTTATCAAGATAAATTGTGATCAAGAATTTAAATCACTCATGTTCATGTCCCCAAAAAAAAAATTGTACCTCAAAGACTTTGGATGTTGTTTCACAGCTGCCACTCGAAAAGCTCGAACAAATGTATTATCTGCCAAAAAAGAAAAAACGAAGAAATTAATTTCTTTTAGATTTAAGATGTGATTGTGTGAGAAAAATTATATATAAAATACAAAAAATCTCCCTATGTCTTTCCTTATTGTCATTTTATGATCTTAGGCATTATAAATTTCATGAACTAGTTCTCTCCAAGTAACATATAAAAACCTCATTTGTGTGATGGTTTATATTGATTTTGTGTTTGTCGAGTAAAGTCCATGAATTTCAGCCCTTTCACGAGAGCAGGGAGACGACTGAATAAAACATGGCTCGAAGTTATCTACAAAGATAAATAACAGATGCTCCAACAATAACTAAATGGTTGCTCAAAGAAGAGATGAAATTCGTCGCCAAAATTTTATATTAATTCTTGTAATTTTGTTTTAGTGTGCTTTACTAGTCAGTCTCCATCTCTTACTCATAAACTATCAGAAGATTACACTAAAAATTGAAATGAAAGATCTACAAGGTGTTTTCTTACAAGATATACAAGAGGAAACCAACCATTTGACACATAAATTTAATATTTTTATGTGATAAAAAACAAAGTTATAGATACAAAATCAATGTTACCTAGCTTTATTTGGTGCATATCATCATTTTGGGGACACGATATGCAGTTTCTATACAAAAGCTCTGACTTTTTTCCAAATTGAAAATTTTCTTCACCTGATAAAAAAATAGTAGGATTGGATTTAAAGTTTAAACTGTAGCATTGATTTCAAAGTTGAGTGAAAGGATGTAAATAATATATTTGCCTCGAATAAGGTACTTCTTATGGTGCTTGGGAGCTTCTACCATTGTCGAGTGTCTTGGTATCCCTCTAAAGTCGATAAATCCTTGGAATGTGTTTAATTTCTACAACCAAATAAGATGATATTATCACGATTAATATGATAACTGATGCATAGAATTGACTCAACAGAAGAGCGTAAAACATCAAATAGCATAAAAAAATTCAAAAATTTGAGTTTTTCCAATGCATTTCCGAATTCTTGGTCAACCAACCCCTTTCATGCACTAAGCCTCAGGCCGACTGATACGACTAAGAAGAAAGGAGTGACTGAAGAAATAGAAGATAACAGAAGAAAGATTCAGGAAGAAAAGAAGGAAAAAGGAGGGCAGAGGATATTGTCGAAGAAGTGGCTGGCAACAAAAGAGTTGGAAGACTTTTATAGTTGGAACAAATAGATATATATATCTTTGTAACTAGTTGAAACAGTTAGCAAAAGAGTAGCAGTTAATTACTGAAGTTGTGATGTATATAAGGAGGAAGTTATGGCGATAATTATAATCAAGTTCATTGTCAATAAAGTTCTTCTTCTTTCTGCAATTCTTTCTCTACTTTCTTATCACTTCTTAGGAGATTAGCGATCTCGAATTCGCTAATCTGACACGCTAACACCGACACAAACATGAGAGTGCACAAAGGGCTACAATAATAACTAATGACTACTCTACATCCGTCCTTGTTTTATAAAAATGGTCAAACACAAGTTATCATAGATATTCATTGGAACCCCTAGTAAACCAATACAACAAACCCTTTACAAATCAACATGGAACTAGGACTTTTGCAGTCACCCTCTCTTTTAATATGTGACACATCGTCGTTGCAGACCGACTCATCAACACACCAGCACATGAAACCTAGAGGTGGCTCATATGCATATAACACTTTATCGGTAGGATCACTCGCACACAATATTTTATCTCCCATGATATTTATATTTCCTTATGTTCTTGATATCGACCATCTTTGATATTATTCTGTCACGCTATGTATCGAGGCCCCACAAGCACAGTTAACACCTCTTATAGATGATTGTAGGATAGGGTTATTACAGCCCTTGATTACACATACCTGTTGAATGCAAGAAAACCGAGTGTTTGTATCGGAAAATTCATCAGCCTTTTGATCCAAGAATCTGTTGAGTTTATCAGCAACAGACCCCAAATGATCAACTGTGTTGACAAGAGCTTTAGCAACATAATCTTTAGACGTCTCTACCAAACTGTAGACATAAATGTGAAAATGAATTTCTCAAAGCAGGATAGCTAGACAAGAATTCAGCACACGAATTTGCCCCTGGTTTTAAAAGTTTTCTTAATTAATCTTCTGAATTTTATATTATTACATTATTTGTTACAAATTTAGGACAAAAGTTAGGATATTGACATACAGTTGTTGTGATCTTCTTGTCGAATGATGACTCGAAATGCTCTGCGGCTGAATATAACTGTTCCCTCAGATTTTTTCAAATCCTAAGACGAAACAACAGAAAATTAAGAAATGGAAACTAATAAGAAAGTTATATCCGATTTACGAAATTACCCTTTTATGAATTTTGCTTCCCACCCGCCCATTGCCTACCCTAACCATCTAAAATCTAAATCAAGAATTGCAATATCTGTGTGAAATCCTATACTATCAGACTCTACAAAAACAAACCAAAATTATGCTTGCCTACACCAGAAATAGAGTTGGCAACCTTCAATTCTACATAAAAACATGAACAAATTTATACAGAGTAAAATTAGAAAACCGAACCAAATTTCGATATTAAGCCACAAG